>JAWNMO010000681.1:0-600000 GCA_035043915.1 Drosophila paramelanica
TTTTACAACACTACTTGTCAAGACTAGATGTGTAAAATTTTGTGCTCAAAAAATAAAATTTGCAAATTCAAATTAAATTTAAAAATACGGACAAACCCACCCGCAGGTGGCAAATTATTGCGGCTCGCGGGTGCGTGCACATTAAACACCAAAAACAAAACAAAACATTAAACACAGTGACTAAATCAAAACAAAATGCCAAAATCAAGCACCAATCCCTGCGGAAATCGTCCGAGCCAAGTCTGCCTGTCCTCCCCGTATACAACCACCGTGGTAACAACAACAACGTATACAACATCGCAACTAACCGCTCCCATTTCCAGCGTTTATGCCTCCCCAGTCAGCTCAACAGCTCCAATTATATTCAACATCGAAACTGCCCAATGCTCCACATTGGACACTCGCTCCGGTGTTGTTAGCTGCTCAACGCTTCACTCCCGTACTTCGGCCAATAACGCGCAAGCCTTTCCCAACTGCGTCGAGCACACCTCACAAGAAGCTTTTGCTAACACTGATTTGCTTGCCAACTGCAACGAACCACGCGTCAACGACAACGGCAGCAACTTTGATCCAAAGCAAATACAAACACAAATGCTCCCGCGCAAACGCAAAGTCAATAAATCTCAATCTCCGCCAGCTCTATCTAAACGTAAGACAGTCAATGTTAAGTCAAGAGCTAGCCCACCTGCCATGCCACAAAAAGTCAGTGGCAACAGATTCCAGGCACTGAGCAGCGACTCAGACGACGAGGCAGACCAGGAGGACGACAAAAGCACGGAATCAGAAACCATGTCTGTCACCTACGCTGACTCTCTCTCCAATCTTTTAGATGAATTCAAGGAGCGTACCCGAAGTCGCAAAACTTTAAACGCCCCGACAGCCACCAGTGCTTCGAACGTGGGGCCCGTGGCCCACCCTAACTCTGCTGCCACTCCAAAAAAACACTCCGGGGGACACGGAGATACGGGCCGCCCAGATCAACCCGGAAAGCCCAGGCCGCCACCAATATCGCTACCGAGAATTAGCAATCTCCCCCTACTCCAGGAATTACTCAAAAGCGGTCAGGTTGACGCAAGCAAAGTTGAGTCCAGAACATCTGTTGGAGGAATGACCCGGCTTTACGCCCATGACTCCGACACATTCAGGGGAATCCAAAAACTCCTAGAAGAGTCAAATATTGAGTTCTACACCTACCAGCTAAAAGAAGAACGACCTCAAAAAATAGTTATAAAAGGTCTACACGACTCAACTTCGCATGCCAAGATTCGCGACGACCTTAAAGCTCTGGGCCTCGACGCCATACATATACACTGCCCTGACAACACAAAGAGAACGAACAAGCCGATCCATCTTTTCTTTGTAAACCTGGCTCCTGGTAGCAGCAAGCAACAAATAAAAAACGTTAGATATCTCGCAGGACAGAGATGTTACATAGAAGACGCCCGTAAGAAACAGGACTTAGTCCAATGCAGCCGCTGCCAGCAATTCGGGCACACGGCCAGATACTGCCGTCAAAAACACATCTGTGTTAAATGTGGAGACCAACACAAGTCCACCGAGTGTACACGGCCAGACTCGGTCCGCGCAACCTGTGCCAACTGCGATATGGACCATCCAGCGAACTACAAGGGTTGCGAGGCCTACCAAAGTTTCGCCAAAAGACACCAGCGAAAGCAAACGGCCGAAACTAACCACCGCTTAGTAAGGGATCCAGCCAGCTCCCAGAGCGTACCTTTCAGACCCGCAACAGGTCTCTCTTATGCTCAAGTTGCAAGCGGGAATATTTATAAGCAAAGAGCGCCAGCTGAGCACCAGCGTCATCACCAGTTGGCCCACACCCAGGAGCAGCACTCATGGCAGCGACAGCTTCCTCATCAGGGACGTCAATGGTCCGACCCAGAGGAATCGCCCCCTAATTGTGGAGAGAGCCAGTCCTCCATGGATCGCGTTCTAGCAGCAATCCAAGCACTCAACGTCTCGATGCAGAGTTTTGTCAAGATGCAAGAGGAGAACATGCGGATGCAGATGCGTATGTTCGAGCTTCTATGCGCGCAACTTTCCAAATGAGCGCTCTCAAGATTCTTTGCTGGAACGCGGGCGGCGTTACAGCCAAAATTCATGAGCTGCAGCTATACATGCAGCTCCACAACGTGGACATCGCATTAATAAGCGAGACCCACACGACAAATTTGGAGTCTCCCCGCATCCACGGGTACACCTCCTATCCTGCCAACCACCCGTCCCCTCGACGCTGGGGAGGGGCTGCTATCCTCATTCGGAGCAGTATTTCGCACTTCCCTACAGCCCCCCTCTGTGGGTCAGACCTGCAACTAGCTACAGCGGTAGTCTCCACAGGCCTCGGAGATGTCGAGTTCGGAGCAGTCTACTGCCAGCCAGGCCTCAGTTGGACAGC
The DNA here is from genome assembly GCA_035043915.1 of Drosophila paramelanica. Taxonomy (NCBI): domain Eukaryota; kingdom Metazoa; phylum Arthropoda; class Insecta; order Diptera; family Drosophilidae; genus Drosophila; species Drosophila paramelanica. Next base: position 2,414 of record JAWNMO010000681.1, read on the forward strand.
CAGCGAACTCCGTCAGCGTTTCAGCTTGCTGGAGCCCAAATGCCTCGTGGGTGGTGACTGGAACGCACACCATCAACTTTGGGGAGCGAGCCGAAGCAACGCCAGAGGTCGGGAGCTCTGTCAGTTCATGCAAGACGCGCGTCTTGCGTGCCTAGCGACGGGCAGCCCTACTAGGTTCCCACCCCAAACAGGCCCCAGACCCTCTTGTTTGGATTTCGCCATATACAGGAACGTTCCGCACTGGACATTGAACATTGAGTCGCACCCAGACCTGAGCTCAGACCATCTGCCGCTGATCATCACCTTAAACACCACCTGCATGTGTTATCCAAGACCTGTCAGGATCATCGACAGACACACGGACATTGAAGTCTTCAGACGAAAGTTAAGCGACATGCTCCACCCGGAAATGGACATTAACTCAGCGGAAGACATTGATGACGCCTTGGAGGGATTTAACCACAAAGTGCGAGTCGCAGCTGCTGAAGCCAAACGCTCACAACCCACCCGAAGTAGACACAGAGACGGTATCTACACACTCTCGCCTGACCTACTCTTCCTTCTAAGGCAAAAGAGAAGAATGCGTAGAATCTGGTCTCGCACTCGGCACCCCGCCGATAAAGCTAACTGGCGCAGGGTCGCAGACGAGCTTCATCGGCAGCTACAGGACCAACGGGCAAGCTACTTTGACAATATGCTAATGAGCATGTCATCCCAACATGACTCTGAGTTCTCCTTATGGAAGGCGACACGCACAGCAAAACGGCAGCCCCTGAGACAGGCCCCACTGCGAAAAAGAAATGGAGGCTGGTGCCGTTCGGACGCAGAGCAAGCAGCCACATTCGCTTCCCATTTAGAGGAGCGTTTTACTCCTTTCAGCATTGCCACAGATGAAGAAGCCGCAGAGACTAGAGCCACAGCATTTGCCGCAGCAACACCTGACACGGGTCCTCTCCCGTTTACAAAAGACGAAGTAGTGGCTACTCAATTCCCGCAGTAAACTGTCTCTAGCCTGCAAGCGTAAAATATACTCAGTTTGCGTGGCTCCTATCTGGAGATACGGCATCCAAATCTGGGGACTGGCTGCTCCTTCGCACAGAAGAAGGGTCCAAAGTTTTCAAAGCCGATCACTGCGGAGCATAGCTGGAGCTCCGTTTTATGTGCGGAATACAGTACTGCATAGGGACATGCAAGTGGACTGGGTCGAGGACCAAATTAAGAAGTTCAGTAGGGGCTACAACCACCGCCTAACCGCTCATGCAAACAGGCTCGCAAGCGAACTTCAAAACGCCCGCCCAATCAGCCGGCTGAAAAAAAGATCTTTCAGCCAATTAGTCAGCTGATTCTTTAATATTAATTCTGTCAATCAACATAGTTTTTAGCTGTGCAACTAAGCCACTAAAAACCTGGCGCTTTACTAATTATTAACGACACATATTGTTCATAAGGCAATTGAGGCCTTGCAAAGCAATAAAATACACAATTAAAAAGATTTCAAAATGCACAAATATAATAATGTTCGTTGACTAGAGTTGGCACTATTTAATCCTCAGTTACATTCAAGTTAAGGCAGTTGATCCAGAAGTGATCAATGGTGTTGTACAAATGCGGTAAAGCATTGCCAATGCTGTGGTTCTCATCCGTGTAGGTCTAAATAAATGTACAAAAATAAATCAAATAAGTTATAGTTGTCAGTTTGACTGAATCAATTTGGCACCTGTTCCTGGAAAGGTATATCGGCTCTTTGCAGCAGCTTGGCCAAAAGCAGCGAGTGCTGATAATGGACATTATCATCGCCGGACCCATGGATAAGCAGAAAATCGTGAATTCTAAAGTTATTCAAATGGCCAAAGGCGCTGCTCTCATTGTATTTCACCAGATTATCCTCCACTGTGGGCAGGCCCATATAGCGTTCCGTATAGATAGTATCTAAATACGTATTAAAATAGTAAATCATTATAGTTATTTATAATAGGGTATCTGGCGCATGCACTTGCCGTAATACAGCCAGGAGGTAACTGGCGCAACAGAGACGCCACATTGAAAGATGCGCTGATCATCCTTCTCGATTGTCTTGGCCGTCATATAGCCGCCATAGCTCCAGCCCCAAATGCCCGTACGTTCGCGATCCACATAGTCCAGATTTTGTTGCAGCCAATTTGTCACAAACAGCTGATCCTCCACCTCATGATCGCCCAAATCGTTGTTGACCGAGAACAGCAACTTTTTGCCCTTGTTGCCGGTGCCACGCCCATCAATGTAGGCATAGATGGTATCCCGTGTGGTGGTCACAAATGCCTCGTAGCCCACGACGTACGAGTTTGTAACACGCACCGAATTGGGCCCGGCATAGACCACAACAATCATGGGATACTTTTTGCTCTTATCAAAATTAGGTGCTAACGCCAACTTGGCAATGCCGGCGCTGCCATCCGCTAGCGTCACATTGATAAACTGATAGCTGGGACGCAGCTTGGTATCCAGATGGGCACGATAGGCACTGTTCAGCTCCCAATCAACGATCTTCTTGTGTGTGTTGCTCTCCAGGATTTCGGTGTACGCCGGATTGGGGCCCGTACAGGTGAGCGTATAGTAGGCAAAGGATTTGCTAAACGTGGCGCTGGCGGAGCGACATGTGGCCCCATCCACGTCCACCTTGTTGCAGCTGAGGCAATCATCGTTGCTATACACATGATATTGAGCAGGATCATCCGCCTTGGTGGCCTGATAGTAACTGAAAAAGGAAGGACGCATTATAAAAATTATAAAAATAAGTGTCTAATTCATAAAATTTTGGGACTTTGCTAAAGAATCTTTGCATTAAATTGATGATTTTCGAAACTACGAAAATGGGAAAAAAAATTGGCTAACTCTTATTATAAATGGTATATAAAAGAATACATATATCAATATATACCATACATCCACACGGCGGACGATCTCATCAGTAATATAAAAGTTTAATAAAAATGGTTTTAAATAAAGACAAAAAATGTTTTCCAAAGTTGTTTTGATACTTACAGCTTATCATTTTCCTCGTCATAGCCGTAAACATTGAGCACAGTGAATTCACCACGCGACTTCCAACTGTTATCGCCTGTTAGCAGATTAAGATTCCACACCTGATACCAGTTATCGATGAAGTAGGCAAAGATGCAGTTAAGACCGCTCTTCAGACACTTGGGCGTGCTTATGTCCACCCAGCCGTCGGGCTCCGCAATGCGCTTCACCTCGGCACAGACACCCTGATGACTGCAGCTCTGGAGCGTGGCTAGATTCTGTCGGCGATTCAACCAGGTGATCAGCAGGTGAGTGTTGTTCGACCAGACCACATTCTGTAGAATGTGATCGGAAGTGACAATGTCAACGGGTGCCTCGATGCGCTGCATGACGGGATCATCGTTGGCCAGATCGTAGACACGCAGATATACAATCGGATTGGGTGTGCCCGTTTTGGGATACTTGAGCTCCTCCTCGTGTGGATACTGAGCGTAGCCGCTCTCCGTGTCGCCGTACAGGAAATACTTGAAGGTCTCCACTTCGGTATCGTTAAAGAAGCCAACAGCCAGTTTACTGCCATCTGCCGACCACCAGAGGGCGCTGCCACTGCTCAACACCTCCTCCTCGTACACCCAATCGGGCACACCATTATAAACAACGCCGTCCTTGCCATCCTCCGTGATGCGTATCTCCAAATTCTCATTGAAATGTATGTAGACATTATTTTGATAGACATACGCCAACCGATCCTTGAGCGGCGACCAGCCGCAATATTGCAGCTTCTCTCCCTTGTGTATCTTTATGGACGTATTTGTGGCAATATCGTAGACATCGTATTGAGCCACATACGAGTGTCGGAACTTTGCCGTCAAATTGTGACGAACCAAAATTTTGGTATTATCCGTGGAAAGCGTGAATGTCGCACCACTGTAGGAGTTCTAGAAGCGGACGGGTTTATTATTGTTGATAATAAATTGTTGATTAAATGTAGTTATTATCAATAAATACCAGAAATGTGGACTCCAGAAATATGGTGTCTTTTATGGTGGCCGCATTGAACTTGTGTATGGATCTATCGTTGGCAGTGTAATAGAATTCCTCATCTGTAAATTTGCAATTAGTAAATTTAAATTATCATATTTATTTTTGCGAAAATAATATGGAAACTGTAAAAGGAAGTATTTTTTTATGGTTATTTTAAAATTAAACACGTAAGAACGTTGCAGTCGGGCGTTACCGACTGGGTTACACTTGTTCACGTTCTAAATTACTGTTATTCTGAAAAATTTCGGTATTTTGCCATTTGTGTTGTGCTGGCGGTAGGGAAAAGTGGGTGGGATTGGGGTGGTTGTTCGACGCCGAAATCTTCAGAAGAGGTGACCAGTGGGGGAGAGAGGGGTTAGTGGTCGCAAATATTTTTCTGTAACTTCTTGGGGAGCATTCCAGAAATATATATATAAATTTGGTGACTCTAGCTTAAAAATTGTGCGTAAAAGTTGCGTTCATCCGGCCAGACGGACAGCATGACGGACATTGTACAAACCCAATATACTAGCTTCCCTTCGTAATCGAGTATAAAAAGAAATACCAATTAATTGTTAATTCAAAATTTTACCTAATCCAATTACTCAAGTTCAAATACTTTAATTTGTTAATTCCTACATAAAGCACAAAAACTAAACACTAAAAACTGAACGTATTATTTCTCTATGTGGAAATATATATATGTATATATATTAACTATATATTTCTGGTTTGATTTGTCATTTATTCTTAGTGCAAAACCTAAAGAGACTCACAAAGAATGATGATGTGTTTTAAAAGTATACCCAAACGCATTTATATATAAACATTTGCTTAGGTTAGCAGCTAAATTACCAATGCTGATTTAAGAGATTTGCAAGTGGCAACATCTGGAACTGATTTGTAAATGTAAAAAATAAATATATAGCTCAATGATTTAAAATGGTAACTAAACACATCTGCTGAATCAGGTGTACGAATTAAACTAAACGTTACAAAATAAAAACAATTTTCTGAGGGAATTAAAGTTTATATCCGTTATTCATCTTGTAAGATGTCAGATACAAATTGTTCTACCGCAGAAATATTTAATTTTAAGAATATTTAATTTAAAAAACATGGCAATAATGTAGATTAAAACAAGGGTTATTTCTACAACAAATCAAGTTTAAGTTTCGGTATGCCGATCAGTTCATAATAATCGATAATATTGATAAAAAAGAAATGGAAAAAATGTAGATTGCTCTAGTCGGGACCGCACGACTAATAGATACCCTGAACCCAGAAATTAACACAAAAACACAAGCTCTCGGCATTTGAGGCAGTTAAAAATTAAAAAAAAAAATGTTCGTATAATTACCAAAAAAAGCAAGAAATACTCCACACTGACCCTTCTTAAGTTGCACAACTCTTACCAACTGCACCACACTACCATCTTATTCACATATGATATAACATTGCTTAACCATCGCAAAAAATCAAGGAAAACGAAATAACGATAATAACAATTATGAATAACGAAAAAAAAGAAAATGAATTCAACATTTCTCAACCATCGCTGGGACTCGAACCCAGACCTTTCACGTTATGCGGCACAACACTTACCAACCGCATCACTCTTTTATGTTGTTATGTTGTGTTAAAATTCCAGTTAACCGTTGCAAGAAAATTCCTAGAAAAGCGCAAGACAAAATTTTCCACAGAAGTTGCTTGCGCTTCAGCCAAGCAGCAGCGCTTGGCCTTCACTACTGAAAATACACTCTTGATTTGATCGTAAACTAAATGTACGATCGTTATTAAATTTTCAGGACTTATTAAGATCATCGAAATGTATGTACAAACCAATTTGTACGTGTGTAGTATTTGAGGGGCGATTGGGGGGAGGTATCCAAAACCTGATATTCCTAAATTCTTCGTATGCTGTAAGCAAACATAATAAAAATAAATTTGGTTCTAGCTTTTATAGTTTGGGAGCTATGCTTAAAAAACCGAGTCAAAAAAGCGATAAATATCGATAATAAGAAAACGGAAGGATTTATCGATGTTTTGAAATAAACTGGATCTGCGTATGGTATATACGAACCGAATGAGACCAAGATCAGCTTTCTAGCTTTTGTAGTCTCTGAAATCGACGCGTTCATACAAACGGATGGACAGACGGACAGACAGACGGACATGTGATGCTGATCAAGAATATATATACTTTATGGGGTCGGAGATGCTTCCTTCTGCGTGTTACATACATTTGCACAAAACTATTATATCCTTTTTTACCCATTTTCAATGGGTTCAGGGTATAAAAATTGGAAGCAATTGCTTTAGGTAATGGCTTATATCTTAAGCCATACCAAAAGGGATACGGTATATAAACAGTTCAAAAAAACTTCTAGGCGAGCTACCCAACAAACCACTTTCAAACATTGATATTTTGAATTTTGCGCGCAAGCATATTCCTGATTTCAGAGGTGTATTTATGAGAGACTCACTCCCAAAACGAGTTCGCAAAAGGGAGTATGGCAACATTAACTTGGATTCTTTATCAGGAGGTGAAACACATTGGGTAGCCTATTATAAATCAGAGAAGGGGAATCGATATTTTGATAGTTTTGGAAATTTACCCCCACCGTTAGAGTTAATCACTTATTTAGGAGAGAACATTAAATATAATTATACTCAAGAACAACGATTTGATACTTTTAACTGTGGACACTTGTGTTTACGGTTTCTATTATTGAATCCTACAATACGAACTCTTAGCAAATAATTGCTTTAACCTGTTTTACAAGATTTTGTTTTTTAATAAAGAATTTTATATTACAATTTAACTTTGGTATTTTCATTATTTTTCATTATTATTTTTTTTTGTTTTCTTAACGGGTATTTAAATATTACTATTTATTTTTCTTTTATCAGTCTGAAATGAATAATACCATGATTCACACATTGTCTAACAAACAGAAAAGAACAACAAAAAACCACAATAAACAACTATAAAACAACAAAAAAACCACTCTTAAACAACAATAAAACAACAAAAAACCACAATAAACCACTCCTAAACAACAATAAAACAACAAAAAACCACAATAAACCAATCTTGACCAACTAAAAAACTATAAAAAAAATCACAATAAACCACTCTAAACAACTATAAAACAAAAAAAAACACTAAACCAGTGGTTTCATAGAAAAATGAAGAAACATCTTTTAAAGGAATTGACCAAGACAAGAAACGCCTTAAAACGAAAATTCCAAAGCATAAAATTAGGGAGAGCGGAAAATGAATATCAATTAGAAGAGGCATTTAAACCAATTACACAACCCCTTAAAAAACTCGTTAGTGGAAAAATAATTTCTAAGCAGCCTATGCAAATCAAGAAAGAAGAAAACGATGAGGATACAAAACAACAAATTAAAGTAGGACCAAACTATAGTAAAATATCACATGATACATATGATGATGATGATGATGATGATGATATGAGTGGAGATCAATTCTATTCTCAACCTTTTTTGTCTACTAATGAAACCTATAACCAAACTACTGTAGCGAACAATGAAAGTTTTAATTTCAATCTAAGTGAGCTAGAGCGAAAGGGTGAGCTAGATAAAGCATTTGGTCCCTACAAGAAGGATGGTGAAATAAGAATGGGCAGTAGTATAATAAAAACATATGGGAATGAAATAATATTAGAAAACGGTGAAAGATGGAATTTAACACCAGGATTATAGTCTCTAATCTACCATAAAAAACCACGAGGCTATAATGAAATGGACTTAGTAGCATATCAGAAAATTTTAACAAAAACAAATGCACATAGAAAATATAACTTGCCAAATGAAGGTCTTAAAGGAAATCGTTCCATAAAGTATTTGACAATCATAAAAAAATGTTTCCCACAATGGGTATACCTAACGCAATGTCTACGCCCAACCGTCATTCCAAATCTATTCAAGAAGGGGGAGCCTAATGACACTTAATACAAACAAACCCAATTATGTGTATTGGGATGATCCAAATGAAATCGTTAATAGACTGAAACTTCTAGTTGCATCACAATCAGCTGGGCATAATAATCATAATAATGAAATAGTTTCAATAGTTGAGGAGCTGCGAGAGGCAAAAATAATTTTATAAATAAAAAGAGTGTGTACTAAGAATAAATCAACAATATTAAAATGACGCTTGACAAGTTCGGTCACTTTCTTCAACATTATTTCAAATCAAAGTCATAGCATGAAAAAGCCTATTCCTGGTATACTAGTAGACAATGAAAACAATATTATTTTTTCAAACAAGCGTCTTAGAAATGTAGGTGATCCTCTAGACGACAATGATGTGTGTACTAAAATATTTATAGAACGACAAATACAGAAAGCGTTGAAAAAGAAAGAGACAATTTTAAATGAAAAAATTACAATGTATGATAAACAGATGAGTGACGTAATAGTGAGTTTCCATAATAAAATAAAAGAAAATAAAATTCAAATGCAGAACACTGAAAGATCATTAAAAGAATTCGTTTACACGGAAATAGAATCATTAAGAAATGTAATTAGCACTGCAAATGAAAAGATTATGTCTATCATATTAAAAAACAGTAGAATGTAACTGTACTGCTGCAAACACACCACCCCCTTTAAACAATATCCAGTTAAGGGGGAAATTTATTCCTACACCTGACACTTCCTTATAAATAATGCTGCTACTTGTAACCTGTAAGTTAAAGTCTTGATGGCCGTTGACAAGTTCAGACATTGATGACCGGCAAAACAAGAAATATGGGCGCCAATTGTTGGACATGCTTATGGATATTGAGCAAAATATTGGTGCATAAAACAAGCGAGTTAAAAACATCAGTAACCCAATGGAAGAAGAAGACGCGGTTCTCAAAAATGTTCTATAAGCAAGAATCAATGAAACGACACAAGACTTGTACGCGCTTATAAACAGAGAAAATAAAAATTAGAAATCAATTAAGAAAGGCTGACTAAAAGATGAGTAAAAGAGGGTTAGTTAAAGAGCTACATGCACCAGCTCGCAAAAACTTTGATCGACGACGTGTTGTTACCAAAGGAATCGATGATCTTTGGCAGGCGGACTTGGTGGAAATGGGAAACTACTCCTCTTCAAATAAGGGCTATAAATTTCTATTGACTGTAATCGACACATTCTCTAAATACGCATGGGGAGTTGCATTGAAATCGAAATCCGCTAAAGAAGTTTCTAACGCTCTAAGTAGTATTTTTAAAATTGGACGAATTCCTAAGAATTTACAAACGGATGATGGAAAAGAGTTCTTTAATTCAAATTTTAAAATTTTATGTAAAAAACATAATATTAATCACTATTCAACCTACAGTGGGCTAAAGGCGTCTATCGTAGAACGCTTCAATAGAACGCTCAAGGAAATGATGTGGCGTGAATTTAGCTACAATGGAACATATCATTGGATTAATATGTATAATAAATTAATTGAGGAGTATAATCGGAAATTTCATAGAACTATTAAAATGGAACCAATAAAAGTATCCTCATTAAATGAAGAAAATCTACTAAACACTGTTTACAACCATATTAAAATTTTTAATGGAGCCAAATTTCGTGTGGGTGACTTTGTTCGAATAAGCAAACACAAACATACATTCGAAAAAGGGTATACTCCTAATTGGACAACAGAAATTTTCAAAATAAGACGAGTACAATTAACAAACCCAACCACGTATTTATTAGAAGACTATCAGGGTGCACCAGTTAAAGGCGGTTTCTATAAAGAAGAGCTAAGGAAAACACGTTACCCAAACACTTATCTAGTTGAGAAAATAATAAAACGAAAAAACGACCAAGTGTTCGTAAAATGGATGGGGTTCCCTAATGAGCACAACTCCTGGATAAACAAGAATGAAGTGCTATAAAAGGAGGAAAACTAACAAAAAGAAAAACACCGACAACGATCACATGTGAATGTGAGTGTGTGTACGTGTGTTTTCATGGCACACTTTCATTCACACTTTTCATTTTACACTCTTTGAAGCAATACCGCACCTGTAATAGAATAGCAATTACGATTTAATTTCTAGTTTTATTTATTTATGTGATTTTTTTTTCAGACTCAATATTTACAATGATAATTTATTCTTATAAATAAATACAATTTTCTACTTATATAATAAATATATTTTTAGTTTAAAATAATATTAAACAATTACGGTGCTATTTTATAATGGCCCCATGTATGGATGCCATCTTCCCTTATTTTTCGCTTATCATCTAAACAACTTAAAGTTGTTTTATGCACTTTGTACGTGTACAATCTGTGTATTTCAGATCTAAACATTAATATATTATCACAAAATTTTTTATTGTTAAATAAACATTCCTTATAACTATTTAAATTTAATTTGTCTAACGCAGATTTCTTCACGCCTTTTGATTTTTTAATGCACCCCCCGCCTTCAACTGACAAGGAGTACATTTTAGCTCTAAGCCCTACAAATTCTAACATTCTCTTGCCGCAGTTTTCATCTTTCATCATGCCTAAAACCTTTTTGTTGCACCTTTTGATCCCGTATTCTGCCGCCAACTCTGCGGGATATTCTGAAGTGTCAAACTTCATTTCTATGTCCTGTCTTATGTCGCTAAAGAAATCGTCTGTTTGAATAGAATATATAAATGAGTCAGTGTCCATATAATTTAATGACACTGCCTCTTGAAACTTAGGTTTCATGTAATCAGAGTGGAAATCATACATTTTCCACTTTGACAACTCTAAAACCGTGAAGCCCAAGTACATGGGCTTATCGTATGTGCTGTGAAGACGCTTCATTTGTATGGCATACATGTCTTCTGAAAATTGTGCCGAGCTATGGAAACTAGCCTTTGCAATCAGCGTTCGTGCCCCCAACCGATTGCGGCTTACCGTTTCCCATGACGTAACAATTTTTACATTTTTACGCTTCTCCACATTTTCCATCGTTTTACCATAGACGGCAGTATTCAATAATTTGAAAAAGTCTTTTTCAAAATTATTTTTCGCCTGTGTTCTATGGTGAGTGTTAAGGTCGATGTACTTTTTCAGCCAAGGTGACTGCTTAAACCTCAACACTCGATGAATTTTTTTCAGCTCTAGACCATTTGCCATACACTGCTGAAGGTTTCTATAATGAATAGGATATTTAATTTTTGGCCTTAGATCGGCAATAAGTTTATTTACTTTTCCGGACAAAACGGAAGGTTATTATGGTAGTCGTGCTAGGAAGTTGAATACTCTAAATCAACTTCCAATATATACCCATATTCAAAAGTACTTGATATATTTACTATGTCTAACGAAGAAATTTCTTCCTCAGACAACCATTTAAAGTCGTTCTGAGGTAGACATTGCGACATGGCCCACCCGTAGAGGTTGTTTGCGTCTAAAAACATTAAGTATTCGGATGGCTTGCTGCTATTGTATTCACTGAGGTATTTGTTTTTGGCCTTTGAGTACCTTTTACAGCACTGCACAAGACCACCACGAATACCACTTTGAATAAATCTGTACATATCAATGTCTGTTAACCACTGGAGTTCAATCTCCGTTGTTTTCAGCATTGCATCCCAAGAGAGGCCAGGTATTGTATAATAATGAGCCGGGTCAAGGGAATAAATTTTTTGGCAAATTTGCCGAAAGTTTTGGAAAATATCTGTCAAGAGCAGAACATCTGTTTTTAAATATAATTCCATGTAATCTTTAAGGGATTGGCAACCGAAAACACTCCAGACATGCAGAGCATGTGCTTAATCTTCTTCGCTACACTCGGAATTTGTGAGGCTATTAAAGAATTTTTCTCTCGAAGGGAGAGAGCTCTCACTAAGGCGAAGTTCTGAGTCTAGATACTCATAGGGGAACACTCCCTTTCTATGCACAAGATTAAAGTCGCTGTCGATGGGGAAGAAACGTCTGACACTTTCAAACCTTTCTGACTCTAAGTTGGCGGCTAACGCATCTAGGCTTGTCGCCATAAAACGATACGTGTCCAGGAATCTAATTTCTAAGGTCTTGTTGTGTGAGGGTATTTCTGTGTATTTCGACAGCGAAATATACAGTTCTTTGTTGAGAGGGAGAACCTTAACCTAACCCTCAACTTTGTTTAATTCCCTAACGAATAAATGAGAGTCATATTTAGAAAAATTATGAAAGAAAACGGGGACAAAAGGAGCAATTTGGTAATTAACATTGCAAATATTATGTGCTGCACCACGGAACTTTCCAGTCAAATGGCAGTGATCCCTAAAACGATCAGAACCTTAGGCTTTTTTACATATATGGCAATTAATAGCCAATCTAAATCTGTCTTCATCTGCTGCACTCATTTTCATTGGCTTAATGGTGCTCAGATATTTAGTGTAAATTTCGTTAACATCTTTTATTAGAGATTTAACGAAATTTTCACCTGCGTTCTGTCCTGTCTCTAATACGAACTTGTCTAGTTCGTTATTGAATGTGCATTTGATGAAATATGAAAACGCGATGGGAATGTGTTCGCTAGTTGCGATAACATTTTTACTTAGCCTCGAATCTAAGGGCTTGAGCATGCATTCTAAAAATCACTGAAACCTTGTTCAATCAACGAGCCTCTTTAAAAAATTGGCACGTAAACCGCATGTCATAAAACTAGAATATTTATGTGAAAACAATCCCAGAAGTCCGTTAAAACAATCCCAGAAGTCCGTTAAAACAATACCTGCATACATAATTGATCCTCGAGCCTTACCACAGGCACATAGAATATAGCTGTTTACCCTTGTCAGTAGGCGCCTATAGGCGTGAAATTTACGATCGACCTTTTTCTCGAACAAAACATGCGTAAACCTGTGCGCCGTCGCCCAACAAAACATTGTTAAACCTATGCGCCGTCGCCCTTGGGTTCCTTTCCCGTATAAAAAGGGAGAGTCAATTAAATATTTATGCGTGTGCGCACGTGCCTGATCGGACCCTTATCCCACCCCCGAAATGGTAGACAAACAAGTCGATGCATACACATGCGCGCATGTGATCTCATATGCCCTCACACTTCAAATCTGAATTTTAATTAGCAGTCCCTTATCCCCCCACCCCCGAAAAGTAGACGAACAAGTCGATGCGTGCACTTGTCCGCTCCTGTTCTCACACCTCAAATCTGCATTTTAATTAGCAGTCCCTTATTCCACCCTCGAAAAAGTACACGAACAAGTCTATGCGTGCACTTGTTCGTACGTGATCTCATGAGCCCTCACACCTTAAATCTGAATTTTAATGATCGGGCACCCACACAACTTCCGAAAAGGCATAGATAATAAAATTGGAGTGACACTTTCCCAGTTCCCCCTCCGTAAAAAGGTCACTTTTACCCATGCAACGATCGGTTACCCTCACTCCCCTCCCCCTCAAAAAGGTCACGTGCGATCATTTAACGACCACTTTCCCAGCTCCCCCTCCACAAAAGGTCATTTTTACTCATGCAACGATCGGTTTCCCTCACTCCCCTCCCCTCAAAAGGTTCACGTATGATCATTCAACGATCGGTTTCCCTCACTACCTCCCACAAAAAGGGTCACTGTCACGTACCTGCCCTTTTTATTAGGGTCAGGGTCACGTACCGACCTTTTTTAGGGTCACAGTCACGTAGGGTCATAAATCATTAATTATTCACCCCAGGGTAATTAAATTGACAGCACTTTTTGTCACAGAAGGAACAATTCCCTACTACTATTCTAACCTCGGCTAGACAGGGGACTATCATGTTTCTGCTATCGAATAATTACGGCGTAAGCGTGGTAAATGCACCTGCCCTTCATAGCACGTCTAATAGGCAAGTAGAGAACTTTCACAGCACTCTTCTGGAGATAGCTTTGTGCTTAAAACTCCAACGGGGTATAGCTGACACAGTTGACCTCATCCTACAGGCCTCTATCGAGTATAACAATTCTAAAACTCGGTGGTCGAGAAGAAGCCTAACGACATCGTGTTTAACTCTCTGCCGGAATCTATTCGCGAGGTTAGGATTAAGATCTGAAAGGGGCCAAATTCAACAGAACTCTAGGGTTAACAAAATGCGTCAGGATAGAGTCTTTGAGGTAGGAGAAAAGGTCCTGGTAAAGTCGAACCGCAGACTAAGCAACAAGTTATCGCTTTTGTGCAAAAGGTTGAAGCGGACTTGGTATGGTCCACAAGCACAACCTTCCTTGAATTTAAAGCAACATTTTATTATTACCATTTTCATAACAGTAGTTTTAAAATTTTAGGTTTACGCTTCCCATAGTTTCAACCATGTCCATTACAACGTCATAGGTGACGGACTACTCGCACGCGGACTACATACATTTGGGACAGTTATGGATACTTACGTCACACTACCAACTAACGGACTATAGGACGATGACTGAGGAACCATGGAACTGACGGGAATGTTTCCACAATCCCATATGTGGAAATTTCTGGAAATTGACACCGGACATGTACTGGACATGTTGTCCGCACTCGATGTGCACCACCGCAAGGTAAGAATCCTTGTCTTCTTGGGAACAGCCCTTAAGGCTGTAGCGGGCACTCCGGACGCAGACGACTTCAGGAAAATATAGCTGACTCAGAAGCAGCTTGTCACCGCAACTAATAGACGAATTTCTATAAATTCTAGGATGCAAGAAAAGATTAATCAGTTAACTGACGCTGTTAACAGCGGTTTTTATGGTTTTGTAAATAAGTCCTCAAAAGATAAGCTGGCCAATACTGTCCAAATCTTTGAAACCATAAGCACACGCAATAGAATAATGATAACAGAAATAGGAAACCTTATGCTGACGTAAACTTTAGGAAACATAAACATAATAAATCTCACAATAATAGATCATTCTGATATTACGAATATTCTCACTGGCCAAATCACAGGGACTCCTATTACTGACATTTTGAAAGTATCTAATATTAAGGTAGAACGTAAGGATAATGTAATAAGTTTTATAATTGAATTCCCAATATTAAGCAAGTAATGCAGGAAGATAACAATTTTCCCAGTCGCCCACAATGATTCTGTGCTTCAACTCCTCGACAGCCTGGTGGCCGATTCCGACGCACAGATGTTGGCTGTAGCCAATTGTTCACAAACTGCAACCACCACATTCTGCAAGTGATCCAAGAGAAGCAGTTGCGCGCGAGGCCTCCACGCAGGGGGTACAGCCCCTTGCCAAACGCAGCCAAGTCATCTAATCCCTGTCACCATAGTGGACGATGGCATCATCATCGTTAATGATCGCATCGCAGTACTCACCTACGACGACTGTGCCGCGATAATGCGATATGTCACCTGTAAGTTAAAGTCTTGATGGCCGTTGACAAGTTCAGACATTGATGACCGGCAAAACAAGAAATATGGGCGCCAATTGTTGGACATGCTTATGGATATTGAGCAAAATATTGGTGCATAAAACAAGCGAGTTAAAAAAATCAGTAACCCAATGGAAGAAGAAGACGCGGTTCTCAAAAATGTTCTTTAAGCAAGAATCAATGAAACGACACAAGACTTGTACGCGCTTATAAACAGAGAAAATAAAAATTAGAAATCAATAAAGAAAGGGTCACTAAAAGATGAGTAAAAGAGGGTTAGTTAAAGAGCTACATGCACCAGCTCGCAAAAACTTTGATCGACGACGTGTTGTTACCAAAGAAATCGATGATCTTTGGCAGGCGGACTTGGTGGAAATGGGAAACTACTCCTCTTTAAATAAGGGCTATAAATTTCTATTGACTGTAATCGACACATTCTCTAAATACGCATGGGAAGTTGCATTGAAATCGAAATCCGCTAAAGAAGTTTCTAACGCTCTAAGTAGTATTTTTAAAATTGGACGAATTCCTAACATTTTACAAACGGATGATGGAAAAGAGTTCTTTAATTGAAGTTTTAAAATTTTATGTAAAAAACATAATATTAATCACTATTCAACCTACAGTGGGCTAAAGGCGTCTATCGTAGAACGCTTCAATAGAACGCTCAAGGAAATGATGTGGCGTGAATTTAGCTACAATGGAACATATCATTGGATTAATATGTATAATAAATTAATTGAGGAGTATAATCGGAAATTTCATAGAACTATTAAAATGGAACCAATAAAAGTATCCTCATTAAATGAAGAAAATCTACTAAACACCGTTTACAACCATATTACAATTTTTAATGGAGCCAAATTTCGTGTGGGTGACTTTGTTCGAATAAGCAAACACAAACATACATTCGAAAAAGGGTATACTCCTAATTGGACAACAGAAATTTTCAAAATAAGACGAGTACAATTAACAAACCCAACCACGTATTTATTAGAAGACTATCAGGGTGCACCAGTAAAAGGCGGTTTCTATAAAGAAGAGCTAAGGAAAACACGTTACCCAAACACTTATCTAGTTGAGAAAATAATAAAACGAAAAAACGACCAAGTGTTCGTAAAATGGATGGGGTTCCCTAATGAGCACAACTCCTGGATAAACAAGAATGAAGTGCTATAAAAGGAGGAAAACTAACAAAAAGAAAAACACCGACAACGATCACATGTGAATGTGAGTGTGTGTACGTGTGTTTTCATGGCACACTTTCATTCACACTTTTCATTTTACACTCTTTGAAGCAATACCGCACCTGTAATAGAATAGCAATTACGATTTAATTTCTAGTTTTATTTATTTATGTGATTTTTTTTTCAGACTCAATATTTACAATGATAATTTATTCTTATAAATAAATACAATTTTCTACTTATATAATAAATATATTTTTAGTTTAAAATAATATTAAACAATTACGGTGCTATTTTATAATGGCCCCATGTATGGATGCCATCTTCCCTTATTTTTCGCTTATCATCTAAACAACTTAAAGTTGTTTTATGCACTTTGTACGTGTACAATCTGTGTATTTCAGATCTAAACATTAATATATTATCACAAAATTTTTTATTGTTAAATAAACATTCCTTATAACTATTTAAATTTAATTTGTCTAACGCAGATTTCTTCACGCCTTTTGATTTTTTAATGCACCCCCCGCCTTCAACTGACAAGGAGTACATTTTAGCTCTAAGCCCTACAAATTCTAACATTCTCTTGCCGCAGTTTTCATCTTTCATCATGCCTAAAACCTTTTTGTTGCACCTTTTGATCCCGTATTCTGCCGCCAACTCTGCGGGATATTCTGAAGTGTCAAACTTCATTTCTATGTCCTGTCTTATGTCGCTAAAGAAATCGTCTGTTTGAATAGAATATATAAATGAGTCAGTGTCCATATAATTTAATGACACTGCCTCTTGAAACTTAGGTTTCATGTAATCAGAGTGGAAATCATACATTTTCCACTTTGACAACTCTAAAACCGTGAAGCCCAAGTACATGGGCTTATCGTATGTGCTGTGAAGACGCTTCATTTGTATGGCATACATGTCTTCTGAAAATTGTGCCGAGCTATGGAAACTAGCCTTTGCAATCAGCGTTCGTGCCCCCAACCGATTGCGGCTTACCGTTTCCCATGACGTAACAATTTTTACATTTTTACGCTTCTCCACATTTTCCATCGTTTTACCATAGACGGCAGTATTCAATAATTTGAAAAAGTCTTTTTCAAAATTATTTTTCGCCTGTGTTCTATGGTGAGTGTTAAGGTCGATGTACTTTTTCAGCCAAGGTGACTGCTTAAACCTCAACACTCGATGAATTTTTTTCAGCTCTAGACCATTTGCCATACACTGCTGAAGGTTTCTATAATGAATAGGATATTTAATTTTTGGCCTTAGATCGGCAATAAGTTTATTTACTTTTCCGGACAAAACGGAAGGTTATTATGGTAGTCGTGCTAGGAAGTTGAATACTCTAAATCAACTTCCAATATATACCCATATTCAAAAGTACTTGATATATTTACTATGTCTAACGAAGAAATTTCTTCCTCAGACAACCATTTAAAGTCGTTCTGAGGTAGACATTGCGACATGGCCCACCCGTAGAGGTTGTTTGCGTCTAAAAACATTAAGTATTCGGATGGCTTGCTGCTATTGTATTCACTGAGGTATTTGTTTTTGGCCTTTGAGTACCTTTTACAGCACTGCACAAGACCACCACGAATACCACTTTGAATAAATCTGTACATATCAATGTCTGTTAACCACTGGAGTTCAATCTCCGTTGTTTTCAGCATTGCATCCCAAGAGAGGCCAGGTATTGTATAATAATGAGCCGGGTCAAGGGAATAAATTTTTTGGCAAATTTGCCGAAAGTTTTGGAAAATATCTGTCAAGAGCAGAACATCTGTTTTTAAATATAATTCCATGTAATCTTTAAGGGATTGGCAACCGAAAACACTCCAGACATGCAGAGCATGTGCTTAATCTTCTTCGTTACACTCGGAATTTGTGAGGCTATTAAAGAATTTTTCTCTCGAAGGGAGAGAGCTCTCACTAAGGCGAAGTTCTGAGTCTAGATACTCATAGGGGAACACTCCCTTTCTATGCACAAGATTAAAGTCGCTGTCGATGGGGAAGAAACGTCTGACACTTTCAAACCTTTCTGACTCTAAGTTGGCGGCTAACGCATCTAGGCTTGTCGCCATAAAACGATACGTGTCCAGGAATCTAATTTCTAAGGTCTTGTTGTGTGAGGGTATTTCTGTGTATTTCGACAGCGAAATATACAGTTCTTTGTTGAGAGGGAGAACCTTAACCTAACCCTCAACTTTGTTTAATTCCCTAACGAATAAATGAGAGTCATATTTAGAAAAATTATGAAAGAAAACGGGGACAAAAGGAGCAATTTGGTAATTAACATTGCAAATATTATGTGCTGCACCACGGAACTTTCCAGTCAAATGGCAGTGATCCCTAAAACGATCAGAACCTTAGGCTTTTTTACATATATGGCAATTAATAGCCAATCTAAATCTGTCTTCATCTGCTGCACTCATTTTCATTGGCTTAATGGTGCTCAGATATTTAGTGTAAATTTCGTTAACATCTTTTATTAGAGATTTAACGAAATTTTCACCTGCGTTCTGTCCTGTCTCTAATACGAACTTGTCTAGTTCGTTATTGAATGTGCATTTGATGAAATATGAAAACGCGATGGGAATGTGTTCGCTAGTTGCGATAACATTTTTACTTAGCCTCGAATCTAAGGGCTTGAGCATGCATTCTAAAAATCACTGAAACCTTGTTCAATCAACGAGCCTCTTTAAAAAATTGGCACGTAAACCGCATGTCATAAAACTAGAATATTTATGTGAAAACAATCCCAGAAGTCCGTTAAAACAATCCCAGAAGTCCGTTAAAACAATACCTGCATACATAATTGATCCTCGAGCCTTACCACAGGCACATAGAATATAGCTGTTTACCCTTGTCAGTAGGCGCCTATAGGCGTGAAATTTACGATCGACCTTTTTCTCGAACAAAACATGCGTAAACCTGTGCGCCGTCGCCCAACAAAACATTGTTAAACCTATGCGCCGTCGCCCTTGGGTTCCTTTCCCGTATAAAAAGGGAGAGTCAATTAAATATTTATGCGTGTGCGCACGTGCCTGATCGGACCCTTATCCCACCCCCGAAATGGTAGACAAACAAGTCGATGCATACACATGCGCGCATGTGATCTCATATGCCCTCACACTTCAAATCTGAATTTTAATTAGCAGTCCCTTATCCCCCCACCCCCGAAAAGTAGACGAACAAGTCGATGCGTGCACTTGTCCGCTCCTGTTCTCACACCTCAAATCTGCATTTTAATTAGCAGTCCCTTATTCCACCCTCGAAAAAGTACACGAACAAGTCTATGCGTGCACTTGTTCGTACGTGATCTCATGAGCCCTCACACCTTAAATCTGAATTTTAATGATCGGGCACCCACACAACTTCCGAAAAGGCATAGATAATAAAATTGGAGTGACACTTTCCCAGTTCCCCCTCCGTAAAAAGGTCACTTTTACCCATGCAACGATCGGTTACCCTCACTCCCCTCCCCCTCAAAAAGGTCACGTGCGATCATTTAACGACCACTTTCCCAGCTCCCCCTCCACAAAAGGTCATTTTTACTCATGCAACGATCGGTTTCCCTCACTCCCCTCCCCTCAAAAGGTTCACGTATGATCATTCAACGATCGGTTTCCCTCACTACCTCCCACAAAAAGGGTCACTGTCACGTACCTGCCCTTTTTATTAGGGTCAGGGTCACGTACCGACCTTTTTTAGGGTCACAGTCACGTAGGGTCATAAATCATTAATTATTCACCCCAGGGTAATTAAATTGACAGCACTTTTTGTCACAGAAGGAACAATTCCCTACTACTATTCTAACCTCGGCTAGACAGGGGACTATCATGTTTCTGCTATCGAATAATTACGGCGTAAGCGTGGTAAATGCACCTGCCCTTCATAGCACGTCTAATAGGCAAGTAGAGAACTTTCACAGCACTCTTCTGGAGATAGCTTTGTGCTTAAAACTCCAACGGGGTATAGCTGACACAGTTGACCTCATCCTACAGGCCTCTATCGAGTATAACAATTCTAAAACTCGGTGGTCGAGAAGAAGCCTAACGACATCGTGTTTAACTCTCTGCCGGAATCTATTCGCGAGGTTAGGATTAAGATCTGAAAGGGGCCAAATTCAACAGAACTCTAGGGTTAACAAAATGCGTCAGGATAGAGTCTTTGAGGTAGGAGAAAAGGTCCTGGTAAAGTCGAACCGCAGACTAAGCAACAAGTTATCGCTTTTGTGCAAAAGGTTGAAGCGGACTTGGTATGGTCCACAAGCACAACCTTCCTTGAATTTAAAGCAACATTTTATTATTACCATTTTCATAACAGTAGTTTTAAAATTTTAGGTTTACGCTTCCCATAGTTTCAACCATGTCCATTACAACGTCATAGGTGACGGACTACTCGCACGCGGACTACATACATTTGGGACAGTTATGGATACTTACGTCACACTACCAACTAACGGACTATAGGACGATGACTGAGGAACCATGGAACTGACGGGAATGTTTCCACAATCCCATATGTGGAAATTTCTGGAAATTGACACCGGACATGTACTGGACATGTTGTCCGCACTCGATGTGCACCACCGCAAGGTAAGAATCCTTGTCTTCTTGGGAACAGCCCTTAAGGCTGTAGCGGGCACTCCGGACGCAGACGACTTCAGGAAAATATAGCTGACTCAGAAGCAGCTTGTCACCGCAACTAATAGACGAATTTCTATAAATTCTAGGATGCAAGAAAAGATTAATCAGTTAACTGACGCTGTTAACAGCGGTTTTTATGGTTTTGTAAATAAGTCCTCAAAAGATAAGCTGGCCAATACTGTCCAAATCTTTGAAACCATAAGCACACGCAATAGAATAATGATAACAGAAATAGGAAACCTTATGCTGACGTAAACTTTAGGAAACATAAACATAATAAATCTCACAATAATAGATCATTCTGATATTACGAATATTCTCACTGGCCAAATCACAGGGACTCCTATTACTGACATTTTGAAAGTATCTAATATTAAGGTAGAACGTAAGGATAATGTAATAAGTTTTATAATTGAATTCCCAATATTAAGCAAGTAATGCAGGAAGATAACAATTTTCCCAGTCGCCCACAATGATTCTGTGCTTCAACTCCTCGACAGCCTGGTGGCCGATTCCGACGCACAGATGTTGGCTGTAGCCAATTGTTCACAAACTGCAACCACCACATTCTGCAAGTGATCCAAGAGAAGCAGTTGCGCGCGAGGCCTCCACGCAGGGGGTACAGCCCCTTGCCAAACGCAGCCAAGTCATCTCATCCCTGTCACCATAGTGGACGATGGCATCATCATCGTTAATGATCGCATCGCAGTACTCACCTACGACGACTGTGCCGCGATAATGCGATAGACGCGACGAACATAGTCACCTTCTTGTCCAACAATAGATAGATAGATAGATACTTTAATCGCAAGAGTATGCAAAGTTGGTTGCAGTTGGAAATATATTGACGATTTCCCTCGGTATAATGCTGCTGGCCTCTATTGTGGGAGCTGGAGTCTATTAGTTTCATAGGCTGTTAATCAAGCGCAGAAACTCCCGAAAAATATCAAAGATGTTGGAAAATTTGAACGCGACCAAGGACAGTCGGTCTTCGATGGGGGGTGTAGTTAGGCATTGACTATTGGTATTTGATGACCCAGCGTTTTGGGAAAGCCTATAACCAAAGTCAACTCGCGACGAATATGTCACAACTATGTTGCCGGCCACGGCGGTCTTTCGATACCGCACACTAGGCGCTACCGCTGCGATTTTGCGAGAGCGGTGGCGGCGGCGCTGCAGCAGTGACGGCAGCTCTTGGGCAACAGCATCTCTGCAGAGCATTACATACATTAATAAAAACTGTAATCTTTAGTTTAAGTTTAAAAACAATAAAAGCACGACTTATCGTCCCATTAAATCTCCCTTTAGTTAATTTAATTTTCATATGCATTTTTAAATGCAACTGGTAAACCAAGGTTGCAAATAGAAATGCATTTATTTACACAAGCTCTCGGCAAAAATAAAATAAAGGAAAATACAAAAAAAAGCAATATGGACTAATAAGATTTATTAATGACGAAAGAAGAAAACATCAAATTCCATACCGTCCCAACGCGGACCTGAACCGCTGACCCTTCGGCCAAATATTTGAACACAGAAACACAGAATTGCTTTTATTTCAGCCAACCAGCTGTGCTTGGCCCCCAATACAGAAAATATATACTAGATGTGCTCGTAAACTAAATCTATGATCGTAATATAATTTTCAGGACATAATAAGAGCATCAAATGTATGTACAAACCAATTTGAAAGACTGTTATATTTGATTTTGTTTTTGTTTTATCGATATTTGGTATTTATGTTTATATTTAAAATCTGCGTAAACAGCGCGAACATAATAAAATTACTCATTTTTAATGGGTTCAGGGTATAAAAAAATTGGGTGGCTCTAGCTTTTATGGGTATGCTTAAAAAATTGAGTCAAAAAAGCGATAAGTATCAATAATAGGAAAACGGAAAGCATTATAGATCTTTTGACTTAAACTCGATCTGCGTATGGTTTATATAAACCGAATGAGTCTAAGATCATCTTTTTTGCGTTTGTAGTCTCTGAAACCGGCAAGTTCATACCGACAGATAAACATGACTCAATCAACTCAGCTCGTCTCGTGATCAAGAATATCGGAGATACTTCCTTCTGCCTTTTACATACATTTGCACAAAACTATTAAACCCTTTTTTTACCTATTTTTAATGATTGAAACAAAAATGATAAACATGTTCTACATTTAAATTGGGAGAATACATATTGTCGAAAAGTGTAGACGCCGATGGGCATGGCTAAATCAACTTAGCTCATGACTTAGCTCATGACCAAGAATATATATACTTCATGCGGAACACCAAAAAACCAAACAGTTATATATAATATATAATAATAATAAATATAAATAATAAATATTTATTTAAAATATGATTTACTATTTGTATATTCTCAATTTTTCAAGTATGGTTTTGGTTGCAATGTCGGTATTTTTAAAAGTGGTTAAAGCATTATGTCCTTCTGCTTATCGCCCATCATGTTCTAATTCCACAAAAGCTGATAATGTCGCTCCACAGTTTATTAATTTTTAGTAATATCGTTCTTCACGTAGCAGCCATGAACATCACATTAAGCGAAAAAATGTCCAATTGGGAATGCTGGAAATCGATTTTTGGTGACATGGTTACCGACTTTTTTAGCTGAAGTCATTGAAAATGGGTAAAAAAAAAACAAGTCAGCCTGACTTGGAGCCGCGATCTGTCTTTATAAACATTTCAACCCTTTTAGGATTAATTAAGAACATTGAAATTTGTGGACAAACCAATTTTCACTTGTACTCTTGTACTTATTAATTTGCGGTTTTTATTGTTTTGTCAATACTATGTGGCGATTGGTTGGAGGTATCCAAAATTTGGAAGTATCAAAATCTGCGGTTGGCTTACACAAACATAACGCACTAAGTGTGTTTTTTTTAAAAATTATTTTGATGTGTTATAATTTGAAATCGAATATTTTTTTTTTTGAGATCAGCTGATTGTGTAATCCCGATTTCAGAGCCAATTTGGTTAGAGTTATCACAGCGATTTGTGTCAGACACCTTAATTTTAAAAAGATAGTCCTTGTAAGTATGTTCTGTTAAGAGTCTGTTTATGGTCTTTATGTGTTTTGGTTTCCATTTTAGTTTGTGATGCCATGGTGTTTTTGGTATGTCCGGGAAAAAATTTGCAAAATACTGTCCTTTTGTCGTCGATAGTCGTTTGTATTGCTCGTTTCAATTTGTGTCTACAATTTTTCTTATTTCTCTTGTTGCTTCCTTGCTGCTTATTTTTGTTTCAATTATAGTTCTGTATGTAGTTGCCTGTTTTGCTTAACAGTCCGTCTTTTCATTGAGTTCAACCCCCTTGTTTCCCGGTATCCATAGAAATTTTGCTTTGTCAATACATTCCGAAATAAAGATCTTGAGTATGTCTCTAACTATAAAAGACATAGACTCCTTGTTTTTTATTAGGTTTAATGCCCCTAGGTAATCACAGATTATTAGCGTCTTTTTATAGTTTCTTTGTACTACAATTCCACAGGCTAGCTTAAGTCCCAGCAGTTCTGCTCCTACCGATGACAGTGTGCCTGTGGTACGATACATGTGTTCGTTTTTGGACGGTAGTTCAATCATGCCTATTCCAATGCTGGCAGGCGTGTTCGAGGCATCGGCGGTGATAATATTCCAACCGAGGTCTATGTGTTCTTGTATGATAGATCTACAGACTGCTCTTAATTCTTCAGTAGATGTGTTATGCTTATTTCCTGAAAAGGGCTTCTCTATCATTGTAATCTTTGAGCTTAGTGTAATCGTGGCACATGTTTCAACTCGTTCAAAGATCTCTTTGAATTCATTGTATGTCACGGTGTAGCTGGTTTTCGCCTTTGACTTTTTTATTTTGTCGTATAGGATGCTGTTGACGTTTTTGAGGCGCAGCAGTTCCTTGGCTGTGAGCAGCTTGGCCCTAAAGGCTGGCGGTAGTACCCCTGCCAAATCAAAAATTATGTGTTGTGGTTTGCTGCGGGTGACACCAATACATCGCCTAAGTGCACCAGCTTGAATAGTATTTAAATCTTTAAGAGCTCCAACCCCGAGGTTGGCCATGCTGGTTTAGGCATATTCCTGCTTAGATCTAATAAAGGACTTTAAAATATTGACTGCTTTTTGGGCCTGAGGCCTGATTTAACAGTCGTTGCCAGCTGTAATAAGTTAAGGTTGTGTTTGTTGTATTGTTTTAATTTTTTCACTTGAGCAACATTTGACTTATTGGCTTTCAGAATTCTGCTCAGAAAGTGTACCTGGAAGTGAATAGGAAGGGGAAGATTTGCTATTTGGAAGGATACGTTGTAGTGTTGCTGTTTGCTCATGACCATTATTGCAGATTTTGTTGGATTGAAGTTCAGTTCCAGGTCTTTGCACAGCAGATGGAAATCCTCTAATTTATTTTGCATATTTCTAGAAGCTGATGTTATGTTTTTACCGCATGAGATAATAACAAAATCATCAGCAAAGTGTAGGAGATGAGTGTTTGTGTCTGTTATTTGGTGTAACCTTTTAGTATAAAAATTGAAAAGTATGGGTGACAAACACGAGCCTTGGGGAAGACCACCTCTTACCTCAATGACTGCCGAGGCGAGCCTGAGTAGTCTTGAGGAGAGGAAGGACGTAATCCAATTTGTAAAAATTTGGGGGACCCCTTCGTATTCCAATAGTACTCTTAAAAAGTTGAAGTTAACACAGTTGTGGGCTTTGTTAATGTCAAGAAAGGCAGCCACCACATTTTTTTGTTTTTTTTTTTATTCTCAGCAACAATATTTAAGAAATCATTTATGCACATAGCTACAGACTTATTTTTTTGATAAGCATATGAGAGTAGTGGTAGTGTGTTGCGGTCCGTAAAAAAAGTGTCCAGATTGTTTTTGATCATGGAGTTAAGAGTCTTTGCTAGCCCTGAGATGAGGGATATTGGTCTGAAGTTTTTGTAGTTATTTAAGTCGGTGTCTTTTTGGGGGATAGGTACTATTTTGATTATCCTCCATTCATGGGGAACTCTGCAGCTTGCCAATGCCGCGTTCAATTCTTTTAGCATATTTAGTCTGGAAATGTTGTTTAGCGCCTTTATCATCTGGAAGGTGATGCGGTCCCACCCACCCGCGGTTTTCTTGTCCTTATTTAAAACTTCCAAAAAATCTTCTTCGCTAAGAGGCGGGGTAGAAGGTATAACTTTGTTTGTCTATTTCAATAGCCGCTTCGGTTTTTATTTGCCCCTTTAAGTGCTCCAAAAAGGGGATGGAGTCTTCAGTGTTGAAAGAGGCCTTTTTGCTTGTGTTAATATTTTTCAGGTTCTTTAAGAAGCGCCATGCATGCCGAGAGTTGGGCATGGTATTTAACATTTCCAGGCAATTAGCGTAGGCTTAGTTAGTTAGTTTTTTTACCTCCCTTTTCCATTCCTTTTTGAGTCTAACCGCTTTAAAATAGTTTTCTATTGTTGGTTCCCTATTTGCGTTTTTCCGTGAGTCCGTAAAAGTCCTGTAAAGTGTAGTCATTTCGTCGTTCCACCAGTACTTAGGAGTCCTTTTCTGAGTTATGTTATATGTGGCTGACCTTATTTGACTACTCAAGGAGCGTGTCACATGATCAAGGTTACCAATCATCTCAATATTGTTTAGGTTCCTGAAAAGTTTTTTTTTTTGCTAGGAAGATTTTTGGCCTCATGACATTATCAGGACTACTAAATATGATGGGATGATGGTGGCTGCCCCCAATAAAAATCGGTTCACAGCTCGAATCCCATCCGTACTGGCCATTTGCAAAGGTGAGGTGTCCAGCACAGAACCAATCTCCGAGTCGATGTGCGCCCTAAACGTATTATTTCCATCATTTAGACACCTGAAACCTGCTTTAGACATATTACCGTTTGTATCCCCAAAACTCAAATCCCTTGCATTAAAGTCGCCTGCGATAATGACATTTTCCTCTACATCTAATTTGGCAAGGAGACACTTGATTTCCTGTATGAAGATGTCCTGTGCAGTCGACGGAGGAAAATACACAGAGACAATTGTTATATTTTTTGCTATGTTTAGAGTTTTGGCTATTACAAGGTCATGTTGAGTGTCATACTTTATTTTTCTAATCTTAATGCTCGAATTGTGGGCTATGGCTACTCCACCATACCCATCATCTCTATATTTCTCAATAAGCGAGATATTTGCAATTTTCCTGTTGCTGAGATCACGAGAAAATACTTCTGAGAGTATGGCAAGGTTGTAGTTTTCATTGTTTAGAACAAATTCTAATTCATTCTTATTGCTTTTTAGCGATTGAATATTAAGTTGGAGGATTTTAATAGTCATTTTGATTGTGTGGGTTTGATGAAATGTGCTGTTCGTTTATAAAACCCTTTTTCTGATTGCTGATGAATTTGTTTATGATTTGTTGTAGTGTTAATTCTAATTGGGTTCTATTGGGGTTTAGTAGAGTCAAAATTTTTAATAATTGGTTTGGGAAAGTGTACACTTGGCCACTTGAGTCATTTGTGTATGGACTCAAGGAGAAGTGAGGGTTTTGTCTTGGCATTTCAGGTCTGTTTATCAGTCTGCTGCTATATAAATGTTTCTTAAGTACTTGGTTTGCTGTCTGGTCTTTGTCAATAAGCTGGGTGTTGTTTTTGCCTATCTGGGGAAAATTTGTGTCGTAATTGTTGTGTTTTTTGTAATTTTGCTCTATTGAGAAGCGTGCTAATACTTCTTTCCTGGCTAGTTTTTTTATGGTCATTATTTTTGTTACATCTAGCTCCTTAGCCCATGTTGGGCACTTGCTTCTCTCGTACGAGCTGTGTTCGTTGCTGTTGCACTGGATACATTTTGTAACCGTACAAGCTTCAAGACAATCGTTTTTCCCACAACGCCTGCATCTTTTTTGTGATTTACATCTGGCTGATGTATGCCCCAAACGCCCACAGTTGAAACATTGCTTAATCATCGGTATGTAGTGGTTTACTCTGAAAAGACAGACGTTATATATAGCTAACTTCTGCGGGATGTTGTTTCCCTGAAACGTTATTTTAATCGTTTCTGTTGGTTCTAGACTCGCTGTTTTATCATTTACTACCTCCTGGTTTCTTTTTTTGCGTAACATGCGCTCTATTTTGCTGACTTCAACCTCAGACCCTATATTCTTAAGAATTTCCTCTTCGCTCAAACTTGTTGGAACACCCTTGATCACTCCACATGATTCAATATAATTGTTTGGTATGAAGGCGTCAATGTTAATTATTTTGAAGTCATCGTTCACAAGCCGATTTAAGATATATTTTAAAAAGGGCAACTCCTAATGAAACTATGTTCCTTAAACCTTTTAGATTGATATGTTTGATTATTTTAAACAGAAACAGTCCATTTTTGGTGCTCTTGTTTTCAAAGAGGAGTTCTTGGTTGATATTAGCACTGCTGCTTCACCTAAATGTTTTAGTTTTTCGTTTTCAGTCTTTTGTGGGTTACTTGTAACTAGGACGTCGTTGTTTGTTGTTGTACTCGTCTTTTCATTTTCTGCCAAATCATTGGAGTTGCATGTGTAAGTAGTTCCATTTGTTCTATTCTGTCGTTGTATTTGTTGTCCGTACTGGTGTCACAGAGTGTCAAGAGATTTTTTGTTGTGGCTGTGTCTAGCAATAAGTTTTTATGTTGTAATGATTTCTTGATGATTTTTTAATTTTTGACGTCAGCATGCTCCTGTTGCCTTTTGACAGCAGACCCGGTAATACCGGAGTCCGCCATTTTACACGCTGGCTTTACCAGCCTGTAATTTGTTTTATCTCACAAGCGTAGAAAATGCAACCAGAAAGAATCAGGAAAAACAAGTAAGAACGTTGCAGTCGGGCGTTACCGACTGCGTTATACTCGTTCACGTTCGGGTGGGGGTGGTTGTCGGCAACATTTTGTTCCTCTTTTTAAAGGAGGTGACCAGCTATCTACCCACCAAATGTGGTAACTCTAGCTTAAAAACTGTGGGAGATATAGGCATTTCCGGCGGAGCGGGGGCGTTATAGTGGGCGTGGCCGGGATGTGAAGTGTGCAATCTTTGGGGGAGGTCAGCAGCTATCTACATATTCAATTTGGTGCCTCTGGCTTTAAAACTGTACGAGATATAGATTTTCGCGGGTTGCGAGGGCCGAAGGGGGAGGGGGGGGGGGTACTGCCCGCAAAAATTTTTCCGTAACTTCTGGGGGAGCTTCCCACTAATATATATCCCGAATTAAGTGACTGTAGTTTAAAAACTCTGAGCGATATAGGCATTTTCGATTTTTTAGGGAGGGGGCGTTGGGCGTTCTAGTGGGCGTGGGCGGGATATCAAGGGCGCAATTTGTGGGGCAGGACACCAGCTATCTACATACCAAATTTGGTGGCTCTATCGCTTAAATTGTGGGATATATACACGTGTTATCGATTGGAACTGTCATATATAACGTGTTTTACGATTACGGGGGCGGGAGGGGGCGTGGCCAAAAATTTTTTCCTGTGATGTATGGAGGAGCATTCTGGTAATATATCTCCCAAATTTGGTGACTCTAGCTTAAAAATTGTTGGGGATATAGCCATTTCCGATTTTTCAGGGCGGGGGCGCTGGTGGGCGTTCTAGTGGGCATGGCCGGGATATCAAAGGTGCAATCTGTGGGGGAGGTCACCAGCTATATACATACCAAGTTTGGTGACGCTAGCTTTAAAATTGTGCAAATTTGCAACACTTATCGATTTGACCTTTCAGGTTTATCGGTTTTCGCGATTATGGGGGCGGGAGAGGGTGTGGCCAAAAAACTTTTTTTTTAATATTTGGGGGAGCATTCCTGCAATGTATATGCAAAATTTGGTGACTCTAGCTTAAAAACTGTGGGAGATATATGCATATCCGATTTTTGAGAGCGGGGGCGCTGGGGGGCGTTATAGTGGGCGTAGCCGGGATATCAAGGTCGCAATCTTTTTGGGAGGTCACCAGCTATATACATACCAAGTTTGGTGACTCTAGCTTTAAAATTGTGGACTTTAGCAATATGCGATTTTAGGTGTTATCGGTTTGCCACGCCCCCAGTGGGCGGAGCTCAAAATCCTTAACACTTTATCTGACGCGGGTACACACGAGTATATATCCAAAATTTCAAGTCTCTAGCTTCAATAGCGGCGAAAATAATTGCGTTCATACGGACAGACGGACAGACGGACGGACGGACAGCAAGACGGACATTGCACAAAACCAATATACTCTTTTCACTTCGTGAACGAGTATAAAAACCGAGCACCAAGAAAGTGTGTGTCTTCAAAAGGAAGACTGTCCTCGACGTATTTTGTTAAAACAAAAAAAAATTACAAAACTCGTTTTTTTACTTAAGATTTTTTTTTTAAGAAGAAACAATTAGCGTCACTGTAGATCTATACGATGTATGCTTGTTTGTGTGTGTGTGTGTTGTTGTTGCGGCTAAATTTTGTTGACTCCAACTCTTTTAGTATTCGGGATATGGTAAGAAAACAATGGTCGATTTGTATCGATATTAATGAAACGAAGGAAGTTATCGAAAAAAGTGATAAGCTCTGCAAATATTTTCTCGATATTTTGCTCCCTTTCATTAATATCTTTTAAAAATTGATTTCAAACTTTGGTTTTCTTACCATATCTAGGAACTATAAGAGCTAGAAGCAACAAATCTTTTGCGTTATGTTCGATGAAACTATAAAAAACGCAACTGAAGTACTACAGACTTGCAAATTGGTTTGTACATTCATTTCAAAGCTTTTAATATGTCCTGAAAATTTCATAACGATCATATATTTAGCTTAGAAGAAAACAGATTAGATTTTATAGTAGGGGTAAGCTACCGAGTAAAGTGCATGCGGTTCCATTTGTGTGTACATGTGTGAATTTGTTTGTGTGGATATAAATTCAAACTGGTTGAAATGTTTGCAGGGTATCTCCTAGCGCGGCGGCCCGCACTAGAGCCTTCTATTTGTTTTTTCGTCATTTTGGATCAACTTTTTTGTTGCCCAAAAAGTGCGAAGTGACTTATTGAAGAAAACTCACTCCAATTTTTTAAAATGTTTGAAAGTAGCACTCATAATCATGAACATCTGCATTTTCCCATGTCATACGTCTTGAAATGCAAAAGTATATCTAAAAGAAAGAAAACTGTTAGTAGTTTTATAATATTAATTAATTACATACTACGTAATGTGGTACTTACTCCTTGTTTGATATATTTTATAAATGTGGCACGAATTACAAATAAATATTCTTTCCAATTTCTATGTTAAATTCCAAAGAGCTTTTGAAGTACTTTGCAACATTTCGGTAAAGACTTTTTGTCTTCATATTAGCAATGTTGATTCCACATACATACATGTATGTTGCAGAACGAGTCACAATTGTGCCTGAATTTTATTTTAAATACTTTTGTCATCTAATTTTCCGATGAATGTCAAAACTAGGCTGTGCATCGGTAATTGTCGTTATATACTCTTATTCCAACTCGGACAGAGGGTGTGAACATAACATTAAAAAATGAGTGCATACCTTATTCTGTGCTCAATAAGTGTTGATGTGCACTCTTGTGTAGAGCGTACCCACAACAGGTAGTATAATAGTATATCTTGTATCTGTGACAATATCCGTGCAGTTATATCTGTTTACCTAGGCATTCACAACCTTGGCAAACAAAGAAATAACCATATTATCTGTTTGCGCACACGACAGTTTTGCCGTCGAACCGAGGCAAGTTTGCGTGTACGTGGCCTGCTTATGACTTTTATGCCTGAGCTTAAAAAAACGACAAAAGACATGTAAATAGGTAAATGGTAATATGTCAGCCGTCATTCTTTTCATTTTAATGATTTTAATGAATTTAATCTTAAACGACCCCTTATTAATACATCTATGTATACATGGGCACAGAAGAGATAATAGTTTTTCGACTTTCTCCCATTTTTAAAGTCAAAAAATCTATAAAAAAAAAAAAATTACCGCTTAAAAAATCATTATTTTCTTATTTCGAAAATATATAGTTGCAGCAAAACTGATGATTAAAATTGAAATATGTGTGTGATTTTTATATATTTTCATTAGCTTGTAAAACGTTGTATGGTTTTTAATCGGTTATGCATTTCTGTTGTGAGTGTGTGATACATTGGTTGCTTAAAACCATATAACATTTACACTAAAATGTGTCGCGCTTTTACACCCTAAATCCATTGAAAATGGGTAAAAATGGTATATTGGTTTTGTGCAAATATAAGTAGCAGGCAGGCGTTTACACTCGTTTCCTGAAATGTTGAGCAAAATCAGGACCCAAGCAAAACCGAAGTCGCGCAGAAATTGTGTGTCAGAATTTCGGTATTGGATGTCCCATCTACATACATACAGTGGCTCACAGCTTAAGGTATGCAGTGCATTCTTTTAACTTCAAACTTTGATAGAGCTGAAACAATTAGGCGTATTGCAACAAATGTGGTAGCAAATTAAAGGAAAAAAGTCTGCATTAATATAGATAAATAATTTTATTTTTATTTTTAGTAAAAATAAATTAAAATGAAGCTTATGCTATCTGCTATATGCTATATGCTTTTTTGAAATTTCTTTAATTTTTTCTGATTGCGGTTTCGGTTATTTCATGTTTAAAGACCCAATATCAATGAGTTTTAAAATAAGTCCACGCACAACTTCGGAACAGAGACTTGGTTAAAATTATCGACCGCTTCGTTCATGAAACCCGTTTGGAAAACAAAGCGCGCCATGCACCAGACATAATAAGGAAAATGAAGGCAAACCCGCGACTATCGACTCGAAAATTGGCGTCTAAGCAAGAATTGCTGTAATAAAACAATTCGCCGTGTCTTTCGTGCACACAACTTAAATGTCAGAGTTACTCGTAAGAAGCCATTCATTAGCCCCAACAAAATATTTCCAAGGACAATTTGCTGAAAAGAGCGGAGGATTTGGAAAGAGGGCACAGTTTCGGTTTTATCAGGACAATGCGGGTATTGTGCTGACTTGGCTCATGTACAAGAGTCTCGATGTGATAAAATGTTTGATACATTTTAGAAAATAATATTCAAAATATCACATTTCCATTAAAAACAAGTGAGAAGGCTCTACTCAGAGCCGTCCAGTTAGGAGATACCCTGAACCTTGCGATCTGTGTTTATTAACATTTCAATTCGTTTGCAATAATAGATATGTACATACACAAATTCACACATGCACTCACTTTACTCGGTAGCTGCGCTTCTTGGCCACTATAGAAACGAAATCCTTGTTTTTTCTAAACTAAATGTTTGATCATTATGAAAATTTCAGGACTTAAGACCATTGAAATATTATACAAACCAATTTGCAAGTATGTCGTATTTGATTGGCTTTTTATGGTTTTGTCGATATTGGGGGGAGGTATTTAAAACTCGAATATATTAAAATTAGAGTCTGGTTTACTTAAAGAGAGAGACATGGTAAGAAAACAAAGGGTTGATATCGATTCATATCGATATTAAAGAAACAGAGCAATGTATCGCAAAAAAATGATTAGCTTGTTTTGCGTATGATATATACGAACTGAATGAGGTTAGATTTTAAGCCCTTGTAGTTTCCGAGATCGCTGCGTTCATACAGACGGACATGGCTAAAACGATTTGGGTAGTTTTTCCGATCAAGAAAATACATAGACACTTTATGGGGCCGGAGGTACTTTCTTCTGCCTATTACATATATTTTTACCTTTATTAACGCTAAAAGTATGCACTGCATACTTTAAGCTGTGAGCCTCTGTATACACTGAAGGAAAAAAGTGAACATACACTCGATTTTTCAGTTTTCGGGAAACCACAAGGAAAATTAACGTTAAGAGACCATCACAACACCTAAGTTTTCTTCTCTTAACTATTATTAAGCTTTATGCTTATTGTAGCCATATGTATGTACATATGTACATACATATGTATGTCATTAAAAAATGATTTAATTGATAATTATTAAAAACATTTTTTTAATATTTACACTTAAATCTAGGCTTTGCTGAAAACCATTTTAATCATACAGTTTTAGTTTTTATTTTTAAAAGGAAATGACGCACTTCAATATAAAAAATAAAAAAAACAAAAACTGAAATTAACTTTTTTTAATTATTTCCATTCAGCATATGTACATAAATAAAATGAATGTTTACTGTAATTCAATAACCCTACATCGATTTAAGCTAAAGTTTTGGGTCAATGATCATTTACTGAAACTTTTATAATAACAAAAAGAGTACATACATTTAATTGTAGGGATAACAGGTTACAGGTAAAAATAATGAATAAAACGTTTGCCGTGTTCTTCAAGTGAAATTAGGGATGTAAAGATTTATAAAATTTCTCTTTACTTTGTTTCCACTATAAAACGTTTACAATAATGTATCGATGTGACCCGAAATATGGTTCTATCGGCAGTTAGTCGTCTCATCCGGTAATTGATTTAGTCACCGTGGGCAAGAAGCGTCCAACTAAATCGGAGGTTGTGTCTATATTTCTTAGTTTTTATGAGAATTTCATTTCGGACATATAGCCATTTCTAAATTAAAAGGATAAAGGTGGGGGGCGTTTTAGTCAGTGTGGCGGGATATTAAATATGCTATATTTGGATGACGTCACCAGCTTTCAGCATACAAAATTTTGTGGCTAGTGGAACTTAACATTATTGCGTATCTTATTATATATAAGGGACAGCAGAGTAGATGGAAGTTACAATTAAAAGGTGTGAGGTCTGGTGAGGTTAATAATAGTGAAGCAGGGCCCTTAAAGTAATTAATTATTCACAAAAAACCAATTTAATTTAATTTTAATTAATGTAATAAATATTCTTTAAAGCATTTATATAATATATATATTAATATACATGTATGTGTGTTTGTTGTTGCCATATTGAACGGCACAAAACTCTCGCCTAAATAAAGGCGGAGAAAAACAAAAAGTTGGTTATTCGAGTGTGCCTTAAATGAGCGGCACCTCGAATTCTATCCAAAGAGAGTGCTAGAGTAAAAGGCACCTCCAACGGTAGAGAAGTCCTACGACTTGCGAGTGGCCACCTGGAACGGCACTCGAAGTCACGCCAAAGCAAGGGTTGCTACGGCGAGAGGAATCAGAGACGGCAGCACTGGAAGGCGATCGACGGCTGCAAACAGCACGAATGTCAAGTACCGTCGAAAAGGTACTACAAGCCATCGCAAAGTGCCCGCAAGCAGGCCCGAAACCGCTGATGATAGAGGAGTATCGGGCAAGGCAGCCGGCAGCGGCAGCGGCGCAGAAGAAAAAAGAGGAACAGCGTGTGGCGATCCCGGTCGTCAAAGCTCCAAAAAGGAGAGGAGGGGCCAAAGTGAGGCAGCGACAAGAAAGGAAGGCTCACCCGCCAACAAACTCTGGGAAGCAGTGGATGCGCTGGAGCGCAAAAAAAAATATTAAAGTGAGAGTGCCTTATTTTAGGCACCCACGCGAAAACGGCGGCAAGATCGCCTCGCAATAAAAAGTAAAATACAAACAATTTTACTAACCAATAAATTAAGAACCTCACATTAAAAAACAAAAACAAGATTTTTTTTTGAGAATAAAAAAAGATTAGCACTTAAAAAATACACCTAAAAAGAAAAAATTTATACAGTCCACTTTATACTATCCACTTAAAAAAAAAAAAAAAAAACAGGAAGTAATCAAAATTTTTTTTTTTTGTCCAAATCTATTAAAAATAAATAAATATTAATATATGAGATCGAAGGGAAAAATGACGGCAATACAGAACAGGTAGAAAAATTACAAAAACATTTTCAGGAAAATCACACGATATTGTGTAAAATTGGAGTAGTCGATCACGACTATTTCAATAAAAGACAATTCGAGGTGATTATGTCTGTGATAGAAAACTTAAAGGCCAAGATGGCTAAAACAGAATATAAAGCCATCGAACAGCCATCGAAACGTCAGTCAGACGCTCTAGAAAAAAGAGCGCAAGAGTTTGATAGGAAAGTAGATAGGCTAAAAAAATACCTTAACGAAACCCAAACAGACATTAGGGAAAATAAGGTAGAAATGTTTGGGATAAGAAAAAATAAAGTCTTATTCCTTTGGGAGGACATAGTAGAAGAAATAAAGTTTCTTAAATATAAATATGAGGGTAATAGTACCTTCGATAGCGAAATCAAAATGCTAGATTTCGATGTACAAAATTGCGTACAAGCGTAAGAAGAAAAAAGAAAGCTTAGGTCAGCAGAAAGGTGATGGTGGCAAGATAAAAATAGAAGAGCTACCAATGCTACCTAAAATGCAGGTACCTACGTTCTCTGGCGATGCCAAAGAGTGGGACCTGTTTTCAGAACTATTTATAGAGTTGCTTCAGTCAAGGGATGATCTGAATCCATCCTTAAAGTTCAACTACCTAAAAACCGCAATAAAAGGAGAAGCAAGATGCATGGTTTCACACTTGTTGGTGGGCTCTGCGGATAACTTTAATAGCACTTGGGAATTATTGACCAGTTAAATAGGCTAATAGACATGCCGATGCTAAATTGCCATTCGGCAGAAAACATGAAAATGTTTATTGATTCAATCAATGAATCAATACATTTAATTAAAGCAAAATCACTCTTGTCAGAAGATGTTGATATAATCTTTGCACACATGATTATTCGTAAGTCATGTAAAGAAAGCTAAAAAAATTCAAAAATTGTCCGACGTAATGGAGTATTTAGAGCAAAGGTTGAGTGCTCTATGCTCATTAAAGGACGAGAAGGAGAAAACATTCAAAAATACAGATTTCGGGTGGATCGTGTCAGGGTGCACGAAATCCAAAGGTGAAAAGGCCATATTTGCAACAACCATTGAAGTAAAAGAATTCCATAGATTTTGGGAAATAGAAGATGAAGACATAGAAGACTTAGAGACAGAAATCTGTGAGAAAAACTTTACGGAAATAACGAAAAGAAAGGAAGACGGAACGAACTTTGTAAGCGCCTCAAGTAAACTTGATCAAGAATTCTTAAAAGCAATTCATGAAAATAGTAAAGTTGCCGCAATATTAGAAAAAGACAATATTCAGTGGCATTTTACCCCGCCGGCAGGACGTAACTTCGGAGGTATATGAGAGACCGGAGTTAAGACTGTAAAATATCATCTAAAAAGAGTGATAGGAGAAGACGAAAACTGTCATCCAGCAAGGTGGCCCTTGGGAAGAATCGAGGAAGTCCACAAAGGGAAAGATCAAAAGGTTAGAGTAGTTGAAATAAAGCTACAAGATGGATTCACCACAAGACCGATAACCAAAGTTTGTCCACTGATGGGCGTGCAGGCCAATGAGGAAAAAAAGAAAACGTACAGGAAGTCAATAGTAGAAGAAGAAAAAGTCCGAATAGTCTTTCAAAAGTAGGACTCATAATGATGATGATACTTATGCTGTTTTGCCAAGTATCAAACACGTCACTATTAAAAGAAGGAAAAACAAAATGGTCGATAGAAAAGATGAATAGCACCTCAGCAATATATTTAGATCCTCTGGGAGATATACTGATAGTATCATCGTATTGGGACTTAGTTATATTCTACGATATGGAGTCATACTTTGGCATGTTAAATAAGGGAAGTAAATTAGTACAAACAAGTGAGATTGCTCTAGTCGGGTCCGCCCGACTAGTCGATACCCTGAACCCAGAAATGAACAGAAGCACACAAACTCTCGGCAGTTGATGAGTATTTAGCCTGTTGAAAGTAAAAAATAAAATTTACTAATAATTACAAATGGAAAAATAAAAACTCCACAACCGGGAGTCGAACTCGGTCCACCCGTGTTAAGAGGCACGACTCTTACCAACTGCACCACACCACCACATTTTTTGCGAATGATATAACATAACTTAACCATCGCAAAAAGTCAAGGAAAACGAAAATTTTGCGCTTGTCATTAAAACGATACAAATTAATAATAATAATCATTATAAATAACGAAAAAATAAAAAAGTTCAACATTGCTCTACCATACCAGCGCTGAATTCGAACCCGGACCTCTACGTTACGCGGCACGACTCTTACCCACTGGGCCACGCTCTTACTTCACTTCGTTGTGTTAAAATTCAATTTAACCGTTGCAAACAAAATTCCTAGAAAAACGCAAGACAAAGTTTGCATATGCATATGTATGCGTGCACATGTACACAGAAATTGCCAAGCAGCTGCGCTTTGCCCCCACTACTGAAAATAGATTCTTGATTTGCTCGTAAACTAAATGTACGATCGTTATGAAATTTTCAGGACTTATTCAGATCATCGAAATGTATGTACAAACCAATTTGCACGTGTGTAGTATTTGATTTGCTTTGTTTATGGTTGTTTCGATATTGTGGGCGATTGGGGGGAGGTATCGAACATAAAAAAATTAATTTGGTGGCTGTAGCTTTTATAGTTTGGGAATTATGCTTAAAAAACCGAGTCAAAAAAGCGATAAATATCGATAAAAAGAAAGCGGAAGGAGTTATCAATGTTTTGAAATAAACTTGATCTGCGTATGAAATATACGAACCGAATGAGACCAAGATCAGCTTTCTAGCTTTTGTAGTCTCTGAAATCGACGCGTTCATACAGACAGACGGACAGACAGACGGACAGACGGACATGGCTAAATCGACTCGGCTAGTGATGCTGATCAAGAATATATATACTTTATAGGGTCGGAGATGCTGCCTGTTACATACATTTGCACGAAACTATTATACCCTTTTTTACCCATTTTCAATGGGTTCAGGGTATAAAAACAATGAGAAGAAAGGTGGATCCGAGCTCTTATGACCGTTGCAAAAACCGCGGCCGGGAATTGGATTGCGTTGCAAATTCAAACACAATCAAATTTAACATAGGATGCAACAACAAATCTCTGAAAAATAACAATAGTTTACACTGTCCTCTTTTTTGTTTTGGTCTAAAACGGCGGCTGGAATTAGGGTTTAGCAATGAAGGAAAAACAAAGAAGAGTGCACAACATAGGCAGTAGTGTGCACGACAAAAAGAGATATAAACTTTTCGCTCATGTTTTGATCTGAAACGGCGGCTGGAAGGCTTTCCTAGATGATTTCGGGGGGGAACACAGTGTGGCGAGGCGCAGGTAGCTAGAAATTTTGCCTGCCGGAGTAGCATAGTAAAAAGGTAGTTATGTACTTCAACAGTGCGCAGCTGATTCCGAAAGTCATTGCACGCATGACGTATGCGCTCATCTTATTGTTGGTTTGGTCATACCATTGGAAGCGTTGCGCGTGTATATCCTAGCTATCCTAGCGATGTCACCACAGACTGCTACTATTCCACTTCTAAAGAAAAGCAAAACAACGACGAGTGGAGTCAGACAATCTGGGCCGCTTAATAAGTGGTCATTTAGCCTTATTTTGTTCGGATTGCTTGGATTTAGCACTATAAATATTGGCGGATACCAAGTATTTTTTAGTTGCTGTTTAGTTGCTGCGTTCGCTAGTTGAATCGCGTAGTCCTTTGCTAAAAGATTTTGAACTTGCTTATCAATTTTTGTGTGTAGCTCCTGGCTCTCCTTCGATTTTTTTCTTAAGGCAATTTAGTCGCCTCACTGCGATTGCGTAGCTTTCCGGTAATGGCTCCAGCTCGTTGTCTCCAGCACAAAAGTCTGACTTCATATTTTCCGTTCTGCTTTTGGCAAATCTGATCTAAAATTTCGATCACTCGCTTATCGTCACTTGAACAGAGACGGCGTGATGGCTTCGAGATTGAAATTCGCTTTTATATTGTCAAAAAGCTCTTGCAAATTACAGTCACAGTGGTGAATGAAACTAGGACGCTCTGATGTTGCTGAGCCTTGAATCAATGAATGGTCCAGCCCAGCAGGCACTTAGAGGCTATGGGTTCCTTCTATTTTCGTGTGGTACAGAAACTTTCCAATTATTTGTTCCAATCAGTGACATAGGCGGCTGTAGTATGATCGCAGCGGTAGGTTTCTGAGATGGCTAAGCTTCCGTGGCAATGCTATGTTCTGGATGGACTGGACATTGTTGAGTCAGTACAACTTGTTTTGGTTACTTCCAGAGATTTGGATTGAAGCTCGCACTGATACACTCTCTTGGTGCGTCATGTCGGTGGTCCATTGCAAACACATCGGCGCTGTCGTACGCTGGCGACGATCCTTCGACCGGCCTTGGCTGTGCAACTTTATGGGTATAATTCTTAAGAATTGGCTACCCGCGCTGTAACCTTGATGAGCGCCTACGAAGCTCTCACATCCAACACTTGGAGCACTTAACGTGCTCTTTTGATAAAGCAACGGATGATGCTTTTTGGTAAAGCCGTCTATGCCGCAGTTCTTTGGAGAATGGCAACCCCTGCGATGTTCTTTAAAACATCTAAAACAAGCCTATGTACCCGGAAGTGCCACACAGAATGCCGAGAGCGCTCGTACACCCCATGGGCGCCTCCGGGGCAGAACACAAATTATTTTATTTACAATAAAAAAAATAACTTTAATTATTCATATATTTATTTGAGTGTGTGCAGTCTTAAACTTTTGGGCTCTGTTCTCTTCTACCGTGTCTCTTTTGAGCGCATGCGCCGTGCTTACAACTGTAAGCAGTCGCTGCTGCGCACGCAGCTTTTTCCAGTAAACAGCTTTTATACACGCGTGCCTATGCTCGTTGTTGTTGTTGTGCCTTTTGAGTGCGCGCTGTTGTATTGTTCTCTTGCGTTCTCGGTTGTCCCTTTTGAGTGCGTGGCCCATGCTCATTATCGTAGATGGTCGGAGCTGTTTAGTGTATGCAGTTTTATGCCTATGTTCCTTGTTGTTGTTGTGTCGTTGTACTGTTTGTGTGAGAAATCGTTTTTGTTTTGGATAGCTTTGCTTAATTGTGCTCTCCTCCCTCTAGCCCTAATGCTGCTAGAAAAAACGAAACTAGTGTTTTGGCTAGGTTCTGCTGATCTCTTCATAAGAATATATTCAGCATAGAAAAGAAAACTAACAATTATAGGAAATAAGAAAAAAAAAACTAAGAACATATAAAAAATGTCAATTTATGGGGAAGTGTTAACACTCCCTCACAACCTGGTGACGTGACAATCTGGCACGAACACGGTTGCTTAGGTCGTACAACTTACATGACCCCCAAAAATACATTGGAATTATTTATTAAGCAACAAATGAGACAGATTATTATAACGGACCTCAAACAAATAGCTATTAATGTTCACCACCGTCAGAGCCGTACTTAATTCATCAGGATATAACATGACTTAACTATCGCAAAAAAAATTTCTGGGAAAACGCTAGACAATTTGTCATAAAAACGATATATATTAAAATTAATTATTGATTATTAAAGAAAGAAAAGATAAGTTCCATATTGTCCCAACAGGGGCTCGAACCACCGGCTGCGCAACGCTAAACAATTGCAAAAAAAAAAAAAAATTCAAAGAAAAACATAAGGCAACATTTTGCTTTCGTCTGTATGTGTGCAAATTACCTAAAAATGTGTTTGAGTTACTAGTTTAATAACTTTTTTCACAGAGGCAACTTCAGCGCATACAGAGTTTTATTTATAGACAATCTGTACGTCCCAGAAATAGATTGTTGGTCGTTGACAATAACCATGATGTCATATACTATACTATAGATGGTCAGGGCTGCACTGTGCAAAAGTTCCAGATAAGAGTTTTTTGCCACAGCTTGGTGTTTGTAGTCTTCTGCAGAATGTTGTGCTAACCGTGTTCTCCTAGTCTATTGCCCTCTGAAATATACTTGAAGCATTTTTAAGTCCAAAGGGAAGACGACAGAAATCGCATTTTCTGTTGGTAACGGAAAGCAGTTTTATCGCTGTCTGCTTTCGAAAGCTCGATAATGTGGAATCCTGACTTCAGATCCAATGTTGTCTTTAATTGAGTAGTATTGCCGAAATTGAGGGTATGGAGTACTTGTCGCTCTCGGTTTTTTAATTAAGTTTTCTAAATCAATAAACATATTTTTTTCTTGCAGCCTAACTCACCTACACCCTACTTAACAAGAATCCTAATGGGATTGTTTTATGGGGACTTGGACGGTCAAATATTGCCATTCTCGAGAAGTTGTTTAACCTCTGAATTAACAAACTCAACTACACCCATTGGGTATGGGTATAACTTTTTACGTTCACTTTATCTGTTCGGAAGAAGGTGATTGCATGGATGCTATAGGGAAAGGCTTCCTTTGGGTCCCGTCAAAAGATTCCTTCATATTCGACGAAACGTCCGTGTCGTTGACTTGGATAACAATCGCATCATACCATTCTACGAATATAATTGATTTTGTACTGCAATCATTAAATCTAATTATTTTTACTAAATTGATTTTCAACATCAGCTAGAATAAGGTCAAGGCCTACATGTATTGAAATCGTTAAATGCTGGTTATGAAAAAATAGGATTTTAGGTTAAACAGGCCTATCAAATATTTTTGGTTAATTTTTGTATAACCATAGATCGACTTTACTTGAAAACCTAATTCTTCCGGTATATTTATTAATTCGGACAATAGTTTAATATAACTTTTCGATGCTCTTGCATCAAAGTATAATTTTATTTTTCGCCCCACAACATAGCTTTCGATGTAAACGAGCTCGGAAAAGAAATTACTCGCGTTTTCTACGGTAATCCCGTCTTCGAATGCTTTGGATTTACCTTTTTGCGACAGACCAATAATTATAGTGATACTTATGCAACACTTCTAACACATGCCCTCCACGTGGCTGCTCTTCTTGAGCCTTTGCCACCGACTTCATCCGTACACAACTGTTCTGTTGGAGTCTCCGAAACTGATTGCTTTGTCCCTTCGTGTGGCTCGCGGCAGCAACCTAGCTTCCTCCGAGCTTTCGTTCTTCGCCGCTAAGCCGCCTTTTCACCTCTGTTTTCGGCAGCTAATCGCAGGGCTGCTTTTGATTCGGCCGGAGAAAAGCCCGGCGAATCTGTTCTGCTGGAATTCACGGCTAGCGAAATCTACGGGAGCAACGTCACAAGAACTCTGATGGCCCTCTATATATTCGGCCAGCATAGTCCTTACCGTCCCGTTGGTCCCATCCGCGGGGCTCTCTTGCATCGTGTACCGCATTTCCACTCCGAGTGCCGTCATAAATGTCTGGAATGCTCGGCTCTCCACCGTCGTCTTCACCCCTTTGTGCGCTGCTGTGGGTGCATCGTGGCATCGTAAATATCATCGTCGGCCCTGTATCGCAGGTAATGGTAGATTTTCTTATTTTGCCACAAGTAGTCTGGAAACTTCTCCGGATTTTGGCGAATGCGTTCCAACGTACCGGATATCTACGGGCAAGAGGATTCCTCCTCCACAGCCTGTTGGAACACCTCCAGAGGTTGCAGCGATAGCGCGTGGGCTACCATGTTGAGCTTTTTCTTGCGTCAAACTAGAACTGTTGCATCTGGCCGGATGAACTCTGGATCGAGTTCAACCTTCCCAGTAGTACCTCAGATTTCGTATGGTCCATACTATAGCCAGGCACTCCCCTTCTATAGCCGAATAGTTGACCTCTGCTTTCAACAGCTTTCGGCTGCCGTGGACGATGTTCCAAAGCCGCTGACGTCCGTCTGACGCCAACTTAACGGAGAAATCAGGACGGGCGTGCAGTGGGGCAGTCTGATCTAACGCCGCCTACTATTCGACAGTGCAAGATCATTTGCGTCCCTTCTTC
Organism: Drosophila paramelanica; assembly: GCA_035043915.1. Taxonomy (NCBI): domain Eukaryota; kingdom Metazoa; phylum Arthropoda; class Insecta; order Diptera; family Drosophilidae; genus Drosophila; species Drosophila paramelanica. The sequence continues at coordinate 46,311 of JAWNMO010000681.1, forward strand.
AAAGGTCCGTCATAGACTTCATGATCGACGCAAATTTTATTTCGAAGTAGTAGTACCACGATGCCATACCCATGCATTGGTGCAACTCCTTCAATTCCGTCGACGTTCTTCAAGTTCAAGATTGCTGCTATCTTTTCGGGATTCGTTCTTATCCCATCGCCACTCACCACGTGGCCAATGTATACCAACTCCCTTTTGAAGAAGGCACACATTTAACAATTAACAGGTGTTGGCCAGGCACCGTGAATGCCGTGTTCTGTCATCAGCCATTGAAATCTGCCAATATCCCAATATCAGCCTCACATTCAACGTGGTGCTGTACCGGAACTGCCGCAGACGTTCCAAAATGTAATTTATGCGGGGTACCATGTACGCTTAACATACCACGATGGGAGCGCTGTAAGGGCTGCGAGAAGAATCGATAGCATCCGCCTGGAGGATCCGCATCGCCAAATTCGTGGGGTAGTAGCGCTGCTTCAGAGGCTTATGAGGCGATATGAGACACCACTCTGAGTCTCAACGCTTAATACTTGGTTCCGGGCTAAAGAGGTACCGGCGACCAAGGCTTAGGTGGCGCCCTCGTAGGTTTTCCTGGTTGCCCTTTTGACAACAAACCTGCGTCTTGGTACCCTTCTTCCCGAACTGCCGGCATAACTCCAGGATCGGTCCGTTGCTGTCCCTGGTGAAGTGTCCGACAACGCCGTATCGGTAGTAGACACCTCCCAAGTTGAAGGGCTGCGTTTCCCCTTGTGCGATCATCCTGTGTGCCGCCTCATCGTACCATAGCCTTCAATTCACTCAAGTAGTCCTTAAATACATTGCCATTCCACTAGTGATGGCCCCTGATCTGGTCCACCAGGTTCTTGAAGTATCGTGGTGAAAGGAATAACACCACAAATTCAGAAACGTGGCCCAGGATGCATCCCGGAGCCGACTGATTATAAACCGTGCGGCTTTGTCATTAAGGACCTCGGACATGGCGCGAGGCAGCCAGTCCAACCTGACGCCATACGATGTGGCCCGCTCCTCCAGAGACACCACGAAGGTTAGGAGATCCATTCACCCATCCCTTCGAACCCTTCCTGACTTCTTCCGGCATTAGCACGTGCTTCCTAGCTTGAGGTTGTGGCCGTGGTACCGGAACATCGGCGTGAATGATCGTCGATCTCTTCTCCAGGTGGTCGCTACCAGCGTGATGACCCAAATCACCTGCGTTTTAGGCACCTTCAAAAACGATCTGATTCCAGTTATGGGTCCTCCTGACGAGACACTAAATTTTCCCTCGGACGTGTGTCCCGTCACCAGGCCTGGGCTTGTCTAATTGAATCCATCGCCGGCTACAGTGCCTTAGCGAAGTAGGCCTCTAGCTCAGCGAGTCGCGTCCAGACTTCGGCATTATGCGTATTGTCCCTCACGAAGGCAACCAGGTGCCTCCTCATCTCCTTCACTTTGCAGTCCTCGTCCGGTCCAACTTTTTTTTTATTATTTAATTTATTGTTTTTTTTTCATTTTATTTTGTTATATCGCTCTTTATATTACATCGTTTCTCTTTATTTAACAAAATACATTTTTATTTTAATTTCCATTATTTTTTATACCCTGAACCCATTGAAAATGGGTAAAAAAGGGTATAATGGTTTTGTGCAAATGTATGTAACAGGCAGAAGGAAGCATCTCCGACCCCATAAAGTGTATATATTCTTGATCAGCATCACTAGCCGAGTCGATTTAGCCATGTCCGTCTGTCTGTCCGTCTGTCTGTCTGTCCGTCTGTCTGTATGAACGCGTCGATTTCAGAGACTACAAAAGCTAGAAAGCTGATCTTGGTCTCATTCGGTTCGTATATTCCATACGCAGATCAAGTTTATTTCAAAACATCGATAACTTCTTCCGCTTTCTTATTATCGATATTTATCGCTTTTTTGACTCGGTTTTTTAAGCATAACTCCCAAACTACTAAAGCTAGAGCCACCAAATTAATTAATTTAATTTTATGTTCGCGTAAAACATACGAAGAATTTAAATATTTCAGATTTTCGATACCTCCCCCAATCGCCCACAATATTGATAAAACCAAAAAAACAAAGTAAATCAAATACTACACACGTGCAAATTGGTTTGTAGATACATTTCGATGATCTGAATAAGCCCTGAATATTTCATAACGATCGTACATTTAGTTTACGAGCAAATCAAGAATCTATTTTCAGTAGTGGGGGCAAAGCGCAGCTGCTTGGCAATTTCTGTGTACATGTGCACGCATACATATGCATGTGCAGAATTTGTCTTGCGTTTTTCTAGGAATTTTTTAGGCAACGGTTAAATTGAATTTTAACACAACGAAGTGAAGTAAGAGCGTGGTCCAGTTGGTAAGAGTTGTGCCCCATAACGCGGAGGACCGGGTTCGAATTCAGCGCTGGTATGGTAGAGCAATGTTGAATTCTTTTATTTTTTCGTTATTCATAATTATAATTATTATTAATTTGTATCGTTTTAATGACAAGCGCAAAATTTTCGTTGTCTTTTTGCGATGGTTAAGTAATGTTATATCATTCGCGAAAAATGCGGTAGTGTGGTGCAGTTGGTAAGAGTTGTGCATCTTATCACGGAGGTACCGAGCTCATCTCCCGCTTGTGGAGTATTTATTTTTCTATTGGTAATTATTAGTAAATTTTATTTTTTATTTTTAACAGGCTCAATACTCATCAACTGCCGAGAGTTTGTGTGTATGTGTTCATTTCTGGGTTCAGGGTATCTACTAGTCGGGCGGTCCCGACTAGAGAAATCTCACTTGTTTCAGTTGGTTCTGGGAAAGCTCGTGGCAAATTGCATTATTTGTTACTGACCTGCACTAGTGCTAGAACGGATGGCAAATCTAGAGGCTGGGTCGGAAATACGCGTCAGTGATTTCTTAAGGCCGGACTTAAAATAATGTATCGCATCTACCCTGAATTGTGGAACGGCTGCCTCGGCAGGATCTTATGTCATAATGGTCTTGTTCGTGAGAAGAGTCTTCTCAATCTGATCGTAATATTCTAACATGGAGGGTTCAGTCTGTCTTAGAGTGCTGAGTTTTTTAAGATTACACGAATTTGTGTCTTATCCTTTAAAATTGAAAACTGTAATAAATGAAGAGAATATTGCACTTACTGCACACTTGATTTTTTGTAATGACAACGGCATGAAAATGTTTGGAACAGCCGTTGTTATCTCAACAAGCTCATACGCAAACATTACTGCCTCAAGCAAAGCAACATTACTGTTTGTCACTAATTTCTGACAAGGATTCTGTATTTTTGGTTTAACAACTTTAGGGGTTGCAGTTGTTGAACTTTTTAATTTTTATACTCGTTCACGAAGTAAAAAGAGTATATTGGTTTTGTGCAATGTCCGTCTTGCTGTCCGTCCGTCCGTCCGTCTGTCCGTCTGTGCGTCCGTCCTTATGAAAGCAATTATTTTCGCCGCTATTGAAGCTAGAAACTTGAAATTTTGGATAAATACTCGTGTGCACCCGCGTCAGATAAAGTGTTAAGGATTTTGGGCTGCACCCACTAGGGGCGTGGCAAACCGATAACACCTAAAATCGCATATCGTTGCGAATCTACATTTGATATGTAGATAGCTGCTGACTTCCCCAAAAATTGCACACTTGACATTCCGGCCACACCCACTATAACGTCCCGAACGCCCCCGCTTCGTTGGAAATGCCTATACCTCCCACAGTTTTTAAGCTAGAGGAACCACATTTGGTGCATAGATAACTGATCCCCTCTTTTAAAGAGCGGCACAAAATTTCGCCGACGACCACCCCCACCTGCACCACCCACTCTCTCAAACCCCCAGCACCACACAAATTGCAAAATACCGCAATTTTTGAAAGTAACAATTTTTGAGAACGTGAACGAGTATTTCGCAGTCGGTAACGCCCGACTTGTTTAATTAATGTTTCTGTTTGATAAATTTTTTCTCAAAGCATCTTTCCATTACCTCTGCCTGGTATGTCAATGAAATGTTCTTGTGGATCCATTTTAAAAATTTTTTTTTTGGTAACTAATTTCCTTATCAACAATGAGTTTCTTATACCCTTGAATGATTTCCTCGTCGCTACTGTCCGTATTATGTTTATGTGTTAGTCTCCACATTCAAATTTGTAATTCAGCATAACGCTGTCGATTTGATAAAATAATGTTGACAATTTTACGTTCGTTGGATTACTATCACCTATCACTTTTTAAATGATATTTTACCGACCTAACTCCGGCCTCTGAAGTAAGGTCCTGCCGGCGGGATAAAATGCCACTGAAAATTAAGCCAACTTTATCATTTTATATGAGTATATATGAGTACATTTTCCGCGCCTTGCTTTAAATATTTTCAAGGCAGCTAAAAATGCATCTGATGTGAAATCACTATTCCTCTGTTTAAAAATGGAATGATTCTGTTATACTTTGCTTTGGTAGATTTCCAATTATTTGTTCTATTATATGGCTGGAACATATAACTTATTCTTTAAGGTATTTTTTTAGGAAGTTTCTTTACCAGAATATCCAGTATTTTCTCTGGATAAAGTTCCGCATTAATTTCCTCGTTTACGATGGGTGTTAAACCTCGAATTCTGCCATCTACTCTTAATATTCCATGTTTGTCTAATAATGGATTTAAAGCCAGAATTTTACCTTTTAACAACTTGATTTTTATTGCTCTTGCTTAATTAACAAAATTTTTGCTTTTCAAAGTATGTTTTATTGTTGAGTGTACTGGAAAAACTTTTTTTTATGAGTTTAGATTACAATACGTCGTAGTATATAGGCTACCTTCCTTTCCAATTTTTGAATACAAGACTATTTTTATACCCTGAACCCATTGAAAATGGGTAAAAAAGGGTATAATGGTTTTGTGCAAATGTATGTAACAGGCAGAAGGAAGCATCTCTCCCCATAAAGTATATATATTCTTGATCAGCATCACTAGCCGAGTCGATTTAGCCATGTCCGTCTGTCTGTCCGTCTGTCTGTCCGTCTGTCCGTCTGTCTGTATGAACGCGTCGATTTCAGAGACTACAAAAGCTAGAAAGCTGATCTTGGTCTCAATCAATTTATATATAAATTAACTTTCTTCCAGTCCTTGTTGTGACTGAAGATTAGGTTGAGAGGTAAACTATACCTCTTATTGCTGGCCTCGGGCTCAGACAATAAAACAAATTGTTTAACGGCCAAGTGCCGGAGTGAATATTTATTTAAGCGACTTACTGGAAGAGCGCTGTATTCAAACTAATTCATTAACATAAAGAATATTTCGCTTAAGCTAAGCCAAAACTCGCATCACGCTACAATGTCATGGTCGGCAAGCCGACTCAGCAAAATCATAGGCAATAACGGAAGCTCTTGCAGCAAAACAAAAGTGTCCGGTTACCGCCGCTGACCATTGCAGCTATAGCGCGCTGACACAAATTATGCAGCGCCGCAATTGCGAGGGCTGTTCTTTAACTTATAAAACACGCATAAGCGAGGGTTGTTTATAAACTTATGAAATATTATTATTATGTCTTAACTACTCCCCCTTCAAGTATAAGGCCATCCTCGGCCGACTCAATCCCGGCGACGACGTCTCGTAACTGCTTCGCAGACTTCTTTGCGTCGATGATGCGCCAAAGAGTGAGGCCAATGCAGATTAAAGCACAGCATATGGCTCCAATGATGAATGCCACACGATAAGCCTTGTCAGCTCCGGCGTCTTCTTTGAATTGCTGTATCACCTCCAAATTACGTTCATTCAAACGATGAAGGTAAGGGAGGCTGAGGACATCTTGGCTAGCAGTGATGCTCAGCAAGGGAGAATTGGCAATGCCCGGGACTCTATTACGTACATTGGTGTGATTGTAAAACAGAGTCCCGTTAATTGCGACTCGGTCTCCGAACGTGATAAGATGCGTGCCTTGTACTTGGATCTCAGTGCCGTTGTCCACCTGAATCCTTGCGGACCCGTCGTTGAGGATGATGATTCCGTCATCTACATGGGTGATTATTTCCAGGTTGCTCGGCTGGATCTCGCAGTGTGTCGTGCCACCTGCATGGAGCTCTTTGGCACATGAACTCTCTAATGCCAGACGACAAAATGTGGCTCCAGGTGAAGCGGCGCAACTCTGCAGTGTGTGGGTTTCTCCATCACATTCGGCTATGACGTTGTCAAACAATCGCAATATGAAGTTCTCGTGGATGACAGGATAAATCGTGATTTTTCTGCAAGCTTTTTTAATCTTTGGGAATTTAATTATAAAATGTATAGTGTTAATGGACTGAAGAACTTTCACGGACGCAACGGACATAAGATCTCCTATGGGAGTGTTGGTGGGTTCCTCTAGCCAAATTGATTTCAAATCTGAGTGGTCCAAAATGTTTGGGCTAACAATGTTAGCCTTCGCAAGAGTAATAGCAAGCATTAAATTTTGCAACTCCATCATCAGCATTCTGTTTCTTGACAGTAATGTTTCAAATAAATGGCTAGTGTCAACTTGTGAGTTTTTGGCTATCTTGAGAATTTTATTGACAGTGACTGTAAACTGGTAAAGCTGGTAAAGCTCTAGTGTTTGATTCTATTGGAAGAGGTATGCCCACCACCAAAAATGTTTTATAAAAACTATGCCCAGTGGCTAATAGTAAATTGAAAAATGATATCTAACTTATACGAGTTTGCCTAGTGGCTTAAAAAAGGTGTAAAACAAAAAATGAAAAAAAAAAACAAGGGAGTCATCTTAGGTTGCCCTTGTGGGCCACCCTCCCTTTAATGAGGACCTCGGTCCCCAGGTCTGCATCTACGGCCTTTTCATCACATAAAGGTGTGAGCTTGTTTCCGAGCCGTCGGTTGGACTTGACCAAAACTGGGTCACCAACGTCGAAGACCCTATTCTGCCGATTTGCATTTTCCCTTTTCTTGTATCTTCTCATCTAGATTTGCTCCTAAAAAATTAATGGCATCATAGTCATAACTAGCATCGTCATTGATTTGTGCCCCTTGTCCCGCGTCTTGCGTGACGTGATTCAACCTCTGCTGATTTTTCTGACCGCCTGTGCGGTCAGATGCGGAGTGCTTCCTATTCGTGTAAGCAGGGGCCTGAGTGGGCTGCAAGACCCTTGAGAAGGAAGGATCAACCTCCATGGGCACCTGTGCGCCATTATCATTGTGCTGCCTGCTGCTTCTGCACTGTGGCCTCGCTTTGCTTTCTAAAGTGCAGATTCTTTGTACCGCTAGCTTGTGTTTCGGCTTGTTGCGAATGCCTCTCCTGTTGGTGAACGTGCGCTTTTACATGTGGCTTGTGCTCTTTGTCTTCTAGACTTCTTGCGAAATTAGCCGCGAATGCGTACCTTTCATGATTTGACTCGACTTCTTGCGCGAGAGCTAGCGCTGAAGGCAAATCTCTGGGCTTTGCTGCAAAGAGCACATCTGTAAGACTGCGCTTGAGACCCGATATGAACACACGCAACGCATCGTCGCGGAATTTTTCACATAGGCCCTTTGCTAAAGCTGGCTCATATGACATGTTAACTTTGTTAGTAAGAAGAGTGAGTTTCTTTTCTACCTCCTCGTAATATTGAAGCAGGGACAGGCAACCTTGCCTCAATGTACCTAATTCCTGTTCGATAACATGAATTGGCCTGTTGTCACTGTATGTGAAATCTAGGCGATTTATTATCGCACCAAAATTCAATACAGTACCAAATGAGGCCAGCACCGCGTCTGCGGGGCCCCTAATCTTGCTTCTTATGATGATAACAGCCTGATAATGACGAGAACTGCCATTATATGATCTGTAGATCTCGTAAGCGGCTAATGCTGCCTGCCTCCAAGATACATAAGATTCCTGTACTCCTGAAAACTCAGGTAGACACTTGACGGCATCTAGCGGCTCGTCACAGCGAATGTCGTTTCTAATTCCTATAGCAGCATATGCTACTACTTGTGGGGCGGCAACGTTTGCTGCCGTTATTTTTTCAGCTAACTCATTAATTCTTTGAGTCAATGCTTGCTCTCTCTGCTGGTTTGCAACGGCCTGTTCGGCTAAAGCATTGCTGATAGCCGTCCTTATTACTTCCCTAAGCTGATCCATTATACCTGATGGTGGGGGAACTACGGGGAGAAGTCTTGTAGCCCGTCGGAATCTGAATCGCTAGACCGCTTGCGAGGGTTTCTATATTGGCTGAACTGTGGCATATGCAGGCCAGTGGCGGCGAAAAACAAAACGGGCCGTCAAAAGACAGGTGGAATTACGTCGCAGCTCTGAACCACGAGAACTGTATGTATTGTTATAGCACAATTTTAGACACATAGAAAGTAACAAAAGTAATTTTATTAACGATCTGGATGATAAATTGTTTCAACGCAAATTCTCAAAGCAGTCACTCTCACGTGCCTCAGAAACTTGGTTCTGATTATTATTATTTAAAAAAAATTGTTTATTTATAAAATACTCACTAGTACTAACTAATTTTTTTATAATTCAAATTTTTTTTTTTATAAATTCAAAAATTTTGTGTTTGACGAAAAATTTTGGCTAGAGTGCCCACTTACATGTTTCAATTAACACAAACAAATTTCCTTTATAAAACTTGTCACTCGCAGCTCCCGCGCTGCTGTCCTAATTGTTGTTGATTGTTGCAGCTCCTGGGCTGCTGTTTTAGTTGTTGTTGGTTGTGGAGTCCGACCACTAGTTGGGCGCCAATTAACTTCCTTCCAGTCCTTGTTGTGACTGAAGATTAGGTTGAGACGTAAACTATACCTCTTATTGCTGGCCTCGGGCTCAGACAATAAAACAAATTGTTTAACGGCCAAGTGCCGGAGTGAATATTTATTTAAGCGACTTACTGGAAGAGCGCTGTATTCAAACTAATTCATTAACATAAAGAATATTTCGCTTAAGCTAAGCCAAAACTCGCATCACGCCACAATGTCATGGTCGGCAAGCCGACTCAGCAAAATCATAGGCAATAACGGAAGCTCTTGCAGCAAAACAAAAGTGTCCGGTTACCGCCGCTGACCATTGCACCTATAGCGCGCTGACACAAATTATGCAGCGCCGCAATTGCGAGGGCTGTTCTTTAACTTATAAAACACGCATAAGCGAGGGTTGTTTATAAACTTATGAAATATTATTATTATGTCTTAACTTATATACCATACGCAGATCAAGTTTATTTCAAAACATCGATAGCTCCTTCCGTTTTCTTATTATCGATATTTGTCGCTTTTTTGACTCGGTTTTTTAAGCATAACTCCCAAACTATAAAAGCTAGAGCCACCAAAATTATTTTTTTATGTTCGCGTAAAACATATGAAGAATTTAAATATTTCAGGTTTTGGATACCTCCCCCAATCGCCCCGAATATTGAAAAAACCATAAAAACAAAGCAAATTAAATACTACACACGTGCAAATTGGTTTGTAGATACATGATTCGATGATTTGAATAAGTCCTGAAAACTTCAAAACGATCGTACATTTAGTTTACGAGCAAATCAAGAATCTATTTTCAGTAGTGGGGGCAAAGCGCATCTGCTTGGCAATTTCTGTGTACATGTGCACGCATACATATGCATATGCAAAATTTGTCTTGCGTTCTTCTAGGAATTTTGTTTGCAACGGTTAAATTGATTTTTAACACCACGGGGAGAAGAAAGAGCGTGGTCCAGTGGGTAAGAGTTGTGACGCGCAACGTGGAGGTCCGGGTTCGAATTCAGGGTTGGTATGGTAGTAAATGTTGAATTATTTTATTTTTTTATTTATTTATAATTATTATTTTTATTAATTTGTATCGTTTTAATAACAACTGCAAAATTTTCGTTTTCCTTGACTTTTTGCGATGGTTAAGTAATGTTATATCATTCGCGAAAAATGTGGTAGTGTGGTGCAGTTGGTAAGAGTCGTGCATCTTAAGACGGAGAGAGCGAGTTCGAGCCCCGGTTGTGGAACATTTGTTTTTCCGTTGGTAATTGTTTTTTTTTAAATTTTTAAAAGGCTCAATACTCATCAACTGCCGAGAGTTTGTGTGTATGTGTTAATTTTTGGGTTCAGGGTATCTACTAGTCGGGCAGTCCCGACTAGAGCAATCTCACTTGTTTTTAGTTAAATTCTGTATAATATTGTTTTTATCTTGAAATAACACTATATTTACTATTACTTTTCCGTCTTTCACTTTATCTGTAGGCGACTTTGCTTCAGATTTTACTAACCATTCTGATCCCTCCCACCACATTTTGCATTTCTTGATATCGCTCGGACAAATACTTTTTAAGGCTACATCTGATGGGTTATCTTCTGATTTTACATGATTCCATTTTATACTTTTATTCTTTACCTTGTCAGTTCTTTTTCTGATAAATTTGTCTTTATTTGTATTATATTTTATTCATATAAATATAACTGGAGATAACCAGCCAATGGGCCATGAATTTTTGTCGTTTGTTTATTATGTTTGGTCCTTCACAATTTTCTTTCAACTGAAAATCATATTTTGAGGGCTCCCGTTGAAGTGCTTCTTATGTTTAAATGGTTACATTTTCCTCGATTGTAATGAATTTATTTTTAGGATATATATAAAATAACAATAATTAAGAAAGTGAAAGAGTAAAACGCAGTCGGTAACGCCCGACTGCAAAACTCTTACTTACTATTGATTGATCTATTCGGTATAGCATTCGTTAGTTTTGGTAAAACTATCGCTTTGATTTTAAGCGGGTCTTTTCTAGGGTCTTTAGTTCAATTTATTTTTTTGCTACCCTAGATTTTGTTGAGGACACTCTACTAATTCTCGTGCTTACCCTCGACCTAATAAGCTTTAATATCTGGACTGCTTCCTCAGATATTATAGTTGCTTGTCACCAAAGACAATATAAATACTAAGATGAGAAACGCAAATACAACGAAAGGCTACTAGGCAGCTTAATTTTTGTAAAATTGAGAACGAAAACAAAATCGGTGCACTTGCGCTTGTCGCATTTTAAAGATTATAAAATAGAATGTGCTCTCAGCTCGGCTATCCGAGTCCCAATCGGGGCATTTATATATGTGTGTAAGTTAGTAATATTTGTTTTTTCTTTGTGCGATGTCACGAAAATAAAAAACATACGACTTCCACGACTGTTCAGCTTTATTGTTCGAATCAGACTAAAATCTAAAGTACAAAAAGATTCTTAAGCGAACTAGCTCTGACCTATATTTGCTGACGCTGCGGTTTTGCCAGCGGATCGTGTGAACGGCGTATGGTATGTTGACAACTGCACAATGGCTCTCGGAATTAGCTGGCTGCAACTTTGTTGTGGTATATGCTGCATCATTGTTGTTGTATTGAGCAAGTACGGAAGTTGGTATTCAATAAACGATACATGAGATATTTTTTTGGTTGATGACTTATTGCTGGTCGCATGTGTTAACTCCTCCCTCATTAAATTAAAGGCCGTCCTCGGATTTCCTTAAAGCTGACATGACAGCTCTCAGAGAGGTTTGCTGCCTATCTGCTTTCCATTTCTGGTACATCTTGGAAAGGAAGAATCCTATGACCAGGAAAATGATGATCAGTACAATGAACATTGTAGGCCACGTTATCAGTTTTTTTTCGACGTCGCCAATATGTTGTAGATTTTCGAAATGCAACCTCTAAAGATATGGTAAGCTCAGGATTTCCTGGTGACCAGTGATGTTGAGCAGGGTTGATGTTGCAGAGCCTGGATGTCTTCGGACAATACTTCTCATGTTTTTGTACTGAGACCCGTTGATGTTAATTTCGTCATCGAATGTCAGCAAGAATGTACCACGGATAAGTTTGTCTACTCCACTGTCCATTCTAACTGTAGCCGTTTCCTCAGAGTTCCTGCAACAATCTTTAAAGCTGTTCCTAGGATGTTTGTATGTCCTTGTATGTCTATGATGAACGTTAACTGTTTCTAAAAGTGTTCTAATATAATCTATGACGGATTCAAGAATTTTTTCATGTGAGAATGTGGGAAGTGTATCATTAGAGAATTCGTTTTCTCGGCGATTTCCGAGTACATGGTTATATTAGAGGAGTGTCTAAGAAATTTAAACTTCTTCCAAATAACAACGTTTCCGTCCGTTATTGGGATATAGTCCGAGTTGGTGTAATCGATGATCTTTCCGTTTGTCGTCGTTACGAAAAGTAGGTGGCATAGAATCCAAATCCTAACAAAGATATTAGAATTTGTATCGTGAGGATATTTATCTTAAATTATCCTTATGTACCTCCCTCCCCTTTATAAGAACTGTTGTCCCCAAATCGGCTTCCACGGTAACCTCCTCAAACAAGGGTGTTAACTTATTTCCAAGCCTTTTATTTAATTTCACGAGGACATTGTCACCTACCTGGAAGGTTCTATTTATTCTGTCTGTGTTATGTCGTTGTAATAGTAATTCTTGTGCTTTACTGATTCTATCTCTTATTTCTGCTTCAAATTCTGGTGTCGATGAATGTATTATATCTATTGGCTTTTTCTTTACGACAGAATGAATTGTTTTATTATATTCTATTAGGAATTGTTTTTCAAGTTTTAAACATCTGGCGATTTCTGCGAGAGTACTATGAAATCTCTCTACTTGCCCATTTGACATGCTATGGAGCGGAGGGGAATTTACAATGTCGACGTTAAAATTATTTTTTAAGAGTGTTTTAATTTTTTCTGAATTCAAAGATGGTTCGTTGTCGCAGTATATATTTCTAGCGTTGGGTAAAAATTCATCAGCTGTAAAATGTGTGGTTGAATGTCCATTATAGTTCTTGAAGCTATTGGTTGAACGATTGCAAATTTTGAAAATTTATCAATACAAGTTAGGAAATATCTTTTGTCTGTTGAAAAAATGTCTATATGAAGAATTTCGCCTACTTCATTGGAAATAGGTGTTTCACCAATTAATTGTTTTTTTTAGATGTCGGTCGTATTTTGCCTTGTTGCAAATCTTGTAATTTGCAACTATTTCGCTTGCTAAACGAGTCATCTTGGGGAAATAATAGTCTTCAATAATTTGTTTTACGTTTTCCTGAACTGCTCTATGAGCTTTGTTATGTTCTGCAATTATTATTTCTCTTTGTCCGTTTTTATTAATGACGTCCATAACCAATTTGTTGGAATGCCAAAATTTAGTTGAAGGAAAGGTTTCGACTAATGTGTTTTGAATAAATGCTAGTGTATCTTCAGAAACTTCCACCTCGGGTACGGACACTGATGTTTTTTTAAACTCGTTCTTTAAAACTTCTATCTATTTCTTGAACATTGTTGATTGAGCTTGAAGTGCAGAGTTAACTGCATACTCTAGTAGAGCTTTAATTCTTGCTTCGTTAAAAACAAAATTCTGAATACAAAATCCGGGTCCGAAATAATTCAATTTAAAAAATGTTCGAATGTAAACTTCAAGAAATTGAAAAGAAATTCAAAAAAATGATAAGAGAAAAAAGTTGCTTTTACTGATCCATACAATACCAACGTTATTGCTACAATTCGAACGATAGACGAGGATCCAATCTACTCCAAACTTTATCCGTACCCATTGGGAGTAACTGAGTTTGTTAACAATGAAACGAACGACATGTTAAGGGATGACATTATTAGTCCAACCAGATCACCGAACAACAATCCGGTGTGGGTAGTCGACAAAAAGAAGTAGATGAGCAGGGAAACAAGAAAAAACGGCTTGTCATCGATTTTAGGAAACTGAATTCAAAAACAGTCGATGACAAATATCCCATACCGAACATAGTAGCTATCCTCTCAAATCTAGGAAAAGCAAAATATTTCACAACACATGATTTGAAATCGGGATTTCACCAAATTCTTCTTGCGGAAAAAGATAGAGAAAAACCGCATTTTCAAAAGGAAACGGGAAGTATGAATTTTGCAGACTTCCCTTTGGCTTAAAAAATGCCCCTGGAATATTTCAACGAGCAATTGATGATGTGCTTCGGGAACAAATTGGCAAGTCATGCTACGTCTGCGTAGATGACGTAATCATCTTTTCAGAAGACATGGAAAACCATGTTTATCACATTGCCTGGGTATTAGATAAGTTGTAAAATGCTAACATGATATCGCATGGTATCGCGAGAAAAGTCTAAATTTTTCAAAGAAAATGTAGAGTATCTTGGATTTGTAGTGTCTCGTGGCGGCATTACAACAAATCCCAGCAAGGTAGAAGCAGTTGGCAAATTTAAACAGCCAACTACCCTGTTCCATCTCAGATCTTTCCTTGGTTTAGCAAGCTATTACAGATGCTTTATAAATGATTTTGCATCTATAGCTAAGCCACTAACAGACATACTAAAGGGTGACAACGGCAAAGTAAGCGCCGGACAGTCAAAGAAAATACGTGTGAGCCTCAACGAAGAACAAAAGTTGGCCTTCGAGAAACTAAAGAACATATTAGTTTCTGAAGATGTAATGCTCCTTTACCCCGACTATCACAAACCTTTTGACTTGACGACAGACGCTTCATCGTCTGGCCTGGGCGCAGTCTTATCATAAGATAAGAAGCCAATTACCATGATCTCTAGGACTTTAAGGGACAATGAATTGAATTTCGCAACAAATGAACGTGAGCTACTCGCGATAGTTTGGGCTTTAAAAACCTTAAGGAACTATCTGTATGGGGTAAAAAATTTAAACATTTATACCGATCACCAGCAACTTGCATTTGCAGTCTCAGATAAAAACCCAAATGCAAAAATAAAGAAATGGAAGTCCTTCATTGACAAACATAATGCTCACATTTTCTATAAGCCAGGTGTAGTATGTTGTATGCCATATGAGCATATGTCCACAGTATTGTAGAGTATACAATGTAACAAGTGGTCATATGCCCAACTTAAAAGTAAGAGTAACAACTCAATACATAACGACACTTTGTTGCTATGTTTATACAACCATAAATATATACATAAGTGTATATATTGAGTATGTGCCATCCGTACATATAAGTTAACATAAGTTAACGCGACTCGGTTTGACCCCAGCACAGAAGCTGACTCAGCTCTGGGCCGGATGTCTTCACATAGCAGGCAATGCACGACGAGGCGCAAGTTAAGCATTTCTGCAGCCGCTATGACTTTTTGCATTATGTAACTTGATATTTTAATAATTCGTCATTATAATTCTTTGTAGCTTCATAAGTCTCTTTTTGTCAACTTAGTAGTTAGTTCACAATTTGTACGCCTTGAGACAACAAGTCCAAGCGCTAATTAACTCCTTCATAGACTGCTCGATTCAGCTATGTCGTAATAAACATTAAATATATGAATAAAATCAATATTTAAATAACCAATACCAATAACTACTTAATTTATATACATAACTACATTGGCACATATGTACTGCAACTCTCTCTCTCTCTATTGCTCTGCCGACGCTGTTAGCGGCAGAGCTCACTGAGAATATTCTCTGTAATAAGTAAAAGAAAAACTTGAATAAAAAGCCAAGAAACACTCTTGGCCGAACACTCAACAAAAGCAGACCTTTTTATTTTTCAATCGATAAAAACTTTAAACATAACAAGGCGACCGTGACAAGTGTCACGAACATGTCGGATATTAATAATATATTAAATTAACAAAAAACAATGCGTGATGCTGCAACAACTACACTGGAGGAACAATAGCAGCAACAGCAGCAACTTACGTTAAAACGGAGCCGCATCAAACGGATGGTTCTGTCATTGTTAAATGAAGGCACCTACAATTCCATCAGCTACAAGCCCTATCCGCAGTTCAAGAAATCCACATCGTTGAGCTTCCGACATCCAGCTTCTACCACCCAATGAATACACAAATGCTAAGTAAGTAGAGGTGAAGAGCAATGCCTAGAAATAGGCGTAGAGGAATTCAGGAAAGGCTTAAAGAGAGAAAAGCCAAACTCCTGGAGTTATTATTTGCCCCCGACACAACAATAAGCTGGGAAACAGGCAATAAAATCCAAGCTGAAATCGACAATATCGAGTCGATTCAGCAACAAAAAGAAAGATCAACCTCTACAAAAATAATAAACTCAACAAATTTTAAACCAATTAACAAACAAACATTTCGACCAGTGCCAGAGAAAAGGAATTTAGAAACAAGACCGGAGAAGCGTTGCGCAACGGATTTCCCTGGACCATTGCAGTCACCGAACTGCAACTACACTTGCATCAGGAGGACCAGCACCGGTGCCCCAACAGCCTGTGCAAGGATCAGCGCCGGCACCACTTAGCGTTCCAAGCTAAGTCATCTTCAGGGACCGGCAGCGCTACAAAGAGCGCGCAACTCAACTTAAAAAAAAAATAATTTTTTTTTAATTAAATTTATTAAATAACACAAAAAAACACAAGTAAGAACGTTGCAGTCGGGCGTTACCGACTGCGTTATACTCGTTCACGTTCGTAAATATTGCTATTTTAAAAAATTTCGGTATTTTGCAATTTGTGTGTTGTTGGGGGTGGGGGAGAGTGGGGAGTGCGGGTTTGCCACGCCCCCAGTGGGCGCAGCCCAAAATCCTTAACACTTTATCTGACGCGGGTACACACGAGTATATATCCAAAATTTCAAGTCTCTAGCTTCAATAGCGGCAAAAATAATTGCGTTCATACGGACAGACGGACGGACGGACAGCACGACGGACATTGCACAAAACCAATATACTCTTTTCACTTCGTGAACGAGTATAAAATGAGTTGTAAAAACCAATTTTGTAATACTGAGCGATAATTGCGTTGCTCGTAGTAGAGTATGGCTTGTAAAGCCATACGCAATAATAGAAAGGAGATCACTGCGCTGATCGATTAGGGGAACATTTTTTTTTTAAATAAGATTTTTAAATTTAAAAAAAAAAATTTTTTTTATAAACATATATATATGTATATATATATATATATATATATATATATTCCTAAGAGAAAAAAAAAGTATTATACATTACAAAACCTTATGTTCTCAAACTCAATATCAACAAGTGAGATTTCTCTAGTCGGGACCGCCCGACTAGTAGATACCCTGAACCCAGAAATGAACATATACACACCACTCTCGGCAGTTGATGAGTATTGATCCTGCTAAAAATAATAAAAAAAAAAAAAAATTTCCAACGGAAAAAGAAATGTTCCACAGCCGGGGCTCGAACTCGGTCTCCCCGTCTTAAGATGCACGACTCTTACCAACTGCACCACACTACCACATTTTTCGCGAATGATATAACATTACTTAACCATCGCAAAAAGTCAAGGAAAACGAAAATTTTGCAGTTGTCATTAACACGATACAAATTAATACAAAAATAATAATTATAAATAACGAAAAAATAATTAATTAAATAATTCAACATTGCTCTATCATACACCATCGCTGAATTGGAACCCGGACCTCCGCGTTACGCGGCACAACTCTTACCCACTGGACCACGCTATTAGTTATCTTCATTGTGTTGAAATTCAATTTAACCGTTGCAAACAAAATTCCTAGAAGAACGCAAGACAAATTTTGCATATGCATATGTATGCGTGCACATGTACACAGAAATTGCCATGCAGCTGCGCTTTGCCCCCACTACTGAAAATAGATTCTTGATTTACTCGTAGACTAAATGTACGATCGTTATGAAATTTTCAGGACTTATTCAGATCATCGAAATGTATTTACAAACCAATTTGCACGTGTGTAGTATTTGATTTGCTTTGTTTATGGTTTTATCGATATTGGGGGCGATTGGGGGAGGTATCCAAAACCTGAAGGGCTTAAATTCTTCGTATGTTTTACGCGAACATAAAAAAATTAAATTGGCTCTAGCTTTTATAGTTTGGGAGTTATGCTTAAAAAACCGAGTCAAAAAAGCGATAAATATCGATAATAAGAAAACAGAGTTATCGATGTTTTGAAATAAACTTGATCTGCGTATGGTATATACGAACCGAATGCGACCAAGATCAGCTTTCTAGCTTTTGTAGTCTCTGAAATCGACGCGTTCATACAGACAGACAGACAGACAGACGGACATGGCTAAATCGACTCGGCTAGTGATGCTGATCAAGAATATATATACTTTATGGGGTCGGAGATTCTTCCTTCTGCCTGTTACATACATTTGCACAAAACCATTATACCCTTTTTTACCCATTTTCAATGGGTTCAGGGTATAAAAATCGAAATGACTTTGGTCAGAGTCAGAGTGGTCTAGAGTCAAAGGTAACGGATTCAACCGCAAACGTAATCAATAACGTAGATACTGTCTCAGGAGACCTAAAAACAATAACTATCTTGCTCATATTAATTGTCATCCTCTTATTAGGTAATATACTAACGAAACTATATAAGTTGCACAACAAGTGCATTAAAAAAAGAAATGCGAGTAAAGCAGGAAATTTGGAAATGATCTAGCATGACAGGCAGAATAGATGCAATCTATATTAGGGAACCAAATTTTAGAATAAATGCTCTACGCATTTGCAAAACCATCAAGAATTCATTAAAGTACATGAATTCGAAAATGAGTATATAGAAACGTTCCAAAGTATTGCAAGCTCATTAATCGGTTGTTCAAAAACTGAAAAGGGCATAGTGTTGAGTACATTACCTTACGTAATGGTAAAAATTATAATCGAAACACATGCAATACTAGGGACAGAAACAATATTGATACTGCGCATTCATCGCCAAAAACTCCATTTCCTATTAAACAATGGAATGAAATGTATTAGCGAAGAAAATAAATGATTATAAAGACAAGTTCGAAAAATCATACAATCATGCGCAAATACTAACAGCTCAATATAACAATATAGTGACTACAATAAATAAAGTCAATGAGAAATTAACCAAGGAGCATAAATACACGTGTCAAAAAATTGTAAAAAGTCTGAAAGTCAAATTACACAATATTGGTGCTAGACGGAGTATTGTTATTACAATACCAGAAGATCCAAACCTGCTCTGGTGACCAGGAGGATATAGCAGTTAAGGTTATTAAATCAAAAATAACCGCCACAATTCTGTACAAGGTACAGAATAAAATGAAACTACAATGAAACTACTATATCCGCAAAAATAAATAAACTTAAAGATAACGTAAAAGGAGAATCTCCAGACGTAATCAAATCTAAATTACTTAACGTAAAACAAAAAGGCAAAACTGCTTCCCAGTATGCATTCGAAATGGACAATTTGCGAAAGCAACTGGAGGCAGCCTTTATTGATGACGGCCTAGCCTGGTTAAAAATTGTGAGCTCGAAAAACTGAAAGTAATACTGGAAGCTGGTAACTTCGTTACTTTCAATGATGTAATGGGTAAATATATCCATTGCAGCACGGAAATGACTGGAAGTACAAGAACAGAATTATTTCAGCAAGGCCGCAATAATAGAGGAGGTAGTTACTATCCTCAAAGAGGTAGAGGCAATGGCCGCGATAACTACAATCCTAATAATCATAATAACAGAAACACCAATAGAGGTGGACGAGGTTATTACCGAGGTAGGAAAAATTCCAACCGAGGCAACAACCAAAACAGAAACTATTATAACAATAACAATAACGTCCGAGTTGCCCAAGATACTTCGGGAAACTCGCGGACACCTCCAGATACTCAGGGATAAATAGTAAAATATATACTATTTTCTTAAGTTTCAACAATTTCGTATCATTCAAAAATGTTGCAACAAATAAAAAGATAACATTTTTGATTGATACAGGTGCAGATATTTCAATTATAAAAGCAAATTCTGATGTCTTTCATGACATCCAAATCAATAAAATTATAGACTACTACTAATTCCACACTTCTACCAACAAGATCACAAGTGATACGCAAAATAGTGTTGTCTTCAGCAGAAGAAAACATTTTAATTCCAAATCAGGAAATTAAACCGGGTGTTTATGTTGCAAACACTATTGCTACAGCCCAAAATACTTTTGTCCGATTTTTAAATACCACAGAAAAATGCCAAATAGAAGGCATTAATTACATAAAATTTGAATCACTTTCGAACTACGACGTAGTTCAAAATCCAAAAGACAATAGAAAAGAGTCTGTAATTAGTAAATTAAAGAAAAATTTTCCAATTCTTTTTTAAAAAAAACTTGAAGAAATATGCACCGATAATAGTGATGTGTTCGGACTTGAAACCGAACCAATCACAACAAATAACTTTTATAAGCAAAAACGGAGACTTAAGGATGATGACCCAGTATACGTAAAAAATTATCGATGTCCGCATAGCCAAATCGAAGAAATCCAGCATCAAGTTGGAAAGTTAATTGAACAAAATATTGTTGAACCCTCTGTTTCACCATATAATAGCCCACTATTATTAGTCCCAAAGAAATCTCTTCCGGGCTCTAAAGAGAAAAAATGGCGATTAGTAATTGACTATCGCCCAATAAATAAAAAATTGCTGTCAGATAACCTCAGAGCTAGGGAAAAACGACTCCCGACAAAATAGGGGTTTCGAAGTAGGAGAGGAAGCCTTGGTAAAGTCCAATCGCAGGCTCGGAAACAAACTTACACCGTTGGGTGCCTGGGAACTACGGTTCTCATTAAGGGGAGGGTAGTCCACAAGGACAACCTTAAGTAGTGTTTTCTTTTCTACTTTTAACTTTTATTGTGCCAATTGGCAGTTTTTCATTACATTAGCTTGCTAGAGATATAAGTTTTAAGCCACTTGGCACCCCGCTTTAGATAGGTCTTGGTATTGGGTTCTTTAATAATATTTATAAGTTAAATAAGTTCGGTGATGGGTTGTTCAACGAACACTTTTGGCTAGGAACAGAATGTTGTCGATGGAGTTGCAGAACTTAATGCTCGCCATAACCCTGGCTGAAGCTAACATTGTCAGTCCAAACATCTTAGACCACGCAGACTTAAAATCTGTTTGGTTTGAAGAGCCCACAGATACTCCCATAGCCTACTTAATGTCCGCTTCGTCCGTCAAAGTTCTAAAATCCACAAACATGATATATTTTATAATCTCTTTTCCAAAAATTAAACACACCTGCAAGAAAATTACAGTCTACCCAGTCGCCCACAAAAATCATATGCTGCGAATCGAGAACAACATCATCGCGGAATGCCAAGATTAAGTCTACGCGCTGGAAAACTGCACAGCCACCCCAAGAACGACATTTTGTCAACGATCAACAGCCAGCTCATGCGCCAAGGAACTTCATGCTGGCGGTGTAGCTCATTGCGAACTGCAGCCGAGCGACCCAGACGCAGTCACGTGGGTCGACGATGGAATTGTCATCGTCGATGATGCAGCGGCGGCAATCTGCGTAGATAACGGCACCGAGTCCTGGGCCACCATAAACGGAACGAGATACATCAATCGCAACAGCGTACAGAACCGGTTCCCAGGCATCACAGCTTCCCCTCTGCTGAACGTGACAGGCCATCAGGACATCCTCAGTCTCCCTTACCTTCATCGGCTCAATGAACGTAATTTGGAGACGATACAAGAAGTCAAGGACAAAATTGGCATCGGTTTAACCTATCGGCAGATCATGGAAAAGAAAGCTACGGCTCGAAAGATGAATGAGGTGATCACCGAGAAGGTCGGCCGAGAGCGGCCTCGACTTGAGGGGGGAGTAGTTAACATAAATTAACGCGACTCGTTTTAACCCCAGTACAGAAGCTGACTCAGCTCTGGGCCGGATGTCTTCACATAGCAGGCAATGCACGAGGCGCAAGTTAAGCATTTCTGCAGCCGCTATGACTTTTTGCATTGTGTAACTTGATATTTTAATAATTCGTCATTATAATTCTTTGTGGCTTTTTTCTCTTTTTGTCAACTTAGTAGTTAGTTCACAATTTGTACGCCTAGAGACAACAAGTCCAAGCGCTAATTAACTCCTTCATAGACTGCTCGATTCAGCTATGTCGTAATAAACATTAAATATATGAATAAAATCAATATTTAAATAACCAATACCAATAACTACTTAATTTATATACATAACTACATTGGCACATATGTACTGCAACTCTCTCTCTCTCTCTTGCTCTGCCGACGCTGTTAGCGGCAGAGCTCACTGAGAATGTTCTATGTAATAAGTAAAAGAAAAACTTGAATAAAAAGCCAAGAAACACTCTTGGCCGAACACTCAACAAAAGTAGACCTTTTTATTTTTCAATCGATAAAAACTTTAAACATAACATGGCGACCGTGACAAGTGTCACGAACATGTCGGATATTAATAATATATTAAATTAACAAAAAACAATGCGTGATGCTGCAACAACTACACTGGAGGAACAATAGCAGCAACAGCAGCAACTTACGTTAAAACGGAGCCGCATCAAACGGATGTAATGTCATTGTTTAAGAAGGCACCTACAATTCCATCAGCTACAAGCCCTATCCGCAGTTCAAGAAATCCACATCGTTGAGCTTCCGACATCTAGCTTCTACCACCGTATTCACAAATGCTAATTAAGTAGAGGTGAAGAGCAATGCCTAGAAATAGGCGTAGAGGAATTCAGGAAAGGCTTAAAGAGAGAAAAGCCAAACTCCTGGAGTTATTATTTGCCCCCGACACAACAATAAGCTGGGAAACAGGCAATAAAATCCAAGCTAAAATCGACATATCGAGTCGATTCAGCAACAAAAAACAAAGCTGAACCTCTACAAAAATAATAAACTCAAAAAATATTAAAGCAATTAACAAACAAACACTTCGACCAGTGCCAGAGAAAAGGAATTTAGAAACAAGACCGGAGAAGCGTTGCGCAACGGATTTCCCTGGACCATCGTTAAGCTTCCGACATCCAGCTTCTACCACCCAATGAATACACAAATGCTAAGTAAGTAGAGGTGAAGAGCAATGCCTAGAAATAGACGTAGAGGAGTTCAGGAAAGGCTTAAAGAGAGAAAAGCCAAACTCCCGGAGTTATTATTTGCCCCCAACACAACAATAAGCTGGGAAACAGGCAATAAAATCCAAGCTGAAATCGACAATATCGAGTCGATTCAGCAACAAAAAGAAAGCTCAACCTCTACAAAAATAATAAACTCAAAAAATTTTAAACCAATTAACAAACAAACATTTCGACCAGTGCCAGAGAAAAGGAATTTAGAAACAAGACCGGAGAAGCGTTGCGCAACGGATTTCCCTGGACCATTGGAGTCACCGAACTGCAACTACACTTGCATCAGGAGGACCAGCACCGGTGCCCCAACAGCCGGTGCAAGGACCAGCGCCGGCACCACCTAGCGTTCCAAGCTAAGTCATCTTCAGGGACCGGCAGCGCTACAAAGAGCGCGCAACTTAAAAAAAAAAATTTTTTTTAAATTAAATTTATTAAAAAACACAAAAAAAAATGTTTATAATAAGTTAATGAATTGTAAAGACCAATTTTTAATACTGAGTGATAATTGCGTTGCTCGTAGTAGAGTATGGCCCGTAAAGCCATACGCAATATTAGACAGGAGATCACTGCGCTGATCAATTAGGGAAAATTTTTTTTTTTTTTAATAAGTTCATAAAACGTTAAGACTAATACTGTAATTGTGAGCACGAAAAACTGAAAGTAATACTGGAAGCTGGTAACTTCGTTACTTTCAATGATGTAATGGGTAAATATATCCATTGCAGCACGGAAATGACTGGAAGTACAAGAACAGAATTATTTCAGCAAGGCCGCAATAATAGAGGAGGTAGTTACTATCCTCAAAGAGGTAGAGGCAATGGCCGCGGTAACTACAATCCTAATAATCATAATAACAGAAACACCAATAGAGGTGGACGAGGTTATTACCGAGGTAGGAAAAATTCCAGCCGAGGCAACAACCAAAACAGAAATTATTATAACAATAACAATAACGTCCGAGTTGCCCAAGATACTTCGGGAAACTCGCGGACACCTCCGGATACTCAGGGATAAATAGTAAAATATATACTATTTACTTAAGTATCAACAATTTCGTATCATTCAAAAATGTTGCAACAAATAAAAAGATAACATTTTTGATTGATACAGGTGCAGATATTTCAATTATAAAAGAAAATTCTATAAAATGATAGACATTCGAGGCATAGGAGAAGGAGTAATAAACTCCAAAGGACTAGTCTCAATCGAACTACAAACAGATGGAATAATAGGTTTAGATTTCATAAAAACATTTGATTGCCAATTAGATAACAATAGTTCAGAGGATTGGTTTATAAATAGACCACAAAATCTTACGTATCCTATCTATGTTCCAATAACATTCAGTTCTGGTACTACCACACTTCTTCCAGCAAGATCACAAGTGATACGCAAAATAGAGTTGTCTTCAGCAGAAGAAAACATTTTAATTCCAAATCAGGAAATTAAACCGGGTGTTTATGTTGCAAACACTATTGCTACAGCCCAAAATACTTTTGTCCGATTTTTAAATACCACAGAAAAATGCCAAATAGAAGGCATTAATTACATAAAATTTGAATCACTTTCGAACTACGACGTAGTTCAAAATCCAAAAGACAATAGAAAAGAGTCTGTAATTAGTAAATTAAAGAAAAATTTTCCAATTCTTTTTTAAAAAAAACTTGAAGAAATATGCACCGATAATAGTGATGTGTTCGGACTTGTAACCGAACCAATCACAACAAATAACTTTTATAAGCAAAAACGGAGACTTAAGGATGATGACCCAGTATACGTAAAAAATTATCGATGTCCGCATAGCCAAATCGAAGAAATCCAGCATCAAGTTGGAAAGTTAATTGAACAAAATATTGTTGAACCGTCTGTTGGCCGCGGTCTGTTTCACCTTATAATAGCCCACTATTATTAGTCCCAAAGAAATCTCTTCCGGGCTCTAAAGAGAAAAAATGGCGATTAGTAACTGACTATCGCCAAATAAATAAAAAATTGCTGTCAGATAAATTTCCACTCCCCAGAATTGACGATATTCTTAATCAATTGGGTAGAGCTAAATATTTTTCATGCCTTGACTTAATGTCAGGTTTCCACCAGATTGAGCTTGAGGAAAACTCAAGAAATATAACGTCTTTTTCAACAAGCAATGGTTCATATCGCTTCACGCGATTACCATTTGGTTTAAAAATAGCCCCTAATTCATTTCAGAGAATGATGACAATAGCATTCTCAGGCCTAGAACCTTCACAAGCTTTCCTTTACATGGATGATTTAATCGTTATTGGTTGTTCTGAACAACATATGATTAAAAACTTAACAGATGTTTTCAAGCTTTGTAGAAAACACAATCTGAAATTATATCCAGAAAAATTTTCATTTTTCATGCACGAGGTGACGTTTTTAGGTCACAAATGCACAGATAAAGGAATCTTACCAGACGATAAAAAATTTGATGTTATCAATAACTATCCAGTCCCTACGGACGCAGACAGCGCTAGAAGATTCGTAGCATTTTGCAATTATTATAGACGTTTTATAAAAAACTTCGCCGAATATTTACGGCACATAACAAGATTATGTAAAAAGAATGTCCCATTTGAATGGACTGCAGAATGTGAAAAGGCATTCCAGTACCTAAAAAATCAACTTGTTCAACCAAATTTATTACAGTACCCAGATTTTAGCAAAGAATTTTGCATAATCACAGATGCAAGCAAGCAAGCATGTGGAGCAGTTTCAAATCAAAACTATAATGAACTCCAACTCCCAGTTGCATATGCATCAAGAGCATTTACTAAAGGTGAAAGCAATAAGAGTACTACAGAAAAAGAACTAGCAGCAATACATTGGGCAATAACACATTTCGACCATATATATATGGCAAACATTTTACAGTAATAACTGATCACAGACTTTTGACATATTTATTTTCTATGATAAGCCCAAGTTCAAAATTAACACGCATGCGACTCGAATTAGAAGAATACGATTTTACGGTAGAGTATCTGAGAGGGAAAGACAACTTCGTGGCATACGCCCTGTCAAGGATAACAATATCCGACTTAATTGATATGAATAGAAAAGTCCTGAAAGTCACTACCAGGCACCAAAGTAGACAAAACAAATTCTGCGCAGAAAATAAACAAGAACTATTGCCAAGGCAAAGTCTTGAAAAAGCTTCTAAGCCCAACGTATACGAAGTCATCACAAATGACGAGGTACGAAAAGTAGTTAACTTTCGAATAACAGATTCGACATATTTATTGAAACATGGAAAAACAGTTGTAGCAAGAATAAATGTTTGCGATTTGTACTCCAATGGAATTTTCGACTTAGGTCAGTTTTTTCAAAGGCTTGAATGGCAAGCCGGTGTATCTAAAATCAGCTAACTAAAAGTGGCACCGAGCGAAAAGATCTTTGAATCAATTTCAATAGATACTTTCAAACACAAGGGCAATAAAAATTTAAAATCATTAAGAGTAGCGCTACTCAAGCCGGTGACCCAAATAAATAATGAACAAGAAAAAGAAGCTATATTGTCTACATTCCATGACGATCCAATTCAAGGAGGTCATACAGGCATAAATAAAACTATATCAAAAATAAAGAGACAATATTATTGGAAAAACATGACTAAACATGTAAAAGAGTACATAAATAAATGTTCAAATGTCCGAAACATACAAGATCACCTATGATAATAACCGAAACTCCACAATATGCTTTTGACAGAGTGATAGTAGGCACAATTGGTCCACTACCACGTTCGGAAAATGGGAATGAATACGCAATCACTTTAATATGTGATTTGACAAAGTATTTAGTAGCAATTCCTGTTGCAAACAAAAGTGCAACAACCGTCGCAAAAGCCATATTCGAATCTTTTATTCTGTAGTACGGTCCAATTAAGACGTTAGAATGTAGAATATTTAAAAAAAATAATTTTAACGTCGACATTGTAAATTCCCCTCCGCTCCTTAGCATATCAAATGGGCAAGTAGAGAGATTTCATAGTACTCTCGCAGAAATTGCCAGATGTTTAAAACTTGAAAAACAATTACTAATAGAATATAATAAAACAATTCATTCTGTCGTAAAGAAAAAGCCAATAGATATAATACATTCATCGACACCAGAATTTAAAGCAGAAATAAGAGATAGAATCAGTAAAGCACAAGAATTACTATTACAACGACATAACACAGACAGAATAAATAGAACCTTCCAGGTAGGTGACAATGTCCTCGTGAAATTAAATAAAAGGCTTGGAAATAAGTTAACACCCTTGTTTGAGGAGGTTACCGTGGAAGCCGATTTGGGGACAACGGTTCTTATAAAGGGGAGGGAGGTACATAAGGATAATTTAAGATAAATATCCTCACAATACAAATTCTAATATCTTTGTTAGGATTTGGATTCTATGCCACATACTTTTCGTAACGACGACAAACGGAAAGATCATCGATTACACCAACTCGGACTATATCCCAATAACGGACGGAAACGTTGTTATTTGGAAGGAGTTTAAATTTCTTAGACACTCCTCTAATTTAACCATGTACTCGGAAATCGCCGAGAAAACGAATTCTCTAATGATACACTTCCCACATTCTCACATGAAAAAATTCTTGAATCCGTCATAGATCATATTAGAACACTTTTAGAAACAGTTAACGTTCATCATAGACATACAAGGAGTATAAACATCCTACGAAAAGCTTTAAAGATTGTTGCAGGAACTCCAGACTTTGCAGACTTTGAAGAATTAAAATTCAACCAACAAAAATTAAGCGAAACAATTAGTAGACAGGCAATCATAAATACAAAAGTCCAAGAAAAAATTAACAATTTAACAGAATCCATTAACATTATAATTAAATTTGCAAAAGAAAAACAAATTGATTCAGGACACCTTTACGAAACATTACTCACAAGAAATAGATTTGTAATTTCAGAACTTGAGACCATAATGTTGTCGATTACACTCGCTAAGATTCAAATCATAAATCCAGTAATTCTTGACTCGGAAGACATAAAAGAAATTTTAAATGAGCACTCTTCACATATAACTGTAACAGACCTAATGGAAATAGCCCATATAAATGTATTGTAGATCATAAATTTGTACACTTTAGAATTTAATATCCTAATCCTAGTTTAGTATGTAAAAAGGTAATCATTTTTCCTGTTCAGCACAATGGCACAATACTGAATTTCAATAGTAACAACAATGTCGCCGACTGCGATAATAACATTTTACCAATCGGAAACTGTACTGCTACACTTACTTCAACATTCTGTAAGGAACTTCCTTCAGCAACATGCGCACAACAACTGCACTCTGGAGGCATCGCACACTGTAGCACACGTCCCAGTCACCTTCAGTCGCTGGAAGTGGTAGACGATGGAATCATCATACTAAATGAGGAAACGGCTACAGTTAGAATGGACAGTGGAGTAGACAAACTTATCCGTGGTACATTCTTGCTGACATTCGATGACGAAATTAACATCAACGGGTCTCAGTACAAAAACATGAGAAGTATTGTCCGAAGACATCCAGGCTCTGCAACATCAACCCTGCTCAACATCACTGGTCACCAGGAAATCCTGAGCTTACCATATCTTTAGAGGTTGCATTTCGAAAATCTACAACATATTGGCGACGTCGAAAAAAACTAATAACGTGGCCTACAATGTTCATTGTACTGATCATCATTCTCCTGGTCATAGAATTCTTCCTTTCCAAGATGTACCAGAAATGGAAAGCAGATAGGCAGCAAACCTCTCTGAGAGCTGTCATGTCAGCTTTAAGGAAATCCGAGGACGGCCTTTAATCTAATGAGGAAGGAGTTAACACATGCGACCAGCAATAAGTCATCAACCCAAAAAAATATCTCATGTATCGTTTATTGAATACCAACTTCCGTACTCGCTCAATACACGATCCGCTGGCGAAACCGCTGCGTCAGCAAATATAGGTCAGGGCTAGCTTCGTATGTTTTTTATTTTCCTGACATTGCACAAAGAAAAAACAAATATTACTAACTGGCGCCCAACAGTGGTTCAATCTACTCATCCCACACTTAAGAAGTCTAGAAGCAGTAACTCAACATCGTTGGAACGACATCGTTGGACCTGCAGAAACATAAGCACTAAACAACATTAAACATAAACAAGTAAGAACGTTGCAGTCGGGCGTTACCGACTGCGTTATACTCGTTTACGTTAGTAAATATTGCTATTTTAAAAAATTTCGTTATTTTGCAATTTTATGTTGCTGGGAATGGGGGAGAGTGGGGGGAGTGCAGGTGGGGGTGGTCGTCGGCAACATTTGTTCCTCTCTTTAAAGGAGGTGACCAGCTATCTACCCACCAAATGTGGTAACTCTAGCTTAAAAACTGTGGGAGATATAGGCATTTCCGGCGGAGCGGGGGCGTTTGGGGCGTTATAGTGGGCGTGGCCGGGATTTCAAGTGTGCAATCTTTGGGGGAGGTCAGCAGCTATTTACATATTAAATTTGGTGCCTCTGGCTTTAAAACTGTACGAGATATAGATTTTCGCGGGTTGCGTGGGCGGAAGGGGGAGGGGGGGGGGTACTGCCCGCAAATATTTTTCTGTAACTTCTGGGGGAGCTTCCCACTAATATATATCCCGAATTAAGTGACTGTAGTTTAAAAACTCTGGGAGATATAGGCATTTTCGATTTTTTAGGGAGGGGGCGTTGGGCGTTCTAGTGGGCGTGGGCAGGATATCAAGGGCGCAATTTGAGGGGCAGGACACCAGCTATCTACATACCAAATTTGGTGGCTCTATCGCTTAAATTGTGGGATATATACACGTGTTATCGATTGGAACTGCCATATATAACGTGTTTTGCGATTACGGGGGCGGGAGGGGGCGTGGCCAAAAATTTTTCCTGTGATGTATGGAGGAGTATTCTGGTAATATATCTCCCAAATTTGGTGACTCTAGCTTAAAAATTGTTGGGGATATAGCCATTTCCGATTTTTCAGGGCGGGGGCGCTGGAGGGCGTTCTAGTGGGCGTGGCCGGGATATCAAAGGGTCAATCTGTGGGGGAGGTCACCAGCTATATACATACCAAGTTTGGTGACTCTAGCTTTAAAATTGTGGACTTTAGCAATATGCGATTTTAGGTGTTATCGGTTTGCAACGCCCCCAGTGGGCGGAGCTCAAAATCCTTAACACTTTAACTGCCGCGGGTACACACGAGTATATATCCAAAATTTCAAGTCTCTAGCTTCAATAGCGGCGAAAATAATTGCGTTCATACGGACAGACGGACAGACGGACAGCAAGACGGACATTGCACAAAACCAATATACTCTTTTCACTTCGTGAACGAGTATAAAAATATCATGTAAGTGGAGTGTCTAAAATTAAATAAAAAAATATTATTATATTCATTACGAGTGGTTAAAATTTTGAATCTTTGAGTGAAAATCATATAAATGAATAATAAAAATAAAATTAATAATTAAAAAATTAAAAATTAATAATTAAAAGTTAAGGTCCCGCCAATAAGTGTTAGCTTCGTACGGCACGCCATTAAATTTCAAGGCGATCATAAACAGACTTGACTTTACATATGCCGATAAGCGGCCTATTTATTTAATGGAACAAGAATAAGCCACAATCTAGTAACCAAGGCCCCAAACAAGAACCGCCACAACCAATGGAAGTCAATACTTCCTCTCGATTTAGACAACCGACCCAATCAAATTCTAATCAAGTTTCGAAAAGAGCAAACAGTGGAACAGCTAGAAACACAGGCCCAAGCACATTTCACAAGAAGAAAATTCTAGAAAAACAGAGCAAGAAGAGCGATGTCACGAAAATAAAAAACATACGACTTCCACGACTGTTCAGCTTTATTGTTCGAATCAGACTAATCTAAAGTACAAAAAGGTTATTAAGCGAAGCTAGCCCTGACCTATATTTGCTGACGCAGTGGTTTGGCCAGCGGATCGTGTGGTTTGGCCAGCGGATGTGTTAACTTGTATATGTATATACCCGCCAGTAACAGTGGATGCGATTGTTCCAATTCATGCCTGAATTCAGTACCCTGAAGTATGAATTGCTCCTGATTCATGCAAGAATTCATCCAGCAATCATGCCTGCACGAAACCAGGCCTGAATGGTAAGGCAACGTCTCATGGGTCGAACAAATTCGACTCTGTTAGCTAGTGCTCTGTGCCTCTTTCTCTCTTTATATACATATATATAAATATATATATATATATATATGTATGTAATTAATAGACAATGCAAAACGAAAGAACACAAATCGAAGCGTACAGTGGCTCACAGCTTAAAGTATGCAGTGCATACTTTGAACTTTAACCGTTAATAAAAGTAAAACTTTTAGACGTATTGCAACAAATGTGGTACCAAATTAAAGGAAAAATTGTCTACATTAACATAGGCAGCCAAAGCCCATACAATGCAAATTAACATATGCATTTTTTTTGGTCGCGCATGATCTGATTTATATATTTTAAGCAAATATTATTTATACTGTAAATTTTTATTAATCGCCTTCCAAAATTAAATGTATATGTGCCATATGTGTTCTTATTTCTGTAAAAATCAAGCACACAAACATATGAGCTTGCACGCCATTGGCTGGTCGATTAAGCGTACCAACCTGCATTGGCTTCGACCATCTTTGCTGAAGCAGCCTGGCACCTGATTTCCTTACTCGTGTCAGCAGTAGATACGAATCCACTTTGCCATTGAATTGTGGAGTTTTTTGAGAGCGAAAAACCATCGGCTGGTTTTTCGGCTTCTGAGAATAGATTTGCAACGGGACTTTTTTTGAATCCATCTGTGCACTTCTATTCGTCATACTTAATACAAAAATTGTCAAAGCGAGTGTAATTTTTGGTAAAAATGATGCGTAATGAGATTTCTTTAGAAGAACGTAAGTTAACTGTAAAATTACATGTTAAGGCCAAAAGTCCTACGCGGATATTGGAAAAATTTTATCAAGGACCCGATCAAAAGTTCAAAATGTAATTGGCCGCTTTAAATAGGTCGCATTAAAAATAAAATCAGAACTGGTCAGCCAACGAAATTGACATAGAAAGATAAGCGAAGCATTAACCATATACTTGACAAAGATCCTTTCCTGCTAAGCACGGTGGCGGAGGCTTGATGGTTTGGGGTTGTATAACTGCTGGAGGCATCGAAACATAACATATGGGGTCATAAAATTCGGAGCAAACAAGATCTGAAAACAGCGCTACGTAATGAATGGGTACAAATTAGTCCAAAATACTTGAAAAAACTCGTAGCTTCAATACCAAGTAGACTTAAAAAGTCATAAAAATGAAAGGACATCCAACAAATAAATAGAGTTTTGTTTTATTTTTTTTTTTATATTGAATGCACAATATTACATTAAAATTTTTAATTTTCGTTAAAAAACATTAAAGATACAGCTGTTTTTCTAAAAATTGTGGTGGTGTACCTTCACTTTAATGGTACACTGTAATTACATCGAAGTGTTTTTTATTAAAAAGGTCATGATCGACTACTCCAATCTTACACAATATCATGTGATTTGCGTGGAACTCCTTTTGCAATTTATTTAGCTCATCTACTTTGCCGTCATTTAGTCATTTCCCCAATCCTTTTTACAATTCTGACTACTTCGTCAACAGTTCAATGGTTTTGTCAAACATTTTTTTTTTTAAATTTAAATTTTTTATTTAATATTTGCAAATTTGAACATAAAATTGTTTTTTTAACTATCAATTTTTTAATTCTTAGTTTATTGACAATGGATGTGAACTGTATTACAAAAGAACAAAAAGTTCTATTTGTTTTAGCGAAACGACCTTGTCGCCGTTTTCGCGTGGGTACTCTTTAGGCACTCTCACTTTATTATTTATCTTGCGCTCCAGCACATACACTTCGTCCCACAGTTGAATAATAAAGCACGGCTTGTTTGAGTGAATATTTTCAAAAGATTTTATTTCTTAAAATCATTGGCCTATAAAGGGCTTAGCCTAGATCATTTTGCTGTGTTTCATGCAACAGCAGCACCAAGAGGTCTGGTTAATTTGGTCAGTTGTGGATGCCAAACACTATTTTAATTATTGTATCCACTTATGGATGTGGATAGTGGATATTGGATGTTTCTATTTTTATTATACGCTGAACCCATCGAAAATGGGTAGAAAGGATATAGTGGTTTTGTGGAAATGTATGTAATAGGCAAAAGAACCCCATAAAGTATATGTGTCCTTCATCAGGACGAGCAGAGTTGATTGTTCAGTTGCTTAAGCTATAACCGCTTATTCGTCTGTCTGTCTGTCTAAATAAACGCATCGATTTCGCTAGAAAGCTGATCTCGTTCAGTTCGTATATATCACACACGGAACAAATTTATCATTATTTTCGATAACATGCTCCATTTTATAGATATCGATAAAAAGTTTTTGTATTCTTACCATATCTCGGAGACTATAAGAGCTAGAAGCAACAAACTTATTGCGTTATATGCAAGAATACGTAGATACCTCCAAAGTACTACCACCAAATTATAATTCAAATACTACAGACTTGCAAATTGGTTTGTACATACATTTTAATGCTCCTAATATGTCCTGAAAATTTCATAAAGATCCTACATTTAGTTTAGAAGAAAACAAAGATTTTGTTTCTATAACGAAGGCAAGCGCACCCATGTACCTATTAAAGAGCGTGCATTTATCTGTGTGTGTGACTTTGTGTCTGTATGTATAAATGCAAATGGGTTGAAATGTTATTAACACAGATCACAGCGTTCAGGGTTTCCATAGTCGGGCGGCCCCGACTAGAGCCTTCTCACTTGTTTTAGAGTTATGATGTTCATATACATATGAACAGCAGAATAAAAATGGATTTTATGCTGACATAGCGCATCGTGCCATTCTTTAACGGCCACTCAGCGCGCACATGCAAAAGATCAGGTGTTATCGATTGGGTAGAGTCCGTAGCGTAGAGTTGGCAATGCGGAGTCAGCATCTTCTGACGATGAGCGTCGCAAAATAGTTGCAACGACACCCGCTGGCTTAGTTGGACTGGCTGGAAAACTTGCACACGAACACTGAAATTGTGTTCCAGCCAAGCAACTGCGCTTGGCCACCATCATAGAAACTAGAGTCTAAATTTTCTTGTAAGCTAACATCAAAATGTATGTACAAACCAATTTGCCCGACTGTAGTATTTGGTTTTTTTTTTTTTTGGTTATATTGATTTTTTAGGCGATATGGGGGAGATATCCACAGCCCGAAATATTTAAAACCTACTTATGCTCACATATTGAAACAGCTTTGGTGGCTCTTACTTTTATAATTCAGGAGTTATGATTTAAAAAACTAAACGATTTATCGATCTTTATAAATAAACTTGATCTGCGAATGGTATATACGAACAGAATGAGTTTAAGATAAATATTCAAGCTGTTACAGTCTCTGAAATCGACGCGACTGACAGACAAACGGACATGGCTAAATCGACTCGCATAATAGTAATCAAGAATATATATACTTTATGCTTCCTTCTGCCTGCAACATACATTTGCACAGAACCATTATACCCTTCTTTAGTAATTTTCAATCGCTTTAGAGTACAAAAATAGTCCTGATTAGCCCTAAAATGCAAGAAACGAAAAACCATCTCATTTGGATGGATTTCGATTTTCGCTGAGTGTGATACTAAGACCTTCTCTGTCAGCGAGTATGGTTCATCAGTGGACACTACTTTATGCAAAAGATCAGGGATACCAACCTGTGCCGACGAATGAACGATTATTATGAACGACTTAACCATATACGCCGTACATAACGGGTTCGGCCAGCAAGTCTCCGGCACCAACCTGTTAACTTTTGAGGACAAGGCATGCCTTGAACAGTACTTTATGTGTACGGGGCAGTGGGGAAAAGACATGCTGTATCCGCCAAGCCCCATATCAATGTTACTATTACATCTGTAACGACTCAGACTATATTCCAATCATAAACTGAGTATGAGAAACCTTCTCTACAAGTGTGACCTACAGACCAGGTTGCTGTTCACTGGTCATAATCACCGTGCTGTACATCATCATCTGTCTTGTTCACCATCGTCTGAAAATCAGACGCCGCACCGAGCTAGCAGCGGCACTTATGTGAAAACTCCCGAAGTGTCACATGACTGGATGCATGCGCTACAAAGTAGCTAACAACGCAATTATATGAAAAGTCAATGGTAATTGAATGATAATTAAATTATTGGAGGACGCAGATGTTATATAATATTTCAGCAACGAAAAGGTGCTGCTTGCCATACACGGCCATATGCAGAAGGAATGGACTCGTCGGTGCCAAAACGCATGTATCGCCGAAGAAAAATAAAACAAGCTGCGAAAAATAAAAATACACATTGACACGCTTGGATTTGCACACCAATGCCGAATTTTATTTTATAAAAATCTACGTATTGGGGTCTGTACACCTGCCTATTCCACTCGGCATCCTATCTACACCCAAAGACACATCGCAAACACCACTTCCAACTATCTGCCACTATTCTTCTACCTCAAAGGCATTGTTTTCCCCGGCTCTTGGTAAATTTGGCATTAAAGGACTTGCCAAATTTATTCTACATTACATATATTCACCTCTCCGAAAGCAGAATTGCAGCAACGGCCTCCCTTTTTAGCTTGCACCTGAAACTGCCTGCGATTCGCGGATGGCGAAGTGGGTCTGACAGTATCATAAGACTTCTCCCATTAATGCCTGCCTCCGCCAGAAAATCATAGGTTATAACTGCCGGACTTAATTCGATTGAGGGTGGTGATCCTACTGGCGTTCTTGCTCCTTTCTCTTCCAAGGATCCTTCGTGCGCGATAGGATAAGCTTGCTTCAGCCCCTGTGTTATCCCTTCCTTAAATGGTCTGTTTTTACTAATATCTAACTAAGCTAACTAAAATCATATTTTAAATTTAGATCGATAAAATGGATCTGTGTCCCGTGGCCGTAGTCAAAGAGCAAATATGGCAACGCCAGCCAGACATACGCCAGACATACAGAGATTTTAAAGCGATTTTTGAATGGGGTGAACCGTATGGTATAATTATACTAAGTCAAAAAATCTCAATTATATACAGGCCTTTACTGGGGAATAAAAACAACACGTTAACTGAAAAATTCA
Organism: Drosophila paramelanica; assembly: GCA_035043915.1. Taxonomy (NCBI): domain Eukaryota; kingdom Metazoa; phylum Arthropoda; class Insecta; order Diptera; family Drosophilidae; genus Drosophila; species Drosophila paramelanica. The sequence continues at coordinate 82,386 of JAWNMO010000681.1, forward strand.
GCCACGTGTCCAGATGGACACCTAGGCTCGCTGGCTTGTAGGATGCGTGCTATTTATGACCAAGGGACGGCAGCTTTGTTTGTTCAAAGTAGACGTACCTTGTTTGCATTTGTGTTCACTAATTTGAATACTCGAATCTGCAAGCCATTTCTCCAAAGCTACTTGGTAGCGGGCTAGTTGCGCAGGCTCTTATTCTAAGCATCTTCAACGACTTAGAATTTGGGTGTCAGCAGTAAACGCAGAGATGGTAAGCTAATAATATGTAGGTATGGCCGCAGTGTACAGGAAGTATAGGATTAGACCGGCAATTATATTCCACTAAAAAGACTATATTTTTGTAAAGAAGCCCGTCCAGCTAGACTCAATCAAATGTTTTCGCGACGTAAAGAAATATTGCCGTTTTCTTATGTGATGCAATTGACCTGCTCAATCCTACCACGTTTTTCTCGAAATCCAATAAACTAATTGGTTTGTATGATGAAAGCCTTTCCTGGCATAGGCATCACTACTATAATCGAATTTCACCATTCATTAAGGAAATAGCCCAGCTTTGCGATTGCATTGAAAAGAAGGCTTTTACAATTACGCTTGGCTGAAATTCGATAGGCACTCATGGTTCTATCTAAGTTATTACGTGATGAAGATGAGAGCATGAACTAATTGTTAAAGTGTCCTCTTTGGCTGAATCACATTTTTCAGATGTACACCAAAAGTACTCGCTCCTTCTACGTCACTGCTGCCAGTGGAACCCCGTAATGGCTTAACTATTTAAATTCGATCACTTAGATGGGTTCTCCACAATGAATACATTGTGCTAGTCGGATATAGTTGCTCGATATACTTTCATTGAGCATTTGCTTGCAGCTGCACGTTGTACTTGCAGTTGGCAATCTACATTCTCGTCGCAGTCATCGCTTTTTCAGGATCAACTGTATGATTTCTAGGTTTCCACCACAATATGTTCGTTGTTACATATATATGTTTTTTGTTGTGTTCACACCTTTGCAGTTGCAGTTGCAACTAGTATAAACGTCAGCGTATCCGAAGAATTATCTATATCGCCCTCTTTAGTCGGTGTCGGAGCTCAATGTGTGTACACACATATTTTGTGTACTTCAACTAATTTGTTCTATTAGTTGTGATGCTATACAGTCGTTAAACTATGTGCGGCTAATGAAGGAGATTACGTTGGACTGGCAAATGATAGGTCTGGTAATGATTCGGCGGCTACCATATTTCGAGAGATCTTTTTGGTGACTACAAAACCTATAGGATCTGGCTGTTTTCGGCGATTTTCCGGCGAATAGGTTAAATAGCAATAAATTGAATAAATATCCGAAGGCAAGTCTGGAAATGCTCAATTGGTTTATTTTACAGGGCGTGCAAAGCGATTTTTATACTCGTTCACGAAGTGAAACTAGCATATTGGGTTTGTGCAATGTCCGTCATGCTGTCCGTCCGGTTGATTGCACCCTTGATACCCTGGCCACGCCCACTAGAACGTCCCCTAGCGCCTCCGCCCTACAAATTTGGAAATGTCATATATCCCACAGTTTTTGAGCTAGGGTCACCAAATTTGGGATATATATTAGTGAGAAGCTCCCCTAGTAGTTACAGAAAATATATGCGGCTAGTACCCCCACTCCCCCACCCGCCCCACAAACCGCGAATATCTATATCTCTAAAAGTGTTAAAGCTATAGTCACCAAATTTGGAAGGTAGATAACTGGTCAGCTCCTTTGAAGATTGGTAAAAAAATTCCTAGCCACGCCCCCTTCCGCCCGCGCAAACCATGAAAATCTATATCTCGAACAGTTTTAAAGCCAGAGGCACCAAATTTTATAAGTAGATAGCTGCTGACCTCCCCCAAAGATTGCCCACTTGACACCCCGGCCACACACCCTATATAATGTCCCAAACGCCCCCACTCCGCCGGAAATGCCTATATCTCCTATATCTTTTTAAACTAGAGTTACCACATTTTGTGGGTAGATAACTCAATTGGCATTGATGTTGTTAAAATAAAAAAAAAAGGAAAACCAAATTAACTTATAATTACCAACGAAAAAGAAATACTCCACACCGGGCGTCGAACCGCTGACCCTTCGTCTTGAGTTGCACAACTTTTATCGACTGCACCACACTACCACATAATTCACTCACAAGTGATAGTTAAAACAATACCTTACCATCGCAAAAGAAATGTCAAGGAAAACGAAAGTTTTGCACTTGTCATAAAAACGATAAATATTCATAATAATTATGAATACCGAAAAAAAAACAAATTGCACATTGTTCAACCCCTATGGACTCGATAACTCTTACCAGATTCACCACTCTTCTAAATAGTTTTGTTATGTTAAAATTCCACTTAACCGTTGCAAAAAAAATGCATAGAAAGACGCAAAAAAAAAAAAATTGTACATTTGTATGTATACGGGCACATGAACACAGAAGTTGCTTGCGCTTCAGCCAAGCAGCTGCGCTTAGCCCCCACTGCTAAAAAGATTTTCTTGATTTGCTCGTACACTAAATTATGAAATTTTTAGGACTTAATAGGCTCATCAAAGTAAATGTGCAAAACAATTTGCAAGCCTATTGTATTTGATTTAAGGTTTTTTATTTCTGTTTATATCGATATTTGGGGGGATTGGGGGAGGTATTCAAAATTTGAAAAATTTAAAATCTTCATCTGCTTTATGCAAACATATTGTGGCTCTAGCTATTATAGTTTAGCTTAAAAGCCCGAGGCAAAAGAGCGATGTTCATCGATAATAAGAAAACGGAAAGATTTATTGATCTCTTGAAATAAACTTGATTTGCGTATAGTATATACAAATCAAATGAGTCCAAGTTCAGCTCTCTGAAATCAACGCGTTTATACAGACAGACAGATGGCTAAATCGGCTCGGCTTCTGATGCTGATCAACAATATACAGTTGCTCACAGCTTATTTCAACCAGCACCCACAAAAAACTTTAAGAAGCTATAAAAACTAAACTAAAAAAGATATCAAAATTCTAGCGTAATGTTTTAACTTATCAAATATGGCTTTATTTATTTAAAAAAAAATTTTGTTGTATGTTATGATAATTAAAAACTCAAAAATTAACTTCAAATAATGTCACAGCTTATTTCAACCATATATTTTGCAGCTGGGTAATGATCCGTTCTGTCACAATGTTTGTGTGCATGTGTTCATTTCTGTGTTCAGGGTATCTACTAGTCGGGCGGTCCCGACTAGAGCAGTCTCACTTGTTTTTGTATGTATTTTGATGATTTATTACATGTACGTATGTCCTCTTTTAAATTTATATATAAATATATACATACGTATAGTTATCGTAGTAAGACAGTGTTATGATTTTTGTGCCACGCCCACTGGGAGGCTGGTAATTCGATAACATATCGATCCACTCCAAATCTCATCGATAAAAGGTGAGCCGTTCTTAAGTTAAAGCCGCTAAAATTGGTATGTAGCCACGCCCACTAGAACGTCCCCCAGCAAGCCGAGAAAATCTATATTTCGCACAGTTTTAAAGCAAGAATAAATAACAGGCCACATCATTTAAAGATCGGTACAAAACTTTTCCGGTCACGCCCCCTCGCGTCACCGAAAACTGCGAAATAAATATCACGTAGAGTTTTAAAGCCAAAGACGCCAAATTAGGTGCGTATATAGCTACTGACCTCCTTGAAAGATTCAGAATTTGACAGTCCATCTATTTTGAATGTAGATAGCTGTTCACCTCAACTTCCTATAACCACTCCTACATCCCCCCACCATTGAATTGAATTGAAATTCATTCAAAGATATTTGATCTTATTATTGTGAGTTTTTGGCTATCTTGAGAATTTTATTGACAGTGACTGTTAACTGGTTAAGCTGGTCTTGAACTCTAGTGTTTATTTCTATTTGTCTATTGTTGGCATTTATTAGTTGCATTTCAGTGAACATAGTCTGCTCTAAATCACCGGCATCGGGTGTACCCGCCACAACCTTCTGTATGGACCCTAGGAAATCTAAACTCCTGGCGACTCTATGGTGTGTGCCAAACGCCTCCAATAGGTCTTGTAAATGTGCCGTGTCCACACTTAGAAGTTTTTCATGTGGGATAACGGGAACATGTCAATTAATTTGACCGTTTCTTCCACCATTCGCACGTACTCTGAGAGGTTTGCCGAGTGCCTAACATAGGCGTATTCTTCCCATACCAAGATTTCACCGTCGACGATTGGAATGTACTTGGCTCGCGAGTAGTCGGTGACATGTGCCGAGGCCCCTGATAAGGAAAGGAGTAATATGGATCCAAACCTGTGAATTGAAGTTGTTTTCTTTATTTAAGCAACTTTTCCGTTTTTCTTTTTAAAGAGGTTTGCCCACCACCAAAAATGTTTTATAAAAACTATGCTTAGTGGCTAATAGTAAATTGAAAAACAATAGCTAACTTATACGAGTTTGCCTAGGGGCTTTAAAAAAGGTGTAAAATGAAAAAAGAAAAAAACAAGGGAGTCACCTTAGGTTGTCCTTGTGGACCACCCTCCCTTTAATGAGGACCCCGGTCCCCAGGTCTGCATCCACGGCCTTCTCATCACATAAAGGTGTGAGTTTGTTTCCGAGCCGTCGGTTGGACTTGACCAAAACTTTGTCACCAACGTCGAAGACCCTATTCTGCCGATTTTTCCCCTAGCTCTGAGCGTCGTCTGAGCGTTTCTGATCTTTTCTTGTACCCTCTCTTGTGGCTCATCTGGGTGCGCCTGAACCACATCAACTGGTCTCTGGTCGATGACCAAATGGATAGACTTATTGTACTCAGTTGTAGCCAGTAAAATGATTTCTACGGTGTCGCTTATGCCTTTATCGATCTTTAGGCATATGGCTAGCTCTAACAGAGTGCTGTGAAAGCGCTCAACCTGTCCATTCGAGATGCTATGCAATGGTGGTGCATTTGAAATGCTGACCCCATAGTTGTTTGCAAGCATAGTCACGATGGTCTCGTAATTCAATGACGGTTCATTGTCACAGTAAATAGATCTGGCTCTGGAAAAAAATTCATTAGATGCATTAAGGCTGGCTTCAGATCCACAATGGTTCTTGAAGGGACCGGTTGGACAATAGCAAACTTAGAGAACTTGTCGATTCAAGTGAGAAAAAATTTCCTGTCAGTGGAGAAAATGTCTATGTGTAACATCTCTCCTACATGTGAGGGGATCGGTGTCTCCCCAAGCTTTTGTTTCTTGGGGTGTCTATCATATTTAGCCCTAGCACATGTTTTGCAATTTTGTACTATTTCATTAGCTATTTTTGCGATCTTTGGAAAGAGTACCTGCTTAATATTTTCCTGTGCAGACTTATGGGCCCTATTATGCTCGGTTGTGAGGATTTCCCTTCTTTCTCCAATCGCAAATACGTCCACTACGCGATTTTTTGCAATGCCAAAACTTTGTGGCCGGGTATCTTCGAACCATTGCATCTTGTATCATTGCAAGCGTGTGTAAATTACAGTGGAGAGCATTTACTCATTTGGGTGAAACTATATCTTCGATGAGCTCGATAGCAGCGATTCAATGCAAGTATAGCTGATCAAGTAGCGTTTTTTATTTCCAAATAGAATAAAACTCCGTTTTAAGAGGAAACGCGCCTCTTCTAGCACTATTTGGTTTTGAAAACAGTTCAAGGGTTTGTTTGTTGTCTCAGTGGTGTTTGGGTGCATTTAGGCATTTGGGTGAGACCACATATGCGGGTTCGTCTAGCAATGATTCAATGCAAGTGTAGTTGATCAAGAAACGTTTCTTATTCCCAAACAGCATAAAACTGTGTTTTAGGGGAAACGCGCCTCTTCCAGCACTATTTGGTTTTGAAAACAGTTCAAGGGTTTGTCTGTTGTCTCAATGGTGTTCGTGAGAGATACACTGTGGATCGTTGCTGCGCAGGACTCAACTTCTTGTTCATTTACAGCGTTGAGCTGCTGTTTTGACAAGGCATCCGCAACCAGATTGTCCTTGCCATGTTTATAGAAGATGCGTGCATTAGACTCGTCAATGCGCGCCTTCCTTCTTTTGATCTTCGCATTTGGATTGGATTCCGAAACTGCGAAGGTCAAGGATTGATGATCAGTGAAGATATTAATGTTTTTCACCCCATAAAAATAGTGCCTTAACTTGGCAAGTGACCATACGATGGCCAATAACTCTCTCTCATTTGTTGCATAGTTAACCTCGCTGTCCTTCAATGTTCTCGAAATCATTGTTATAGGACGACCATCTTGAGACAAAACTGCACCTATGCCGTGAGCCGAAGCATCGGTCGTTAGATCGAATGGCTTCTTAAAATCGGGGTACCTGAGCATTACATTCTCGGATGTCAAAATATCGCGCAACTTCTGAAACGCCCTTTGCTGCACTTCAGAGAATTGGACCTTTATATTTCTGGATTTCCATTCTCACCCTTCAAGATATTCGAGATGGGTCTTGCTACATCTGTAATAACTTGCGAGGCCTACAAATGATCTGACCTCGAACAGTGTTTGAGGTTCTGGGTACTCCTGTATTGCCCTAACCCTTTTCAGGTTCCGTCGAGGCGCCAGTGCTGGTGACTATGAATCTCAGAAAGTTCACGTTTTTTCTTAAAAAAACGTGACTTTTCAACGGAGACCCTCATGTTTGCTTCGTGCAATCTTTTTAGGACCCAATCCACGTGTTTAATGAGGGATTCCTTATCTTCTGAAAAGATGATTACGTCATCGACATAAACATAGCAAAACTTGCCAATCTTTAATCCAAAGGGGAGTCTTTTGAACTCGTATTTCCCCCCGTTCACTGAAAAAGACGTTTTTTCACGGTCGCGTTTGGCGAGTATGATCTGGTGATAACCAGACTTGAGGTCTAATTTTGAAAAGAATTTGGCTCTCCCCAAATTCCCCAATATCATTGATATATTTGGCATAAGGTATTTGTCAGGCACGGTTCTTTCGTTAAGTTTACGAAAGTCCATTACCAATCTCATTTTCCTATTGCCTGCTTCATCAGTGCCCTTCTTGTCTACTACCCATATTGGAGACGGACTTTTGAATTATATCATTTTTTAGCAAGTCTTTGATTTCTTTATTAACGAAATCAGTTGCTCCCAGTGGATATGGGTAAAGCTTGGCATAGATCGGTTGCTCATCTGTGGTCCTAATGGTAGCCACGACTGATGTGTTATATGGCAACGCCTCGTCTTGGTCTGCAAAAGCCTTTTGTCAGGTCTTTAGCATTTTCAAAAAAGAACTTCTAGCTAATGGGGATGCCTCTGCACAGTCTACATTTGTGAAATTTACATTTTTGCACGTGTGGAAGGTGATTTTCTCGACTTCCGTACCCCATTTAAGTTGTCCTGAAGCTAGACAAAGCGAAGCAGATGCCTGCTTTAGCAGGTCAAGGCCTACAATCCCATCAAAAGTTGTCAAGTCCGGCAGAATGGAAAAGGTTGCCTTCAACCCATACATTGAAACAAAGCATTTGTGTGTAATTTGTGTCTCGCCGTGAATGGAATGAATTTTGAAGGGGGACTCTACCGACCGGACGCCTTTCAACCCTTCATGTGGCCGAATGAAATTCTTGGCCGCGCCCGTGTCTATGAGGAATCGCATGTGAGTCCCTGCTACTCTTCGTCTGATGACGGGTAGCAGGGATTTGCTCCTAAAAAATTAACGGCATCAGAGTCATAACTAGCATCGTCATTGATTTGTGCCGCTGCGCTGCAGGCGGCATCAGCATACGCCTCTGCCCCTTGTCCCGCGTCTTATATATATATATATATATATATATATATATATAATTGGGATTTGAATTCCATTATGGTTTTAAGTTTAAGCCGCTTCACAAGCTTGCTTACTAGCATCAGTTATTATAATCATTTCTTTGCGAAAATCCGCTTATTGTAATAATGACGTGTGCATTAGTTTTTCTTTGAGATGCTCAAAGGCGATTTGGCATTTTTCTGTCCTATGGAAGGCTACATTCTTAACATAACTTACATACATAACTTAGTTATGTGCCGTGATTAATCAACGAATAAGCGGTAGTAGTTGCAGAATGCAACGAAACTTCCAGCGCCGCAGCTTGTGGGACTGGGTATTTTTGATGACATCATATGTTTTGTCATCTGGCAAAACTCCTTTATTAGTGCATTTGTGACCTAGAAAAATCACTTCTGGGTGCAATTTTAGGTGGTATTTTACGCATATTTTCTGTTTAGCTTTTCAGCATATGTTTTCGAAACAGCCTATGACTATTAAGTTTTCCATATAAAGAAATGCTTGCGAAGGTTCAAGTCCAAAAAATGCGATTATCAGAAATAAATTTGGCGCTATCGTGTGAAGCGATATGAGCCATAGTTAGTTAGATAATTGGTCACCTCCTTTAAAGAGCGGTACAAAATTTCGCCGACGACCACCACCCACCCGCACCCTCTACTCTCTCCCACCTCCAGCACCACACAAATTGCAAAATACCGAAATTTTTTCAAAATAACAAGATTTAAGAACGTGAACGAGTATTTCGCAGTCGGTAACGCCCGACTGATACGTTCTTACTTGTTCTGATATTTCATCTAATTGGCTATGAGGACTTCGATCATTTTTTATATATATACTTCAAATAATTATTAACGAAGGTTGTGTAAAGCGTCTATTCCGTTCGGCTCTTCTGATTATATCTTTCATACATTAAACGTACTTAAGCTAAATACATGAGAGTCTTATTCTATGTGTTCCGTATGTATGTTTATGCGGAAGGCATTTATACATAAGACATACATATATGACTTGCCCTGACGGCTAAGTGCATGCTCAGCATTTCGCAAGCGCCTCTATCGCCTCTGCATGGATGGTTGATCGAGTTTTAAGTGCGCTGGTTTGTCTATAAATTTATGAGCGGTCACTGCTCTATATGTCTTTATGTATATAGTGTCAAGTGTCACAAAGTATTATGGTCAGAGCTAGATCCCACACAAACCTCGAGAACTTGTTTTTGATCATTTTAAAAATGGCCATTCGCGCAGGAAAATTGGGGAGATGGTAGGACTAAGAAACTCCACTGTCCAAAGTATCAGTTACCGCTAAGTCCGCGAAAAAAGAACACATAACAACGGGAGAAATGCTCCTTATAAAATGTTCAATACCACGGACGAGCGCTATATTGTACGGAAAACCCCATACTATTGGCTCCAAAAGTAGCGAGGGAAGTGGAAGAAGAGTTGGGAAAGTCCTGCCACCCAGAAACTATTCGCCGCGTGCTTCGGGAGCACAACTTTAATGTCAGAATTGCACGCAAGAAGCCTTTTATAAATGCAAAAAATCAGAAGTTTCGTTTAAAATTAGCAAAGGAGCCGTTAAGCAAAGGTTTTGAGTTTTGAAAAAAAGTGATGTTTGCTGATGAGTCCAAATTTAATATTTTTGGCCCAGATGTAACCTCATATGTATGGCGTCAACCAAATACAGAGCTGCAAACAAAAAATTTAAAGGCAACGACCAAGCACGGCGGTAGCAGCGTTATCGTTTGTACCTGTATGTAACGAAGATATGCAGCAAGTCGAATCTAAAAACTGTATTGGTTGAGGAGTAGGCCAAAATAACGCCGAATGTCACCCAAAAACTGGTGGAATCTATGCCAAAGCGGCTTAAATTAGTTGTAGATCAAAAGAGTGGCCATAAAAAATAAAATGTGCATACATACAAATGCTAAATTTTGTCAGGCGGTTTTTTTCAATCATTAGGTTGAATTTTATCACGACAAAATAATATGGAAGTGTGACGCAGACGGTAAGGTTTGTAAAGCTTAAGTCGAAAGTCAACGGTTCGAATCCGCGATGGGACACTGTGTGACGTATCTTTTTTAAAAATTATTATTTATAATTAACGTTTTTGTCTAAAGTTATTTTTTATTATTTAAGACATATCATGGCTGAATAAAGTGGTAGTGTGCTACAGTCGATAAGAGTTGTGCACCGTTAGGTGGTTTGATTCCCGGTGTGGTATCTTTCTTTTTTCGTTGATTAATATAATTTCAAAATTTTTGTTAAGTTTTTAATCACCTTAATATGGAGTTTGCCAAACTTTTTCGTAGAAAAATATTCGGAATGAGCCATCATTGCAGCAAAGCAGCATTTTGGTATCGTCATAGAATACGATATCATTCCAAAGTCAGGGGGCTTCTCTTAACACATTTGGGCGAACACATTTTTAAAGAAAACAGAGGTCTCTTTCGTGCCACTCTATTTAGAGTGCATTCATCGGAAACACTGATATCTATTGACTTTTACCGTTATTTGGCAATGATTTTCACTGATAAATTCCAAGGACGCTCACTTGCTGACTTTGTGCTCTGTTCACCCTCCCTTTCCGTTCACCCTAAAAAATATCGTTTGTCTTGATAAAAGAAAAAAACGCAACTTCGGAACAGCTCGGGAAAGGTTTTACCGATCTGTTGGTTATAATAAATCAGCTGGGTGACTTCAAGAATTGTTGCTTTTCCAAACATTGCCTTTATACAGAAATTCACTGACGCACTTGAAATTTCATCAGAAAATGCAAATCAAAACCATAGCAACGCAAAAACAAAAAACTAGAGGGATCAGGACAAAATCGAATAATAAACGTGGTTGTCAAAACACTTTCTTGACAGTTTTCAAATTTTTTGTTATTAGTTTTTTATTTTTAGAAGTATCAAAATCAAATGAATTTAGTTAATTTTGTTCTATACAACTTTAGAAACTATGAAAAATCAAAATAACAATTTCACAAATTCCATTTTTTTGTAGTAGAAAATAAAAAATGTGAATTTTTTCCATTGTTAACAAGTGAGATTGCTCTAGTCGGGACCGCCCGACTAGTAGATACCCTGAACCCAAAAAATGAACACATACACACAAGCTCTCGGCAGTTAATGAGTATTGAGCCTGTTAAAAGTAAAAAATAAAATTTACTAATAATTACCATCGGAAAAATAAATACTCCACAACCGGGAGTCGAACTCGGTCCCCCGTGTTAATATGCACAACTCTTACCAACTGCATTACACTACCACATTATTCATGTTATCATACATAACATTTATTAACCATCGCAAAAATCAAGGAAAACTAAAAACTTTCCACTTGTCAATAAAACGGTACAAATTAATAATAATAAAAATAATAATTGTGAATAACGAAAAAATAAAAGAATTCAACATTGCTTAACCATCGCTGGATTCGAACCCGGACCTCCACGCTGTGCGACACAACTCTTACCAACTGGACCACGCTCTTACTTGGCTGTGTTGAATTGAAATTTAATTTAACTATTGCAAAAAAAATTCCTAGAAAAACGCAAGACAATATCTGCATATTCATATGTATGCGTGCATATGAACACAGAAGTTGCCAAACAGCTGCGCTTTGTACCCATTTCCAATGGGTTCAGGGTATAAAAACACTTTCTTGACATACTTGCAAAAGCATGTTAGCTAAATTACATGTTGCTTCTGCAGGATTGAAAGTTGATTTTGTACAAATATAATAACGTTTGATGAATCCAAATTAACAACGTTTTAAACTTAACCGTCTCATGTCGATGTCAATTTTTGACATTTTCTATTAATACCATGAAAGTTAGCTGCGCCATCTCTCGTTGTTAGTTGCCATCGTTTTAAGCGCAGCGAGTTTCGGTCGCACCGGGATCCTAAACACAACTAACTCTGTGTCTTCCCTTTTTCTCGTGCCTCTCTACCGAACCACACTCGGTGACAGCTACAAATGCTGTCGCCCCGCCAAAACGGGACTTTCCTAAACTACATAGTAACGGACAACCAAACAGACACATGAATAGGCTGATGCAATATCGCAATGTACTTGCGATTCTGGTGAAATACCCAAATACGCACTAACACAAACTCAATACAATTCTCACATACATTTCTAGCACACGCCGCCACGGCGCCAACATATTCAAACTAATTATTCTTCCACACGGCCAACCTGACCATAACACGACCTCGTGTAATTCTAAAAAAATGGTTAGCTTCCTAAATCATTTTATTTATTAATCGTCAAATAAAATTTAACATTAACATTTCCTTTCTCTTATAAATTTCTCAATTACAACTTATTTATTTTATTTTATTTTTAATTTTTTTTTTTTAAACTTCCTTGCTTCATGCAGAATTTAAACATCCATTCTTAGTTCCTAAACTAATATAAAATTCATCTTTTACTTAATTAAGCTTTCTTAATAATTCTCTTCATTATCATAAACCCACTTGGTTTCGCATTACATTATTTTATGCACCACACGCCATGATCAAAACATTTGTTTTGCACTTGTGCTTGCATTACAGATATGACAAATTTATTCAAGTTTTATTATCCGCCTTTCAGGCATCCATACTGTCTCTTTTAACAGTTTGACTTTCCATCATTCCAATACTGTCTCTTTCAACAGCTTCTTTATCAATCACTTCATTACTGTCTCTTTCAACAGTTTCTTTTTCTATCATTTCATTACTGTGTCTTGCAACAGCTTCCTCTTCAATATCATTCAAATCCTCGTCACAACTTTCTAAATCATCTGGAACATATCCCTCTGGCAATTTCCTTATATCTACATGAGCATACTTGAACTTCCTTGAGGACTTGAGGATATATCTATCTCCGTCTAGTACTTCAACAATTTGCAAGGGTCCTCTATACTTTGGACTTAACTTTGTTTGATGCCTTTCTTCATTCTTCAACAACACAAAGTCTCCTACTTCATACCCAACAACCTTAGCCTTAGTTTTATCAAATTGCCCTTTGCTATATGCTGCCGCCGCTGATATATTTTGCACTGCTCGAGCTCTTGATTCTGCCAAATCAACTTCTTGTGCCACGTCACATGGTGGAAGCACCCCAACGGACGAGCAACCTTGCCAATTAACAATTCCAAAGGGCTTGCCTTTGTCACTCGACTAACAGTACAATTTAAGGCTAGCTGTACCTCGCCCAATGCGTCTTGCCAAGATCTGCTGCTAGTTTCAACTGCCGTTAATAAGTTTTTCAAAGTGCTCATAATGCGTTCTACCTGTCCGTTAGCTCTACTTGCACCTGTCGCAATTAAGTGCAAACTTATATTTTGTTTAGAACAGAATTCACTAAATTTAGAGCTGGCAAAACACCTACCCTGATCTGCTATTATGCGGTTTGGTACTCCAAACAAGGATACAGCCGATGTCACAGCACCTATGCAATTGTCAGCATCAATCTTGAGTGTGTGTGTTAAGTAAACAAATTTAGTAAAAGCGTCCACTTAAACAATAACATACTCTTTTTGATCACTCTTGCCACTTAACTTGCCTGTTATGTCTATGTGTATTGTATGCCAAGGTGTGTCGACCTTTGGTATTGGAAAAAGTCTAGCCTGAACTTTACCTGAGGATGACTTTGACATCTTGAAAGTTATACAGTTTTCAACAAATTTCCTTACATATTTTGACATATTGTCAAACCAGTAAAAATCGTAGGCTTTGTCCAATGTTTTTTCCCAACCCAAATGCATTATTGTCTCGTGAACTTGATTAATAACGGACCATCTAAATGCTCTTGGAACAATTGGCAAAGATCGAGTTCTACCATTTCTTTGTATTTTCCGATAAATTATTCCTGCTCTTAGTTCGTATGTTTTTGCAATGTCTTCGGCAAGAGAATTGTCTTTTAGTTTATTCACAATATTAATTATATCGGAATCCTTGCGCTGTTCAGCCATCAGCCAATCACTAGATATCTCTGCCAGATTAATTCTTTTTTCAGAAACTTTACGAGCGTCAATTGCATCAGCAGATGGGAGATTTCTTGAAAAGAAGTCAGCATGAGCCATTCGTTTACCCTCTCTATACTGTAATTCAAATGAGAACGACTGTAAATAAATAAAATGCTTAATGGCCATGACAACCGCGAGAGTCTCCAATTCGTAAGAATGGTATCTTGACTCAGCAGGTGAGGCAGCCTTACTGAAGAGCTCAACGACATGGGGCTTGTTATCTATTCTATGCAACAAGATGGCACCGTATCCACGAGCACTTGCATCAGTATGCAACTCGATTGGATATTGCGGGTCAAAAATCACCAAAACTGGCTTCTGTGTATGAACAGATATAACTTTTTGTCTTATTTCTTCAAGTTCTGGCTTCCAAATAAACTCGTTCTTTTCCGATGTCAACAAATACAAAGGCTTCAAGAAACAAGAAAATCCTTGTATAAATTGCCGAAAGTAAGACGCAAGTCCAATAAATTGTCTTAAAGCAGAAACCGACTGAGGAGGTGGTAAGGCAGTTAATGCAGAGAATTCGGACGAATTTGACCTGCGCTCACTTCATATCCCAAATATAGAACAGTTGACTTCAGAAACGAACACTTTTTAATATTGAACAAAAAACCAGCTTTCGTGAGAACATCAAGAGTAACCTGTAGTCTTTCCAAAGCCTCACTTTTCGTTGCAGCCACCACTAACACGTCGTCCATGTAGACAACCACAAAAGTATTTGCCAGTTCTCCAAGTGTATGCATCACTGTACGCTGAAAAACTGAAGGTGCATTTTTCAGACCAAGCGGCATTGACAAAAACTCGTACTGGCCATCTGGGGTGACAAAAGCCGTACACTCTATTGATTCTTCATGCAATGGGATTTGGTAATATCCGCTTGCCATATCCAAACAAGTGAAATATTTAGCACCATGAAGTCTGGCTATCTGGTCTGCTATAAGGGGTAAAGGATATCTATCTGAAACTGTGTTAGAATTCAGTTCACGGTAATCAACACACAAACGATGAGAACCGTCTTTTTTGTTTACTAACATCATAGGACTTGCAAAGGGAGAGCAACTTGGCCTTATGACATTGCATTCCAAAAGCTCTTTGATCTTGTCGCGTACCAATTCTCTTTCATTTGGACTAAGCCTGTATGGTCTTCTTTGAACAATTTTTCTATTGTCAACTAATTTAATCTTCATTTCACCTGTACTGACAGTAGATGAAGGAATTCCCTTTGTAAAAGATTTTGAATAGTTTTCCAATAAATTGTTTAATTTATCTTTATCTTCCCCGACAAGATCAGTATTCAATTTAGAAAATACATCAGCATTTGAGCAAAAGTTAACAGATTTTGATCTAACAATTTCAAATTTTCCAGGTGACATAATTGCATAAAATCCCTGCGACAGTATTTCTCTACCAATCATAATATCATTTTTCAAATATTCATCACCCAAAACATGGAATAACATTTCAATACAATGCTTGTTAATTTGTACCTTGCAAAGTATTTGCAATGTACTACAAATGCTGTCATTACCAATACCTTTCAACATTACTGTATTGTTAATTCTTTTACCAACTAACTTAGCACTTATCTTTTGTTTAACCAATGAACATTCCGCTCCAGAGTCAAACGTTGTCGTGAAAGTCTCGCCATGGTGAATCATCTCTCCTTTGGGCACATCAACTTCGCATAGCTGCACTCTTTTCACCTGATGCGTATCTTTGAATTTGTCCATTTTGGGCTTACTGCAATGGGTTGAAATGTGTCCAACCTCTCCACACTTGAAGCAGGTTAAATTTGATTGCTGCTGGTGACCAAACATGCTCTTGCCGCTACGCTCAGCAGCGCGGGGAGGAAGATTTTGCTGCTGTCTAGCTCTGCATTCAACCATCTTGTGACCCAACTTTCCACAATAATGACATTTTATTGTTGAAAATTTCTGTCGTTTCGAGTCGGATGCCGCTGTTTCTTCTTGTGAGGATTTCTTACGTTTGTTGAACGTAAAAGCTTTTAGCTCTGTCTGTAGTTCACTCCTGGTGCGCACGTTTGATGTAAAAGTAAGACGTTGCAATCTAGTATCAATATGAGCCAACTGAGCAAGCGTCACGGAAACAGCAATCTCCTCCACCTCCATCTCACGCCATTTGGTGATGAGTGACGTCACCATGCGACTAGCATAATTGGAGAGACATTCTCCTTCAGTCGGACAAGTTGATAACATTGTTAACAACATAGCTGCTGGTGTCTCCACACTGGTAAAGCGCTGAAGAAAAAGTTCCTTAAAAGCAGCCCAATTTATGTCAGGATAACATATTTGTGATAGCCACTTCGACGCACTGCCTTCCAATGCTGCACCCAAAGCCATCACCAACGCACTGCCTTTTATGTTGTTTTCTGCCAGAATTATATTTACTGTAGCGCACCACGCCGATGCGTCGGCGCCTACTAGATCCGCGTTAAATTTCGGCAAAACTACTGCATTATTATTCGTTGTTTCGGAAGCATTTAATTTCAATGCTTTTACAAGTTCAATAAAATTTTTATTTTGCACTTCTATTAACACTCGCCATGGATCAATTGGCGTATTAGGTAGCGAGCCAGATCCCACTTCTGATGTTGCAGCGTCATTGTTCTCGTTGTTAGTTGCCAACATATTCAAACTAATTATGCTTCCACACGGCCAACCTGACCATAACACGACCTCGTGTAATTCTAAAAAAATGGTTAGCTTCCTAAATCATTTTATTTATTAATCGTCAAATAAAATTTAACATTAACATTTCCTTTCTCTTATAAATTTCTCAATTACAACTTATTTATTTTATTTTATTTTTAATTTTTTTTTTTTAAACTTCCTTGCTTCATGCAGAATTTAAACATCCATTCTTAGTTCCTAAACTAATATAAAATTCATCTTTTACTTAATTAAGCTTTCTTAATAATTCTCTTCATTATCATAAACCCACTTGGTTTCGCATTACATTATTTTATGCACCACACGCCATGATCAAAACATTTGTTTTGCACTTGTGCTTGCATTACAGATATGACAAATTTATTCAAGTTTTATTATCCGCCTTTCAGGCATCCATACTGTCTCTTTCAACAGTTTGACTTTCCATCATTCCAATACTGTCTCTTTCAACAGCTTCTTTATCAATCACTTCATTACTGTCTCTTTCAACAGTTTCTTTTTCTATCATTTCATTACTGTGTCTTGCAACAGCTTCCTCTTCAATATCATTCAAATCCTCGTCACAACTTTCTAAATCATCTGGAACATATCCCTCTGGCAATTTCCTTATATCTACATGAGCATACTTGAACTTCCTTGAGGACTTGAGGATATATCTATCTCCGTCTAGTACTTCAACAATTTGCAAGGGTCCTCTATACTTTGGACTTAACTTTGTTTGATGCCTTTCTTCATTCTTCAACAACACAAAGTCTCCTACTTCATACCCAACAACCTTAGCCTTAGTTTTATCAAATTGCCCTTTGCTATATGCTGCCGCCGCTGATATATTTTGCACTGCTCGAGCTCTTGATTCTGCCAAATCAACTTCTTGTGCCACGTCACATGGTGGAAGCACCCCAACGGACGAGCAACCTTGCCAATTAACAATTCCAAAGGGCTTGCCTTTGTCACTCGACTAACAGTACAATTTAAGGCTAGCTGTACCTCGCCCAATGCGTCTTGCCAAGATCTGCTGCTAGTTTCAACTGCCGTTAATAAGTTTTTCAAAGTGCTCATAATGCGTTCTACCTGTCCGTTAGCTCTACTTGCACCTGTCGCAATTAAGTGCAAACTTATATTTTGTTTAGAACAGAATTCACTAAATTTAGAGCTGGCAAAACACCTACCCTGATCTGCTATTATGCGGTTTGGTACTCCAAACAAGGATACAGCCGATGTCACAGCACCTATGCAATTGTCAGCATCAATCTTGAGTGTGTGTGTTAAGTAAACAAATTTAGTAAAAGCGTCCACTTAAACAATAACATACTCTTTTTGATCACTCTTGCCACTTAACTTGCCTGTTATGTCTATGTGTATTGTATGCCAAGGTGTGTCGACCTTTGGTATTGGAAAAAGTCTAGCCTGAACTTTACCTGAGGATGACTTTGACATCTTGAAAGTTATACAGTTTTCAACAAATTTCCTTACATATTTTGACATATTGTCAAACCAGTAAAAATCGTAGGCTTTGTCCAATGTTTTTTCCCAACCCAAATGCATTATTGTCTCGTGAACTTGATTAATAACGGACCATCTAAATGCTCTTGGAACAATTGGCAAAGATCGAGTTCTACCATTTCTTTGTATTTTCCGATAAATTATTCCTGCTCTTAGTTCGTATGTTTTTGCAATGTCTTCGGCAAGAGAATTGTCTTTTAGTTTATTCACAATATTAATTATATCGGAATCCTTGCGCTGTTCAGCCATCAGCCAATCACTAGATATCTCTGCCAGATTAATTCTTTTTTCAGAAACTTTACGAGCGTCAATTGCATCAGCAGATGGGAGATTTCTTGAAAAGAAGTCAGCATGAGCCATTCGTTTACCCTCTCTATACTGTAATTCAAATGAGAACGACTGTAAATAAATAAAATGCTTAATGGCCATGACAACCGCGAGAGTCTCCAATTCGTAAGAATGGTATCTTGACTCAGCAGGTGAGGCAGCCTTACTGAAGAGCTCAACGACATGGGGCTTGTTATCTATTCTATGCAACAAGATGGCACCGTATCCACGAGCACTTGCATCAGTATGCAACTCGATTGGACATTGCGGGTCAAAAATCACCAAAACTGGCTTCTGTGTATGAACAGATATAACTTTTTGTCTTATTTCTTCAAGTTCTGGCTTCCAAATAAACTCGTTCTTTTCCGATGTCAACAAATACAAAGGCTTCAAGAAACAAGAAAATCCTTGTATAAATTGCCGAAAGTAAGACGCAAGTCCAATAAATTGTCTTAAAGCAGAAACCGACTGAGGAGGTGGTAAGGCAGTTAATGCAGAGAATTCGGACGAATTTGACCTGCGCTCACTTCATATCCCAAATATAGAACAGTTGACTTCAGAAACGAACACTTTTTAATATTGAACAAAAAACCAGCTTTCGTGAGAACATCAAGAGTAACCTGTAGTCTTTCCAAAGCCTCACTTTTCGTTGCAGCCACCACTAACACGTCGTCCATGTAGACAACCACAAAAGTATTTGCCAGTTCTCCAAGTGTATGCATCACTGTACGCTGAAAAACTGAAGGTGCATTTTTCAGACCAAGCGGCATTGACAAAAACTCGTACTGGCCATCTGGGGTGACAAAAGCCGTACACTCTATTGATTCTTCATGCAATGGGATTTGGTAATATCCGCTTGCCATATCCAAACAAGTGAAATATTTAGCACCATGAAGTCTGGCTATCTGGTCTGCTATAAGGGGTAAAGGATATCTATCTGAAACTGTGTTAGAATTCAGTTCACGGTAATCAACACACAAACGATGAGAACCGTCTTTTTTGTTTACTAACATCATAGGACTTGCAAAGGGAGAGCAACTTGGCCTTATGACATTGCATTCCAAAAGCTCTTTGATCTTGTCGCGTACCAATTCTCTTTCATTTGGACTAAGCCTGTATGGTCTTCTTTGAACAATTTTTCTATTGTCAACTAATTTAATCTTCATTTCACCTGTACTGACAGTAGATGAAGGAATTCCCTTTGTAAAAGATTTTGAATAGTTTTCCAATAAATTGTTTAATTTATCTTTATCTTCCCCGACAAGATCAGTATTCAATTTAGAAAATACATCAGCATTTGAGCAAAAGTTAACAGATTTTGATCTAACAATTTCAAATTTTCCAGGTGACATAATTGCATAAAATCCCTGCGACAGTATTTCTCTACCAATCATAATATCATTTTTCAAATATTCATCACCCAAAACATGGAATAACATTTCAATACAATGCTTGTTAATTTGTACCTTGCAAAGTATTTGCAATGTACTACAAATGCTGTCATTACCAATACCTTTCAACATTACTGTATTGTTAATTCTTTTACCAACTTACTTAGCACTTATCTTTTGTTTAACCAATGAACATTCCGCTCCAGAGTCAAACGTTGTCGTGAAAGTCTCGCCATGGTGAATCATCTCTCCTTTGGGCACATCAACTTCGCATAGCTGCACTCTTTTCACCTGATGCGTATCTTTGAATTTGTCCATTTTGGGCTTACTGCAATGGGTTGAAATGTGTCCAACCTCTCCACACTTGAAGCAGGTTAAATTTGATTGCTGCTGGTGACCAAACATGCTCTTGCCGCTACGCTCAGCAGCGCGGGGAGGAAGATTTTGCTGCTGTCTAGCTCTGCATTCAACCATCTTGTGACCCAACTTTCCACAATAATGACATTTTATTGTTGAAAATTTCTGTCGTTTCGAGTCGGATGCCGCTGTTTCTTCTTGTGAGGATTTCTTACGTTTGTTGAACGTAAAAGCTTTTAGCTCTGTCTGTAGTTCACTCCTGGTGCGCACGTTTGATGTAAAAGTAAGACGTTGCAATCTAGTATCAATATGAGCCAACTGAGCAAGCGTCACGGAAACAGCAATCTCCTCCACCTCCATCTCACGCCATTTGGTGATGAGTGACGTCACCATGCGACTAGCATAATTGGAGAGACATTCTCCTTCAGTCGGACAAGTTGATAACATTGTTAACAACATAGCTGCTGGTGTCTCCACACTGGTAAAGCGCTGAAGAAAAAGTTCCTTAAAAGCAGCCCAATTTATGTCAGGATAACATATTTGTGATAGCCACTTCGACGCACTGCCTTCCAATGCTGCACCCAAAGCCATCACCAACGCACTGCCTTTTATGTTGTTTTCTGCCAGAATTATATTTACTGTAGCGCACCACGCCGATGCGTCGGCGCCTACTAGATCCGCGTTAAATTTCGGCAAAACTACTGCATTATTATTCGTTGTTTCGGAAGCATTTAATTTCAATGCTTTTACAAGTTCAATAAAATTTTTATTTTGCACTTCTATTAACACTCGCCATGGATCAATTGGCGTATTAGGTAGCGAGCCAGATCCCACTTCTGATGTTGCAGCGTCATTGTTCTCGTTGTTAGTTGCCATCGTTTTAAGCGCAGCGAGTTTCGGTCGCACCGGGATCCTAAACACAACTAACTCTGTGTCTTCCCTTTTTCTCGTGCCTCTCTACCGAACCACACTCGGCGACAGCTACAAACGCTGTCGCCCCGCCAAAACGGGACTTTCCTAAACTACATAGTAACGGACAACCAAACAGACACATGAATAGGCTGATGCAATATCGCAATGTACTTGCGATTCTGGTGAAATACCCAAATACGCACTAACACAAACTCAATACAATTCTCACATACATTTCTAGCACACGCCGCCACGGCGCCAACATATTCAAACTAATTATGCTTCCACATATACATATACAGTAGACATACTATGATTTTATTTTAAATTAACGAATTCCTATCTTTTTTTAGATTAGAACTTAAATCTAATGTTTTTTATAATACCTATGATTTGGCAAGATAATATCCAAAAGTCTTGAAAGTTTTTTTTTATAATTTTGCTGATGTATTCGTGTCCATTTTTGGCCCATTCTTCCTCAAGCCGTTTCTTCAACTCCGATATGGACGATATTGGCATTTTGTGCATACGGCGGTCGAACTTACTCCACAAATTTTCTGTGGGATTAAGGCAGTTTTTTTTCCTTTTAGTTATATACATTTTATTCCGTATTTAAAGTTGAAAAAAGTAAAAGCCGAATATTAATGCTATCCACTGTATATATATTACAAAAAGAAACAAATTAAGACTGATTCTTCACGTAACCGCATTCAATATGGACTATGACATAAAATTATATCGTATATATAAATAAAAAGGTTCATATAAAAACCGACAAATTTTCACATTTTACTTGAAATATAAAGTAAATTTAGCTTCCCTTTTGACATTTTTTAGCTGCTTCTAATTACTGTGCAAAGTAAAGTACAATGCAGCTTAGCAAATTATACTGTATACGAGCATTTCCACGCTGACGAACGGGACAGTCGTACACTTTTAAAGTAAAAAAGTCAAAGTAAAGCACATTTCCATACCTTCTGTTGATTTATTTTATAGGAGCATTATATGTAAAGGTAAAGACGTATTTCGGGTTCCAAGATAGAACCAAAAAAAAGCGATTCGCACGGGACAAAAAACGGAAAACGTTTTCGTGCGCATCTATAGAAACACAAAAGTCAGCAGAACTAGACAACATTTTTTCTCGCCATTAAATTTAAAATGTAACGGAATAATGTAACTATAATTTAAATTTTGTTTGATGTAAAACCTCCTTTGGTTTTTTATATGGATTCAACCGATTCGACACGGGACATTCACACAGGAAATTTTGTTCCACATGTGGACTTATTCATTCATCTGTATTTAAGCAAATATAGAATTGAAGTAGAGAAAAATATAAGTTGAATTATATTTGTTTTCGAAATATAATGCACAAAACTATTTTTGTAATGAAAATAGTAAGCAATGGAAATCTGAATTATATATATTTTTTGGTAGTATGTATTCATATATATAAGGTACAAGCAGAAACTGCAAAAGTTAGAAAGCTGATCTTGGGCTCATTCAGTTTGTATATATCATACGCAGAACAGTTTTATCTATTTTTTTTTTTCGATAACTTACTCCAATGCATTAATATCCATAACAATTGACATCAACCTTTGGTTTTCTTACCATATCTCGGAGACTAGCTAAATGCAACAAGTTTAATGTGCAAATTTTGCCACCTTTGGATTATGAATACCTCTCCCTAATCGCCCCCAATACTTGCAAATTGGTTTGTACATACATCTTAATAAGTCCTAAAATTTTCATAGCGATCATACACTTAGTTTAAAAGAAAACAAGGATTTTGTTTCTAAAGAAAAGGCATGCACAACTACCGAGTAAAGTGATTGCAGTGCAGGTGACCGGCACCTTAAAGATTGACAAATCCTAATATAAAGACTTCCATAATGGTCTTTATATTAGGATTTATTATCTGCACTGATATTTTAAGAGACAAAGAGGCAAAGAGCGCTAGCTAACAACAATTTTTTAAAAGTGTGAAATATAGTTATTTTCACTTAACTTAACAATATTTATTTTTGCATTTATTTAATATTTTTTAAATAAGGATGAATAATACAACAAAAACGATAAAATGTTCTGTTCAGTAACATAGCAGTTTAAACAAAAAACATAAGAGAAATCAATATAACACATTTACAAACCCAAAACTCATAAATAACAGTTTGGTCATGCCCTAATATTTAGTTGTATATCCTTTTTGGGCTATTACAGCCTCGACAACGCTTAAGAGGAATTTGCGCCCATGCCTCCTGAACAAAGATGCGGCTTAGAGGTCAGGGATCGTTTTGAAACAAACCGTTGACGTCTCCCCATAAGTTTTCTATGGGGTTAAGGTCTGGGGACTGAGCTGGCCATGCCATTAAGTCGATCCTTTCTTAGCTTAACAAATTTTTAGCCAGTTTGCTGGTGTGTTTTCGTTCGTTATCCTATTCGAATGTCCATTTTAAGGGCATATTCCAACTGGCATATGACAGCATAATGTTCATTAATATATTCACGTACACATTTTGATCTATGATCCCCTCGATCAAATGTATTGGGGCCATACCAAAATTTTAGAGCCACCGTGCTTAACTGTGTTGACAGTATAATTTGGAAGAAACTCTGCGATTGGAGGTCGATAGACATACTGTCTAGAACATACTCCATCAAACAAAACCAGTTTGGACTCATCTGTCCAATGGATATTACTCCATTTTTTCTTTGGCCAGTTCAATTAGCTTTTGGCAAACTCCACCCGGGCCTTGATATGTCTTTTATTTAGGAGTGTCACCTTTCGTGGGCTTCGCGCATGCAAATTGTGATTTTAGTCGACGTCGAATGGTTACGTCGCTGATTCCCAGCTTCAGCTCCTTTCTTATATCCCTGGAGGATGCAAAAGGATTAGCTTTATATTTCTTTCCCCTCCTTTATCCTTTTCCCCTCCTTAATGAGCTTAACAATCAATTGCCATTTTCCCTTGGAGCAGTGAGTTCCTTTACCCACTAAAATTCAAATTTTTCCATTGTTATAGTGTATTGTCACTTAAATTTTAATAATCAACTTAATTAAACTCACTTTTTATAAATTTACAAATTTTTTCGCGACTTTTTTTCGAAGAAGATCAAAAACTGCTATTTTAATGAACAGCCAAAAACTGAAATACGCAAAAATATCAACAAAGCACAAAAACATTGCAAATCTAACGGGACTTTTGCGTTTTTCTCTTCTTTATATTCCATTTTACGAAAACAATGTGCAATAGATATCCTACGAAAAGGAATATGCAAAAAAAAAATCTATATACACATGTGACCTTTTGTTGCACAGCAATTTTAATGAACACAGCTGTATATGTATGTAATTAATAGACAATGCAAAATGCAAGAACACAAATCGAAGCGTGTACCGAAAGTGTGCGGCGTTTTTTCCTTTTCACCATGCTCAGGTAGAAATGCAATGCCCAAAAAAGACCTAACGGTGAATTGACAGAAAATATCTATAATGTTGTTATTAGTATGCAAGCGTTTTTCGGTTTCGTTTTTTTTTTCTTTCATTTTGGCATCATTTTTCTTGAGTTGTCAAAGCGAAAGCACATCCATATTATACAGCGCAATACAATTTTTTATTGCTAGTATAACCATTTAACGCAATTAACTTTTAATTGCACTTATAATATATTTTCTTGTGCTCGTCAAGTGAATTTATCAATTAAAATTTTCTTTTTGTTTTGCTCGAGCAGTGTATTAAAGTAAAATTCAAATTTGTTTAAAAATAATTGTGCCGCGCGGAATTTGGAATTAAAAATAAATAAAGGTAAGAATAATGGTGGGTAAAAGGCAAATGCGTAGGATGGTTAAGTCAAAAAAGCAAGAATTACTAGATAAATTAGCGAATGTTGAATCTGAGTGTACAACAGGGGAGGTGCGAAATGAAGTGAATGTGCGTGCATGCAAGAGGACAAGGAGTAGCGATTCTGATGAAGTGCTTATTGAAAGTGCACAGGCAGATAAAGTTGAAATAAATGCAGGAAACGCAGGATGCAATTTTGATAGCACACAGCTAAATATAAAACTTACAGAATGGGTTATTAAAAATAAACCATTGCGTGAACATTGTGTTGAGTTGGTCAAAATTTTAAATGAAGAGCATTTAAACTTTAGACCATTTTATAAGTTCACAGCCAGGGCAATGCCAAATATTTCTCAAATAGACGGCGGCTCGTATTTGCATATTGGCTTAGCTAAACAGATAACCAAATTGTCAAAATCTATCAATATCCCTCAAGTG
Source organism: Drosophila paramelanica (assembly GCA_035043915.1). Classification (NCBI taxonomy): domain Eukaryota; kingdom Metazoa; phylum Arthropoda; class Insecta; order Diptera; family Drosophilidae; genus Drosophila; species Drosophila paramelanica. Next base: position 107,664 of record JAWNMO010000681.1, read on the forward strand.
TTAAGCATTGACATTAATATTGACGGTCTTCCATTATTTAAAAGTTCTAGAGCGCAAATATGGGCAATATAAGACTTACTAATATTGATATCTGTCCCGTGTTTCCAGTAGAAGTATTTTTAGGTAAAAGCAAGCCCCATAGCTGTGATGAGTATTTAAGCAAGTTCGCTTGTGAGCTTGCGAAAGTAAAATCAACCGGTATAGGGGTTTGTGATAAAACTGTAGAAATAGAAATTGAATCAGTTATTTGTGATGAGCCTGAAAGAGCATTTGTAAGCGGCTCTTGTGGTCATACGTCTAGCCACGGGTGTACCAAATGCCTTCAAGTAGCAAAAAAAAATTAATTCTGTGTTAGCATATAGCACAACGGTTGCAGAATTAATTACAAATGAAGATTTTGCGAATAGAAAATACCCCTATCAGCATGCATCTGCATAATATATATATAGGAATATATAGTCGGAATGCTTTGGGTTATTGTCCTGCTAGAAGATCCAGGAGTTTCCTAAGGCCAAGCTATCTACCGATGGTTTCAGATTTTGTTCCAATATGTTCTTATATTGAAAACTATCCATGTTACCTTCAAAAAACACTTATTGGCCGCCTCCAGACGACGCCATAGCTCCCGAAACCATCACATTACCACCTCAAGGCTTGATTGTGGGTATGGTATCCTTAAGGTCAAGTGCTGTGTTTTGCTTCCTCCAAACCTAGGATCGGCCATCACTACCAAAAAGATGAAACTTGCTCTCGTCGATAAATAATACTCGATTCCAAAAACCTAAATCCTTGTTTAAGTTCACCTTAGCAATATCTAAGCGTAGAATCCGATTATTTTCGGAAATGTTTGTTTTATTTTTCGGTGATCTCTGCTTATATAACCTTCCCCGTGGAAGAAATTTCTTATTGTTCTCGGAGAAACAATAACGCCAGAATATTTTCAAGGTGTTCCGCCATTTTTTGACCGCTTAATTTGGCGTTTTGGTGGACTTCTTTAAGGATACTCCGTTCATCTCGTTTCGAAAGTGACTTTGGCTTTCCCTTTCTGGGCTAATTTTCAAAACTATTTGTATCATTATAGTATCGAATGATGGTCTGAACAGTAGATCGACTTAATTTAACTATCTGTGCGATTTCACCACATGATTTCTTATCCTTGCGGAGACATATAATCAAATTGCGCACAAAAATTTGTGTTTCCTTACGTTTATCCATTTTTAACAAAAATAATTGCAATAATATTACGTCTATTAACTTAGGAAGAAGTATAACAAAGCAAATTGTCAAAATAGTCAGAGATTTCCCTCATTTGACATATATTTTGTACATAATTTAACGATGCTCCACGCTGTATGTAGACTTTTTTCCCCCTCTTTTTTATGTTTTTTCCTCATAACTTTCACACCTTATATTTTACTATACAGTTTTTTTCTGATATTATGTTAACTGTGAGTCCTTTAAATGATGGCATATATATATATATATTTATATATAAGATTTCAGCTATGAATTTTACTTATGAAATCATTCATGAAATTTGGCATGAAATCCATTAAATATATTTTCGAAGTTACTCATGAAATCAGACATGATTTTGAACTTAAATTTATGCATGAATTCAGCACTTGCTTTTCATGGCTAAATGAAGCGAACGTCATCGAGGCATGTAAGTCGGAGGACATGCTTTGGTTAAATTCATACCTCAAACACACGGGCGGGAAGCTGCAGTTTCAGTACTGGTACTTCCAAAGTATGGCATGATTTCAGTACTGATTCAGGTCTGAGCCGTACTGCAGGGTATGTATGAATGCAAACGGGCTGAAATGTTAATAAACACCAATCGCAGATTCCAGAGTAGAACCTTCTCACTTGTTTTCAATATTTTTTATACGGACATTTTTAAGTTTTAAGATGTTCTTTTATAAGGATTTTCTTCAATTTTTGGCGCTATTGCTCCATTCTTCAGCGCATTTGTCCCTCATTATATAAAAAAATTATATATATATGTTTATATACATATTAGTAGCACACGGAACACACTTCAAATAATTCAACAAAATTTTGATATCGAACGGGGTATTAGAATAAGAAGTAAAGAAAGTTGAAAATTTAGAATTAATCCTGATTGGTTTGCTCTCTTTGCATTGTTTTTAGTTAGTTGTTATTGTCAGAGACATATTTTTTATATTGGGTGTTTTCATGGTTCATCGTTCTAAGATAAGTAAAGATTAAAAAGAATATACTTTACAAAATGACCAAAACGAAACTTTGCAATTGTGCAAATTTGCAGTCAGTTTGCTCATCATGGTAAATGAAATCAGGGGTCAAATGTTTACAGCTTTTTACAAAAAAAATCATTGTTTCAATCTGCAAAATGAATACAGCTTTGATTAGAAATATTAAAAATATATAAAGAAAAACAAGAACATTTTTGAAAATTGTAAAATTGATTTTTGTATCGTTACGTATTAACGTATGATTATTTATGGTAAGGCCAGCTTCCTTTTATGTTCATAATTTACTAACAACCGCTACTACCCAACAAAATAGCGCAATTTAATGCAAACATAAGAGTAAAATTTACAAAATTTATAAAATTAATTTTTAAAGCACAGCATGCATGACTAAACACATAGGCAAACAGGTAAACTAAGACTTAGGGTTTTGTTTATATTAAAAATGTATGGTGTGTACGTGAAATTGTCCTTTGGCATTCCCTGCTATTGACTGATAGTAAAATAATTTCATTTATTCAGTAGCATAGTTAATCAGTCTGGCGAAGTAAATAAAATGACAGCAAGAAGTCGAAATCACATACGTTGAAAATAATCGTTATTTTTACTTGTTGGCAAGCTAAACATACAAAAATAACTATTATTTGTATAGTTATTTTAATTGTTGACAAGCTAAACATATAAATGCTTGCTTCTGTCATTTTATTGGTTTATATATATACTATACGTTTAAGTGTGGTATATATTAGTATGTTAATATTATTCCCTTCTATTATATACATACACTTCGCTTACATCAAAAGTGTAGAATAACAAGACATCGATGTTTGTGGCATACATTTTTTAGATAATTTACTTGCATCATAATGTTTGCACTCTACTTACATTATATTTTAATTTAAATTAACTATAATTCTTCAAAGTTGTATTGTTTATTATTTTTTGTTTAGAATGGAGTGCTAAAATAAAGCCCCTTATCGGGGGCCACTTGCAATCTCTATAAAAACCTAGGTGGCCCAGAATTCAATGAACTTGACGGGGGAAGCTGTGGATCAGGCGAGTGCTGTTCCTGTTGCAGAATATCGAATGGCGAAGTCGAACGGTGCATTATGTGGTGGTAGTTGTTTTCTGGTAGTTGGTGCTATTTTAAAAAGAACTATTAGATTGGCAAGTAGTTTAAATATCTAATAAAAAATAGCATACCTGTATGTTTCGCAAAGTTATCACACCAGCAGCACTACTGATGATATGCGGAGTCGGCCCGTCTCCTAAATCAAGTTGCATACTTTCTGATATATCACTGTTGCTTTCAACTCGACGACTACCGCTACTACTCACGCGACCAGATTCTCCTGTGTTGAGATGCAGTTGGCCCAACGATGCAGTAGCCATTGCCACATCGGGCATCATATCGGAAAGATGTCCATTGACAGTGTCTAAGCCACAAGCACCACTCTCACCTCTTCTGTTTATGCTAAGACCATTACTATGTGGGAATCGAAAATTACCCTCTGGAATCAACGCTGGCAATTCGTTACGGTGATGAACTGATGTTGACAGACGTGCGTAGCTTGCGACACCAAGTAGGTTGCTTGATTGCTGACGTGGGAAAGTCAAATTTCGTCTGTAGCATTGTTGTACACTGTCCGAACCGCACGCGGATGACACTGATGAGGCCATTGATGAGGTTGATAAATATGAAGCGACAACAGCTGTTTGGCGAACAGAACCAGGAGCTGCCGGTGACGGTGGCGGACTTTGGTTTGCGTCTTCTAATGGGCACTCTTCCGTTTGGGTTGTCAATGGAACGCTATTACACACTTCTCTCCCAACATTACTTTCATGGTTTGTTAATAGCGAGGTTTCTAACAAATCAGATACTTCATCTGGTAGATTAAACTCTCGAACAACACGTAGACGAATTTGCCGGTCAATTTCATGTTTAGATGAAAGTGGCAGCAATAGCGCTCGTTGGCACATTGGCGATTGACGGAGCTTGTGCTCACGCTTACGCATTGCTGTTAGCGTATGACTATCTGGTGGTGGTATTGCAGAAGGTTCAAATTTATCCACGTTGTCACCACTAATACTACAAGTGACGCCAGAAGCAAAGCTGCTATTCGCAGCAGAGTTCATGCGCGATACCATGTAAAGGGTATCCGGAATGTCGGCAAAATGTCGCGACCGACGCATACGCATAAGTTCAACTTGATGATGAGACGAAGCCATTCGATCTTCTAATAAGGACTTGACTTCCTCAAAATATGGCATGAAAAGTCGAGGTCGTACAAAAAGACCCTGGTTTTTTCCTCCACGTATCCACGCATTTACTCGTAAATTTTCACGCTCGTCGCCAATCATATGCGATGGCGGTGTACTAACAAGTCCACGACGAATCGCCTGACACAGTACCTCACTATTTGGCGGTAAGACATGGTCCATTCTTACCAACGGCAGCAGCTCAGAAAGTATTTCACGCAACTCAACGTCACTTAAATCACGCTTTCTAACACCTTTACGCGCAACTGAGTGAGCAGTATGCGATAGCAGGTTGGGCTCGCGATCTTCCATGCGCCGGATAAGCTCCTGTTCTCCCCACTTAAGAACAGCTTGTAACACTTCCAATTCTGAAGCTTGTAAAAAGTTACTTTGCAATATATGTACAAGCTGTGCTTTATCTAACTGGTTAAGCACTGGTGAGGCGCTAACCGTAGCAAACTCTTCGCGTAAGTACTGACATGCTTGACGAAAAACCCAAGCAGAACCATGTGGTTGACGGCTCCACTTTAAAACCATTGATAGTGTATCAAGTGACAACCACTCAAGTATTAAATCCTCACAGCCCTGCGCTAAAATATCAAGTTCCAGAAACCTGCCAATTTGGTATAACTCCATAGCTTCCTCAAGAGTAGTAGGTCGTACACGACCAGTGTTAGTTAGCGCGTGGACCTCACCAAGTGAGCCAGCTGAGCTTCCGGTTCCTGCACCTCGCAAAATAAGCGCTAGGTCGACTGTATCTAAATATATAGCGTGCAAGAGCACACGCGCATATCTTTTCGGTATAACGGTCTCATCAAGTACGATACGTGTGGGTACATGTATAGAGCGCTCAACATACTCGTCAATGTTACGCGTTCGGCGGGCAATGAGATTTCGAAAGAAAGGAGAACGCGCACTTAATATTGCTTTATGACAGGGAAGCTCAAGTTTCGGCCGAAAGCCGTACTCGGAATTGCCCAAGTCTTGACGTAAATAATCGTTTGTGCTTTCCGCTGTGAAAACAAGTGCAGCGTCTGCGTAATCGCCAGTTTCTAGCAAATAACGCAGATCGTGCTCAAGGGGGTTAGGCGTACCAAAGTCGTCTCCTAGTTGGCGCAGCAAATTGATATTTATGGTCGGATCATGGGGACAAAGATCGCCGGTATACAAATAACGAAGCAATAAAGAAAATATTTGCACATCGATAGGCGACGTCGGAAGCTCAAGACATATGCGTGTCCCAAGCCCCGGACATCCAGAAAGCAGGTCACGAAAATATGTACAACGTGAAGATAATATGGAACGATGAACCGGAAAAATTGATCCCCGAAATACAAGATCACAATCAGTACATAAGTTTAAATCGTAAAGAGCGGCCAGATCTTGTTTATATGTAGTTGCTGGGGGGCGCGCCAATTCTGCTTGTACCTGTTTAATTCAAAAGTAAATAAAGTGATGCTTAAGTAATTAGTCGCGTACTTACCGATAAATCCCTTAGTGCTGCCAGTGCTTCAAACTCCTCACAGAGCGCTGCTAACTCAGGAGGAGTCCAGTCAGACACAAAGTCGCGTAAAACACGCGCGTGATCACATGCTTTCGATGAACGTCGTCTACGTATGAATTTTCGCTTCAGCGTCGCAAACCCCGTTACTCGCTTTCGCCTTTGATCTCGATGATAGTGAGCACCGCTATAAGCGAAACTTGGGCCAGTGCCACCGCTGTTTACATTTGAGCTCGTTGATACCATACTTCCAGTACTAATCGGATGAAGTACCGATGCGTTTCCATTCTCATTACTGGATCCTGTGCTCTCAGTTGTTGTGGCCATAGGATAACTAATGCTGGATGTGTTTGCCCCCATTTTTTTTTAATTCAACTAAGGGACTTGAATTCAGTAATCTCTTCAATTAAAATTTAACGCATTAAAAATGCGTTTAAATAATTTAGCATATTCGCCATATCTTCAATTAAAAATATTGAATCTGTTGAGTTACTAAAAATAAAAGATTATCTTTAGTTAGTTTATTTTTGTGTAATTTTTAAAATTTGTATAAGTCTGTAAATTAAGAAATAAGACACTATTAAAAAAATGGAATAATAATCAAGCAAGTATCGAGTAAAAACGAGGTTTTTACCCATACCCATTAAAAATTGGCAAACATCGTCAGCGTAGGAGGTTACCTACACTGAGGCATGTCAGCTGTGTATAGTGTACACAATACAGGCGCAAGCACACTGGCTTGAGAACTCTGATGCTCTTTGTTGTGGAAAGAGCCTCTTTCATTGCGACTCTGAAAGTTCGTTCTGTCAGGAATGAATATTTTGCAACAATACATGCTCAAAGACTTTGGACAGCGGGTTGATTGGTCTGTTTGGTGGTATCATTTGAACGCATCCTCGTTTAAATGCATCCAAAGGCAGCCGTACCATTAAAATGAGGGTCGCAAAAATGGCATGCCTTTTTATGATTTTGACGAATTTTTGGTTTTTGGTTGATTTTTTATTGCCCTTAAAGTTTGCAGTGTGGTAGCAGTGGTAGCAGTATTCTTTAAATAATTTGGTCTCCCATGGTTGTCGTCATACTTCTTACAGCTATATCTCATGCAGTAGGATAAGGTGTGCCTATGCTCTTGAAACCTACTGACTTAATTGTAGCGTTGTTTTTACGGGTAACTTATTCTTTTCCTTCATTAGCCAACTAAACTGTTGTCTCCTCAAGAGACTTTGTGGTGGATGTCCTTATCAAAATATGGTATTACAAAACTTTCGTCTGGTCGTAGCCGTCTGGAAGACGTAGCCATTCTCACGGAAGTGTTAAGCAACTCTTCGGTAATCGATTACGGCATTGGATAGCATAGTCACAAGAGTTCAGCCCTTTTATTGTGTAGGTACTTTTTCCAAGGATGCTCTTTGTAGAACATGGTGAGGTCAAACTGTTCTGATCTATATATCTCTCTTTTGATGGTCTTCAAGCTAGTCCGGGCCATACTGACATTGCAGTCCAATTATTCGATATTACGAGCGGCTGTAGAAGCTTATGGAATTAACGCGGCTGGGATTGCTCGTACACATAGCGGGGGCAGTACCGTTACAAATACACGCTCTTTGCCCTACGGTGCGATTAGCGTATACCGCAACGATGTCGTATATCATCACGAGATCTGTTTATAGCTATAAATGTGGTCTTTTTTGCATGGGGAATTAATTGCATGCATGAATGTTTGAAGCTCGGTCGCGAACTGTGACTAATGTATTTCCATAATAGTTGTGGCAATTGATACACCAAAGAAGACATATGTTGCAAAGACGAATTTTCTAGATATATTTCATATACCAATAACAGATTTTCAATAACTTATTAAAAAAACATAATAAATCGGTCGAGTCATTTTCTTTTTTAATATATAAAAAAGTGAATATGTTTTTTACACCCTTTCTTACCTACTAATAGCTCTTAAAATTCTTTTGAAACTATAAATAAAGGAAAAATGTATCTGCTGTGGTTTAGCAAGTGTGGGTTGTCAATTTAAGCGAATTTCACCAAACTACCTGTTTTAGTAATTTGCGTGGAAAATAAATGTACGATCGTTATGATATTTTAAGGACTTAATAAGACCATCAAAGTGTATATTCAAACCAATTTGCATGACTTTAGTATTTGATTTGTGTTTTGTTTTTAGTTATATCGATATTTGGGGAGATTGGAGAGACGTATCTAAAACTCGAAATATTTAGTTTATGTGGTCGGAAATGCTTCCTTCTGCCTGTTACATACATTTGCACCAAACCGGTATAGCCTTTTTACCCATTACCCATGGTTTTCAGGGTATAAAGATTGCTGTGGATTTTGTGAAAACTGAAGCAGACAACGATGAAGACAACAAAAAAACGGGAGAAATCATCAGGAATACCCGATTTCTTAAATCTTTTATAATATCACGACGTAATATTTTTTTAATCTGAGTAATTTATTTAAGAGCCACAGAGGCCTATTTAGCCCCGCGCGAATACACAAGAGGCAGGCATCAAAATGTGAAATCAGGGTATCATTAAAAAGTTTATCGGCAACATCAGTATCGGAACAATTGTAAAGTTGCGACCGCCAAGAACAACCAACATATCATTTAGTAAGGAAAGGATTGATTGGATGGCGGTAAGGTGGTGTGAATAGTAAAACATCCAAGAGTGTGAAGGATTGTAAGAACAAGTAATGTTAATACAAATACTATTCCCCAAAGGGTGGAGTTTGACGAGGCTCAGACGAAAAGGCAATTGCTATAATGGCACCTCCTCCATCACGAGTGACTCGATCGCATCGATAGCAATTATTTTTATAAGCCAAAATGCAAAATGTCAAATTTCCGATTTTAACCACGTCTCAGTACAAGCAAATATATTAAAATCGAAAACAACACTATATAGATAGAGATAAAAAAGTTTAGATTTAAGATCTCTAACGTTTTTATAGGCAAACTCAATGAGCGTTATTAGTTTTTTGACGAGGCAACCGCGGTAATGGCACCGATAGAAGGCGGCCCGATTTTTTATACCCTGAACCCATTGAAAATGGGTAAAAAAGGGTATAATGGTTTTGTGCAAATGTATGTAACAGGCAGAAGGAAGCATCTCCGACCCCATAAAGTATATATATTCTTGATCAGCATCACTAGCCGAGTCGATTTAGCCATGTCCGTCTGTCTGTCTGTCTGTCTGTCTGTCTGTCTGTCTGTCTGTCTGTCTGTCTGTCTGTCCGTCTGTCTGTATGAACGCGTCGATTTCAGAGACTACAAAAGCTAGAAAGCTGATCTTGGTCTCATTCGGTTCGTATATTCCATACGCAGATCAAGTTTATTTCAAAACATCGATAACTCCTTCCGTTTTCTTATTATCGATTTTTATCGCTTTTTTGACTCGGTTTTTTAAGCATAACTCCCAAACTACTAAAGCTAGAGCCACCAAATTAATTTTTTTATGTTGCGTAAAACATACGAAGAATTTGAATGTTTCAGATTTTGGATACCTCCCCCAATCGCCCACAATATTGATAAAACAAAAAAAAACAAAGTAAATCAAATACTACACACGTGCAAATTGGTTTGTAGATACATTTCGATGATCTAAATAAGCCCTGAAAATTTCATAACGATCGTACATTTAGTTTACGAGCAAATCAAGAATCTATTTTCAGTAGTGGGGGCAAAGCGCAGCTGCTTGGCAATTTCTGTGTACATGTGCACGCATACATATGCACGTCCAGAAAGTCTTGTTTTCCTAGGAATTTTTTTAGGCAACGGTTAAATTGAATTTTAGCACAACGAAGTGAAGTAAGAGCGTGGTCCAGTGGGTAAGAGTTGTGCCCCATAACGCGGAGGACCGGGTTCGAATTCAGCGCTGGTATGGTAGAGCAATGTTGAATTCTTTTATTTTTTCGTTATTCATAATTATAATTATTATTAATTTGTATCGTTTTAATGACAAGCGCAAAATTTTCGTTGTCTTTTTGCGATGGTTAAGTAATGTTATATCATTCGCGAAAAATGCGGTAGTGTGGTGCAGTTGGTAAGAGTTGTGCATCTTATCACGGAGGTACCGAGCTCATCTCCCGCTTGTGGAGTATTTATTTTTCTATTGGTAATTATTAGTAAATTTTATTTTTTATTTTTAACAGGCTCAATACTCATCAACTGCCGAGAGTTTGTGTGTATGTGTTCATTTCTAGGTTCAGGGTATCTTCTAGTCGGGCGGTCCCGACTAGAGCAATCTCACTTGTTTTTTTTTTTTGAGTTTATACTCTTTTACAATTTGTTCAAGTGGAACACTTATTTTAAAGTATTATATATCCCAAGAATAGGCAAATTGGATTTTTCTTCTTTTAAATTTTTGGTTTGAATTTTGGGCCTTTCCATAGTCAGATGTGAAATAAAGAGCAAGCCTGGAACTAAAAATGCGTTTTTTTTGGTGGAACACCAACTAGAAGTTTTAGCGCCACATCCGCGACAGTTGAGTAACTATCCTCAGAGGTAACTAATACAGCTGATGAACCAAACATTTTCTGTTGGTTGTCGTCTAATGAGAGCGGGCGAATCGGACAAAACACCTGACGTGACTTTCTCCGATCTTACACATTCGGTAAACAAACGTGTGTCAACAACAGATCTCGGCGCTACAGGGTTAGCAATCAAAATAATCTGCTGAGACCCATTTAATAGTTTTCAACCATTCAATTGAGTATACATGGCTGTGAGCTAATGGTTAGATTGAAAAAACCAACGATCAGACCTTTAAAGCGATTCCTCGTCTGCCTTATAAAAGCTAGCATATATCCTTCCTCCTCCCTATACGAGTCACAACTATAGAATAAGCCATTACGTTGGGATATAGCATGCGCCGCGAGCCCTGAGTATCCCCGCACATTTTGAATGTACAATGTTATCACATGATTGAGTATCAGTGATCTGCTATTGGCAAGCTTTGGCGGCTCATTTTAATGAAAAATTTAAAGCCATTACCACTATTACCAACGCACGCCAAGAAAAAAAACAGAATAAACGCTTAAAAATCTGACAGCATCAAAACAATTAGACAAATGAGGATGGAAAGCAGATTAAGAAAAACCAAGTCAGAAGGTTTACTAGTTACTAGAAATTGGCACACATAAGTGCACGCCGCGCGCGCTTTACTCGGTAGCCGGCCCTAACTATAGAAACTAAATTTTTATTTTTTCCTAAAGACACAACGCGTGCAAGATAAACGTGCGAAAAAAAGGAGACTTACCCAACAACAAAACTTCAATACAAATAGGAGACAGAAAAATAAATTAAAATGCAAGACGGTAGCAAACGGGGATATCTTCTGTACCCACTCTGACCGCCCTGTATCCCCTATGTTTCTGCAAAGCGCACCAACATGAGACACAACACGGCTTTTTTTTTACTACTTTATGTCCTTGGCGTGGTACACACCTAGTGGTTATTGTCGCAAGTTTTCTAGCAAGCAAGCATTTCTCCCACCGGAATGCACTGAAGGCTCTCCAAAAGACGCTCAGAAGTTGCGACTCGGGCTCGGATATCGTAAAGCTGGTAGCTACCTTCATATGCTGATTACAATTGACTTACTGTCGAATGATCTGATTCTTATCTGCTGTGTGTAGTTGAGAAATCTCACGATCATCTGCTGTGCGCATATGCGAAACAAATACTTCAATCTTGATCTGGTATGTGTTGTATACGAATTGACGCCCGTTATCCGAAAGGATGTCTTTTTTGTACTCCAAACTTTCAAAAGTACTCTTTGACTGCAAAGTTCACTATGTTAGAGGCCGTTCAAAAACTTGAACTTAAAGAAATGGCCAACGCATTCCGAAAGGTGTCGACACTGTTTTTGGAAGGGCGTTGGATCCCTACCTCGTTTCCTAGGCCCACCTGCATGCTCTGCCGTCTTACTCACATGAGCCTCTATTAACCCGACAGCCAAAGAGTTTCGAACTTACAACTATCACAACAGTGCCCTAAAATTATTCTTTCGGGCGAACGAATTTTATGCCTTTGGTGTCTGGCGATTTGTTTTGGTTCTGGCGCATCCGTTCTGATCCTCTGGTACTTGATTGACTCAAACTCGATGGTCACAATACCGAGCAGACTCAGATCCTTCTATGTTGCAATCAAAACCTTGTACTTATGACGACGGTTGGTGCACCACTCCTGCCTTTCATTGACACCACCCACATCAAACTGGGATATTAACACATGGGTGCGGACACTTTACACTTTATCTACCGCTTGTAGTGCTTGCTTAAGCATTTTATTTAGCGGTGCAACCATAATTGCGATGCCGAAAAATGAGCGGACTTCCTTGCGCGATAATGTACTTTGATTCGCGCTTAATGCATTATGCATGCAAGCTCATAAATGCTTAACTGTACAAAAATAAGTAAGTTTGCATGCGTGCTTGTCAACACACATTAACGCTTAGGTACATACCCTCATCAATAAACAATGCTGAACATTTTATGAGATCTTACCGACCCGCAAACCATTTAAATATTTCACATATTCCTCTTAAAAAAGGAAAGAAATGCTGCCGAAATGTAAATTTGAAATTTCTTCATACACACATTTCGTTGTCATAGCATTGCTTGGCTTGTGTATTCGTACATGCATACATATGCTCGGGGATCCACGATTTTCTAAACAGCAAGCAGTGAGAGCAAGACGTTAGATCACAATGCTATGCGGAGAGAGCGAAGAGTGAAGAGCTCAAACCTGAGCGTCTAGCTCAAAAAATTCGTATAAAAGCATAGTAGTGTTCTACGAGATTAAAAATTTGTCAACCATTTATTTGTTGATTTGATATCTCTGCTTATTGATAAAATGCGGTTGCATGCGTAGCATTCATTCGCCATTAATAAAGACGAACTATTTCAATGCTTTGTATCAATCTAGGATTTATGCAATTCGATGGAGATTTTCTTCCCATAAGTACACTCTACTCGTCCAAAATATTTTTAGCAGGTTTTTAAATCAGGAGCAAAAGGTCACATAGATAAACAAAGATGTTAAAGCTTAATTCGGTGGGTATTACCATAACATATAAAAACAATTACCATAACATATAAAAACAAGTGAGAGGGCTCTAGTCGGGGCCGCCCAACTAAAAGATACCCTGCGATCTGTCATAAGCAATTCATCCCGTTTGAATTTATACATATACACATACATACACACACACCCACAAATGCATGCCGCACTCACTTTACTCGGTAGTTGTGCTTGCCTCTACTGTAGAAACAAAATCCTTGTTTTCTTTTAAAATAATAGTATGATCGCTATGAAACTTTTTGGAATTATTGAAAACATTGAAATAAATGTACAACTTATTTTCAGGTCTGTAGTATTTAATTTGCGCGTTTTATGATTTTTTCGATACTGGGGGCGATTGGGGCGAGGTATCCATCTGAAATATTTGAAATCGTCGTATGCATTATGCGAAAATATGTATATATATAATTTGGCGGCTTTAGCTTTTATAGTTTAGGAGTAATACTTAATAAATCGAGCCAAAAAAGTGATAAATATCGATAATAAAAACTCGGAAAGAGTTATCGATATTTTAAAATAAACTTGATCTGCGTTTGGTATATACGAACCGAATGAGTCGAAGATCAGCTTTCTAGCTTTTGTAGTCTCTGAAATCGACGCCACTTTTTATATATTCGTGTAAAACATACGAAGAATTTAAATATTTAAAGTTTTGGATACCTCCTCCCAATCGCCCACAATATTGATAAAACCAAAAAAACAAAGTAAATCAAATACTACACACGTGCAAATTGGTTTGTACATACATTTCGATGACCTGAATAAGTCCTGAAAATTTCATAACGATCGTACATTTACTTTACGAGCAAATCAAGAATCTATTTTCAGTAGTGGGGGCAAAGCGCAGCTGCTTGGCAACTTCTGTGTTCGGCATTCCCTTAAGATCATCTGTTTATAATAAGGCTGTGACATTAACAGTAAATTATGATGGAATCCTGCCTAAGGGCATGGCGCGCCGCTATGACAAGATCAAAAAGAAAGACATCGAAATTGAACGACCGTTTGCAGTAGCTTGTATATAGGCGTTGGTCTGATCGACAGTTAATCAAAAGACATACAGTTCGAATAAGACTTTCCGCTATAAAGGATTTTTGCGTTATGGACACTGTATACTATAGTTGTTGTTATTGTCATGACAATAACGAATATTGCCGGCCAAGCAAGAGTATCATATTCGGGATGACCAAATTAGCGGGTTTCCAAATTAATGAGACTGTACTGTCGTCACTTATCGGTCAGAAGACGTACCAAGCGGTGTTATTTTAGGTATGTTAAGTTATTAGGTAATTATTCAACTGAAATGCTGTCTACATTCCAGTCTATATGAAGCCTCTAGCTCTTATAATATCCGATATCAACGCGATCTAACGGACGGACATACTGAAGGGCATGTATAGACTGACTAAGATATTAATCCTGAGCAGCAATATATAATCTTTATAGCATCTCTTTACCCATTTTCAGGGTTCAGGGTTTGAAAATACTGACCAATGGTCAACTATGACTTGAATCCAAATTAATTAATTTAATTACTAAACAAAAATAAAACAAAAACTTACAAGACCAACGTATTCCCACGCTGGTATATGTGATCTATATTCATTATTTTCATGTTACAGTAATGCCATTTTCTGTCACTGGAATGCCATTTTATGTTATTCTGAAAATATAAAAAAAATTAATGATATATTATATTCAGATTGAAAATAAATATGCATTATGCATATGCATTACGAGAATTTGCTTAATACTAGGTAAGTTGTGGTGTTCAAAAGCAAGCTTTTTACAAAAATTTAAATAATCCGCTCTGTACAACATCCAAATTGTTTTTTATTTTTATCAATAAATTTCTTGAATTAGTTCAGATACTTAATCTACTTCAGATACTTAATGTACACTGATAGACTATTAACAAGCATTATCTTAATTATTTACTGGCAAAAGGCACGCTCCAGAAATCATGTCTTCGTTTCGTTCGAGAAACCAATAAGCAGGCAGTAAGTTATCCTCAGCAATTAGAACAAGTGTGCCCGGTTGTATGTTTCCGGTGGTAGGTCTCCACTTAGTTCCCTGCTACGAACTTTCTACGGTTGTCGTAACAAATGTTAGAACTCAAGCCACGTTTAGCAAATAAACGTTTAAGAGCAATAGCGGTCAACGATTTCCAGAAGGCAAATCTTTCGTCAAAAAGTATACAAATACGCAAAGATTGGGCGTTTGCCTCGCATGATAAAATACATCGAAATAGGTCCAGCGAAATCCAAACCCGCACGTTCCAACGGATAAGTACAGCCACGCACTCGGTTGGCTTGCAGTGTTTCTATAATCTAACTGCACAATATAGATAGGAGACAAAAGCACGCAATATAGGTCCTTACCGTCTTGCGAGCCAATCTGCCTGCTATTGAGAATCCAATATTTCTGCCCCAAAAGGGTAAACAATGCTTGTGCCTAGTAACTGAGTTAACCACTATATGATCGCTGGGTATTAAGATTGGACGCTTGATGTCAAATTGTAGTTCGGCCTTTGATAACGTACTAAAATAATTCGAATCCATTTTTACACATGTATTAAGGGGTCCAAGCATTTTATCGATGCCTTTTTTGAGTTTTCTCTTTTTTCATTTTCCGAATTTCCTTTGCATATTTAACTGTTGTGAATTATAAGCAATAGGATGAAAGCCATCATGTTTTTCAACTTTTGTTAGATTACAGTCTTAATACAATCTAATCTAATAGTCGACCGAACTTCTAAAAAAGGCAGGACCTTTCCATCAGAAAGATGGTTAGCTTACGTACATATATAACGCAAAATCCTCTCGATACTATATCAATGCACGAGCGCAGATTGCTTTGCCTTAAGCTCTGTTAGATGTGTCCGAAAATCCAAATAATTTTAACACATTTAATTCGCACAAAGTCAATATAGGACTTAAAAATTCTATCGGATCGAATACTTGTGCGAGTTTTGACAATATAAGTCACTGCGGAAACCTTACTGACCAATTTCTTTAATATGAAAACTGAAATTTATCTTCGTGACTTAACCAGTACATTTCCAAAGTCTTAGCGACATAAACTGAAAAAGCTGCGTCTTTAAGACGCACTTGGCAGCTGCGGCGCCATTTGTGCAGTTAAAACAAATCGATCCCTAGGAATTCAGTCACTTCACTCTTTAATGCTGCAAGCTTAACAAGCATGTCATCAATATAGAAAATTTGCTTCAGCAGACAACACACTGCAAAAAATGGAGCGCAGCTCGTTTAAGATGTTACAGTTTTCAATCGCAGCACGTGTATCGGATCCGATATATCGGTAGGCCGCAAAGTATACTGGAAATTACGATGATCTTCTGTTACTAAGATCTGCCCATATATTTTGGCAAAGCGAAACATAGTTGTTGATTCGAGTTCTTTACGAAATGAATACCTCTACTAGTGTAGAAAAGTAGTAACGCCAACCCAGTAGTTAACGAATACTACGATATAAATGAATTTTATTTTTTGGGAAATTACAAAATTAACACTTGTTTCGATTATAATATGCATATGTACGCTTCGCTTCATTTTCATTGGAGTGTTACCAGTGGCTTACATGTAAAATACTACGTTCTAAAGTAATCGATTTTTTCGATATTCAATTTCATATTATTTCAGCAGTTTTCACAGCCGCCGTCCGCACTTATTCATCTCCAGTGGCCATTGTCCGAGCGTATTCTCATTAGTCTTTCTTGTCGCTAAAAAATCGGAAATGCCAATATCTCCCACTGTTTTTAAGCTACAGTCACTAAATTTAAGATTAGATATTAGTGGGAAGTTCCCCCAGAAGTTACAGAAAAATATTTGTGTCCAGTACCCCCCACTCCCCCACTACATACAAATTTGGTGGCTCTATCTTACAAATTGGGGGAAACATACAAGTTTTATCGATTGGAGCTGCCAAATATATCGGTTCTTGTGAAAACGGGGGGTGGAAGGGGGTGGTGCCAAAAATGTTGTTGTGATTTTTTGGGCAGAATTTCAGTAAAATATATCCCAAATTTAGCGACTCCAGCGCATCCATATCTATACACCAAATTTTGTAACTCTAGTTTTAAAAATGTGCAAAAATTCAGCACCTATCAATTCGAACTTCCAGGTATATCGGGTTTCGCGATTATGGGGCGGGAAGTGGCTAACAAATTTTGTGATGTTTGGAGG
Source organism: Drosophila paramelanica (assembly GCA_035043915.1). Taxonomy (NCBI): domain Eukaryota; kingdom Metazoa; phylum Arthropoda; class Insecta; order Diptera; family Drosophilidae; genus Drosophila; species Drosophila paramelanica. The sequence goes on from JAWNMO010000681.1 coordinate 124,953, forward strand.
AGCATTCCTGCTTTGTCTATACTAAATTTGGTGACTCTAGCTCGAAAAATGTGAGAGAAAAAGACATATCCACATAATAGGTGGCGTTACAGTGGGCGTGGTCAGGATAACACGGAATGTCATCAGCTATCTACATACCAAGTTTGGTGACTCAAGCTTTCAAATTGTGGACTTTATCGATATGTGATTTTAGATGTTGTCGCTTTGTAACGCCCCCACTGGGCGCAGCCCAAAATCCTTAACAATATATGTGACGCGGGTACACATATATATTTAAAATTTCTCTAGCTTCAACAGCGGCGAAAAAATTGCGTTTATACGGACAGGCGGGCGGACAAAACCACTTTACTCTTGTCACTTCGTGAACGAGTGTAATGGCCCAACATTTGAGTACATTTTTCAATTTTAGCGGATTTTACCGCATTCCCGCCAACCTGATTACTCGTCTTACATTCAAAAGTATGCGCTAAACCCAGCTGCAAATTTTCAAATTCTTAATTAACTCCTAAACTAAAGGTATGAGCGTTATACAATTTTTAGGACATAATTAGAGTATAAATTGTATGTGTTGATATCGATAGTAGACTTTTTCAACTGTGACATGCTTGTACTCAACAGAGCTTGAGTATGTATGTATGCGCACAACTCTCTCTCAAAAGAAAATAACCAGCGAATAAACGCACCGGTATTTTGCCTCAAAGTTTTTTACAATAAAAGTTTATTTCTTCTCCGAGCTGACCCTTGACTACCGATCGAATCTTCGGAATTATACACCAAAAGTATTTTTCCACTTGCAACAGTATATACATACCAACGCGCAGGTCTATAGTATTAAAAAACACTTTTTTTTTAATGTTTAAATTCTGATATGTATGCTCGTTGACGAAGTAAAACTAATGTGTTTGGGCGTCTGCCGGTACGCATGTGCACATACCAACGCACAGTATTTGCATAGCAGCTTTACGTTTTTTTTTATATTATGGGCGGAAGGTATACAAAATCCAAAATATTTCAGATTTTTGTCTGCCTTACGCATAACAGAACACTCTAAATTTAGTGGCTCTATCTCTTATAGCCTATAGAGAGAAATGCACCAATTAATTTTATATACATCACTTGCTTTGCAACATTGCTTGCTATTAAAATTACGCGGACTGAAATTTAAGGAGAGATAGGTATTTTATTCTGTAAATCTTTTTTGTACTTATATTTCGCTGTTAGCTTAAAACAGAAATAAACAATTGAAAGGGCTCTAGTCTGGGCCGCCCAACTAGGAAATACCCTGCACAAATCAATTTTCAAGTGGTATTTGGTTTGCGGTTTTTATGGTTCGGTTGATACTGGGAGCGATTAGGAGGAGGTATCCAAAATTCGGAAGTATCAAAATCTGCGTCTGGCTTACACAAACATAACGGACCCTTTTTTGTTGCCTCTAGCTCTTATAGTCTCCGAGGCATGGTAAAAAAAACTAAAGGTTTTAATATTTTTCGATTAAATTAAACGAAAATGCAGTAATCTTTAGCGGCTCGTATGTCTTCTTCACAAATGTAATGCGTATATGTCCGACTGCAGCACTCGATACACTCTTGGGACTGAATCCTTTACATTGCAAATAAAGATTTTCTTTTTTGAGCCTTACAGGGATAAAGCTCATATACGTGTGACTATAACAGACATGTTAGTTATGTCATGCTAGTCTCACAAGAATTCTTAGCTTAAAATCTGCGACAGAACGGATTTTAAGACCACAGACTTTTTCTTCGGCGTGAAGTTTAGGACTCTTATTCCAGAACGTGGGATATGGAATGATGGCAACCTTCGTATGAGCCATCGCATGAGCCGTATCGACGGATAGAGGATCACAGGAGCAAACTCGATAATCTTCATTGCAATGAATACCTTTCTCAGTGTTTTTTAATCAGAGATCTATGCTATTGAGTCCTGCTTCAGACATATTCCTTTAGTTAGGAGAATAATCAAATGTGTTTCCTTCTGGCAGTTACATACCATGCATACATATATACATACATACTGTAGTAGACGACCGTTACAAAGATTTCATTAAAACGCACAGCATAGACTCGCACTTCTGCTTTATTCTACTGCTCGACTTAGACTGAATTGATGTTGCTTACAAACTTACGTACTACATGTGAGTGTGAGCGAGACAAGTTGTGTTCGCACTTGTCGAGCTCTTCTAACGAATATAATAGTATAATGAACTTGGGATAAAGGGATATCACAGAACAGCCGTGAGTATGCTTATTAATGTGTGTATGCACTATTGAATATGCGTCTGTCCTACTACAACTCGGCCATCCTGCGATCTAGATCCCCTGATCCTAGTTTACAATGGATAATAACTGGTTTGTTTGTCTTAAATTTAAAAAAACAATTTTTTTTTTTTGTACAGTAATTTACAATTGGTATTCTTATTTACAAGTGTAAAAATAAATAGTAAATATTATTCTTAATTTATTTTCTTTTTCCTACCCAGTGTCTTATGTTTTGAGCACTCCATACACCCATATATGGAGTTCGAGCGATTTGAAAGCCTTCAACATCCTTTAATAGAAATCTGTCATTTCGCAAAACCTTTTCTATCACATAAGGGCCTTTATTTTTGGGAATTAATTTTCTTGCGACCCCTACTGTACTGTCGAAGTTTTTGACCATTACATAATCTCCTTTCCTATAATCTTTCGCCTTTCTTTTTGCTTCATTGTATTTTGATTCATTATATGATTGTGCTTGTAACTGGTTTTCCATGGCTTCCTTTCTGATTTCTCTTAAATTTCTTGGACTTTGACATTCATTTATCTCTTCTAATTTTTCTCTTAACTCGTCTATAACCTCGCCTTTTTGTTCTACCCCAAATAATAGTTTGCTTGGTATTTGTCTAATGCTTTCGATGTATTGTGTTGTTCAAGGAATATTCGACTTGTTCAATTACTGAGTCCCAGTGTACTCCTTTCTGAGTCTCTGTTAGTTTGGATATCATGGGTCCTAATTTCTATTTATTCTCTCAACTTGTCCGTTCTCCAAGTACTCATCTAACATTTTCTGAAGCTTGTCCTTTTCTGTATACGACAGTCGTCTAGGTGAACAGCTAAAAGGTTTATAATTTTCTAATGAAATTTTCATCTCACATTTAACTAGTGGATCCGTTGGTCTTTTTGCATTTACGTAGGTTTTTTCGAACATTTCAATAAATTTACACTTCATCTCATAGTTTATATCATTGCCGCAATTGTAATCTGGAAATTGGTTATCCACCACATTAATGTTAAGCATGTCTTTGTCGAAGTTGTCTTCTCGTGTATCCCTTAGATCACAGCTATTCTCAGTGTTTGTCAACATAATGTCTCTACCATAAAGTCGCTTAACCTCATTAATTTCTTTGCCATCGGTTTTCTTATTAGAATTAGGCTCAATAACAGTCTGACTTAACAATTTCCCACTGACATTCTTATTACCTGAACATTGCTCACTAACAGTTGAATCTCCTAAAATAATTGCTCACTAACATTTGAATTTCTTAATACTTTCTCAATAACAGTTGGCTCTTCTAATAATTGCTCACTAACAGCTGAATTTCTTAATACTTTCTCAATAACAGTTGGCTTTTCTAATAATTGCTCACTAACAGCTGAATTTCTTAATACTTTCTCAATAACAGTTGGCTCTTCTAATAATTGCTCACTAACAGTTGAATTTCTTAATAATTGTCCAATACAATCTTCATGACTCTTCTTATTGACTTCCCTAAAATCACTGCTTATCATCTGTCTGTCCGTGCTCTCATGTGACTGTTTTACACTACCGGCCATTGTTTTGGAATTTCGCGATGTGTTTTTATCACACCTTTCACTCTTAATCACATCTAGGGTGCATAGATTGATGCTCAAACCACATGCGTTCATAAAATCTCTACCCAAAACCACGTTATGACTCATAGATTCGTCGGCAACGATAATCAATTCAAAATTCACTTTAATTTCGTGACTATCAGCATACGTTTACAAGAAACATCCAGCTCGTATATTTGCGCTATGTTGTTCAGCTGATTCACCCAAATGCGCGCACAACTCTTTCCATCGTATTCGGTTGTCGCTTCTTTTGCGAAACTCATAGACGCAGCTGATCCGTTTTTCGCTGTTCTTCTGTTCAGGTCTCCTTCGCTCGTTTGTTGGTCTTCTTTGCCTACAGCGTTAGCAATGTCAATGTTGTCGTCTCTTTCTTCAGTTTCGCTGTTGGCAACGCCGTTTTCGTCGTTTGTGTCGCTTGAAACTACAATGTTGCTTGCGACGACATTTGCAGCTTGTTGTTGCTGAACATGTTGCAGCAACCTTTTGTTCGCGTTCACTTCTGTCTGCAACTTTTCTATGACCTTCAAAAATTCGAGCATTTGTAGTTGGCTTGCCGTTTGATGGTGCGACAATGCGGCGCCGCTTTGGTCAATTTGCGCAGTCTGCTGCACCGCGCTTTCGAAATTTGCTTGTAGTTGTTCGCTTGTTGTCACTTAAACTATTATGTCTTGGACGTAATCCTTGGGTTTCAGGCTGCACGATCGGTGATTCATCTTCATCGTCAAGATCTGGAGGATCGCCACGCAGGTTTGGTGGAATTTTGATGAGTCGAGCTATTAGTTCTGTCTTTGTTCCCTTTGTCGACTGTTTTAGCACAGCTAACCACTTCTTTAACTGGCTGACCGAAAAAAATTTAAGTCATTTCTGTCCATATTGGCGGTGTCTTTATCCCACTTCTGATATTGTAGTAGACGACCGTTACAAAGATTTCATTAAAACGCACAGCATAGACTCGCACTTCTGCTTTATTCTACTGCTCGACTTAGACTGAATTGATGTTGCTTACAAACTTACGTACTACATGTGAGTGTGAGCGAGACAAGTTGTGTTCGCACTTGTCGAGCTCTTCTAACGAATATAATAGTATAATGAACTTGGGATAAAGGGATATCACAGAACAGCCGTGAGTATGCTTATTAATGTGTGTATCGCACTATTGAATATGCGTCTGTCCTACTACAATACATATATACATTTGCAGAAAACTATTAAACGTAAAAAGGGTATTTTTACCAATTTTAATTGAGCGTATAGCGTATACAAATATCCAATTTGGAGAAAATATAACTGGCCTACTACAACAGAAGTCAGTTATGTGACAACAACAACAAACGCACCGCACGCGGAGAAATGATAAATTATTAATAAAAGATGAACAAAATATACTAAACTTGTCGGTTGATTTTTATTCATAGTTTGAGAATCGTGGCTAGAGATCGGTATAATAAATATATATAAATTGGAAGCAACGGGGCGAATTTTTATGAATTTATGGCAAATAAAACTTGAATTTAGTGTTGTCAGTTCTTTAAGCCATAGGCTTTATGACATTGACAGATTGTTCATCATTCGTACAAACAGCTTACCTTCCTGGCAATAACAAAGTTCCGTTATTTTTTCATGAAAGCTCTCGAGGCTCGTGGTGTTGAACGAAATATTTGAGCTTGCAATAGTAGTCGATGGCATCTTAGAAATGCATCAGAGCGTCCAAATAATTTGTTTTCTTTGCGTTTTTGTTTAAATCAACATTTAAAGTGCGTTTTTGGTGATAATAACCTGTTTCACATGTTAAATGCAATTATTTTCAATATAATGTCTAAAAGTCGCTATCTTTCAAATGTTAAGCGAACAAAAATTTCAGAATATCGCGAAATGGGGATGCCACTACAACAAATCGCTACCAAAGTGCACAGGAGCTATTTTACAATCCAACAATTTTTAAAAGACCCAGAAAATCACAGAAAAAAGCTTCGCACGGGTCGCCCACCGTTACTGCAAGAATGCGATAAGCGACAAATAAAAAGCTTAGCCGTGAAAGAAATCCAGAGCGCAGCCCAAATTTGTCAAGAATTGGCTCTGCCTGTATCAAAGTGTCGAGTGCAAAAAATTTTGAGCGCCGATCAAAATGTTTCGTACGAAAAAAGGCTTATTAAATGTCAACTACTCCCTCGGCAGTTGCCCTAATGCAATTTTCAGAAAACCATATCATCTATAGTGATGAGAAAAAATTGAATTTGGATAGTTCAGATGGCTATCAATATTATTATAAAGATACTAGGGCTGCAAAACAGGTCAAAATTTCACGTAATTTCCAAGGAGGGTCGCTTATGTTGGGGGCTGCATTTGGATATAATGGAAAGAGTCCAGAATGCTTTGTAACACACAAAATAAACTCTGAGAAATATGTTTGACTGTTAGACGAAGTATTTACTGATAATGCTCCGATCCACGTCTCTAAGTATATGTCGCATAATCGTTTATTTTTGGTTGCTGGTCTGCCATATTGACTCACAAACTTTGAGAGTGAAGCGAATTCCAACCGGCGCATACAATTGTCTGAACGCAACTAACTCGCATTCTCTGATCCCGCCTTGATCTACTTCTTTTTACACGCTAGCTGGACTACACTCGGCGACAGCGCGACAACGCCGTCGCCTCACTCGTACGGTACCTAGGCGCCAGTCATATTCTACGTTGTAGTCAAATTCTAAGAATCAAACTCATTGCACAGCTTGGTCTGGCAAGCACAGTGGTCAAACTATGTTCATAATGTGACAGACGCGTACAGTGTCCAAAATACGTCCATTCTGCGACACGGCCTTCCTGACAAAATACACGTCCTCGTGTGTTGTCTTAACTCAACCACATAAGTTACAACGCTTCAGGATTCAAAGGCTCTCAGGACATTTCAATACACTTTTATTCGATATTCTTTTTCGTAACATAATTTTAATTTAATAAATCATAACATTCGTGTAATTCCTTACACATTTTTTTTTTTTTAACCAAACAAATTTGTGTAGTTCCTCTTACACACAACTAAATTATCATTTGTGTAATTCCTTCTACACATACGAACTTATCATTTGTGTAATTCCTTCTACACATACGAACTTATCATTTGTGTAATTCCTTCTACACATACGACCCCCGCCATAACATGTCTCTTCTGCTATGGTGCGGTCTTCAGTTATCATATTGGGCAACAGATGCAACTTCCATTGTGCTGTCTCTATCTTTACATAACTCATCGAGTATCTGATTATTTGGTATTGCTTTTAAACATTCATGAGAATACTTATACTTTCGATTACATGTTAAAGATTTAAGTAAATATCTGTCCCCATCCAAAGCTTCAATTATCTCAAATGGCCCTTTAAATTTAGGATCAAGTTTAGTTTGATGACGTTCTTCGTTTTTGAGCAAAACGTGATCACCCACTTTGAAATTTATTATTTTAGCTTTATTTTTATCAAACCTATTTTTGTCGTATTTTGCTTGAGTTTCCATATTTTTTTTAGCTTCCTTTCTCAAATTTTCTTTGTCTACTTCATCATTGTTATCTTCGTTTATCGGCAACAAGCCAAAAGGTCTAGCTTCCTTACCAATCAATAATTCTAAAGGGCTACACTTAGTCACACGATTAATCGTGCAATTAAATGTAGATTAATTTTTTGAGATGAGCAAAATTCGCGGAAACTTTTACTTGCGAAACTACATCCTTGATCTGCTATAATTCGAGTGGGTAAACCAAATAAAGATACGACTGATTTTACAGCCTTAATGCAGCTTTCAGAATCTATATTTAGTGTGTGATAAAAATAAACAAACTTGGTGAAAGCATCTATAAGAACGTCTTTTCCCAACCCAGATGCATTATAGCTTCATGACGGCCCATCGAAAAGCTCTTGGTATTACCGGCAAGCATTTGGTCTTACTATTTCGCTGTATTTTCCTATGTAGTATACCTTTTCGCAATTCACAGGTTTTGTCCATATTTACTGGTAACTCATTACTTTTAAACTTTAAAATTATTTCTTGTATCTCGGAATCTCGATGTTGTTCCGAAACCAACCATCATGGGACTAGCGAAAGGTGAACAGCTTGGGCGAATAACTTGAGCTTTTAATAAACCAACTTTACCCCGCACTTTGATTTTCTCTTCTTCACTAAGCCTATATGGCCGCCGTTGTACTGTCTTTTGCTGATCTATTAGTCTAATTTCCAAATACCCTGTGGTGACCCTAGTCTTTGGTATTCCATCAATAAACCAATCTGAATAATATTTTAAAATATTTATCAAGGCTGCCTTATCAGGATCATCAAGTTCACTATTCGATTCTATGACATCTTCATAATTGGCAATTATTAACGCTTCTACTCTTTTGGTTTTGTAAAGTTGAAATTTGTCAGCGTCCATAGTTACGCCAAAGCCCTGACTAAAAATTTCACGACCAATTAGTACGTCATGTTTCAAATACTTGTCCATAACAACATGTAACAAAATCTCAAAATAACATTGATCAATATTTATGTTACATAATAGTTGTTGACTGCTACATATTGAATCATTACTTATACCGTTTAACTTTACAATGTTATTAATTCTTTTACCAGTAAACTTATCGGCGACGCTTTCCTTAACCAAGGAGCATTCAGCTCCAGAATCGAAGCAAAATGGAACGGACTCACCGGTTGAACTGCTTATTGTTCCTGATGGCGGAGCTACAGTGCAGATGTCTACACGTTTCTCAATTACTCGGTCGTTTCCTCGTGATCGTCCTCTTGGACAAGCGGATGCGAAGTGTCCAAGCTCGTCGCATTTGAAACATTTGACAGTTGACCGGTCTTTTGATCCTTGCGTTGAACTTCCGTAGTGGCTTTTTCCTTGAATTGGTGTCCTCTGCCGAGCACGACATTCAGCATATTTATGCCCAGACTTTCCGCAATAGTTGCATATCACTTGAGAGAGAGCCTGTTGTAGATGAGTCGTAATCTACGTTCCGCTTCTTAAAAGTGTGCGCTTGTAGTTGTTGTTGCATTTGTAAAGCTGCCAAGTATGCATCGGTGATATTTGTAGGCAAAGCAGATCCCACTTCTGATGTCGCATAATCGTTTATTTTTGGTTGCTGGTCTGCCATATTGACTCACAAACTTTGAGAGTGAAGCGAATTCCAACCGGCGCATACAATTGTCTGAACGCAACTAACTCGCATTCTCTGATCCCGCCTTGATCTACTTCTTTTTACACGCAAGCTTGACTACACTCGGCGACAGCGCGACAACGCCGTCGCCTCACTCGTACGGTACCTAGGCGCCAGTCATATTCTACGTTGTAGTCAAAATCTAAGAATCATTTCACCATAGCCCAAACTCATTGCTCAGCTTGGTCATAATGTGACAGACGCGTACAGTGTCCAAAATACGTCCATTCTGCGACATATACAAAACCAATTTGTTGATGAGAAACAAATCCCGGTTTTGGAATAGCCACCATAAAGAGTAGATCACTTTTAGAACACTTTTGGGGCATACTTTCTATCAAAGTTTACATGCACGGACGACAATTTAGTACCTCAAAAGAGTTAAAGGAGGCTATTGTGAAAGAGTGGGCGAAATTCAAAGTATCCTTACTCCAAAAGTTGATAGACTCAATGCCAGGGCGAATAACAAAGACCTTAAATAGCAACGGAGGGCACATTTAAGTAATAAAGGTTTATTAAAGAATATTTCATTTAAATTAATTTAAGAAAATAGCATAAACTAGTCGGCATATATATTTTGACATAGCTTACATTTGACTTTTAGTCTCTTTTGCTAAGTACCGTTGTATTCAACAAAGCGAAAACGATGCTCAAAGTGAAGTGCATATTATTAACTGTAAATATGCTAAATATTTTGTCTATTATCTTTTGTCATTTCTTTCTGCTGATGTATGCAAGCAGGCAACGAATTTAGCAGCGGCATAAGTATTTTGACATCGCGTGATTTCGTTGTTTCTTGGCGAGTTCAAATTGTTATTAAAGAAGTTTTCAAAAAATCTTTCTTATTATTTGATATAACCGTGTTTTTGATATTAAAAATGGTTAAAATATCTGAACGAAGCACAATAATAAGAACAGAAATTGTGACAAAATATAACTTGGGTATTTCCGTAATAAATATCGCTAAGGAATATAATTTGTCACGTCAAACTATATATTATCAAATCAACAAACATAAAAACTTGAATCAAATAACCAATGTACCGAACAAGCAGAAACCGAAAGACAAATGCTTGATTGAGGCAGATATAAAAAGTTATATAGCAAAACCAATACCTTTCATCACCCCTAAAAATAAACTTAAGCGTTTGGAGTTCGCGCAAAGGTACATCCACAAGCCGGTTTCATTTTGGCACAATGTTCTGTGGACGGATGAAAGTACTTTTGAGTTCCACTCTTAAAAAAAAAAAAGTTTCAGTACGATTAAACAAAAATTATCATAAAAAAAAATGCACCTGTGTGTCAAAAAGTAAGCCATGGAGGTGGGAACGTTATGTTCTGGGGATCCGTTTTTTATAATGGTATGGTTCCCATTGACGGTTCTATGAACCAAAATTAATACCTTAGAACATTGAACGATTTTGCGTTTCCCTCCGGCGACAGATTGATCGGGGAAGAATTTATTCTCCAGCAGGACAACGCTCCTTGCCACAAGGCAAAAATGATTAACACATTCTTAAGAGAAGTTGGGGTGAAAACCCTGGATTGGCCACCCCAAAGTCCAGATTTGAACATTATTGAAAATGTGTGGTCGCTAATAAAGCGAAAGAGAGCCGCCGATATAACTAGGACAAGAGACGAAACAATCACTAAGGTCACAAAGGAGTGGGAAAGGAATCCATTAAAAACCCTCCAAACCTTGGTGGATTCCGTTCCAAACCGCCTCCAAAAGGTCCTAGATACCAAAGGGGGATATATTTTTTATTAATTTTAAGTTCAAATTTCATTTATAAAACATAATCATATTTTAAGTTGATAAACAACATTTTGTCAAAATACTTATGTCATCTCTTGAATTCCTCTACTTTTAGTTTTAATTAAATAAAAATGCAAAATCATGATTAAAAATAAAAAAAATGGTGTATTTATAATTTAATACATTATACTTAACTATAATAAATTAAAATTATTTTCAGTTTTCTCTTAAAATGAGAAAGAAGTGAAAAAGAAACTGAGGCATCGCCATGTCAAAATATATACATATGCCGACTTGTGTACTTATGAAGGCATTAGTTCATTTTTTTTCGCTCCAGAAAATGTTAATTTAATTTTTTTAAAAATCAATCAAGCTGTATAAAAATTGCGACTTTAAGGAAAAATTAAAAAAAAAACAAGTAAGAACGTTGCAGTAGGGCGTCACCGACTACGTTATACTCGTTCACGTTCTTAAATATTGTTATTTTTAAAAATTTATTATTTTGCAATTTGTGTGGTGCTGGGGGTGGGGGAGAGTGGAATGTGCGGCTCTTTAAAGGAGGAGACCAGTTATCTACCCACTAAATGTGGTAACTCTAGCTTAAAAACTGTGGGAGATATAGGGAGCGGGAGCGTTTGGGGCGTTATAGTGGGAGTGGCCGGGATGTCAAGTGTGCAATCTTTGAGGGAGGTCAGCAGCTATCTATATAACAAATTTGGTGGCTCTATCTTCAAAATTGTGGAAAATTTTTATCGATTTGCGATTTGAGGTGTATCGACAAGTATTGCCAACTTCCCATTGGGCGTGGCACAAAAATCTTAACACTTTGTCTAAAAAGGATAACTACAAGTATATATCCAAAGTTTCAAGTCTCTATCTTCAATAGTGCTGAAAACAGTTGCGTTCATTCACGGACAGACGGACAGCATGACGGATATTGCACAAACCTAATATACTAGTTTCACTTCGTATTTATACTAAGCGCCTTCTTTGCGCCTATTTTGGTTTCACTCGAATGTAAATAAAAACCAAAATGGGTAAAACAAATCTATGCACTAAATTGAAATGCGATAAATCGATAACTTACCGTAGTTAACCGTTAGTTAAGGCTAAGGTGTTTGGAAATAAATGAATGACTTTAAACCTGATGCCAATTGGCTTTGGCCTTAACGGAAACGTCACAATATCAAGTTTGGCAAAGTAATTTCAGAGCGTCAAGTGATTATGTACGAGACGTGTTTCGTGGATTGATCATGGGATACAATCTTAAACATATATAACAGCGACGAAAATGGCCTGGATACTGCGATAAAACAATGCCAAATGCGGCTCAAAGGGCAGAAAATCAAATCAAATTTTAACTTTCGATGCACTGCACTAGAATATTCAGGGATGGGCGCATGTTAAAGAATAATCTAATAGCAAAGACAATATAAATACTAAGATGGGTAACTCAGTACAACGGAAGGCTAAAATTCAACTTTGTTTTTTGTAAAATTGAGAACGAAAACAAAATCAGTGCACTTGCGCTCTCATAACTTAAAGAGCGTTAAATAGAATGAGCTTTCAGCTCGGCTACCCGAGTCCCATCAGGGCATTTATATATGTATGTATATGTACAGTTGCGAAAAAAATAATAGCACCACCACCACACGCAATTTTTAAATAGATGCCCAACTCACATTTTTAACTTTAGGGAAACTTGGAACACATTTTTAGAAAGGGAAAACTTAGACAAACCGTGGACTAAAAAAAAATCACCCTGCTTTGTACCGTTTTAAAGCTATTTAAGGAACTTTATTAAAATTGATAAAATTAGGCGAAAAAAATAATAGCACCACTTTTCAAAAACTGATTTAAAATTAAAAAAAAATAACCAATAAGTAACTAATTCATTAAATAACTGTTTTTAACTAATAATACTATATCTTATTTAATATTTAATATTTAGTGCAGAGGCATTTATTGACAATAACAGCTGCGCAGCGTCTCGGCATGGAATCAATAAGGTCCTGGCATCGTTGTAGGGGAATTTTGGACCAGGATGCTGTAATTGCATCCAATAGAGATCCAATATTGGTTAGATTAGAAGCAGTAACTGCCCTCTTGACATCAGATCACAGACTTTCAATTAGATTCAGGTCAGGCGACTGGGCAGGCCACCCAAAACGTTCACACAGTTTGTCCTGAACCTTTACTTTGCTCTCTTGCTGGTGTGTTTTGGGTCATTGTCCTGATGTAAGACCCACAAGAGCGGCATTTCGTATTCTGCAAAGGGTGGTACAACTTTCTCCATGATATCCATGTACCCGTGCTGATCCATTATGGTTTTTATCCAATGTATTGGACTAACTCCATAGTAGGAGAAACAGGCCCATTTCATAACTGAACACCCTCCATGCTTAATGGTCTTTGTAGTGTTCTGAGGCTTGTACTCTGTGCTTCTTTCAGTCTTACGCATCATCGAGATCACTCCACCAAACATAGCCACTTTGCACCCATCTGACCATCAAATATTCCTCCATTGTTGGGATGTCCAATTTGCAGGATCCCTGGCAAACTTAATGCGCTTCGTCAGGTGGGTCGCATTTAAAAGTGGAACCTTCCTTGGACTGCAGGCTTTTAGATTATTTTGACTGAGATATTTACGAACTGTTTGATCCGTCGCATTAATTTTAGGCTCTCTTTTAAGCTCGGTAGCAGACTTAAAGAGATCCTTCTAGCTCTGGCGAATCAGTCTTTTGACACGATGAGGGGTCATGGATCGTTTTTGTCCGCGTGTTTAAATTTTTTTTTCATAGTTTAAGGCGTTTTTAATCATTTTTTTGGAGCATCCTATAATTTCACCAATTTCTCTGTAAGTTTTTCCATCAAATATCCTTTTTATTTATGAGATCGCGCTTCTTTGCAGTGCAGTGCTTTCCACGTCCGATTGAAATGATTACTTTTATCTTTTATGATGGAAACAATTAAAACTTTCAAAACTATAAAAAATGTCTTTTTTCAAAACAACAATATAGGTTCAACAAAAGGATAAATGGTGCTATTTTTTTTTCGGCATTTTTGGGATATTTTTTCTTAAAATCCCAAAAAAAATATATAGACCGATATTTGAAGAGCGGGCACTGTTTTTGTTTATGGGGAATACTAAACAATATAAAAAAATTAATATTTAAAAAATGACAGTAGTTGCTTTTTTTCATAAAAAACAAAATGTGTTGTAGTGGTGCTATTATTTTTTTCGCAACTGTATATGTGCATATGTATGTTTATATGTATGTGTTATTAGGCACCGCATTAGTTTTGGCTGCTGAAAATGAAGTTCTAGTTTGCTTGCACCCAGCAAGATCATACATAAATATTGCGCTTGATAAACTTTTTTTTTAAGTTTCATATTTATGGTTTTTATTTTACTGAATTATTGAATTATTATTGTAGTATTTAAAATTTTTTTTTGGATTTATTAACTTTTTTGCAATATAATATTTATTAATATAAAATTATTTTAATATATATATAAAATACAGAATATATATCGGCCCAAATTTTGTATGAAATTTGTTTATGAATATATAAGTGTAGGATAGGTTGCGATCGGCGCAAGAAAATCAACAAAATTCAATTTTGGCAGCCAAGGCCAATGCAGTGCAAATTAACACATGCATTTTTGTTGTCGTGCAATGGCGTAGAGAGGGGGAATTTTTTTGAGTTCAGCCCACTAACATCTATGTAAATATTTCCAAGCTTGTGAGTGAAATCGTTGCGCTCTGCTGCTGACAGACGCCAGGCTGCCTTCAGCAAAGCTGGTCGATAACTGTGTGCACTCGTCTATCCAATATGGAGTGTAATGGAGTGCAAGGTCATATGTTTGTATGCGTGATTTTTGCAAGCATAAGTACACACAACAGTGGTGTATTGAAGTTTTATTTTTGAAGGTGTTTAGAATGAAACAAAATTATAATGAATATTTCTAACAATATATATTGTAAGCTTTTAACAATCTTGTAAACACAAATTTAAATGTTGGAAGGCTAAACTCAAAAAATCACCTATGCCTACACCACTACAACACCATCAAGAGAGATTGCTCTAGTCGGGACCGCCCGACAAGTAGATACTCTGAACCCAGCATTTAACACACACACAAGCTCTCGGCACATGATGCGTATTGAGGCTGTTATAAATTAGAAAAAAATGACTAATAATTACAAACGAAAAAAGAAGTACTCCACACCGGGAGTCGAGCCCGCTGACCCATCGTCTTATGTTGCACAACTTTTATCGAGTGCACCACATTACCATCTAATTCACTTATGATATAACATTACATCGCAAAAAAATGTCAAGGAAATCGAAAACTTTGCACTTGTCGAAAAAACGATAAATATTAAAAATAATAATAATTATGAATATCGTAAAAAAAGGGAATTCAACATTGTTCAACCTCTGGGACTCGAACCCACAAACCAAAAGTCTTACCAACTGCACCAACTTAACCGTTGCAAAAAAAATCCTAGGAAAACGTAAGTCAAAATTCTGCATATACATATGTATGCGGGCACATGAACACAGAAGTTGCTTGCGCTTCAGGCAGGCAGCTGCGCTTTGTCCCCACTATTGAAGAGAGATTCTTGATTTGCTTGTAAACTAATTGTATGATCGTTATGAAATTTTTAGGACTTATTAAGAGCATCGAGAATCTTACAAACCAATTTGCACTTTTGTAGAATTTGATTTGCTGTTTTTAAGGTTTGTCGATATTGGGGGAGGTATCTAAAATATTTAAAATCTATGTATGCTTTACGCGAACATATTAACAAAATTTGGCAGTTGTAGCTTTTAAAGTTTAGGAGTTATGTTTAAAAAACCGAGTCAAAAAACCGATAAATATTGATAGTAAGCAAACGGAAGGAGTAATCTCTTTTAAAATAAACTAGACCTGCTTATGGTATATATGAATCGAGTGAGTCCAAGATCAGCTTTCTAGTTTTTGTAGTCTCTGAAATCGACACGTTTATACAGACAGACAGACGGACATGGCTTAATCGACTCGTCTAGTGATAAAGATATATATATATACTTTTTGGGGTCGGAGATGCTTCCTTCTGCCTATTACATACATTTCCACAAAACCATTATACCCTTTTTACCCATTTTTAATGGGTTCAGGTTGTAATAAAATGTTGTAATAAAATGTATATTTCGATACGGGACATTCGCATGGGAAATTTTGTTCCACATTTGAAATATTTTATAAATTTCTGTATTAAAGCATATATAGGATTGTAGTTATGAAAAATATGAATTAAATATAGTGTTTAATTATATTAATGAAAATAGTAAACAATGAACAATATGAATTATATCTTTATATTTTTGTTGGATATGTTGAATATCCTTACATTTATCAACTAATTTGAATTCAACTGAAGTATCTCGAAATGATGAATTTATTTTTACATTTCGAGCAGCTTTGTCAAAAAACAGAAATGCATTCGTATAAGATCCATGTTCCAATTTTATCAGCTGCGAATTTTTTTTTAAGAAACAAAAAACGTCATCCTTCGTGTGGGTAAATTGACCACTCACAATTGCAAATGACTTTGTGTCGCCAAAAAACACACTACGCTTGTGAAAATAGTTACTTGGCGGTAACTGAAACGAGCACTTTGAATTTCACTATGCAAATTTAAGCGGTAATGTTTTTCTTCCATCCTTCAAAATATTTTTTTTTGTGCCCGTTAAATAAAAAAAATAAAATTTGAATGCGGATAGTTGACTGCTTAATTCATCAAAAAGATCAACTAAAGGAGCAATAGATATTCTATAATCAAATTTCCGCCATTGTTTCCATTTTCCTTCCTCATTTTACGATTCACAGGGGACACTTTTCAAAAAATTCTTAAAAATGTAAATTTGATTCTATTAAACATGTTTGTTTTTTATATTTTAAGCATTAAATGCAGTTTAAAAAAAAAAATATTGTAAAACACTTGCTGTAGTTATCTATCACGTAATAAGAACAAATGATGTTTTTCACCGCGAACAGGACATTTGAATATGAAGTAAAGAACATTTATAATTTACAGATAATCCTGATTAGTTTGCTTTTTTTACAGAGCAAAAATGCTTTGAAAAATTACCAACACGAGAATTTGCGTTTATGCAACTTTGCAGTCGGTTTGCTCATCATGGTAAATAAAATCAAGGGACAACTGTTTAAATTATTAAAATTTGTATATTTTTCTTTGATAATATCTGAAAATAAGGTTTATGCATTAAATTTCAATTTTTTAATCATGGTGGACTTTTCTATGGAAATGCCCATATGTATTATATAAAATTATAATAAACAAATTTCCTGACGACACTTTATAAGCTGAGCTGAAAGCGCATTCTATTTTATGGGATTAAGTGATCCCCACAGTTAATAGCTCCCAATCAAACTTAAAAAACTATTGTTGAAAGTCGATCAATCAATAAATTGTATTCTGGAGTTAAGAAATCCTAGATATTGTTATGGTATTAAGGATTGCATTGTTAACAGGGCAAAAGCATATGTGTAATTGCTTTCTTCTTATCCCAAAATCCTTACCACACAATGAGCCTCTAAAATTTCTCTCAGATTATTGAAAATTAAGAACTGTAGACAGCTTGTTATTTTCCAGCTGTTTTTAATACAATATTGTACTTTCCGCAAAATTTAAATAAGATTGCATTATATATTGCTGTTAAATACACAGCCAATATAAGGTGGGACATGTAGTCTGTGTACTTACCAATAAATAAATCCTGGGTACTGCGCTTTCGCATGCGATACAGACCTAACTAGTAGGTATCAAGTCAAAGGAGCTCCTTTATAAAACATTAAGCAAACTATACAGTTCATCGCATTTCTGAAACGAAAACATTTTAAATGTCTACATAGAAGCGTAAACTTTAATATAATTTTAAAATTAAAATGCTTGGCTATTTACGTGTGCCTCCAAATCAGCTTGTCGAACCTATGATGGTGAGTTGACCACGATTGTCCAGTTTTAATTACGTTATATTTAATACCTTAGACCATATCTACAAAAAATATATTTATATGAAAATAAGAATAACACTTCGTTATCGCTTAAATAATTTTAAATTTCAAGAAATAGAATATATGAATGAAAAGTGACCTAATGTAACTTTAACTTTAAAAATTTTAATTTAATAATTATTTTTATAAATTTGGATGAAAAGGACTAAGTTATAACTTTTTTTTTTATCATCAGACACGTTTTTAATGAAAATTTATAAAAAGTTGTTATACAAGCAATTTAATTTTTTTTTTAGGTTAAAGGAGTGTTTAATTATAGTTTAATATATTTCATTCCGGATTTGACGCAATAATGAGATTAGGAAAGTCCTAGCCAGCTTATTTCTTCAAATTAATTTTTTTTTTTCCAAAAATTGTATGCTTTACATATTTTTTATTCTACAAATAAGAAACTAATATGCATTCGAACTATAAACATTTATTTCGTAAAATTATAATATGTAACCAATCACACCTTATAAGGGGTGAAACGCCTTCCACTTTGTCGAGCACGTAATTCTGATTCTGTTGCTAATAACAATTAATAAAAATGAAAGTTTCAAGCGTTATTTGTTTTTTCTCGTTTATTATCCTCTTTCCTACAGAAAATTTTTGAATCTTTAGTACACTGCTACAAATATGAAATATGGGATACGGACTATGTTGAATCATACCAATAATCTGTTAAGGAAACATGGCACGAATCATAAATCCTGCGTACAATAATTACCTTGACCCACATTGAAATCCGCTCACAATAGCACCCTGGACATTTTCCGTCAATTAAAATTTTTGAGTTTAGTATACATATATTTACATGTACGCAGATGTGTATGATTACATATAATTTATGTGCAATTAGTAAATTCACAATTCAAATACAGTTAATATAGATGCTTAGGTCTAAAACGTAGAGCTCTTAATAAATATGTCTATACATATATTGTTCGCAAAAGTTGTGCATTACATATAAACAGTGTGTATTTATGAACACAACTGTGTACAAACACATATACCATTCTAGAAAAAACTTTATAATATTTACACATTGTACTCGCATTTATTTAAAATATTAGACAAACTCTTTCTAAAAAGCATTGTTTTATAAACTCACGCGTGATTTACATACATACACATTGCTGCCGTCGTAAATACCCCCACAACATATTGTAATTTTACATCAGGTAGAATACTATTTATAGAACTTTATCAGTGCCTCAGGAAAAGTCACAGGTTTCACAGGTTTTATAACATTTTAACACTCAATTGAATTGTTTCTGAAATTCGAGTTTTAATACTTAATATTTTACATTCATTTTAATTTATGCGAAAAGTTAAATTTTCACAAATTCAAAGGCGGAGTAGGGCTACAATACTATCGTTAATATAATCGATAAAAATATTAGATGTACCTTTTGTGGAAAACTTTGTTCCATTGCAACTGCTATTTGTAGTTTTATGACATACCGTATTTGCAGCGCGTCCCCAATCTATCGATAACATGTGAATGCAACTCTGTGTATTGGTTCCATTTCCACGTAACTTTTAGTCAATATTAATTACGAAAATACCTTAAATCAACTATCGTAAGCAAAATGGTAAACGCGATAACTTTTTAAAGTCCAAGCCGCAGTGGTAAAGCTAACAAGTGCGATTGCTCAAGTCGGGACCGCCCGACTAGTAGACACCCTGAAGCCAGAAATTAACACATACACACAAACTTTCGCCACTTGATGATTGAGGCTGTTAAAAATTTAAAAAAAAAATAAAACAAATGTACTAATTATTACCAATAAAAAATGAAATACTTCACACCGTTAATCAAACACACTGACCCATCGTCTTATGTTGCACAACTCTTATCGACTGCACCACACTAGCATCTTATTTACATATGATCTAACAGTACTTAACCATCGCAAAGAATATGTCAAGGAAAACGAAAATTTTGCACTTTGCATTAAAAATGATAAAAATTACTATAAATAATAATAATTATGAATATCGTAAATAATAGGGAATTCAACATTGTTCAACCGCTGTGACTCAAACCCAGACCCTCCACGTAATGCGGCAAAAGTCTTACCAACTGCACCACGCTTTTACTTAGCTATGTTGTGCTCAAATTCAACTTAACCGTTGCAAAAAAATTCCTAGGAAAACGGAAGACAAAATTCTGCATATGCATATGAATGCGTGCACATGAACACAGATATTGATTGCGCTTCAGCCAAGCAACTGCGCTTGGCCCCCACTACTGAAAATAGATTCTTGATTTGCTCGTAAAATGTATGATCGTTATACAATTTTCAAAACTAATTAAGATCATCGAAATGTATGTACAAACCAATTTGCACGTGGGTAGTATTTGATTTACTTTGTTTTTATGGTTTTATCGATATTGGGGGCGATTGGGGGGAGGAATTCAAAACCTGAAATATTTAAATTCTTGGTGTGTTTTACGTTAACATAATAAATAAATTTGGTGGCTCTAGCCATTATAGTTTGGGAGTAATGCTTAAAACACCGAGTCAAAAAAGCGATAAATATCGATTATAAGAAAACGGAAAGAAGTTATCGATGTTTTGAAATAAACTTGAACTGTTTATGGTATATATGAATCGAGTGAGTCCAAAATCAGATTTCTAGATTTTGTAGTCTCTGAAATCGACACGTTTATACAGACAGACAGACGGACATGGCTTAATCGACTCGTCTAGTGATGCTGATCAAGAATATGTATACTTTTTGGGATCGGAGATGCTTCCTTCTGCCTGTTACATACATTTGCACAAAACCATTATATCCTTTTTACCCACTTTCAATGGGTTCAGGGTATAAAAATATCTTCGATATACAGCATTATAACTCCAGTTTAAAAAAATCTTTTATGAGAATTTTTACAAAAAATAATATTGGTTGGTGAAGTTTTTTACTTAAACTGCGATGGGTTTGTGTAACATATGTATTATTCCACATAACAAGCGCATTATATTCTCAAGAGACCGTCTCACTACACTTATCCAAATTAGCAAATTAATGCAAAAAGCGCAGCAGTTAAGACCAAATCAAAGACTAAAGTGGTATCGTTTGCAAGACTATATAAAATAAAAGCAAACTGTAAATTTGGGATATACTAAGTTTTGTAATTTTTAAGTGCGAATGTGGGCGTGACCAAGATTGTACGCGCTCTTCATTTTTTACTTTTTTTTTGAGGGAAACAATCAAACGCTCAAAAATTCTCGATTAAACCGTCCCTGAAGGTGACGACTGTTAATGACGCTTCAGTATTTCGTTGGAGAACAGGTGTTAGCTGAATATGTGAACAAGTCCGTAGGCCAAAGTCATAGTCCCGTGCCGTGCCGTGCCCCGGCTGAGGGCTCCTTTTTCTAACTGCCTAGTCTTAAACAGCGTCCGGATACTTGGTGACCTCCGATCTGTGACAGCCGATCCAGCATAGCGCGGATCTCTATCCAGGTACCTACCCCTTCTCTGCCATTCTTGGGAATCTAAAACATGATAAACAGCGCAACAAACTACATAACAAAAAGGAGACCGAAAACCGTCTGGATTCGCAGATCCTCTCCCAGTGATGGGAGCGGCTACAAAGCCTATCCAATGCTCTAACAAACCTCTGAAGATGGTCACCATGCCAGTCAACTAAGCCTACATCGCTGGTCAGAGCCAACCCGTTTTCAACCTGGACCTCGTTGTTGAGGAATTTAATCCGTTGTCCCCTGTTATCCTTGAAGGAAAGTAAACGGCAAAAAGTGCGATCGCGGCTTTTTCTAATGCATTTGCGAGAAAAAAGCCACATATAGCTATTTTAAATATGGAAAAAAAATATGCAGAGAATACGAGTGCAGAGTATCTTTTCCAACGCCAAAGCGCTTGCAAAGACGCCACCACGTTAACAGAATGTCTGAAAAAGGTGGAATGGGCATTAAGCCTGCTCACGAACTTTCGCGAGAAGCTTAGGCGCAGAGGCAGCCGAAGAGGCAGCACTCTCAAATACCCCAGATAAAGAAATCCTTCGCCCAGATCGCCACGAATACAATCCTCAGCGGGGTTCGAGAATAAGGCTTTTCGGTCAGAAGAATTTCCAGAAGCGATTTGAAAAAGGAGGAAACGGCCTTGGCCATCCCGTTCACGTTTATGGCTTATATGTGTCATAAAGTACAGCGAGCCGAAACAAACGTCGGCTAGCGTCACTTCCGGTACCAATTTGGGCGCATGCTGTCGAACATTACATAACTTATGGGTTTGGAGCGAGGGCTGCCTAAATCCGTGCTGGTCTGAATTCTCCCCGAAGGTTCGCAACAAAAAAATCTGGAGTGAACCAGGTTCCTCCGGCTCCTGATTGCCCGTAGTACCAAATTACCATCATGGCACAACAGCCACCGTTCTACCAATTAAGGCAAGGGCGAGTGCCACCCCACAACCAATTAAGACTTTTTGAGCCCTTCGCAGCCATGGCTTCTTTCAGATGTAACGCAGTTTCCATGCCGGGGTATAAATCTCAGTTTGACCAAGGTTTGTTTACAATAAAATTTGTGTATCATTGGAACGCCGGCCTGTGGGGGACAACCCCAACACAAAGATACCATATAATTACAAACGAATCGGTTCCGATAGCGATCGGCTCTGGCGGTTACTGCAACCACGCCTCCAAAATGGGTCCGGGAGGTACTGTGACCACGCCCTCCGCTTGGTATGGTTTGCACCTTTTTCTCCTGGTCTACCTGGGTACCACCCCGTGTGCTGGCGGGAAGAGAATACCAGCATAGCCGCGTCACGGCGTGTCGTAAAAGGCGACTAAAGTGACTGGGGCATACCCATCCCTTGAATTCAGAAATTGGGAAGTAGCTTTTAATTAAGTTACGAACAGCCTACCAAAGCTGATGCTTTCCTTTTTGTCATATAAAGCAATTTGGTACCACGGGAGACCAGGAGCCCACGGAACTCATTCTTAGGAACTCGTTTCGTCCTGATCTTTTGGGTACGGCCCTTCGGGGAGCATCGTGGTGGTTGTGGTTTAATACCCAATTGCAGGAAGAGTTTAACTCGTACGTGGAGTTGCGTCACGTTAAACCGGGTGCCTAACCCAAAGAAAAGCAGAGATTTAAGATGGGCCTCGCCTCCAACCAAGAGCAAATGATATTTGCGACCATATTAATTCATGGGTACGCCGGATTCCTGGAAATGTAGAATCTCCAAGGGGCGTTAGCTGACGCATTGTTATGGCTCATTGTTCGTTATGTCACAAAAGTGGTATAAACGTGTATCGTTGTACTAAGCCCCTCGGCATACATGCCACCTTAAACAAATTGTGGCTTACTGCTCTACCTGAGTCAGGTTGTCAACGCGACCGTGTCTCCTGACTAGGTTAGGTTGGCACCGTGACCGTCTCCTCTACTAAGGTCAGGTTGTCACCGTGACCTACTTACCTAACTGGATCAGATTGTCACCTTGACGACGCTCCCGTCCAAGCCAGTTTCTCACCGTGACAGTAAATTCTTGCTGGGTCAGGTTAGCTCCGTAACCGCGAAAATTATCACCGCCAAATTATCACCGTGACCACGCTGCCAAAACCAGCTACTCAACAAAGGGCAACTATAAGGGGTGCTCCCAGTTCCAATATTGCCATGTCTATGCTTATTATGTGATTTATTTTCAAAATATCTCTGGGGTTTCCAAGACCCTGGGAAAGTTACAAAGAGCATCTTTTCTCTTAACACCTAATTTGTCAAGCTTTGCCAAATCTGCATAGAGGAGGTAGGCAACTAGCACGTGCTGCCAGTCTTCATACCCGGTAGCGCACAAACATGCGGCTGTCGTACTCTAATGTTTCTAGTGCAGAAATACATTCACTGTCAGAGGATACAGGGTAAAGACTAAACTTGAAGACTTTGCGGGTGAAATCGATAGTTGCGTCCCTTATAAGCCAATGAGTCAGTCGCCCGTGCTCATCTTCATCCAACCTGTGCTGCCACTCACAGCACAGACATTCGTCTAGCATCGGTTTCAGCTGTCTCTGATCTAGATTTGCCACATTTAGACCAAAAAGCGAGTCACTTTCCTCCAGCGGGTGGGCACGCTTAACCTTGAACTTAATTGCCAATTGCTTGGGAACCACATCCAATGAGAAAGTTCCAGCAAGCATCTGCAGTGTCACAGTGGCTACTTTACTTTATACCGATATGCATTTTCAGAGAATTATTATAACTAAACAGTGCACAGGGCATCATGAGTTCTGCAAATATGGTGCGTCTTTATTGAGGATAGAGTGCCCTGTCGACCCGTCGCACACAGCCAAAACTCTAACGATTCTAAGTACCTAATCCCACAATCCTGCCATGTTCGCCTGAAAACTGAACCGCTTACATATTATGATCCCAAGGCTTGATCCTGCAGGCCGTACCAAGGGGTGGCCTAGAAGTGGCAAATCGCCCTTTCAACGCTTACCTTTTTTTCTGGTTGAAAGCGAGACTCGCAACTTCTGCTCCACGAGTTCCTACGCCAGACATCAGTTCGGTTGTTCGACGCTCCACTTTAGCTCTCGTCCTACCCTTTACGAGAACCAGCAAGTCATTGGTATATGCACTGAACTTGCGAAAGCGCTTCAAGCGTTGAAGCAGGACCTTTTTCCAGAGGACCTTGAGCACGTTAATTTGCAACTCGCCTACTCTGCTGGTTAGCCTGGCTATTCTGCTGCAGTAGAAACTTCTTCACAAGTTGGCTTCTTGGCATCCCGCATTGATAAAGCGGCGCATCATAGCACTCCACTCGATGTTTTGGAAGATGCCTTTAAAGTCAACGAAAAGAATAGATATACATACCTCCTGTCTGGCGGCCATTACGGTCATTACACGCTTCCAGGTGTCCTCTACACTGTGTCCACGTCGATAGCTGAATTGCCACACATTTTCATTCGAGAGCACCTCCTTCCTCCTTTACCAAAAACAGGCAGCCTGTGATGCCGTCCAGCCTAGGAGAACGCCTGCTCTTCAACTGGACGACGCAAACCCTACAGATTCGTGCACACTGACTGTATGGCAAGGCGTAGTGCAACATACAGATATCGTCCAATGTAGGGTGCTTAAAAATATTCTCCACAAGTACGAAGCAAAACAATTGTCAGTTTCCATTATCAAGCTTCCAGTAGGGCACAGGAGCACGGTACTCAACAATGCGGGCGATATGCGTGACCACGATGACGGCAGCACTTCCCTTCCAGCGCTCGACGTTCGGCCTTGTGCACATAGGACTCGTGCAGCAAAGCAAACTAGTGGCAGTGGTCACGCATGCATACGCCAATATCGATGCACGCAGTGCAGCCCAGACCACAGTATGCTTGTGTGAAGCTATACATTAAAGTCTATCTTGCACACTCGCCTGAAACCTGGCCCATTTTGACGCACTGTTACTGGCAAATGTGCTCAGCTTCTTAGGCTGGTTACAAGCGTCGCGGGGGTAACAAGGGGCACTGATGGCTGATCGAATTTCAAGTACACTGGTTTGCCCATATGTTTATGAGCGGTCACTGCTCTATATTTGTTTGTATATATTGTGACAAAGTGGCATAAAGTATTACTTTTTAAATACACTACAGAGGATTGGGTTTGCATATACTACACATCTCTTCTTAGAGTAATGACGTAACATTATATGAAGTTATTTTAATTGTAGTCTTGATATTAGTTTTAAATTTAATTAATATATTTTTTTGTTTTGAAAAATGTTGTCTCTCTGATTATTTTTATATATATATATATATATATATTTTTTTTTTTGTTCTTCGCAAAAGAACTTATCTTTTTATTATTTTATATTTTATTTTAATTTATTATATTGATTGGTTGATCAGACCTTTTTATTAAACTTTTTTTATTTTACCTCTTATACTTTTTATAGCCTGAACCCATTGAAAATGGGTAAAAAATGGTATAATGGTTTTGTGCAAATGTATGTAACAGGCAGAAGGAAGCATCTCCGACCCCATAAAGTATATATATTCTTCATCAGCATCACTAGCCGAGTCGATTTAGCCATTTTCGTCTGACTGTCCGTATGTCCGTATGAACGCGTCGATTTCAGAGACTACAAAAGCTAGAAAGCTGATCTTGGACTCACTCGATTCATATATACCATAAGCAGCTCAAGTTTATTTCAAAACATCGATAACTTCTTTCCGTTTTCTTATAATCAATATTTATCGCTTTTTTGACTCGGTGTTTTAGGCATTACTCCCAAACTATAATGGCTAGAGCCACTAAATTTATTTTATTATGTTCGCGTAAAACATACGAAGAATTAAATATTTCAGGTTTTGGATCGCCCACAATATCGATAAACCATAAAAACAAAGTAAATCAAATACTACACACGTTCAAATTGGTTTGTTCATACATTTCGATGATCTGAATAAGTCCTGAAAATTTCATAACGATCGTACATTTAGTTTACGAGCAAATCAAGAATCGATTTTCAGTAGTGGATGCTAATCGCAGCTGCTTGGCAACTTCTGTGTTCATCTGCACGCATACATATGCATATGCGATCTTGCGTTTTTCTAGGAATTTTTTTCAATAGTTAAGTTAAATTTTAACACAACGAAGCGAAGTAAGAGCGTGGTCCAGTTGGTAAGAGCTGTAGCGCATAGCGTGGAGACCTGGGTTCGAATACAACGGTGGTAAAGCTATGTTCAATTCTTTTATTTGTTCGTTATTTATTATTATTATTATTATTATTATTATTATTATTATTATTATTTTTATTATTATTATTATTATTATTATTATTATTATTATTAATATAATTATTATTATTATTATTATTGTTATTATTATTATTATCATTATTAATTTGTTTCGTTTTAATGACAAGTGCAAAATTTTCGTTTTCCTTGATTTTTTGCAGTGGTTAAGTAATGTAATATATCATAATGAATAATGTGGTAGTGTGGTGCAGTTAGTAAGAGTTGTGCATCTTAACACGGGGGGAGCGAGTTCGATTCCCGGTTGCGAAGTATTTATTTTTGCGTTGGTAATTATTAGTAAATTTTTTTTTTATTTTTAACAGGCTCAACACTCATCAACTTCCGAGAGTTTGTGTGTATGTGTTCATTTCTGGGTTCAGGGTATCTACTAGTCGGGCGGTCCCGACTAGAGCAATCTCACTTGTTTAACATATCTCTCTGTATTTTTTGCGTATTTTGCTTTGTATCTTAAATATTAATATAATCATTATCATCTATTGTTTCGACTGCGTTGGGCCCTACATATACCTTATCTAACTTATAACCTGCACCATTTCTTAACAATGCTTTATCTCCTATTTTTAATTCAAATGTAAAATTTTTTTGTCATAGTTTAACTTTCTAATGGCATTCACTTTTTTTTAAACATATTTCTAGCTCTTTTCAATGCTATTTCTAATCTACATTTTATTTTTTTAAAATAGTCGTCTATATTTTAGATCGGATCTATTCTATGTATTTGGGTCAAATTTATGAACTGTCTTGGTAATCTTCCAAACACAAGTTCGTATGGACAATCTTTATGCATTAGTGAGGGTGTCGTGTTGAAAAAATAATTAAAATTCATTGAATGTTTATTACTTCGCTCTATTGGCCGTAAAGTCTGGTGCTTATATGAGTAAGATCCTTGACCTTCATGTACTTTCTTATGTCTGTATGATTGATTTTGATTTTATTTGATTTGATTTGATTTGATTTTGATTTGATTTTGATTGATTTGATTTTTTTACTCAATTCTTATATCCGAAATTAACTATTTGCAGTTATGCAGGTATAGTTGCAGGTATAGTAACTGGGTATTTTGCTAGAGACGATGAATTTGCTGTCATATTCTGATTTTTTTTGTCCACTATAACAATGTTGAAAGCAATTTTTGGTGTTTCTGTTTTTTATTTTTTATTTTTGGAAGTATTTTGATGTTTGACATTTATGTAAATGTTAAATTTATAATAACCTATAGTTTATTGAATATTATATAGTTTGTAATGTTAATTATATTTAAACTGAAGTTGCTAAGGAACCAGAGTTGAACGGCAGACTGCTTCTTTACGGCTTAACGGCTTAACGGCTTAAATTCCTCGCTTGCAACTGCTGATCACGATTTCTGCTTACGACTGTCCTCCTTGCTTACGCGACGACTTCTCTCTGTCTAATGCCATTCTCTAACAGCATCGATAGTTCTGCTTACTATCGATGGCTACTCCGACCCGATACTAGCTTATCGCCGCCTGACCACTCAACCCATCTTACATTCGGCCATCCTGCTCAGTCATCGGCCTCCGATGACCAAGCGTCTTCGTTGTCTGCTACGTATCTCCAAAGCTTCATATGATCGCAACTAGTTGCTGTGTTAATTGGTCCTTCAACATCCGCTGCTTTCCGTACCTCATAACGCCCGTTTCGCTTCACCTTTGTAATTTCATACGGTCCGAGGTATTCGCTAGCCAGCTTTTTCCCTGCCACAAACTGTGTACGACGGATTGCGACGAGGTCTCCCTCCTTATATCCATACTCGGGCTTTCTTTTTTTGTCATACTGCTTTTTATAGTCCTGCTGAGCTTTTTCAATGTCTTCTTTTGCGGTTCGTCGAGTGCCCTGCCTCTCCTCCTCAAAGTTGTCATACATCTCTTTTTCCAACAACTGCCTGATGTCATCCTCAGCATTATTTTTCATTTTGATACCAAACAGCAGTTCAAAGGGCGATCTCTTTGTGGTCACATTAATAGTGCTGTTTATGACTCTTTGCACTCTAGCCACGAATATAAACCATTTCTCGGGATTCTCTGATGACATTTTTGATATGATTCCGAGTATTGAACGGTTGACGCGCTCTATTTGTCCGTTTCCCCTTGGTACTCCTGTGGGCTCCATACATGTTCGATTCCATTTTCCTTGACATATTGCTCAAACGTTGTCGACGTAAATGCTGCTCCTCGGTCGCTTATAATACGCACGGGATTTCCGAAGACTTCAGACCAAATTTGCAGCTTCTTCAGAACTTCGTCACAATTTGTAGTTTTGGTTGGGTACATCCATACAAATTTCGTGAAGGCGTCTACCATAGCGAAAATATATTTATAATGCTTAGACTTTGCATCCATTGGTCCAAGATGATCTACATGTAATGTATGCAACGGCTCATATCCTTTTTCCACTTGATATAGGAAGCCCTCCTTTTTGCCCAATTTTCTATTAAAGATAGATGCATTTGATGCAATTATTTATCAATTGTACCACCTTACCCTCCAGGTGTGGTATCCAGTAGTTTTGTTGAACAGCGTGCATTGTTTTCTTGAGAGCAAAATGTCCGACATTGTGTGCCTCTGCGATAACTTCTCGCTCCATTTGCTTTGGCACTACCAACAAATCCGACCCTTGCACCGCTTTGAACAACAGACCGCCTTTGATTTTAAAATTTTCATATGGCCGGCTGGCTACAATTTCTGAAATTGCTTTTGTCATTTCATCACCTTGCTGCGCTTTTTTAATCCGAGCTGAAGTTTCTGATGTCACCAACATTACCTGTTGTGGGTAGCGGCTAAGACAGTCCACGTGCTTTAGGCGATCTCCAGCTCTATGTTCAACCGTGTATTCGTAGTCCTCCAGGTACAGGACCCACTGCGCTACCTCCCTTGGCACATCCTTCTTATTCAAAGTCTGTTTAAATGCAGCACAATCTGTAACCAACTTGAATGGGATGCCGAGTACATATTGGCGAAACTTTTTGCATGCTAAAAATATCGCTTTAGCCTCTTGCATATAATTGTGCTGGCGAGCCTATGCTTCTGTGGTTTTCTTACTCCAGTATGACACTGGAAACAAATAACCGTCGTGCCATTGCAAAAGAGCGGCGGCAAATCCATCTTTGGACGCGTCTGTGTGTATTTCAGTTCTTGCGTCTCTCTGATAAATGCGTAAGACCGGCTCATTGCTCAACTTCTGGACTGCTTGCTGCTCGTCATGCTCCATCCGGAATCGCACCTCCTTGCGTAGCAGATCCGTCAGTGGTTTCGCAATCTGGGAGTAACCCTTTATAAACTTGCGAAAAAAACCAGTAAACCCCAGGAGTGACTGAACAGCTTTTATATTTCGCGGTATTGGAAACTTGCTAATCGCTTTTGTTTTTTCCGCTTAACCTTGAACTTAATTGCCAATTGCTTGGGAACCACATCCAATGAGAAAGTTCCAGCAAGCATCTGCAGTGTCACAGTGCCTACTTTACTTTATACCGATATGCATTTTCAGAGAATTATTATAACTAAACAGTGCACAGGGCATCATGAGTTCTGCAAATATGGTGCGTCTTTATTGAGGATAGAGTGCCCTGTCGAACCGTCGCACACAGCCAAAACTCTAACGATTCTAAGTACCTAATCCCACAATCCTGCCATGTTCGCCTGAAAACTGAACCGCTTACATATTATGATCCCAAGGCTTGATCCTGCAGGCCGTACCAAGGGGTGGCCTAGAAGTGGCAAATCCCCCTTTCAACGCTTACCTTTTTTTCTGGTTGAAAGCGAGACTCGCAACTTCTGCTCCACGAGTTCCTACGCCAGACATCAGTTCGGTTGTTCGACGCTCCACATTAGCTCTCGTTCTACCCTTTACGAGAACCAGCAAGTCATTGGTATATGCACTGAACTTGCGAAAGCACTTCAAGCGTTGAAGCAGGACCTTGTTCCAGAGGACCTTGAGCACGTTAATTTGCAACTCGCCTACTCTGCTGGTTAGCCTGGCTATTCTGCTGCAGTAGAAACTTCTTCACAAGTTGGCTTCTTGGCATCCCGCATTGATAAAGCGGCGCATCATAGCACTCCACTCGATGTTTTGGAAGATGCTTTTAAAGTCAACGAAAAGATTAGATATACATACCTCCTGTCTGGCGGCCATTACGGTCATTACACGCTTCCAGGTGTCCTCTACATTGTGTCCACGTCGATAGCTGAATTGCCACACATTTTCATTCGAGAGCACCTCCTTCCTCCTTTACCAAAAACAGGCAGCCCGTGATGCCGTCCAGCCTAGGAGAACGCCTGCTCTTCAACTGGACGACGCAAACCCTACAGATTCGTGAACACTGACTGTATGGCAAGGCGTAGTGCAACATACAGATATCGTCCAATGTAGGGTGCTTAAAAATATTCTCCACAAGTACGAAGCAAAACAATTGTCAGTTTCCATTATCAAGCTTCCAGTAGGGCACAGGAGCACGGTACTCAACAATGCGGGCGATATGCGTGACCACGATGACGGCAGCACTTCCCTTCCAGCGCTCGATAGTGTGGCTCCCGCATACAGGTTCGGCCTTGTGCACATAGGACTCGTGCAGCAAAACAAACTAGTGGCAGTGGTCACGCATGCATACGCCAATATCGATGCACGCAGTGCAGCCCAGACCACAGTATGCTTGTGTGAAGCTATACATTAAAGTCTATCTTGCACACTCGCCTGAAACCTGGCCCATTTTGACGCACTGTTACTGACAAATGTGCTCAGCTTCTTAGGCTGGTTACAAGCGTCGCGGGGGTAACAAGGGGCACTGATGGCTGATCGAATTTCAAGTACACTGGTTTGCCCATATGTTTATGAGCGGTCACTGCTCTATATTTGTTTGTATATATTGTGACAAAGTGGCATAAAGTATTACTTTTTAAATACACTACAGAGGATTGGGTTTGCATATACTACACATCTCTTCTTAGAGTAATGACGTAACATTATATGAAGTTATTTTAATTGTAGTCTTGATATTAGTTTTAAATTTAGTTAATATATTTTTTTGTTTTGAAAAATGTTGTCTCTCTGATTATTTTTATATATATATATATATATATATTTTTTTTTTTGTTCTTCGCAAAAGAACTTATCTTTTTATTATTTTATATTTTATTTTAATTTATTATATTGATTGGTTGATCAGACCTTTTTATCAAACTTTTTTTATTTTACCTCTTATACTTTTTATAGCCTGAACCCATTGAAAATGGGTAAAAAATGGTATAATGGTTTTGTGCAAATGTATGTAACAGGCAGAAGGAAGCATCTCCGACCCCATAAAGTATATATATTCTTCATCAGCATCACTAGCCGAGTCGATTTAGCCATTTTCGTCTGACTGTCCGTATGTCCGTATGAACGCGTCGATTTCAGAGACTACAAAAGCTAGAAAGCTGATCTTGGACTCACTCGATTCATATATACCATAAGCAGCTCAAGTTTATTTCAAAACATCGATAACTTCTTTCCGTTTTCTTATAATCAATATTTATCGCTTTTTTGACTCGGTGTTTTAAGCATTACTCCCAAACTATAATGGCTAGAGCCACTAAATTTATTTTATTATGTTCGCGTAAAACATACGAAGAATTAAATATTTCAGGTTTTGGATCGCCCACAATATCGATAAACCATAAAAACAAAGTAAATCAAATACTACACACGTTCAAATTGGTTTGTTCATACATTTCGATGATCTGAATAAGTTCTGAAAATTTCATAACGATCGTACATTTAGTTTACGAGCAAATCAAGAATCGATTTTCAGTAGTGGATGCTAATCGCAGCTGCTTGGCAACTTCTGTGTTCATCTGCACGCATACATATGCATAGGAATTTTTTTCAATAGTTAAGTTAAATTTTAACACAACGAAGCGAAGTAAGAGCGTGGTCCAGTTGGTAAGAGCTGTAGCGCATAGCGTGGAGACCTGGGTTCGAATACAACGGTGGTAGAGCTATGTTCAATTCTTTTATTTGTTCGTTATTTATTATTATTATTATTATTATTATTATTATTATTATTATTATTATTATTATTATTAATATAAATTATTATTATTATTATTGTTATTATTATTATTATTATTATTAATTTGTTTCGTTTTAATGACAAGTGCAAAATTTTCGTTTTCCTTGATTTTTTGCAGTGGTTAAGTAATGTAATATATCATAATGAATAATGTGGTAGTGTGGTGCAGTTAGTAAGAGTTGTGCATCTTAACACGGGGGGAGCGAGTTCGATTACCGGTTGCGAAGTATTTATTTTTGCGTTGGTAATTATTAGTAAATTTTTTTTTTATTTTTAACAGGCTCAACACTCATCAACTTCCGAGAGTTTGTGTGTATGTGTTCATTTCTGGGTTCAGGGTATCTACTAGTCGGGCGGTCCCGACTAGAGCAATCTCACTTGTTCAACATATCTCTCTGTATTTTTTGCGTATTTTGCTTTGTATCTTAAATATTAATATAATCATTATCATCTATTGTTTCGACTGCGTTGGGCCCTACATATACCTTATCTAACTTATAACCTGCACCATTTCTTAACAATGCTTTATCTCCTATTTTTAATTCAAATGTAAAATTTTTTTGTCATAGTTTAACTTTCTAATGGCATTCACTTTTTTTTAAACATATTTCTAGCTCTTTTCAATGCTATTTCTAATCTACATTTTATTTCTTTAAAATAGTCGTCTATATTTTAGATCGGATCTATTCTATGTATTTGGGTCAAATTTATGAACTGTCTTGGTAATCTTCCAAACACAAGTTCGTATGGACAAACTTCATGCATTAGTGAGGGTGTCGTGTTGAAAAAATAATTAAAATTCATTGAATGTTTATTACTTCGCTCTATTGGCCGTAAAGCCTGGTGCTTATATGAGTAAGATCCTTGACCTTCATGTACTTTCTTATGTCTGTATGATTGATTTTGATTTTATTTGATTTGATTTGATTTTGATTTGATTTTGATTGATTTGATTTTTTTACTCAATTCTTATATCCGAAATTAACTATTTGCAGTTATGCAGGTATAGTTGCAGGTATAGTAACTGGGTATTTTGCTAGAGACGATGAATTTGCTGTCATATTCTGATTTTTTTTGTCCACTATAACAATGTTGAAAGCAATTTTTGGTGTTTCTGTTTTTATACCCTGAACCCATTGAAAATGGGTAAAAAAGGGTATAATGGTTTTGTGCAAATGTATGTAACAGGCAGAAGGAAGCATCTCCGACCCAATAAAGTATATATATTCTTGATCAGCATCACTAGCCGAGTCGATTTAGCCATGTCCGTCTGTCTGTCTGTCCGTCTGTCCGTCTGTCCGTCCGTCTGTATGAACGCGTCGATTTCAGAGACTACAAAAGCTAGAAAGCTGATCTTGGTCTCATTCGGTTCGTATATTCCATACGCAGATCAAGTTTATTTCAAAACATCGATAACTCCTTCCGTTTTCTTATTATCGATATTTATCGCTTTTTTGACTCGGTTTTTTAAGCATAACTTCCAAACTATAAAAGCTAGAGCCACCAAATTTATTTTTTTATGTTCGCGTATAACATACGAAGAATTTGAATGTTTCAGATTTTGGATACCTCCCCCAATCGCCCACAATATTGATAAAACCAAAAAAACAAAGTAAATCAAATACTACACACGTGCAAATTGGTTTGTAGATACATTTCGATGATCTGAATAAGTCCTGAAAATTTCATAACGATCGTACATTTAGTTTACGAGCAAACCAAGAATCTATTTTCAGTAGTGGGGGCAAAGCGCAGCTGCTTGGCCATTTCTGTGTACATGTGCACGCATACATATGCATATGCAAAATTTGTCTTGCGTTTTTCTAGGAATTTTTTTTGCAACGGTTAAATTGAGTTTTAGCACAACGAAGTGAAGTAAGAGCGTGGTCCAGTGGGTAAGAGTTGTGCCTCATAACGCGGAGGACTGGGTTCGAATTCAGCGCTGGTATGGTAGAGTAATGTTGAATTCTTTTATTTTTTCTTTATTCATAAATATAATTATTATTAATTTGTATCGTTTTAATGACAAGTGCAAAATTTTCGTTTTCCTTGACTTTTTGCGACTTTAAGTAATGTTATATCATTCGCGAAAAATGCGGTATTGTGGTGCAGTTGGTAAGAGTTGTGCATCTTATCACGGAGGTACCGAGTTCAACTCCCGCTTGTGGAGTATTTATTTTTTTGTTGGTAATTATTAGTAAATTTTATTTTTTATTTTTAACAGGCTCAATACTCATCAACTGCCGAGAGTTTGTGTGTATGTGTTCATTTCTGGGTTCAGGGTATCTTCTAGTCGGGCGGTCCCGACTAGAGCAATCTCACTTGTTTATTTTTTATTTTTGGAAGTATTTTGATGTTTGACATTTATGTAAATGTTAAATTTATAATAACCTATAGTTTATTGAATATTATATAGCTTGTAATGTTAATTATATTTAAACTGAAGTTGCTAAGGAACCAGAGTTGAACGGCAGACTGCTTCTTTACGGCTTAACGGCTTAACGGCTTAAATTCCTCGCTTGCAACTGCTGACCACGATTTCTGCTTACGACTGTCCTCTTTGCTTACGCGACGACTTCTCTCTGTCTAATGCCATTCTCTAACAGCATCGATAGTTCTGCTTACTATCGATGGCTACTCCGACCCGATACTAGCTTATCGCCGCCTGACCACTCAACCCATCTTACATTCGGCCATCCTGCTCAGTCATCGGCCTCCGATGACCAAGCGTCTTCGTTGTCTGCTACGTATCTCCAAAGCTTCATATGATCGCAACTAGTTGCTGTGTTAATTGGTCCTTCAACATCCGCTGCTTTCCGTACCTCATAACGCCCGTTTCGCTTCACCTTTGTAATTTCATACGGTCCGAGGTATTCGCTAGCCAGCTTTTTCCCTGCCACAAACTGTGTACGACGGATTGCGACGAGGTCTCCCTCCTTATATCCATACTCGGGCTTTCTTTTTTTGTCATACTGCTTTTTATAGTCCTGCTGAGCTTTTTCAATGTCTTCTTTTGCGGTTCGTCGAGTGCCCTGCCTCTCCTCCTCAAAGTTGTCATACATCTCTTTTTCCAACAACTGCCTGATGTCATCCTCAGCATTATTTTTCATTTTGATACCAAACAGCAGTTCAAAGGGCGATCTCTTTGTGGTCACATTAATAGTGCTGTTTATGACTCTTTGCACTCTAGCCACGAATATAAACCATTTCTCGGGATTCTCTGATGACATTTTTGATATGATTCCGAGTATTGAACGGTTGACGCGCTCTATTTGTCCGTTTCCCCTTGGTACTCCTGTGGGCTCCATACATGTTCGATTCCATTTTCCTTGACATATTGCTCAAACGTTGTCGACGTAAATGCTGCTCCTCGGTCGCTTATAATACGCACGGGATTTCCGAAGACTTCAGACCAAATTTGCAGCTTCTTCAGAACTTCGTCACAATTTGTAGTTTTGGTTGGGTACATCCATACAAATTTCGTGAAGGCGTCTACCATAGCGAAAATATATTTATAATGCTTAGACTTTGCATCCATTGGTCCAAGATGATCTACATGTAATGTATGCAACGGCTCATATCCTTTTTCCACTTGATATAGGAAGCCCTCCTTTTTGCCCAATTTTCTATTAAAGATAGATGCATTTGATGCAATTATTTATCAATTGTACCACCTTACCCTCCAGGTGTGGTATCCAGTAGTTTTGTTGAACAGCGTGCATTGTTTTCTTGAGAGCAAAATGTCCGACATTGTGTGCCTCTGCGATAACTTCTCGCTCCATTTGCTTTGGCACTACCAACAAATCCGACCCTTGCACCGCTTTGAACAACAGACCGCCTTTGATTTTAAAATTTTCATATGGCCGG
The DNA here is from genome assembly GCA_035043915.1 of Drosophila paramelanica. NCBI lineage: Eukaryota > Metazoa > Arthropoda > Insecta > Diptera > Drosophilidae > Drosophila > Drosophila paramelanica. Next base: position 161,561 of record JAWNMO010000681.1, read on the forward strand.
CTGGCTACAATTTCTGAAATTGCTTTTGTCATTTCATCACCTTGCTGCGCTTTTTTAATCCGAGCTGAAGTTTCTGATGTCACCAACATTACCTGTTGTGGGTAGCGGCTAAGACAGTCCACGTGCTTTAGGCGATCTCCAGCTCTATGTTCAACCGTGTATTCGTAGTCCTCCAGGTACAGGACCCACTGCGCTACCTCCCTTGGCACATCCTTCTTATTCAAAGTCTGTTTAAATGCAGCACAATCTGTAACCAACTTGAATGGGATGCCGAGTACATATTGGCGAAACTTTTTGCATGCTAAAAATATCGCTTTAGCCTCTTGCATATAATTGTGCTGGCGAGCCTATGCTTCTGTGGTTTTCTTACTCCAGTATGACACTGGAAACAAATAACCGTCGTGCCATTGCAAAAGAGCGGCGGCAAATCCATCTTTGGACGCGTCTGTGTGTATTTCAGTTCTTGCGTCTCTCTGATAAATGCGTAAGACCGGCTCATTGCTCAACTTCTGGACTGCTTGCTGCTCGTCATGCTCCATCCGGAATCGCACCTCCTTGCGTAGCAGATCCGTCAGTGGTTTCGCAATCTGGGAGTAACCCTTTATAAACTTGCGAAAAAAACCAGTAAACCCCAGGAGTGACTGAACAGCTTTTATATTTCGCGGTATTGGAAACTTGCTAATCGCTTTTGTTTTTTCCAGTCCAGGTTAGATCTGACCAGCTTCGATAATATGTCCCAGGAAATGGATCTTCGTTTGCATAAAGTGGCACTTCTTCCATTTTATTTTTAATCCATATTTCGCTGCTCTTTGAAATACTTGTTTCATCTTATTAAAACAGATGTCAGCTGTTACTCCACTTATGATAATATCATCCATGTACAAGTCCAAAATATCTTCATTTATCAAATTTTGAAACACGTTGTTTACAAAGCGTATGAAAATTGCTGGCGAATTACAGAATCCAAACCGTGCTCTGTTAAATTCGAACAGACCCTCTTTCGTGATGAATGCCGTAAACTTTTTGCTGCTTTCCTCAACTGGGACATGGAAAAAACCATTTTCCAAATCCATAACGGTGAAAAATCTAGCTTTTTGTAATTTTTCCAATACCTCATCGACTATCGGTACAGGGAAGCAATCCTTTAAAACCATCTTATTTAGTTGACGGTAGTCAACGCAAACTCGATTGCTGCCATCCTTCTTTTTTACGAGCACCACACGGCTAGCAAAGTTTGATGACGAGCGCTGAATCACGCCTGTATCCAACCACTCGTTGATTTGCTGCTTCACTGCTTCTGCCTCGCTGTAAGCGATACGGCTTGGTACATGTCGAAATGGCATAATGTCTCCGTCTGGCACGATTTTTAGCTCGATAGGACACTCAGCTGTTTTTGGCATCGAGCTATACTCCCGAATCATCGTCTGCACCTTCTCTTTGAACTGTGACGGGATATTGGCATCAGTATTTGTTTGCACAACGTTATAAATACTTACCTTATTTATGTCCGTAGTTTCCTCCCCAGCAGGGGGAGAAAACTCGTATCCAGCTGCCGTCATCATCAAGGTGAATTTGGATATAAAATCATACCCTAGCAATGCATCACATCCAATGGCATTATTTGCTACGACCAAGAACTTGTGGATCACGTGCATGTCGTTGATCTCTACTTCTGCTTGAAATTGACCCACTAGACGTGTAAGATTTTTACCCAGACCTCTAAGGGTGGCAAAACTTTTTTGTAACTTCGCACGGCGAATTTTTTTGAATACGCCTTCCTTCAAAATTGATACGTCAGCTCCGGATCTACCAGTGCGTTCACCAACACCTCGTTGACCTTAAGATTTACCAAGCGCTTGGATTCTTGTACCACATTTACATCGGCCGAGGACGAGCACTGCTTAGACATATGTCCACTTTTGTTGCAGCGAAAACACTTAATGTCAGCTTTGCAGTCTTTGCGTAGGTGATCTGATGAGCCACAATTGTAGCAATGCTGCTTCTTCTCATTTTTCATGATCACACTCTTGTTGTTGCTTTTGAACGCTTGCCATTGCTTCTTCTGTGGATTTGTACTTTCGTTGGTTTCCAACACACTTTCAAAATACTCATACTTGTCTTTAATTTCCTTCAGCGATGTGCACAAGTACAAACTATATTTGAACTCACTTTTTAAGTTCAAACCAGTAACTACGTATCTGATCATCGATTCAGTATCCATCACCCCACGGGCAGCAATACGCTTCATTTGCAAAATGTACTCGTGGATACTTTCATCTGGTCGTTTCACCCGTGCACTGAGCTGTTTGTGAATTTCGGCACTGCATACTCTCTCTCGTTCGAACTCTTCAATCAGCAGATCACGCAGGGTATTGTAGTCATATACTGTCGTCGACTCCAAAAACAAAGCTGCCGTCTGTGTCATTTTGGCACGCACTTGCACATATTTTTGCTTTTCGTTTAAGCCATAAGCGTTAGCATTTAGCTCAAAATTCGTAAACCACTTGCTGACTTGCATATTTTTCCCGTCGAAATCAGGAATAATTTTGGAAAAGTTTTCAACAACTAATTTCCCTTCATCTTTTGATATTTCATCTGCCTGGATTTTCAACGATAATAACTGAACGAGCTGCTGTAACATCATGTTGTTTTCGGCCAAAAAGTTTTCACTCGTCGTACGGTTCTCGTTCGTTACATTTGCATTCGCTCTTGGGAACACGAGACCTTGTGAAATAGTCGACTGCTGCGCATTTTCTTCATTCGCTTCCAGCTCGTTCATATTTTTTTGAGTATATGAGCGCGTTGAATACTGCTGTCTCTCTTGCACACCCGTAGTCTTGGGTACTTCTGCTGTTTTTTGCGGTATGCTTTTGGCGACAGTTTTCGTCTTCTCTTGCTGCTTTCCCCGCACTGGCACCGTCTGGGTTTTTCCTGCAGGCCTCGTTTTCGTATTCATATAATTGTTTGCGATTACAACTTGTTTTTCTAAACGATATACAACTTTATATGCATTTGATGCATATGCAGTTGATCTTTATTCGACGCGGACGAGCCCCCAAATGTAAAGGTTATATTTATAAATACCTATAGTTTATTGAATATTATATAGTTTGTAATGTTAATTATATTTAAACTGAAGTTGCTAAGGAACCAGAGTTGAACGGCAGACTGCTTCTTTACGGCTTAACGGCTTAACGGCTTAAATTCCTCGCTTACAACTGCTGACTACGATTTCTGCTTACGACTGTCCTCCTTGCTTACGCGACGACTTCTCTCTGTCTAATGCCATTCTCTAACAGCATCGATAGTTCTGCTTACTATCGATGGCTACTCCGACCCGATACTAGCTTATCGCCGCCTGACCACTCAACCCATCTTACATTTATGACATGTATTTACGTATGTCTTTTATATGTATATATAAATATATATATACTTTTAGTTATCGTAGTAAGGCTTGATCCTGCAGGCCGTACCAAGGCGGCCTAGAAGTGGCAAATCCCCCTTTCAACGCTTACCTTTTTTCTGGTTGAAAGCGAGACTCGCAACTTCTGCTCCACGAGTTCCTACGCCAGACATCAGTTCGGTTGTTCGACGCTCCACATTAGCTCTCGTCCTACCCTTTACGAGAACCAGCAAGTCATTGGTATATGCACTGAACTTGCGAAAGCACTTCAAGCGTTGAAGCAGGACCTTGTTCCAGAGGACCTTGAGCACGTTAATTTGCAACTCGCCTACTCTGCTGGTTAGCCTGGCTATTCTGCTGCAGTAGAAACTTCTTCACAAGTTGGCTTCTTGGCATCCCGCATTGATAAAGCGGCGCATCATAGCACTCCACTCGATGTTTTGGAAGATGCCTTTAAAGTCAACGAAAAGAATAGATATACATACCTCCTGTCTGGCGGCCATTACGGTCATTACACGCTTCCAGGTGTCCTCTACACTGTGTCCACGTCGATAGCTGAATTGCCACACATTTTCATTCGAGAGCACCTCCTTCCTCCTTTACCAAAAACAGGCAGCCTGTGATGCCGTCCAGCCTAGGAGAACGCCTGCTCTTCAACTGGACGACGCAAACCCTACAGATTCGTGCACACTGACTGTATGGCAAGGCGTAGTGCAACATACAGGTATCGTCCAATGTAGGGTGCTTAAAAATATTCTCCACAAGTACGAAGCAAAACAATTGTCAGTTTCCATTATCAAGCTTCCAGTAGGGCACAGGAGCACGGCACTCAACAATGCGGGCGATATGCGTGACCACGATGACGGCAGCACTTCCCTTCCAGCGCTCGATAGTGTGGCTCCCGCATACACGTTCGGCCTTGTCCACATAGGACTCGTGCAGCAAAACAAACTAGTGGCAGTGGTCACGCATGCATACGCCAATATCGATGCACGCAGTGCAGCCCAGACCACAGTATGCTTGTGTGAAGCTATACATTAAAGTCTATCTTGCACACTCGCCTGAAACCTGGCCCATTTTGACGCACTGTTACTGGCAAATGTGCTCAGCTTCTTAGGCTGGTTACAAGCGTCGCGGGGGTAACAAGGGGCACTGATGGCTGATCGAATTTCAAGTACACTGGTTTGCCCATATGTTTATGAGCGGTCACTGCTCTATATTTGTTTGTATATATTGTGACAAAGTGCCATAAAGTATTAATTTTTAAATACACTACAGAGGATTGGGTTTGCATATACTACACATCTCTTCTTAGAGTAATGACGTAACATTATATGAAGTTATTTTAATTGTAGTCTTTATATTAGTTTTAAATTTAATTAATATATTTTTTTGTTTTGAAAAAATTATTTTTATATATATATATATATATTTTTTTTTTTTGTTCTTCGCAAAAGAACTTATCTTTTTATTATTTTATATTTTATTTTAATTTATTATATTGATTGGTTGATCAGACCTTTTTATTAAACTTTTTTTATTTTACCTCTTATACTTTTTATAGCCTGAACCCATTGAAAATGGGTAAAAAATGGTATAATGGTTTTGTGCAAATGTATGTAACAGGCAGAAGGAAGCATCTCCGACCCCATAAAGTATATATATTCTTCATCAGCATCACTAGCCGAGTCGATTTAGCCATTTTCGTCTGTCTGTCCGTATGTCTGTATGAACGCGTCGATTTCAGAGACTACAAAAGCTAGAAAGCTGATCTTGGACTCACTCGATTCATATATACCATAAGCAGCTCAAGTTTATTTCAAAACATCGATAACTTCTTTCCGTTTTCTTATAATCAATATTTATCGCTTTTTTGACTCGGTGTTTTAAGCATTACTCCCAAACTATAATGGCTAGAGCCACTAAATTTATTTTATTATGTTCGCGTAAAACATACGAAGAATACACAATATCGATAAACCATAAAAACAAAGTAAATCAAATACTACACACGTTCAAATTGGTTTGTTCATACATTTCGATGATCTGAATAAGTCCTGAAAATTTCATAACGATCGTACATTTAGTTTACGAGCAAATCAAGAATCGATTTTCAGTAGTGGATGCTAACCGCAGCTGCTTGGCAACTTCTGTGTTCATCTGCACGCATACATATGCATATGCGATCTTGCGTTTTTCTAGGAATTTTTTTCAATAGTTAAGTTAAATTTTAACACAACGAAGCGAAGTAAGAGCGTGGTCCAGTTGGTAAGAGCTGTAGCGCATAGCGTGGAGACCTGGGTTCGAATACAACGGTGGTAGAGCTATGTTCAATTCTTTTATTTGTTCGTTGCTTATTATTATTATTATTATTATTATTATTATTATTATTATTATTATTATAATTATTATTGTTATTATTATTATTATTATTATTATTATTATTATTATTATTATTATTAATTTGTTTCGTTTTAATGACAAGTGCAAAATTTTCGTTTTCCTTGATTTTTTGCAGTGGTTAAGTAATGTAATATATCATAATGAATAATGTGGTAGTGTGGTGCAGTTGGTAAGAGTTGTGCATCTTAACACGGGGGGAGCGAGTTCGATTCCCGGTTGCGAAGTATTTATTTTTGCGTTGGTAATTATTAGTAAATTTTTTTTTTATTTTTAACAGGCTCAACACTCATCAACTTCCGAGAGTTTGTGTGTATGTGTTCATTTCTGGGTTCAGGGTATCTACTAGTCGGGCGGTCCCGACTAGAGCAATCTCACTTGTTCAACATATCTCTCTGTATTTTTTGCGTATTTTGCTTTGTATCTTAAATATTAATATAATCATTATCATCTATTGTTTCGACTGCGTTGGGCCCTACATATACCTTATCTAACTTATAACCTGCACCATTTCTTAACAATGCTTTATCTCCTATTTTTAATTCAAATGTAAAATTTTTTGTCATAGTTTAACTTTCTAATGGCATTCACTTTTTTTTAAACATATTTCTAGCTCTTTTCAATGCTATTTCTAATCTACATTTTATTTCTTTAAAATAGTCGTCTATATTTTAGATCGGATCTATTCTATGTATTTGGGTCAAATTTATGAACTGTCTTGGTAATCTTCCAAACACAAGTTCGTATGGACAATCTTCATGCATTAGTGAGGGTGTCGTGTTGAAAAAATAATTAAAATTCATTGAATGTTTATTACTTCGCTCTATTGGCCGTAAAGTCTGGTGCTTATATGAGTAAGATCCTTGACCTTCATGTACTTTCTTATGTCTGTATGATTGATTTTGATTTTATTTGATTTGATTTGATTTTGATTTGATTTTGATTGATTTGATTTTTTTACTCAATTCTTATATCCGAAATTAACTATTTGCAGTTATGCAGGTATAGTTGCAGGTATAGTAAGTGGGTATTTTGCTAGAGACGATGAATTTGCTGTCATATTCTGATTTTTTTTGTCCACTATAACAATGTTGAAAGCAATGTTTGGTGTTTCTGTTTTTTATTTTTTATTTTTGGAAGTATTTTGATGTTTGACATTTATGACATGTATTTACGTATGTCCTCTTTCAGTCTTAGGATTTTTGTGCCACGCCCACTGGAAGGCTGGTAATTCGATAACATATCGATCCACTCCAAATCGCAAATCGATAAAAGGCGAGCCGTTTTATAGTTAGAGCCGTTAAAATTGTATGTATGTAGGAATGTAGATATCCCAGCCACGCCCACTAGAACGTCCCCCAGCAAGCCGAGAAAATCTATATTTGGCATAGTTTTAAAGCTAGAGTAAATATCCACATCCTTTTAAGATCGGCACAACAGTTTTCCGGTCACGCTCCCTCGCGTCACCGGAAATTGCGAAATAAAAATCACGTAGACTTTTAAAGCCCAAGTCGCCAAATTAGGTGCGTATATAGCAACTGACCTTCAAAGATTCAGAATTTGACAGTCCATCTACGCCTACTAGAATGCCACCCTAAGGCTCCCGCCATATCCCCTATATCCCCTACAGTTTTTAAGCTAGAGTTACCAAATTTGGAATGTAGATAGCTGTTCACCTCAACTTCCTATAACCACTCCTACATCCCCCCACCAAATACCGAAAATGTTCAAAAAAACAATAATAATTAAGTACATGAACGAGTATAACGTAGTCGGTAACACAGGCCTGCAGCGTTTTTACATGTTTATTTTGTATGTGGGTCACCGGTTGGAGTAGCGCTATGAATTGAAATTCATTTAAAGATATTTGATATTATTAGCTTCAAACTTTATATATAAATAAGTATAAGTATATATATATATATATATATATATATATATATATATATATATTTATCTTATCTTATATTATTGCTGGCCTCGGGCTCAGGCAATAAAACAAATTATTTAACGGCCAAGTGCCGGAGTGAATATTTATTTAAGCGACTTACTGGAAGAGCGCTGTATTCAAAACTAATTTATTAATACAAAGAATATTTCGCTGAAGCTAAAACTCGCATAACGCCACAATGTCATGGTCGGCAAGCCGACTACGCAAAATCATAGGCAATAACGGAAGCTCTTGCAGCAAAACAAAAGTGTCCGGTTACCGCCGCTGACCATTGCAGCTATAGCGCGCTGATACAAAGTATGCAGCGCCGCAATTGCGAGGGCTGTTCTTTAACTTTTGAAGCACGCGATAGCGAGGGTTGATTGTAAACTTATGAAATATCCTATATTGAGTGTTTTGTCTTAACTTATATATATTTGTGATTTAAATTCCATTATGGTTTTACGTTTAAGCCGCTTCACAAGCTTGCTTACTTGCATCAGTTATTATAATAAATTCTTTGCGAAAATCCGCTTATTGTAATAATGACGTGTGCATTAGTTTTTCTTTGAGATGCTCAAAGGCGATTTGGCATTTTTCTGTCCTATGGAAAGGTACATTCTTAACATAACTTACATACATAACTTAGTTATGTGCCATGATTAATCAACGAATAAGCGGTAGTAGTTGCAGAATGCAACGAAACTTCCAGCGCCGCAGCTTGTGGGACTGGGTAATTTTGATGACATCATATGTTTTGTCATCTTGCAAAACTCCTTTATTAGTGCATTTGTGACCTAGAAAAATCACTTCTGGGTGCAATTTTAGGTGGTGTTTTATGCATATTTTCTGTTAAGTTTTTCAGCATATGTTTTCGAAACAGCCTATGACTATTAAGTTTTCCAAAGAAATGCTTGCGAAGGTTCAAGTCCAAAAAATGCGATTATCAGAAATAAGTTTGGCGCTATCGTGTGAAGCGATATGAGCCATTGCTAGTTAGATAACTGGTCACCTCCTTTAAGAGCGGTACAAAATTTCGCCGACGACCACCCCCACCCGCACCCTCTACTCTCTCCCACCTCCAGCGCCACACAAATTGCAAAATACCGAAATTTTTTCAAAATAACAAGATTTAAGAACGTGAACGAGTATTTCGCAGTCGGTAACGCCCGACTGATACGTTCTTACTTGTTTTTATATTTCATCTAATTGGCTATGAGGACTTCGATCATTTTTTATGTATATACTTCAAATAATTGTTAACAAAGGTTGTGTTGAGCGTCTATTCCGTTCGGCTCTTCTGATTATATCTTTCATACATTAAACGTACTTAAGCTAAATACATGAGGGTCTTATTCTATGTGTTCCGTATGTATGTTTATGCGGAAGGCATTTATACATAAGACATTTATGACGTGAACAAACATTTCCCAAGCGCCTCTATCGCCTCTGCATAGATGGCTGATCGAGTTTTAAGTGCGCTGCTCTATATTACTTTATGTATATAGTGTCAAGTGTCACAAAGTATTATGGTCAAAGCCAGATCCCACACAAAATTCTGGTTCCATTCCTCAATAAAAGTGCCAAAGCGAATACCACCAACCATGATAGTACGGAAGTCAAGATGGAAGAGATGAAGGGTGCCATAAACCAGGCGGTGATAAATAGCGAAGGATAGCATATCTTTTGATGTCTGTAAGACCTCTGCAGATAAACCTTCACGACTGTAATTGGTGTCCGGTGCTCATCGGCTCTGTTTAGCCAGACGCGCAGCTGACAGTTTTAATCCAACTTTTGATAGTCGGAGGCAAGGTTCTTGGATTAGGAACTTCGGATATTAAACTTTTGGTAGCGGGATCACAAGGAAATAGTCAAACCTGTATTCTCTTAAAATAAACACATTTATATTTTTCTGCTCCACAGTTTTAGTAATAGCATCAAAACAACAGCAATCGGCCTGGAACTCCAACCTGCTTCAATAAAGCTGACTTTAACCTACTGGGCCCACAACTATCCGGGTGTTCCTCCAGATAAGGTAACGCGCAGCCTGATCGAAAACTACGAAAAGCGGAGCAATGACCATCTCACCCGGTGGGAAGCACCGACACAAGCGAAAGGTTTGAGTTACTTGCTAACTACCGCTTAAACACTAAGTTGGAAATATGCAACAGGGGATCGGATAGTAAAAGGCCCAAAAGAGGACCTAGATCATTATATCAGGTTTTGGAGATCTGCAATTAACTACTTTTCGTAAAACCCTAAGACAATCTGGCATCCTTCATGCTAATAAGCTTAAGCCTTTCTTCAGCATATATCTACTTAAACTCTATAGCACTAGAGCTTCTCTCAGACTCGCAACATGCATATCGGAGACACGGCTTAATACTCTGTTGTTGCAACCAAATAGGAATTGTAAGACCGCAAAAATAATACCCTATTAGCCTTTCTTGACATAGAAGGAGCTTTTAAAAACGTCGGTTCGGACGCAGTTTTTTAGACATTATGTAATATGATGAAAGTTAATGTGAAGCCATGGGAACCTGGCAATGAACAAAGCCTAATTGAAACACTCAAACATAGCATAATAATCTATAGCGAAAGCTATTCGACAACTACCAATTCAAAATCAGTCATGAACTGCCGTAAATCCCTACATGAAATTGGAGAGCAGGTCGTCATAAGGCAAATCTAGATGTCAGGTTACCAAAATATCTAAGGCAACTGCATAGAGTTAGCTAGAATAGGCCACTTCCATGGGCCACTTGTTAGCTTCGCCTTCAAGAGAATTTCCACAACAGAGCCAAAAATCACTGGCAAAACTCACCAAATTTCTTTATTGTACAACAAACCTGTCCGCTCAATTGCTATTTGCAAATTAAAGTAGCGTAACTGCTCTGCGGTGGTTCGATCTTTAACAGGCCAGTGGGTAGTAGCGATATACACCATGAAGCTTAAAGCCTATATAAAAACTGCAGCTGCAGATACGAGGAAGAATTATCCTGCATTAATATATTTCGTTTCTCCTTTCGTCAGTCATCTTACTGATGTAGTCGAGATTGGTCCCAGGAAAAATAATTGATTAGATCCACGTTATCACTGATCAAATTTTACTTAAGTGTATCAAAAATATCTGCAGCCATTCTAACCTAACATATGCAAATGTTCAAGCCCGCACTTGAAGACTGCTTCACCCTTAAGAGGCAGTATATTCGCATCAACGACCCTTTAATCGACCACATATATCGCAGAATTGCAGGCAGAATAAGAAAGGAGCTAGATATAAGAAACACATAGGCAATGGAAGGACTTCCGGAATACGTTTAAGCCGCTTATATGGACTTCATCAGGCATTAAACAGTGTGGGGCATGAAGGCCTTTAATGAAAAGAATGTTAAACACGTACCTTTTTAACATGCAAAACATTCAAAAATTCTTCATAACAAAAGAAGCAAAATCGGACTAAGGTGTCTAAAGGCAGTTCATTGGGAACAACACTATAAAATCAATACACTCACGTCACTCCGACATTTCATCGATGACCGGTCCGGCTGGTCCAGTAGTCACTCGTGCTGACGAAACAGCCGACCTGTACAGAAAGTTTTAAAACGCGTAAAAGTCAAGTAGCTTGGGATAAAAAGAGCTTCCAGAGGATCCACCCATGTGATCTCCTAAATAATAGCTATTTATATTTTTAAGCCCAAAAGCACATTTTCGTTACGCACAACACAAACAGCAAACAGCAAGCAGCTCACTTTCCTCAACAGCTGCGTATGTTTCCAATTTAGACCCTCAACTTTTGATTATCTTTTAAACTTAAAGCTTATAGGGCATTAAAATGTATGTTGAACAAAAGCCCAGTATTTGATTTGCGATTTTTTTATTTATTGTTTTATATTGGCATTTGTGCCTAGGTATCCTAATCCATTATATTTTAAATCAGCGTATTTTTTGCGCAAGCATATTAAATATAATTTGGTGGGTCTGGATCTTATATATATATTAATGATCATTTGACATATATACATATCTAGTATTTGTATGGTTCATACGAACTGAAAAAGTTCAAGCTCAGATTTGAGCTCTTGTTGTCTCTAAAATCGCCGTGTTTATCAAGACTGACAGACAGAAGGATGTGGCTAAAGTATATATACATATACTCAATGGATTCAGCTTTTAGAAAAAATAAAGTATATACATACATAAACATTTAAGCTTTTAGTTCTGAAAATTTGAAAATGATTGATCAATAAGCGAAAAAGTTATTAAGGAATACATTTGTTATCTTGTAGGAAAATTAGAAAAAATAAGCATAATAAGTTAAGTGCGGGGCCCTTGAAGTATGTGAGACGTAGTTTCTAAGGCTGGAGTATCTCTCACTCAGGGACTCTCTCTCAAGAGGGGCATCCTACAGAATATTTATAAGTGTAATCTATAGAAAAGATTCTCCTTGATCAAAAGCTTGGCAGTCTGCAAACCGTACTTTGGCTCTAAAACATACGAGGTAAGACACCGTGACGAGTACAAAAGAGGTGAGTTACGACAGCGTCACGCACAGCTGGCCACACCTAAGTTGGTTCACCGTAGCAGTACCGACCCGCGATCGCAAATGGTAATGGAAGGTGGGCGACCCTCACCCACATTCAGCCAGGACTAAGATGATACACCATAGCAGCTACAAGTGTATGCAGAACGGTATCTTATATAATATTTATAAAAGCATATCTTTTTTTATAATTGTATAAAAAACTACATTAGTTTGGCTAGTCGAGCAGGTCAAGGAGATGCACGAAAACTACCTAATGTAATCAATTTTAACCAATCCGAAAAATACATTCTTCGATCACCCGCCGGTTATTTTTGATTTTTATAAATCACCGAACTATTGAGCATCGGAAAAGACAAAGCAAACATAGTCGTGAACGACTAGATGGTATCCAATGCCCAGCAGCTAAAGCTGGGAATCGACGAACTAGACCCTCTTCTGTGAACTTTGGTCTATAACCTTAATAAATATGCTAACTCTTTGACGAAACAGTTCCTGGGCCAATGTTCGTCTCGAAACGCTTTACACGACGCCTGTTACCATTCAGTAAACCGTGTTGGCTCGGTTGATATTTACTGACCAACACTCCGAGCTTTGGATACCATTAGCACCTGAGATAACCATCTCGTGGCCATCATTCCATGGGAAGGTCCCGACGGAATCGCGCAGCTGGTTGCACTTTTCATGTAATAACAACAACTTCGGTTTTGAACTAAACTACCAAGTGATGATACAAAAAAACAAAAACGCCAAAAACGCCACTTAGAAATGCCGATAATAAGAGATAGGAAAAAAGGCTTCCGTTTGTCAGACCGTCACGTCACGCGACTACGTCCCCAGATGCAAAATCTGCATTAGGTATACAAATTCTGCAAATTTAGACCCCTAAGAGGCTTAGGAAACTGATCAGTACTGCAAAAAACCCAATATTTGACAGACTGCGTCTATTCTGGTTGATCTACTCCTTATGTATCAGCCGGCGATAAGACAGAACAGTCCAATAAAAAAGAGCATACTTGCGAGACTGAAACAGAAACAAGATGTTAGCAAAAATCATGTTGCTGATAAGCTATGCCTCTTCGACGGAACAACCGACGGAACTCCCAAATGCGATATGGCAATGCAATCGGCACTGTAATCGACAGCTCCGGCTCAGGTTGATTATGATAAGAATAATCTTACTACTACTTAATTGAAGCATCCACAATTACTGGACACTATTCTGATGAGGGGCACTGATGGCATGCCATGATATGCTGACGGGTTCAAAAACAATCGGACCATCAACCTCTTAATATGACTCCGAAGTTTAACGTGCTTCTCGTAGTGCTGGTGGGGCATGAAGGCCTTTAATCAAAGAAATGTTAAACACGCAACTTTTGAACATGCAAAACATTAAATAATTCTTTATAACAAAAAAAGCAAAAGCGGACTAAGGTGTCACTTTTGCTTACGAAACAGCCGACTTGAACAGCAAGTTTTAAAACTCGCAAAAGTCAAGTAGCTTGGGATAAAAAGAACTTCCAGATGATCCACCCATGTGATCTCCTAAATAATAGCTATTTATATTAACAATTAAACGCCCAACGCAAACGGCAAACAGCAGGCAGCACACTTTCGTTATCTGCTGCATATGACACAAGATCGAATAAAAAGATGCTTTAAATGCATCAAGATTGAAGCCTAAAAAGCGTTGAAATTTGGTTAAGGTTCTGCAACTCCACTTTAACAGCAGAGGAGCCAAGGAACTCTTCTCTTAAATGGCACTTGAAGAAAAGAAATGGTCATACCGATTATCAGTAATCCAAACATACATAATCAAGCTTATGTGCGCATGTGAGTTGACGACAGGCACCAGAGCTAAAATGCTTTTGTCAGACCGAAGAAAAGCGACAAAACGTCTGCGTGCTAACCAGTAAAACAGTCCATAAAGGATTTGACAACCTAGATGCCCAGAAACCCGCATCTTACTCGAACATACAGATTTAAAATTTAAGCCTTGGATATTATATTTTTTTCTATTGTAGAAATATAAAGTGAGAATATGAAAAAGCAGCAGGATCTGTACTCTTGTATCGTTGTCTTTATCCTAGCTAAAAATTAGCCAAGAATTTGGAGCGATAATATGATAATGGAAGTGTATGTACACTAGCCACCTGTACTAAATTCTACCAGTACATATATATTATAAGTTTTTAGGCCGCAAGTGTGTCAGCGCTTGACGGCAGTGGTCAATCTTGGTACCGTGGGATAGGAATGTACGCGAGCATTTTTTTTTTTTTGAATATCTTACTGTATATATACATATATATACACTTTACAAGAACGTTCTAACGAACAAATTTGGTATTTTAGCTGTGACATTAACCAAGCTGTGCTAAAAAACCAAATCCAATTGGTACAAGTGGCGAGCCAGTAGCTCTGCTTATGCGATGACTGATTCTATTACAGTTGCAAGCGTTGCATCGATGCTCACGATTTGCAACAGTTAAAGTATTGACATGTAGCGCGGTGGAACGAATAGAACGCTGTGCGCAAAAAGTGAATCTGTTCAAGACAGCTGATATCGCTTAAAGCTGGTATTGCTTAAAGCGCAGACTCAACTAACCAAGCTGATGGCGCGAAGGATCAAAAAAGTTGTGCCTAATTACAACACTTGGCGTACAAAACGCGACCACCTATACCAACTTCCCAAGGATTTGTCATTGGCTATTTCACAGATAGTGTCCAACTGTACAATACCACTTCTGGTCGACTAGTCGATATCAGTCGTAAACATCCGAAAATCTCTACATGTGCTGGCAGAGCAGTTCGTCATTACCCTTATCTGCGTCCCAAGTTATCAGAATATTCTAGGCAACTGCGAGCGGATCAGTTAGCCAGACTAAGTACGATAAATACCCTCCCTTCGGACATAAGCAAATTTGTATGCCCATGGCTAACTGTAAACTTTGCCTACGAGAACGTTTCCACAACATTGTCAACAAGCAATGGCAAAACTCACCAGTAAGTAGAATATAATGTCAAAGCAGGACTTCCGTAAATAAAGCTCGCTGAATTGACCATGTAACCTCTGCAGTAGTCCAAATACACGCCATAATACTTAAAGCCCCATATAACGACTTCTATTGCAGGCCTCAGAGACAATGAAGAAGTATAAGGAATCCAACACTTTTTCTGCCCCTGCACCGCACTAAGCAACAAAAGACTTCCATTCTTCGAAAGACTGGTCGTCAACCACCTTAACGATCAAGCTAACATCAGCCAGGGCCCAATTTGTCCAGTCATCAAACTGGACCCTTCTCTGATGCAAGCATCTTAACCAGGTTCAAGGGTTGAAACCATATCTATGGCTTAAGTGTGTCGAGTATATTGGCAGTCAACTTAACTAACCTTACCTAACCGAACACATATCAGAGACAATGTGAACAGAGCTAGCAGCAATTTATCCGGTCGAATGTCAAACATTATTGGTTCACATCATCGCTGCAGACGGCTGCTATTCGTCTCATACAGTGAATGCAGGGAGTCATACAGGCAATGTTGACTGCGCATTTTATGTGCATTACGTACCGAATCCGGGTACGCGGCAGTAGATGCTAGAAAAACAGCACAATTCGAGATCTAAGTTTACTTATGACACTGAAAGAGACTTAATGCTATCTTCTTTCGTAAGTTATCAATTAACATGTGTTCAGTGTGAGGCAAGTTCTACACACATACAAATATACAGCAGCAATTTTCTTAGCGGCAGTAAATCATTTATCCACATTTTTTTAAATAGCGTCCTTTTTTAAATTTCTTACGAAGTGGGCGAATTAATCTCAATTTAAGCGTATCATAAAAAGTGTTTATAATACATTTACCAAATTTTCTTATACGGATTATTAGCAAACATAACGAACTTAAGCTCACCATGTATGAATTTCTGTGCGATGCAAATATGCGGTATTTTAGGTTTTGTTTCTATCTTTTCATAACTGTTTGAAGTTTCCAAATTATTTGCATGGCATTGCCTTTTGTAAACATCAAACTTTCGTCGTAGCATTAACTTACATAAAATGGTTGCTAAGATGGTTAAATACTAAGGTTTTTATGCCATATGCTTATTTACATGTTTTAAAGGTATCAGTGTAAAGTAAATGCTTTGCAAGAATATATTAAAGCAAATTTGGTTTTTATAGCTCTACAATTAATGTGCTTAAAAAAAGACTATCTAAATTGTAATGAACAATTATTGTGAAAACATAGTATCTCAATTCGTTTTATACTGTAAATAATAGTTGATATTTAAATTTTGATTCGCTAACATAAACTAAATTTTTTGTTCTGATTAAACCTGAGATCGTAGAACATGCACACTCACATTTTATAGAAATCTTACATCTTGTTACCTACCGAAATGCACTACAAACTTACTTAATAACATTCGTTACACAGAATTGCGATCTTTTCAGTGTGTCTATTATTTTCTATCGTTAATTCGTTTATGTATTTAATGGTGTAGGTGTTATCGTGTTTGGTTCAAAGAAACCCGTCTACGAGTTTACAGAAAGGGAAAGAAATAACGATTTGAAACAAACTTGATTTGCGTTTGGCATAAACAAAGTGAATGAGTTCAATATTAGCTTTCTAGTTCTTTTAGTCTCTGAAATAGACTCGTTCATACAGATAGACAGACCCGCAAACGGACATGGATACGTCGAATCGGCTAGTAATGCTAATCAGGAGTTTATATACTTTATGGGATCGAAGACACTTTATTCAGTTTGCTACATGCAAACATACACAAAAACAGTGTACCCTTTTTTTAGGTTATAAAAAAGCAAACCAATAAAGGTTTTTTCTTTTCATTGTTAATACTGTAACACGTCTCGTAGTTTCGTGGACAGCCTCGGTTAGTTCAGTATACCCAGGGGTGGGTATCCATCCTCAACCCTGCCCTTACACTCTAAAAAATTCCAAACATACATATACACATGTACACATATACATGTATATACACTAATGACGCAATCGCCCTTCCAGCAATATGATAATTTAACTTTGTTTTCCATTTAATTAGTTCTAATGGGCCTATGCGTCACCGGTGCAAACATACGCATACGTTTTTAATAAATTGTATACAGCGGCGTAACTGGCTGGTGGCCATCTCCACGAATGTCAAGAATACTCGTATTTAAAACACATTTACGTATTTGGACATGCACACTCACGCAAAACATAAAAGCCACCAAAATATATTTCGGGGTCTGTGCACCTGTATAAAACTAGAACTTAGAAAACATGCATAATGACTCTCAATGCCAATCTCCGTTCTTAACATTTCCGCTGAGATATGTGTTTTTACCTTTTCTTTTATTGTCGCTTTATTGCTTCGACCTGTAGCTGCTTGGCCACCCTTAGTTTGGCCTGGTCAGAATGTAATCACGAAAAACAAATTTTGTTTGTAAGTAAATTTGCTTATGTACGTAAGTTCATTTGCCCCAAAACCAGCAAAGTGGTCTATCCTAAAGATATAATCAGAAAAATCAATGTTCAATGCAAGAGCAAAGCACTCAAGCCAACAAGTACAATAATCAGGAACACGTAAATAAAATACGAAGCAGTAGTTGCGCACGGTATACAGGAACAAAACAACATGCATCCAGACCCACACGAACGCTGATTCAAAAGTAGGTTTTCCTGCTTTAGTTCATAAAAAAAACAATTGCAAGGATAAAAGAAAAACGTTTAATAGGTGCGGGGCCAAGACCTAGAGAAAAACTACATTTAGCTTTAAATAGAATTAAAAGCAAGTAAGAACGCTGTAAGCTGGGGGTGACCAGTTTTAAAACTCTGGGAGATTTTGAGTTTTGCGGGGGGTAGAGCTATAAATAATGTAATCTTTGGGGAATGTTGTACATACCAAATTTTGTAGGAAATATTCGCCTTTCATTGATATGCGATTTATGGTATATCCACATGTTATCGAATTGCCAGCCTCCAGGTGTGCGCGGCTCAAAAATCTTAGCACTTTGTTTGAAAAGGATAGCTACAAGTATATATACAAAGTTTCAAGTCTCCATCTTCAATATGGCTGAAAAAAAGTGAAAATAGTTCATCCGGACGGACAGTCGGACAGCATGACGGACATTGAACAAACATAGAATACAAGTTTCACTTTGTGAACGAGTATAAATATTAATCCCGTAAATAAACATTTTCGTGTAAAATCAGTGCATGCTTATCGACCCAAAATCCAGAAGTGTATGATTTACCTATTTACTGCAAATGTGACGTTATTTTTATCACAACGTATGACAGAATAATCAGACTTGACTAATGTTCGTAAACCAATCGGGAGACTTTTCAGAACCATATTAAAAACTCCCATACAACACTAATTATACGATGGGCGTCTCAGACATTTCAAATTCAGAAACACAAGCTGAGTTTAAAGACGGCATAATCAAAATAGATATATATACATACATACTATGTTGCATAAAATGGGAGGTAAGACTCCACCTTGCAAGGTGCTTCTATGTCTTTTGGATTACTGCTTCTGTTGACACATTTTTAAATGCGCCAGAGATATCGGTGCCCATGACATATTCACAATGGTGTAGTGCTCTCCCAATGCTCGCTATCAGTCTCCACCGATCTCTCCTTTGTATATACGTGTGGATTTGGCTTACTTGGTTCGGTACGCACTTTACTTTATATGGAGCTCTAAAAGTTTTTTTTAGTGCTTTTACCATAAATGAGGTGAGACCTATCGGTCTGTAGTCCTTCGACTTAACAAGCCTGTACGTACCCATACGACTCCTGTAGTCTCGGACATGCGTCAAACAATTGGGGGTGATAATGCGTCTGCAGGTATCACAAGCTGCGTTGTTGGTTCCCTGACTTCACTGCAGCTGAGAAAGTATGCATCCACAAGGGTGCATATCCCTGTATCTGTATATGTGCCTGACTTTACAGTAGCTTCCGAAGTCGTGCGTTTGCAGTACCTTCTCTACCACAGAGCAAAAAGTTCTCCCTTAGTTCAATTTTTCATTCGAAACTTCTTTGTTAAAGTTGCAGAGCAACATTTTTTATTCATTCCGGATGATGTTTTTTTCTGCTTGTTTAGATAGGCAACAGCCCCGATGGCTTGACCACTCGAATCGTCGGAAAAGAAAAATACAAAATAATATATTTATTTAAATATTAAAGCGGCAATCTTAGCGCTGTGGAGGCTAATATGCATTCGATGTGGTGGCTTGAAAAAATGCACAAAGGTGCATGCATACATTTTATTTATTTTTTAAGGATTTTCCTTATGGTTAGCTTGGTAACTAGGAAGTATAGTCAGATGATCTCGAACATAATCGCTCTGTAGGCTTTCCAAATGCGCATGAAAATTTATTTCCAGACCACCATACTAACTTAAATCCACTTTTAATTCAGGATGAGCATACTGAAGAGGTCTTCGTTGTTCCCCAATGCTGCCAATCAGATCCTGCAGATAGTTTCTTTCTTGCAGAAGAAAATAGCTGGATCGGATGCTGTGGTTGCTCCTCCGGTGCAAACTGCCGAATAAATGTTTGCTTTTTTACATCAGCGTTTGTTTTTTAGTGCTTTAATTTGGTACTAACTTATACCTACCTATTTATTGCTCACCCCATACCCCGTGTGCATTTGACTCGCCTGTTTGGATCACGCAAGTCCGCAATGTTGGAGAAAAAGTCGGATTGCTAAGGTCTTGACTGCCTGATTAGGAAATACCCTAGTATATCTTTACAACCATTTCAACTCCTTCACACAATGGTACGCCGCACGCACTTTACTCAGTCATTGCGCTTGGCCCCCACAACCTACCATTATAATTTACTTTAAAACTTAAAATATGATCCATATATGATTTTAAAACCAACTAGATTTCAATTTTTATCCATATTAATGTAACGGGCAACTTATCGAAAAATATTATGAACTTGTTTTGCGCATTAATTAGGAATCAAAAGTAGAAAACTTGTAGTATAAAACTCGAGAAATATGCGTTGAAACAGACGGACGAAAAGTCGAACGGACATGGCCTAGTCAACTTCTCTTGTCATCCTGATCATACATACATCCTGTTATATACATAATTTTGCACAAAACCCCTTGTTACCCAATTTCAATAGGTCAATGGGATAAAAAGGAATAGCAGAACCCGCGGCACTTGAACGCTGCTAATTCCACACTACTTGCGATCAGGGGAATAGCTGGCCGGACAGGTAAATAAATAAATATATATATATATATATTCCAATATATATACAGTGGCGAGCACATGCGGATACATGTTTCGATATTGTGACTTTGAGTGGCTGTAAAACCCAGAAAAATGCATGAATCGATTTGAAATTTTTAACAAAAATCCTTTAATAATATATAAAACGAAAACAAAAAGATTTAATCCATTATCTCCTCCGTAGCTCGAACAATCGAAAACTAAAAAATGAGCATGTATCCACTTTTGCACGTTTCAATAGTTTGTCGATTTTGTCTTCGAAATCAACCGATAAAGGGGATTCCTAGAAATTATAGTACTGACAATGCTTAGGGTACTGTTTTGCATTAAAATCGTCGAGTTTTGACTAAGCCAAAAGCTCTGATTCTCTTTTTTACCGGATAAATCTACTCAGGCAGAAAAATGAGGAAAATTAGTCAAACTAAAGAAAACCAAGTGGTGGAAATGACTAAAAACAATTTTTCAGCTCGCAAAATTGGAAAAGAATTGGGAATTTGCCATCAACAGTGCTTCAGGTTAGGAAGCGGCGAAATATAAGCCCACCTGAGCCGAAAAAATCGCGTCCACGACTGCTTACCGATAGAGATGCTCGATCTATGGAACGGATAATGATCAACCGACCGAAGACAACACTAAAACAAGCTTCAGCTTCCTTGAATAAACCTATTAGTGAGTGGACAGCACGCCGGACGCTTCGCAGGATCGGCCTAACAGCTTCTATTTCGCGGAAGAAACCTGCGCTCTCAGCGAAGAGTGTTGCAGCACGGCTTAAATTCTGCAAGGAACACAGGAATTGGAGTGTGGATGATTGGAAGAGGGTGATTTGGTCAGATGAGACCAAAATCAATCGGTTTCAATCATCCTCACGACGATTTTAATGCAAAACAGTACCCTAAGCATTGTCAGTACTATAATTTCTAGGAATCCCCTTTATCGGTTGATTTCGAAGACAAAATCGACAAACTATTGAAACGTGCAAAAGTGGATACATGCTCATTTTTTAGTTTTCGATTGTTCGAGCTACGGAGGAGATAATGGATTAAATCTTTTTGTTTTCGTTTTATATATTATTAAAGGATTTTTGTTAAAAATTTCAAATCGATTCATGCATTTTTCTGGGTTTTACAGCCACTCAAAGTCACAATATCGAAACATGTATCCGCATGTGCTCGCCACTGTATATATATTCCAAGCGTTCAAGTCCCCGCGGGTTCTGCTAACTGATCGGCCCCTGATCACAACTAAATATTATCAATGAAGTTTTAAGAGCCAACATCTAAGCAGAAAGGCATAAGTAGTAATTATAAATGAAACTATCGGCGAGTTAATCTAGACTTATAAATATAAAAAATTCAATGTTATGCCCCAGCGCTAAGACGTTGATGTTTGTTTTAAACTTTTGTGGAACAAATTAAAATAAAATGAAACATTTTCCATGCATTATATGTGATTAAATTAGTTTACTTTAAGAAATGACATTCATTTTGTTTCTGTTAATTATTTTTTTTTTTTAATATTTGTAGCATGTGTTTATTAAGATTTATATCCACTATTTAAGAAAATACATGTAAGTATCGCAAGCTTGCTAAATTAATGAATACTATAATTATTAAAACCCGTTATTAGTCACGGATACTTTTACTATATTGTAGTTACAAAAGTATAAAGTATCTTAACAGTGACCTTATCACGAGATATACGATATCTATCGGTTCAAAAGTTTCGAGTTGTAGACATTTGTATATCTGCCGGTAATTGGAAAAATTTTACTAAGAATGTTGTACAGATTTGTAAGATAATAGTATCAATACTTTGTACTCATATGGAGAATAAATATTATAATTTATATCTGTATATATGTTTATACCTGTCTGTTTAAACGTACATACCTACATATATATGCTCAAAATTTAAGATGCACATTTACTTATAAAAAATAACTTTGGCGTAAAAACATTAAATCTTAACACGTGTACACATATTATGTCAATTACGATGAATTTTGAAACTTTACTCGCAATTCGTTAATTATTTAAGTTGTTTTGCCAGTGTTGATTTTGCCGGAAATAAATATTTTGAATGTTTACTTCATAAATACGTGCGTATTGGGCGTACGTGAATCGTGAACTTTGTAATTTAAACAATACAATTATTATATCACTTCGAAGTGAACTTACATATACTGCGCATTATTAAAATATGGATTTGCTATGTACTGAAAGCATAGTTACACATTCCGAACTGTCCTCATATAGGTATAATAACACAACGCCAGTTTCACAAAAGATCACAAAGCCCTTTATAATTTGCAACTGCACAAGCAGTTCCTTGCCGTGCTCAGCAGCATCTTTCTCAACCATCACAAAGCGTAAAACGACAGCAGATGCTAGAGCCAACAGCAATCCTGTAGTCTCTGTAAGCGTACCTATTGATTGCAGTATGAGTGAGCTGGTGTATGTATTTACATCAGTAGCAGGTGCAACTTGTCCTGCAGCTGCAACTTACACAACAAAACAACGTCTACAAAGACAATCAACCAGTAACCAACTTCGTACGCATCACAAATTTAACCACTCTGTCAACTTGACTTGCACTGCAGTAACTAATAAAGCGGAGGTTGTAGGCGATAAACATTTTGAGTATGTGAATACACATGTGGTCGTTACAGATCCCATTTTCAAATTGGATCGCTGTTTAGAAAGCGCACTTAAGTCAGAAGAAAAACATCAGCAGATTGTCGAAACATATTTCAAAACTGTACAGAAGGACATTACCCCACCTATGCGCAAAATCGTTGCAGAATGGATGATGGAGGTGAGTAGACAGTTATTTGTTTGTGTGCAATTTTTCGCGTATGTAAGCGTTGAGATTTCTCAAACTTCGTGGACTTGTTCATGAAGAAACCAAGAAACATTTATTACACGAGATTCCTCATTCTGGCTGTTATATTCTTTAGTACAACCCCATTATACCCTTTTAACCACCACCAACATTTTGTTTTGTTTTTAAAATAAGTTATTCAATAATCTAACCTATATAATATAACTTAGTCTGCCTCTGCGCGGTTCATTTGACCCCAAAGTTGTATGTTGGATATAAGTGACACCAACCATTTAGATTTTCATCTAACAACATTTAAACTAAGTTATCTAATAACTTAATGTATCTAATATAACAGAGGTTTGTGTCTTGGACAAAAAAAATTGTACTAATTGCCAGCGCGTGCACAGCTGGAACCTGCTGCACACAAAGCCCACTGCGATTGGCTTCTAAATTATGTCGCTAGGTTTCGATAGTTTGATATCTTCTGATTAAATAGAATTGTAACGTAGCCGAAATATTTAAAAAAAAACACTATTTACAAACGTTAAGTTTCGCGAACTGCAAACATAATATTAATATGGTTTTGCGTTATTCGAGTGGCAAATCTAATACCATTTTCAACACTTGCCAAATATCACTGCAAAAAAAACATCAGATAAAAAAATGCACAGTAGAAAAAGCTGCAGTAATTTCAACAAAATATGCAAATAACAAGAGACGATTTCCGTCACATTTACTATAAATTCCAATAACCGAAAGGTGTCCGAATCATTTTTGTACGTCTTTTAAGCCATATTTTTGTTTTTGCCTTTTTGTAAGAAATGAAATCAGATATTATTATACATAAAGGGAAGGATAAAAAGAAAAATGTATAAATATAAAAGGAAAAGAAATAGTAGTTGTGCTCACTATATATAGTCCAGCATTGGTTTTAGTTGGAATTAAAAATATCCTTGACATTTCAGCATGTCAAAATGCAGCCCTAATCATCAGTGACCCGTGGACCCGCTTTTGTCGGTTTTGACGCGGTTGCCTTAAATAGCGCCAATATTTATTGCAATCGTCTAGGCCGACTAAAATAAACTTCTTATCGGAAAAAAATGACTGTCCAATATATATATTTTTCAGAAAATACCAAGCGATATCTTTGGTGGCATGGAAGTAGCTTAGGTACAGGCTTCCGGGAAGTATGTAAAAGGTTTATATATTCAACCAAAAGTTAATAATAATATATATACCTTTATAAAATTGTACAACAGCGCCAATCTCACCATATTACCTTCAAGTTTTAGGTCAAAATATTCAAATTTGTATGCACTGCTGACAATATATGTCTGTAAATGTTCAGATATTGTACTTTGTATTGTATCAGATTCATTGTATTTTCAATTAAGTGTGTTATTTTTTTTAATTTGATAAGAAATTATGCAGGGCCAACCACTATATAATGGGCTTTGCTTCAAGTCTATTTTCTATATTGGCTCCCTTTAATATATATTTTAAAGGGTAGTTTTGATAAACCAAACATATACGCTAACTCTGGGACTTGACTATCTGATGCTTACAACACACCAGCTGAGCTACTTCAAATATCGTTAATTTTCCTGTCACTTTATTTTTAACGAAAATTTAGCAAAACGTTAAAAGTTGTTACAGTAAATGACAACAAAAAAGGAGACAAACGACATACACTCAAATCTAACGAAATCGTCGATAAAAGTGCAAACCATACTTTACAGTGTGTACAGGTATACCAATACCAATACAATTTATAAAAAATAACAGTTTTAAATTTAATGTTTTTTAATAAAAAATTAAAACTAAATATTGTTATTTCATTATTCAAGAGTAAAATAAAAGTAAAATGAATTTATTTCAATAGGGTTTCTTAATATTAAAAATGTCTTAGTACATCTAATGAAAATAAGGAAAATAATGTCTGTTTACCAATAAAAATGTAAATCTTACTATGTAGTTGGATTTCCTTTCATTTTATGACTTCTTTAAGTCTATTTGGCATTAATGCTACCAGTTTTTCTAAATATTGTGGACTAATTTTTACCCATTCATAATGTAACGCTGCTATTAGATCTGGTTTGCTCCGAATTTCATGACCCCGTATATTTTGTTCCAAACATGCTTCATACGCATGCACAGCCTTCCGCCAAACCGTATATCGCAAATCCGACCCAAATATATTATATTGACTCATCTTAAATATTACTGTGTGCCAAAACTCAGCAGGATGATTTTTGTACGCCTGAGCAAATTCACGCGATTCAATTTTTTTTTTTTTTTTTTTTTTTTTTTTGCTTATGCACGGACTTTCTTAATGTGTCGTTCTGTCGTTTTGTTGTTCCTTAAATAGTTTCTAGGTACACTGACCCTCGACGAGCTTGACTGATATTATTAACTTTTGTGGCACTCTGGAACGGATGTTTGCCAAGTATATCAATTATTCTTCACTTATCTCTCACTGTCAATTTTGTTGGCCAACAAGTTCTGCTTTTATTTTCAATGCGACCTTCGTATTTAAAGCGGTCAATTACCGTTTGTTTTGTTGATCGGTTTCTTGATAACATTAAAGATTAATCTGTTTTTCCAAAAATTGTATTAGTCTACCTTTACCTTTTGTGGTACACTGTAGTTGTAAAAACACTTTGTTGACAGCATAAAATTTGATTGTTTTTAGTTTTTTATTTTTGTAAAACCTTTTGAAAATTGTATTAAAATTTTTTGTATCTACGCCCCTTGGTTCTTTTGTTTAGCATATTAAACAATAAGGACGGTATGTCCAACCCAACTTCCACCAAGGCTTATATAATCTTATATTGGTGATTATGCATATTAACTTACCAAATTTTCCAAATTTTGAATTTCGGTGTTCGCGATCGCTTCTTCATGAGGATAATTTGGTTTATGACAAACGGATAACAGTGCAAATGATCGTTCTCAACATAAGGTACCTACATTTTTCGACTGGGTCATCTGCAAGGATCAAAAGTTAAACTGGTACTGCCATGGGTTTGGTTGGCTTTCTCAAAATTTCCATTGCCAATTATCGCTCTAGATGGTTAAAAAAAAAACGCTTAACGCCCACTCAATGGTGACTCAACGTCAGTTACAAAACAATGCGAAATTGCGGAAAATATCATTGACGTTGACTTTTTGAGCATTTTATACTTTCGGTGACCTGGAAAAAATTGCAAGCGTACAAATTGTGTACACTTTCGAACTTGGATGCTGCAAGTCAGATCAATCCAAAATGTACATTCGTAGACAAAATACACTCAGCTGAGGAGCTATTGACACATTTGTATAAAATGGAAAATCTGTCCCTCTCTTTTTATTGCAAAAATTTTAAAACACATGCTTTTTGCTTTACTGGTCCAGAAGAAGTATATAATTTTTGCCAGCGACGCAAAACATCAACCTTTGTTTTAATTGTATGCATCGCAATCAACTATAAGTCAAACTATAAAGCTTATATAAGCTTTTCAACCCGTTTGCATTCATACATACATAAACAAACTCACACATACACACACACAAATCAACGTCGTACGCACTTTACGCGGTTGCTGCGCGTGCCGAACTATAGAAACGATATCTTTATGTTCTGCTAAACTAAATGTATGGTAGTTATGAAACTTTCAGCATTTATTAGCAGCATTGAAATATATGTACAAACCAATTTTCAGGACTGTAGTCTTTGATTTGCGATTTTTATGGTTTTTGTGGGGGCGATTGGGGGCAGGTACCCAAAATCCCGAGGTATCAACATTTTCTTTTTGTTAAAACTCTCATAACGCACTAAATTTATTGGTTTTAAAAGGTTGTCATCTCGCCAGCTTACTTCTGCAGCCAGATTTATGCGAAATAATGTCGTTGGATAAGAAAATGCTTATGATTATGTAAGTGGACATATATTTGGGGTAATTCTCCGGAGTTTACGGTGACGAGTCTTACAAGTGTGGCTGTTATGAAGGGTAGAAGAGTAATTCCTAATTTGGATTGAAGTAACAAACTCTCTGCTTACATGCTGCCTTCTTACCAAATAATGGCTGTGCAACATAAAATGTTTATTATGGGCTCTTAATTATCTTTATAGAGTCTACATTCTGTGATGGGGGATAGGCGCATTTTGTGGAAGTACTACTTGACGGTGTGTATTCAGAAAAAAGGCCACCAAGAGCCGATGCGCCGCTGATTTTTGATATTTCTACCTATGTGTGGGCTGACTTGCTCTTTAGCTTGTCGTAGCCCAGGTCATCTCTAAAATTTGTTATTTTGTGTTTCTCCTTTGACTATGTCTCTATCAAGCCTTTGTAAGGGAGCTGAACTCACATAAGGGTTCAGGTCCAATAAGATGGTTTGCGAAACCGGCCCTAGCTAGGCCGTCCGCAACTGCGCTGTTGGAAATTCTGGAATGTCCTGGGACTCCTAATAACGTCACCTGGTTTCAGCAATCCGCAACCAGTCTCGAAGAAATCCTTCATGAGAAAGTATTTGAATATTTCATTGTCAAGGATATGAGCAAAACTCAATGGCGTGGATCTCAAATTGGAAACCAGGTACCCATTGCTATTGAGATTTTTGTGTTTGGACCTGTGATCCCCGCACCAACCCTTTGATTAGTTTTTTAATCCGGCTGTGAACCATGGCAAGCTTGTGCAATCATAACAAGAGTTGTCATCATCCTATTCTATATGGTCTGAATCAAGAGTCCTAATTTTCACTAAAAAAAAGTTCTGTAGTCTTAAAATCCGTTCGATCGCAGATTTTTAAGCCAGGAATTGTTTTTATATTACTATCATGACCATTATCTAATGCGTTTGATAGTTTTAAATACAAAAGGCTCAAAAAAGCAACCTTGTTTATGTGCAAGTGCAGTGTATTTAGTCCTAAGACTGTCTCCAGTGCTGCAGTAGAAATTGTACGCAAGACATCCATGGCATCCGAGCCTGCTGAGCTACTACTTCTAGGCTGCGTTGCAGCAGAGCCAGAATAACCTCGTCGCAACCCGGGGCTTAAATGGGGTCAAAAGATTGTGTTGACAGTCTGGGTATACGTCTAGTTGGTGGTTCAGTATCCCCTGCATTAAAGGGACTATCCGGTCTTGTAATAAAACCATGAATATCACATAAAGCAATAGCTCTACAGTTTCCCGTCGATCTTGTGTAAAAGCATCATCTGCTCATTTTATCTTTTGCTATCTTTTTGTTTCTGGAAGTGACTTTATACTATATATGCGCAGGTAGCGCGATTAGTTTGTCTAATGTTCTTGTTAGACGTTACAACCACATCCCTCGTGGAGAATTTGGTCAACTTTGTACTTTGATTATATACGGTGGTGGTCATGTAATTAGGGACAGTATTTTTATTTGTTTTTTAAAGTGAAAGTAATTATGTTCATTCACCTTTAAAACATGTTTTTATAGAAGGATAAATTAAAAAAATTTGCTATAAAAGCTTTTTTAAAAACACCTAAAATATATGTATTTTGCTTGGATAACTTATAAAGAACACTTCAAGATTTTTCTTAACATTTTAAAAATTATCAGTAACAAACAATATGTAAGATTTAATTTATAGTTTAAATCCATTATTTGGTCGGATAGACCCTTCATTTGAGCACAGCATTCGTCTTCTTGGAATGCTAGGGACTAAATCCGGAGATCGCTTAATTGAAATATTTTGCCATATATTCTTCACATTTTTTTGAATTTTATATCTTAAACCTTTTTCAACGTCTGGCCAGATGATTCCGATGGGACTCTAATCGAAACTCTGTGTATGCCAGCCAAAAACCATAAAAATGAATTGAGCTGACATGTACTCGACTGTAAAAGCTTTTTCTCCATAATATTTTTGTATAAATGCTGGTCCATTCTTTGATTTATACGACGAATAAGAACAACGCCGTAGCATGAAAATGTAGCCCACACCATTATATTTTCACCAACCTGCTTAATGGTCTTTATAGCGAAGGTCAAGTTTCTTATTTTGCGGTAGTCGAATATACGTTTATCCATCTGATCCAACAAATAGAATTTAGATTCGTCGATTTAGAGTACTTACTTACAAATTTCTATGAAGTTTCTTTTATGAATTGAAGTCGGCTCTTAAACATTTTTTTATACGTATCTATTAATGCATTCACAAAGTCTACATTCAAGTAAACGCCATCTTATGGTTCGAGTTGACACTACAGATGTCCTGATGTTGTATCGTAAGTTTGTCAAATGTGGGTCTTAGGTCGAGGCTGTCGAGTTTTGCTATCAGTACTCATTGCACTGAACTTTTATTATGCACCATCGTTTTTAAATGAAATTAAAATTCAGGTATCACAACAAAAAACAAACAAGTTGATGAACCACGAGCCAAAATTTAATGAACCTTTATATTTTACAGTGGACGATAAATAATTAGTAAAAATATTAAATTTAAAGTCAAGCTGTACCTGCCACCTCTATATTGATACAAACTACTCTGCTATATATAAGTATATAAGTAACATCAGTTGTCAAGTAATCGTCATATATTTAAATTTCTGTACTACTACATTATTAGTTTACGGAACAAAATAAATTGGGTTACTGCGATTCAGTTCAATGAAGTTACACTCTCGGCTTTCTTTTATTTACCATGCCTTTGGTCCACCAGGGGAACCCACGATTCACCAAATGGGGTCTTAGAGCTACACTATTATGGTATAAGATTAAAAGCACATCTTGGAGTTGTTTAGATTCTAATTCTTCATCTTCCTCGTGGAGTTTTTCGCTAAGGCCTTGTATCGGTTGGGTTTAAATAATTGAACAGGAGTTCCGGGTCTGGAAGATCAAATTTAATCTGCGAGCCGCTGGACACCTTTTAGCTGTGCGTCGTCGTGGTCGCCAGAAAATATGCGTAAGCACCTCAATGGTTGACGAAACTATGTTCTCGAAGATAAAGAAGAATAGTTAGGTATCCTTCTGAATAAAAACGGAAGGAATTTTTCCGTTTTTATTTAGAAGGATATCTTCGCGAGGCGTACACTCAATCGATCAAACAACAACTTATCGAGCCGTAACGCAATCTTTGGATCTGGCTAAAAATTATCCATGGTTCTTGGAGACAAACCAGGTTGATGTGGGATTCGGCAGATGGTGCAGAATTGCCTGGGGCATCTTAATTGTGGTAATTTCTACTTCGCGGAGCGTTGGACAAACCAACCACTTTGGCCTTGTTAAGAGTCATTTCCACGTCACCATTCGGTGGTAGGTTAGACGCTTTGTACCTTATTGTATCTTGGACCTTGCTGGTTGTACTATTCCATTTACTGGTGCTAAAGTCATTCTGGAACAGATTCAGGATTATGAAGAAATAACCTCAGCTAAGAGACGCTCAGTAGAACTGACTCTTTATCAACTGAACGTCGAGCGATCTGCAACTGGATATGGCAGAGGTTCGCCCACTTGGCTGTTTTGTTGTTGTTGGAGACTTACGTAGGAAAATAACACAAAATTTATAAAATTAAACACTTACATAACATTTAATAACTAAGTAAATCAAATTTCTAACCACATTTTACAAATATATCATTTCTGATTCCTCTAGAAGTATATAAAAGTTATTCATGCGGCATTCCTGGGACTTCTTGCTTTTTTTATACCCGGAACCCATTGAAAATAATATAAATAATATATAGTAAAAAAGGGTTGGTTTTGTGCAATTGTATGTAACAGGCAGAAGGAAGCATCTCCGATCCCATAAAGTAAAGTATATATTCTTGATCAGCACCACTACCCGAATCGATTTAGCCATGTGCGTCTGTCTGTGTGAACGCGTCGATTTCAGAGACTACAAAAGCGGTGACAATTTTCTGGCTACTTCAAATTTTTAACCTTTTGGCGGCAAAAAATAGAAAACGCTCGTTGGGCGTCCGGCCCGAAGTTTCGGTGCGATTGACTATTGTACTAGAGTTTTCCGACTCAATGTCTTTCTGGTCCATTTGTTGGACGAGAGCGTAGAAGGAAATGTGTTGTTGTTGTTATGGGAATTTTCATCGCTAGCAAAGGAGATAGGTTTGTTACTAGATCTTCGTGATAGAGAGAGCTTGCGCTTCGTGCAAGGTTAGCAGAATATGTTGGCAAGGAGGGGTAGTTATTAAGATAACCAGTGTGGTCTCTGTTCGCATTGCTACTAATCGGCTCCATATTGGTATTTGCTTGTTATTTCTGAGGTAGTACAGCCGCCGTAGGCAAGTGCCTGATTAAATATGCCTGATTCTCAATGATAATTGCATTTTGGCAGTTTTGGTGTTGAATATTCTGTTAAAGCTGGGGCGAAACTAATTTTGAGCACTGTTTTAAGGTTTACTTCAAATTGCAGCGACAAGCTTACTCTGCTTATCAGCACAGCCACGCGACGTTGCAGACCAGCCCCAGATGGCAAAGAAGAGAGAGATTTGCCGCTGTTAAACACTGTTAACTTTTACAGCTGCACATGCTGTGTGTTGTTTTAATTGCTGCTCACATATAGCAAAAATTAGTTTGGTGGATAACTGTTGCATGTTGCATGTAATGACTTCTGCTCGTATTAAATGCACGATTGCAACTGCATGTTTTCGAAAAAAAAAATTGTAACGTTGTAATTATCTACAATCTGTCTTAAGACAACAGGTAAATTTAGTTACTTATAATAAAAGAAAATTAACAGAAATAGGTGGTTTTCTAGGCTTCCCAGTTTCTACTATTATGATTAATTTTTTTTGTATGTAAGGTTGAAGTCGAACTTATTTTATATATTTTTATCTATGCGGGATGTCAAGGATATGTTGTCTTTTAAGTTTTCTTAAAGTTGCACTATTATCTTTTTAAAGCTAGGTTATTTTTGTGGTTTTAAAGCTTATCAATGTATTTCTTACTAAATTATTTATAGCATATGTCCACACCGAGTTGATAGACGAAAATTTTTTCAGGCTAGTTTGAATTTTTCGCCCTACAGCTATAATGCTTTAATATATGTTTTCCAAATAAGGCAGCGCCTGAGATGCATGCCAAGATAGTTGACACAATTGCTTTGTAGATTCTTTCAAAAATACTGATGGGAAGTTGTCAAGATTCACTTTAAAACTATTTTTTCAAATATTTTAGAAAATATTGGTAAAAAGCTAATGGGTAGGTATGACGAAAGCTTAATTTCTCGTTCTGCACATTTCCATTGACTTGGGAAGCGGTCTAGTCTTAGTATTGCATTGAAAATAAACGTTAGGAAACGAACGAATTTTTAAGGTAGATTTTTCATGGATAAGCCATTTGGTCAAAGCCTGGTGCTTTTTTTTATTATTTATGCGTTGAATCTTTGTTGCAAGCTTAAAGCGAATGTGTCCAATTGGTATGCTCATTTGGCAGGGTGAATCAAGATATTTTTTTTAGTTGCCTTTCTATTAGAGTGTCAGCAGTAACATTTGTCGGGAATGCAAGGTGAAAAAGTTTTGTGAAGTAATTCGCTTTTCTTAGCTGGCCGCTTAAGATATTTAGTGACTCTCCATAGATTGTGTTCGTAGTTGCTGGAATGGGCGTCTAGATTTGTAAGGTATAAAGCAATTCATTCAAATTAATTTTGTATTATTTTGTATCGTTTTTCTTGTCATCATTTCCACAAATTTCTTTTATTTTGTATTTGTCGCCGTATTTCAGCTGACAGACAGGTAAGAAGCTCTAGCTCTAGCAGAGTCTACCTTATATATTGTTTTTAATGAAATATCAAGATATATATCAAGAAATATCAGATCAAGTGTTAAGAATTTTAGGGTGCGCTTGCGATTTTATGGGGACTTGTATGTTTCATGAGTTTAAGTGCAATATCCTGACACTTTTCTTAACTGGCTGGGAACTTAATAGATGTGTACTGTTCTGGCTTGGGTATCCAAAAAAATTTTTTTTTCTGCAGGCTCAGTGTAGCGTTTGGGCTACACATGCAGCTTTCCGTATGGCAAAAACTTCTACCTGGAATATGTTGTAGTGATCGGGCAGTTTGTACGGCAGCCTGAGTTCTGGCGCTGCACAGTTTACCGCTGCACCGACTCCCGAGTCAATTTTTGAGGTGTCCGTGAATATATGTACGGAATATATGTCTGGTCCTATTGCCGTTGCTGTTCCATTGAAGTTGGTTCGATTCACTCTTCTGCAGCTCCACATTGTTACATAAATACTCCCGTAGCATATTCTTGATGGCGGAGTGCTCTCTATCAATGGTTACTACCGGGAAGTGTAGCGCCGTTTCCACGATTCTCCGTTGTATATGCGTGTTGCTTTGACTCCATGGTTAGGTACGCACTTTCCTTTATACGGAGCTCTAGAAGTTTTTGTAATGTTTTCAGCAGAAAAGAAGTGAGACAAAGCGTTCTGTACTCTTTTGGTTGCACGGGACTGTTCTTGCCTGTTTTGTGCATGAACACGACTCATGAAGCGCTCCCGGCTGTAGACATGTAGCCCAACCTTAGACACGCTTCAGACAATGGCTATAGCCATGGGATAATCCCATTTTTGATCATCAGTGGCATGGCTGTAAAGATTCCGGGGATTTGTAGCTCGTGAGCGAGTCGATGGCCCACTGGATTATGTCTGCAGGTCTGTTTTTCCTTCCGAACTTCTTTATGTTATTATCTCTATATCAGCTTATTTTAAGAGTTATTTTTTTATCTACGTTGTCTCTTTGACAAACCCCTCCAACTGTATTGAAGGTACCTCCCTGGTATGCGCCATAAAGCAAGATGCAATAATGGTAGGCACATCCTCATTGCCTTCTAGTGCCATGGCCGCGAGGCCGTCTGAGTGTAATCATGCATTAAATAGGATGTCATAGATACCTTTCCTTACATGGATGGCTGAATTAGTCCTGCATACTATCGTCAGGTATAAACCGTATAATTGTGTGACTTAAGTTCGGAGTTGCCCACTGGCAACCAAGGTTCATGAACTAAAGCCACATTGGTATGCCCTTGGTCTACGGCTATATGGAGCTCCGCTTTGAGACAAGTTAGCTGGAGGATGTTCAGCTGCATGGTTGATTGGTTTCTCCAGCCTCGATGACTCAACTTCCACCTTCGTATCGCGACGTGTTTTTATTTCTTTGTCGGAAGTTGATTCCTCTCTCCAGACTTTATGTTTTCACTACCACGAGGTCTTGTTGTGTAGTCGGTATTTTCCTTGGGGTGGTGGTGACACGTAGGTACGCATTGTCTACGTTGCGCGCTCTTTTGCTAAATCTTGGGTAAAAGAGATCCTCTCAACTGATTTGAAGCTTTATCTGCTATCTCCTCTCGTCGGGCTTGGCTACATGGAGCACCAAACAAAGGTTAACACATCTGGACTAATGTAGAAAATTTAGTGCCGGATCTTTAAGAACGACGTTTCGCCTTTGGTACAGAAGCAGTGTTCTGTTCACAGGTTGAAGCTTGGCACCCTTCCACAGGACGGCGATTGCAGCCAAAGTTTCTGTGACCCAATTCAGGGTGAGGTCATCCCGACGACTTTAAATTTTGACACCAAGTAGTGGCACCCGCGTTGAGGATACAGGTCGAGGCATTTCGGCAGGCTCTATTAAAAAAACTGCGTTCGAAACGGAGAGACATACACAGAAAATGGATTTTGGTGCTTGAAAGAGATATTGTTGTAAGTTATTTTTAGACATTTACGGGGCAGATCCTGGTTACACCCCTGGCATCCTTTATTGCATTGTCAAGCCAATAAAGTGCGCTTCATTGGAAAAAAACGAGCGTGGCAAACAATTTTAAATGGCAGACAACTATTAACACATTAATGGACAAATGCTCTTGACTTGTAGCGGAACAAAGTTATTTGAAATAAAGTGCAGCAGGCAGCAACAGTATACCCGTGTCAGATTAAGTGTTAAGGATTTAGGGTGGGACAAACTGATAACCGCTAAAATCAGAATATTTCGAGAGAGCTACAGTCAGAAACTGTGTTATGTAGATAGCTGATAGTTCCCCCAAAGATTACGATCTTGTTATCCCGGCTACGCAAGTTGGTAAAACAATTTGCGACCAAGCCCCCTTCCCACCCCCGCAAGTCGTGAAAATGTATATCTCCCACCGTTTCGAAGGTAGATAACTGGTTATCGCGCTTAAAAATTGGGAAGAAAATTGTTCTGCGCCCGCCCATTCTCGCCCCAAATGCGAAAATTCATCCACTGTCTTAGAGTGGAGTCTCTACGTTTGGTAGAAAGTTTTCGCATAACTTCCTCTAAAGATCGAGCCAACATTTTTCCGGCACGCACTCTCGCATCACCGCACAAAAATTACAAAAAAAAAGTGGTTTTCATCCTCGGGAAAAATGCTTTTGCACTCATTTTCTGACACTCAGAGGTTAAGCTCTTGACTATTCGCTCACTGCTTACCAGTAGTGAATTCCGAAAGTTTACTGTATCGTTCTCTCACTGCATTTTGTTGTTTGTGGAGCCCCGAGCATATGTGTACTTGTATAAGCACACAAGCATGTGGCTCCATATAGTATATATATTCTTGACCTGAAAAAGTTCAGGGATTGCCGTCTGTGCCGAAATTACAAAAGCTAGAAATGTAAACTTCTTGACTACAGACTCTAAGCCATATGCAGAACAAGTTTATAATTTTTTTAAAAATCTTCCCTTCGATATTTTTTATCCTCTCCATTATATCGATTAAAAAAAAATGTTTAAATGTTTACTCGTTGACTTGTATATAGATTTGAATGCTTTTGTACCTGTATGAATGTAAGGGGTTGAATTTTTTGTAACGACTGGTCGTTTATATTGAAGTTCCGCCTCTAACTCTTAAAGCTTTTGCGAAGCAATATCAACATTGTTTTGCTTTATCATGTACAAATTATTGAAAAAAACTACAAATATTGTGATCTATATCCTATATCTATATCTATATCTATATCCAAAAAACTTATAAGTTTAAATAACAAACTAAATTTTTTACATACTTTCTTTAAGGTGTGTGCTGAGGAGAAATGTCAGAAGGAAGTAGTTTTGCTTGCTATAAACTATATGGATCGCTTTCTCTCAACGAAGTCTGTGCGAAAAACTCATCTACAAATTTTAGCTGCCGCTTGTTTGTTGCTTGCTTCCAAACTACGTGAACCCAGTTGTCGGGCGCTTTCCGCTGAGCTTCTAGTATTTTATACGGACAACAGTATATTTAAAGATGATTTAATTGTAAGTATTAATCTATTTACACAAAAAAAAAAATTACAACAGCCAAAGCTAAAATGGATTACATTAGGTAACAACATTTTATGTTGCGTGTTCGGAGTCTTTTTCTTTTACATTTTTGGAATAATTTTATTGAGCTTTTTTTAGAGGTGAGCCAGCCTATATTTTTATTTTTAATCACTAGTCGAGAATTTCGTAACCGATTTTAAAAGCCTTACAATTCCTGACACCAATAAATATTTCTATTAATTAGTCCTTCTTTATACCTTCTTAATTTTTGTCATTGGTTTTGCAACCATAAATTTTTGCATTATATATAATTGTTTATATATAATTGTGATTTTTTATGCGATATTTTTCACGATTTTTATGTTCGTTCACGAAGTGAAACTAGTATATTGAATTTGTGTAATGTCCGTCATGCTGTCAGTCCAGATGAATGCAACTCGGCCCTATTATAGATTGAGCCTTGAAATTGTAGGTGCATATATTTTCGCATGTACCCATCGTGTACAATCGTGTTCTTTATTGCCTTTTATTCTACATATAGCTTATTCTTTGACATGGTCTATCCTGACCTTTACACGTTCTTGTGTTACATTTACCAATTCGC
This sequence comes from Drosophila paramelanica, assembly GCA_035043915.1. Lineage (NCBI taxonomy): Eukaryota > Metazoa > Arthropoda > Insecta > Diptera > Drosophilidae > Drosophila > Drosophila paramelanica. The sequence goes on from JAWNMO010000681.1 coordinate 198,745, forward strand.
GTAATATGCACCGCCCAAGTTTTAAGTCTTTAATATCGCATTAATGCAAATTTGCAAAAAAAAAAAAAAAAAAAAAAAAAAAAAAGTCCTTTCACATAGTACAAGCTTATGCGTCTGTGTCAACTCCGCAACTCAATTTGTCTGGCACTCTAAAAGCTAAAAATACCTTTTTTTTTATGTTGCCGTATTCCTTGCCCAACTACTTACTACTACTTACTTACTTTGAATTTTTCATATATTAATTGAAATATCCTTTGTCATAAAATTTGATATCCGAAATTTTGGAGCTTAAATGTGCTTGCGCTCCTAGAGCTGTTTGATAACAAAATTTTTCTTATATTTACAATTTACTTTTGGCACTCTTACTTTGTTAAAGGTGTTTAGCTTTACATTATTAATATACGATATCACTATGATTAAGAATTGGATTGACTAGCACAAGAGCGCAGAGAAACAGGATGTTTTATTAAACAAGGCTGTGTATAGGTTGATATGGCTGTGCTTGCATTTTTAACAATTTTTAATAAGATAAGGTCGTCGGCGAAATTTTGTACCGCTCTTTAAAGGAGGTGACCAGTTATCTACTCACCAAATGTGGGAACTTTAGCTTAAAAACTGTGGGAGATATAGGCATTTCCGGCGAAGCGGGGGCGTTATAGTGGGCGTAACCGGGATGTCAAGTGTGCAATCTTTGCGGGAGGTCAGCAGCTATCTACATATTTTGGTGCCCCTGGCTTTAAAACTGTACGAGATACAGATTTTCGCTGTTTACGTGGTTGAAAGGGGGCGTGGATGGGAATTTTTTTTTTTACCGATCTTCAAAGAAGCTGACCAGTTGTCTACCTTCCAAATTTGGTGACTATGGCTTTAAAACTGTTAGAGATATAGATATTCGCGGTTTGTGGGGGCGGGTGGGGTAGTGGGGGTACTGGACGCAAATATTTTTCTGTAAAACTGGGGGAGCTTCCCATTAATATATATCCCAAATTTAGTGACTGTAGCTTAAAAACTGTGGGAAAATATAGACATTTGCGATTTTTAAGGGAGGGAGCGTTCAGACGTTCTAGTAGGCGTGGGCGGGACTTTATCAATAACGCAATTTTTTCGCCGCTATTGAATCTAGAGACTTGAAATTTTTTATATAAACTTGTATGCACCCTCGTCGGATAAAGTATTAGGGATTTTGGGATTTTTCACTGGGGAGCGTGCCAATCCGATAACATCTAAAATCTCATATCGCATAAGTCTACAATTTTAAAGCTAAGCCCTAAATAATCGGATACACCTATATATCCCACAGTTTTTCAGCTAGATTTACCAAATTTGGAGGGTTGATAACTGGTCACCTCTTTTAAAAATCGGTAAAAAAAATTCGGTGATGAGATACCCACTCTCACTCCGCTAGAGATGACTTAAAAACATATCTTCTTAGTGTTACCTATCCTCTCATATTACGGACTAGGCTATTGATACTGATCAATAATTTTTATGTTTGTACGAAGATTTCTGTTACTATGCATTTTACATAAACATCTAAAAAACAAATAAGAACGTGGTAATTGGACGTATATAACAACTTTAAAAAGCCGAAAATAGTTTTAATTATAATTGATATTTTGAAAACTCGGTTCAGCTTCAGCTTCCTTGAATAAACCTGTTAGTGAGTGGACAGCAAGCTTGTTTTAGTGTTGTCTTTGGTCGGTTGATCATTATCCGTTCCATAGATCGAGCATCTCTATCGGTCAGCAGTCGTGGACGCGATTTTTTCGGCTCAGGTAGGCTTATATTTCGCCGCTTCCTAACCTGACCACTGTTCGATGGCAAATTCCCAATTCTTTTCCAATTTTGCGAGCTGAAAAATTGTTTTTAGTCATTTCCACCTCTTGGTTTTCTTTAGTTTGACTAATTTTCCTCATTTTTCTGCCTGAGTAGATTTATCCGGTAAAAAAGAGAATCAGAGCTTTTGGCTTAGTCAAAACTCGACGATTTTAATGCAAAACAGTACCCTAAGCATTGTCAGTACTATAATTTCTAGGAATCCCCTTTATCGGTTGATTTCGAAGACAAAATCGACAAACTATTGAAACGTGCAAAAGTGGATACATGCTCATTTTTTAGTTTTCGATTGTTCGAGCTACGGAGGAGATAATGGATTAAATCTTTTTGTTTTCGTTTTATATATTATTAAAGGATTTTTGTTAAAAGTTTTGAATCGATAAATGCATTTTTCTGGGTTTTACAGCCACTCAAAGTCACAATATCGAAACATGTATCCGCATGTGCTCGCCACTGTAGGTGTTCGTTTCGTGAGGCGCTCTACAGGGTGTTGCCGGAATATAATTGAATCTTTAGGGGAGGTCACCAGCTCACGACACAGGTCGTGAAGTACAGTACGATACATACTATGTACAGTCTACATAACAAATACTTTCGGAGAAAAGATTTTATATGGGAAAATGAAGACTTCGAGCGGATCACTCTGTAATATTTATTGAAATCATCATAGAGGAAGCGGAAGGGCATTAATAGTTAGGCAATGTTTAAGTACTAAAGTACATATTTGCCTAGTTGAAACAAAACAAGTAATAACATTGTAGCCGGGCGTTAACGACTGTATTTACTCGTTCAAGGTCTTAACTATTATTGTTATTTTAGAAAGGGGGGGTATGTGGTGGGAGGTTGTTTGGCCAAAAAAATTTGTCTGTGATATTTGAGGGAGCATTCCTGCAACATATATGCATAGTTTGGTAACTTGAGCTCAAAAACTGTAGGTGTATTAGATTTTTTAGGGCGGGAACGTTAAAATGGGCGTGACCGAGATATCAAAGTTTCAATCTATTTAGGAGGCTGTCAACTATCTATATAACAAGTTTGGTGAGTCTAGTTTAAAAATTAGAGACTTTATCGATTTACGAGTTTAGGTGTTATGGGTTTTCCACGCTCCCAGTGGACGCAGCTTGAAATCCTTAACACTTTATTTGACTCGGATACATACGATATAAACCATTTCATGTCATTACCTTCAAAAGCGGCAAAAAAAAATTGTCTTTACAAAGCGGACATTGCACCAAAACAATATAATCTTTTTTTTCCTGAACGGATATAAAAATTTAATGGGTTATGAAACTTGCCTAATTTAATTCAAAAAAGGCAAATAACAAAAATTGCTTTTGTAGCGACTCAATTTGCTCTGAATGTAATGAGTACTGTGGGGACCAAGCGCTAATCCAAACTCAAGAATAGAACGAAAAAAGGATATAAAAAGTGTCTTGAAATGTCGATGTAATGAGTGCTGTGGGGAACATACGCTAATTCGAACTCAAGAAAGGAAGTGTCAAAGGATATAAAAAGTGTCTTTGTCTGGCAAGCGTCATCAAACATTGTAGACCTTTGATGAAACCGAGGAAAATCCTAACCTTATTGAGTATGGTCATAGCATTAGAATCAAATTTATTTGTGATCAATTTGGTTATTAATAACGCTTTCGGTATTATTTACCCGTTCAATCATTATACTACTTATCATGTATTATATTATATTATGTATTACGTATTATGTTATGTATTATGTTATGCATATAACTTTTAAGAATTAGTATCTTGACACCAAGACTCAAAGGCGACAATATCTGCTTATAAGAAAATATTAGAAGCTTTATTCTTAAATAGAAGCCATTTTTTTATATTTCACATCAACGGCAAACATAAGCATGCAAAAGTGTTAAAGTATCGATGTAAGCTCATTAAAAAAAAACCGACCGACTACTTTCAGAGTAGTCAATCTGATACATTTGCATTTTTAAAACTAGATTTTTGGGTTCGATTTCTCTCTTTACTAAGGTACTAAGATTTATTCGTAAGCCGTTTTCAAATGATACTTTTGAAAGCAAAGTGACAACTTTCGTTTACAATTTACAAAACTACAAATTACTTATGATAATCTGAAATTAAGAGCTGACAACGGTGAACATAATTTTTGCAACATCTTAAATTTAGATAAGATAAGTTATATCTGGCAACCGAAAGAAGGGTGATTTTTTTAAAATGTTTATAATATATCGACTTTTAATATATTTTAATCTCAGTAATAAATGTCACAGCCAAGGAAGCTGATTAAAAGATTTGAGAAAATTTCTAACCTCACCATGTGAATCCTGCCTGCATACTTGTACAGTTGGGACCAGCCGGTATGTAAAAAAAGATCATTCAGTTTAACAAAATCTGCATTACGGAAACAACGGATACGCACTAGGTACGGCAGTGAGTAAATTAATAATCAGATTTAGAGTACGATGAAGAGGGTCCTCAAGTTTTTAAACGGGTCAATCAAGATCTGTTTTTTAAGTTGCGCACTGGATTAATTTGAGCAAGGGACAACGCATATAGACCATCAAAAAAGTAATTCTGACCTGGAAGGCAACTGAAGATAGCCTTTTTTAACGGCTACCGTTATCAACTGTTTTCGTCGGTAAAAACAGACCGCAGCGTTCTGACTTGTGTCTTTTTGGCTTTGTATTATTCATTTTGCCGGGAAGAAATCATTGAGCATATGTTGGTAAATAATTCATGTGGAATTTGTACTTAATAGGGTTATATATCCCTCGAAAAGCCAAAATTAAATTTCTTGACAGTAATATTTTTAACATAAAATATAGCCTTACAGCCTTACAGTTATAGACAGTCGACGGCTACTTCAGACGGTTGTTAAAATGACGAATATTGTAGTGGTTGCTGTTCTCCGACAGCGGATAAAACTGACTTTTCTTTAAGTGATGTGACACATACGGTAACCGAATTTGTGTCAACAATCGGGGTTCCTGTCGCTATAGGTGTACAAAAATAAGCAAGCTGCTATTTTAACGGATATGTGTAGGCTGCTGATTTGCTCGTATGTGAGTGGAGTGAATTTCATTCGCTAACTTTAGCTAAGGATGGGACATCAACTACAGATTGGCAATTGTTTCTGATGTGCATAACGCTGTTTTTATAATTTACGTTAAGTAGAGATAAGCAGATTGAAAACGGCTGCACATAACTATTTTTCGTAACTCGAGTGATAACCAGAAAGGCTAATCGCATCTCAGCGGATAAACAAAATAGACCCAGAATTAACAAAATCAACTTTACAAAAAAAAAAAAACAGATTCTAATCCAATCATCAGGCATCTCCAAAGTGGTGTTAAATGGAGTCATTAGATCGTAAAAATGTGTGTTTGATTGCGGGCCTGTGGCGCGGCAATGTGAGAAGAGTAGTCTGTGGTCCTGAAAATATGGCGACAGACCAATAAATTAAAATATAGTTAATTATAATCGGTTTGATTACGAAAGCAGCAAAGCAAAGTGCAATCACGACGAACATAAAACAAAAAGTATGTTGAAGTTAAACCACCTCTCACAACAGAGACGAGCGATTTGATGATAAGCAAAAATACAATAAGTAAAGAAAACACACAAAACACATCTGTTCGCTTTAAGTCCGTCCAGGTGTCACTTTTCCTTAAGATTAACAATCGATTTTATAGTTTTATTAGTAAGTAAAAAAAAGTATAATGGTTTTGTGTAAATGTATATGTTACAGGCAGAAGGAAACATCTTCGACCCCATAAAGTGTATGTATTATTGATCTGCATCACTAGCCGAGTCGATTTAGCCATGTCCGTCTGTATGTATGAACACGTCGATTTCAGAGACTACAATACCTAGATTGAACTTATTCGGTTCGTATATACAATACGCAGATCAAGTTTATTTAAAAAGATCTATAAATCTTTCCGTTTTCCTATTACCGAGATTTATTGCTTTTGTTTAAAGCTTAGCTCCTAAACTATAAGAGCCAGAGCCACCAAATATATTTCAATATGGTCGCGTAAAGCATACGCAGATAACGATATAAAAAAACACAATTTAAATATTCTTTCAAATTATTTTTTATATACATTTTGTTGCTCTTATTAACCTGAAAATTTTATAACGATCATACATTTAGTTTACGAGCAAGTCAATAATCTATTTTCGGTAGTGGGGCCAAGCGCAGCTGATTTGTTGAAGCAATTTCTGTGTTTATGTGCATACATACATATAAATGCAAAATTTTCTCTTGCGTTTTTCTTGATATTTTTTTGCAATAGTTGAGTTGAATTTTATCACATGAAAAGTAAATGGAGGTTTGGCTTAGCCAGTAAGAGTTGTGTAGCTGAAACCAAACGGTCTGTGGTTCGTCTCTGCGTTGGAACGGACAAGCAATTTATTAAGCGTTTTCTTGAAATTTTTTTAAAAAAATGTTAATTTATATAATGTATAATAAATGGTAGTGTTATGCAGCCAATATGAGTTGTATAGGTGAATAGTCGGCGGTTCGACTTCCAATGAGGTTTCTTTATTTTTCGTTTTATAATTATTAGTGCCTTTTTTTTTTAAATTTTTAATTAACTTAATTCTCGGTAAATTCCGGGAATGTATTATATGCTACGTTCAGGGTATCTCGTAGTCGGGCAGTCCCGACTAGAGCAATCTTACTTGTTATTTAGAGGAATAGGCTTCCGAAGAAATTAAGCCAGCTGTTACTCAATGAAGGGTAGGAGCAAAATATGTGCTTGATATCTAAATACCTCTGCTGCAACAGAAGTGTTTGTAAAGGTGCGTTTGAGTCTCATGGCGTGTATTCTGACTGTTCAGTGTCCTGTTCATGCTCGGACCACCGCAGATCAGTCACGCCGCTGTATGCTGCAAAGTAGTTAGTAGTTGAGGAATATGTTATATGGGAATTATATTATAAAGTATAATCAGACTACAGTCTGTCATTGATATACATTTTTAAATATGTTCGCAATATATATCTTCAAAAATTTATTGCTTCAGACTTTCGATAAAAGTTCATCTTATCAATGTGACCAGAAAAATTGATTCCATGTATACCATGCGTGTCTTTAAAACACTTTGATATCCGAAACAAAATAAATGTAAATAATAAAATGTTAGAAGGTCACTCCTAACGTTAGTTACGTATAACGTGCGTTGTGTTGACATCGTCTGTCGTGTGTCCTTATTTTACAATGCATTTTAATGTCCCCAACATTGGTTTGAGCTCACATTAAAATCATTTAATAGTTGAAAACAAATCATAACAAAAATTTATTTTGAAGTACACAGGAGCTAAAACTTTTTGCACAAAGAAAAATAACACATTCACCAGAATGTGCTTCAATTGTAGAAAACATTGAAATCGCACTGCGCAGAGCAAATAAAAAAAAAAAACAATAAAAAAAATTTATAAATAAATAAATAAATAAAGAAAAAAGTGAACACATAAATGTAAAGTAAGCGAACTTCTTCAGTAGTGTGTTTCGCAATACATACAATTGATTTGGTAAAAGGCAGTTGCGGCTTGGATAGTACTGCAACTTAACACGTAGGTATGTGTCCCAAGAAATACTTATGTATTCGTGCACAGCAGTACAAATATTACATTTGATAATTTTTAAAATACTTACTTATAATTAGAATAATTTATTTCTTTTGGATAATAACCTATTGCGATGCATGCAAAATAGCACAAAAAACAGATGCAAATCATCGAGCGAAGTACATCAGAGTACATCTTCTGATGTAGCACAAGAAGAAGAAGAAATGTAAGAAAGAGTGCACAATGCGATTAGCTAGACGGTAACCAGCAGTATCAGTTTAAGATCTTCGACGAACCTTCCATATGAACTGAATCAGAAAAAGAAAAGAAAGAGAGAAATGTCCTTCTCTTATTATTCAGAACAGAGTCTAAGTTTATGTAGCAAGTGTCATTTTTATTATTTATGTTGTTTTTAATAAAAATTTTAGTAAGTTTATGCAATTTTAATTTTACCGATTAAACGTACATACAATTTTAGAAGGCCATCGCCCAAAAGCTTTATTATGGATTGTTTCTATATTTTTTTAATATTTAACAAGTGAGAGGACTCTAGTCGGGGTCGCCCGACTAGGAGATACCCTGAACCCTGCGATCTGTCTTCATAAGCATTTCAACCCGTTTGCATTCATAGAAAATAAATCTTTATTTTCTTCTAAACTAAATGTATGATCGTAATGAAACTTTCAGGATTTTTTAGCAGCATTGAAATATATCTAAAAACCAATTTTGGGGGGAGGTATTCAAAATGCGGAGGTATCAAAATCTGCGTCTAGTTAAAATGCACATAACACACAAGGCTCTAGCTCTTTTAGCTATCAAGATAAAGGTTGTTATCGATTTGTATCGATATTAATGAAATTGAGCAAGCTATCGAAAAAAATGATAAACTTGTTCTGCGTATGATCTGTGCGAACTGAATGAGACCAAGATCAGCTAGAGGACTAGAGCAATCTCACTTGTTTGAATTTCAGGGAAATGGTACTTCTTCATCGTTGCCTAAATAAATTCTACATTTCCAACACCGGCTGCTGACATACAAGCCCAAACCATAATGCTACCATCTCCGTTTGAATGTTACCTTTAAATTTTTTGCTTACATCGTATAGATCTCGAATCAGCGTCACTGATTGTTTCTTCTTTAAAAAAAAAATCTAAAGTAAAAACACGAGTTTTGTAAATTTTTTTTGTTTTAACAAAATACGTCGAGGACAGCTAGGCAAAGACAACACCCAGCTTATTGACAAAGACCAGACAGCAAACCAAGTACTTAAGAAACATTCATATAGCAGCAGACTGATAAACAGACCTGAAATGCCAAGACAAAACCCTCACTTCTCCTTGAGTCCATACACAAATGACTCAAGTGGCCATGTGTACACTTTCCCAAACCAAACACCATCCCATCCCAACCATATTATCGAACAATTATTAAAAATGTTGACTCCACTAAACCCCAATAGTACCCAATTAGAATTAACACTACAACAAATCATAAACAAATTCATCGGCAATCAGACAAATGGTTTTATAAACCAACAGCACATTTCATCAAACCCACACAATCAAAATGACTATTAAAATACTCCAACTTAATATTCAATCGCTAAAAAGCAATAAGAATGAACTAGAATTTGTTCTAAACAATGAAAACTACAACCTTGCCATACGCTCAGAAGTATCATGATCGCAGCAACAGGAAAATTGCAAGTTTCTCGCTTATTGAGAAATATAGAGATGATGGGTATGGTGGAGTAGCCATAGCCCACAATTCGAGCATTAAGATTAGAAAAATAAAGTATGACACTCAACATGACATTGTAATAGCCAAAACTCTAAACCTAGCAAAAAATATAACAATTGTCTCTGTGTATTTTCCTCCGTCGACTGCACAGGACATCTTCATACAGGAAATCAAGTGTCTCCTTGCCAAATTAGATGTAGAGGAAAATGTCATTATCGCAGGCGACTTTAATGCAAGGGATTTGAGTTTTGGGGATACAAACGATAATATGTCTAAAGCAGGTTTCAGGTGTCTAAATGATGGAAATAATACGTTTAGGGCGCACATCGACTCGGAGATTGGTTCTGTGCTGGACACCTCACCTTTGCAAATGGCCAGTACGGATGGGATTGGAGCTGTGAACCGATTTTTATTGGGGGCAGCCACCATCATCCCATCATATTTAGTAGTCCTGAAAGACCATAAACAGACTCTTAACAGAACATACTTACAAGGACTATCTTTTTAAAATTAAGGTGTCTGACACAAATCGCTGTGATAACTGCAACCAAATTGGCTCTGCAGAACACTTAATTTTCAATTGTCATAAATACGCCAGCACGCGTAGAAAATACAAAATTTTTACCAGGTTTAACAATCTACACGATCTACTTCTTACAAAAGAGCTCCTGTTCTACCGAGAACTTGTCAAATTCATAAATGAAACTGATGTCGAATTTTAATTTTTCTTCTAGTTCAGTAACCTTCCCGACCATTGAAATCGGGACTACACAATCAGTTGATCTCAAAAAAAAAAATAAATAAATATGCGTTTTCAAATTATAACACATCAAAATATTTATCATCTTAGGCTTAGCCGCGCTTTAGTCTTCGTATGCCTGTGTATCTGGTCAATACAAATCAACTTTGTGACCAACCTAACTCACCCTCAAGGTGTTAAAAATCAAAAAAAAAATAAAATTTTTTTTGCTTGCAGCCCTGTTTGGGAGACATGTTATTTTGAAAATGTTGTTACATTTCTCTGTTCTACCCCTGAGCGGGTCTTTTTCTAAATTGTATTCTTCCAACTACTTTGCTTTTCAAAAAGTTTTGTTTGGTGAAAAGTTTTTATTTCCCACATCTGAAATTTGTAGTGGGATGTTCGAACTCTCTGTTTTGGTTGATAACACTAGGTAACAAAACTGAACTTTTTTTTGTACCATTTACCAAACTTTTTTTTCAGATTCATATGGAATTCCATATGAAAAAACTGTATTAAACATTTTTCTATGGTAGAATTTTTTTAAAATATTTTTTAAGTCTGGTATTTATACTCGTTCACAAAGTTAAAAGAGTATATTGGTATTGTGAAATGTCCGTCTTGCTGTCCGTCCGTCCGTCTGTCCGTATGAACGCAATTACTTTCGCCGTTATTGAAGCTAGAGACCTGAAATTTTTGATATATACTCGTGTGTACCCGCGTCATATAATGTGCTAAGGATTTTGGGCTTTATCGGTAAACCGATAACACCTAAAGTCGCATATCAGAAATTTATCATCGGGAATTTCTGTAAAGAGTATTTCATCGTAGCTAACGCTATTGAACGCATTATAAATGAATATGGTAGCCAAGAATACTACGTGTCGCGAGTAGTGCTTTCGGTGCTTACTATTAAGATCAGCATTGACGACCTTTTGTATAGCTCATATGGTTGATCTTCCACGTCTAAAGCCGCATTGATTTGAAGAGAGGCCCCCAGCGCTTTCTACTGCGGCTGCCAGTCTAGGCTTAATTAGTTTCTCCAGGAGTTAACCCGCTGTATAACATACACAGGGGTCTTTACGCAGCTGGTGTTGCGTGGTAACCTTTTCCATTGCGTATCAGGGTCAAACTCTGTATCGGGTCGGGGGAGGCCAGCTTCCTGCTACTATCCTAAGTAGCACGAATGTTGTTAGACCTTGGGGCTCTCCTGCTAAGTTGGTGCGAAGGGAACAATGCTCGGACGTTCTTGTCCATATGTCTCGCTCCTATATCTGGCGGAGCACTTTTGGCTTTCACAATTTTGTAGTCCGAGTCCCATGTGTCAGCGCTAATGTCATTACAGAGAGATCACCACTTTTCTCGATTGATGGTTTTAATATGTTCAGCTATGTTCAGCTCTTTCTTAAAACATTGTTAGTCCTGTCTTGATAGAATACATCTGACATGAATACATCATTTGAGCGTCCTTGTTTCATCGGTCCCCCGTTGTATTTTTGATAAGATTAATTTATTTATTTTATAATATGTATGTGGTACTTACTCTTTGTTTGGTATTATTGATAAATGTTTTTGGCACAAAGTGCAGAATCTTCTTTCCCAGTTAGGAATTCACTTTCCGAACAATTATTATAAGTACTTTGGAACCTTTTGGTAAAGATTTTTTGTCTTCATATTGGAGAAGATAAAGATTCAACAAATGTAGCAGAACTAATCAGGATTGTACCTGACAAGTATTGACGCACAATGATACTCATTTTATATTATGTATTTTTGTTAGCTCAGAACTAGGATGTGCATCGGTGATTGTGGTAGGCAGTTATATACCGATACTCAAACTTGATAAAAGTTACATACATTTTTTAGATTAGGCCACTATCCCTGTATTTAGATGGGAGTGTATGGCTTGAATAAAGCAGACTATTCTCATGCGAACATCCTCGGAAAACAAAGAAAATAAAAAACAATATAATTTATTTGCGAACACGACAAACATTCCGGCATACCGAGTCAAGTTCGCGGGCATGAAAGTGGCATTCTTAACATATGGCTTTTATGACTGAGCTTAAAAATGCGACAAAAGGAAGGTTTTCTGAAAAGTTAATATGTCAGCAGTCTTTCCTTAGATTTTTATAATTTAAACGACGTTTAATCAGTGTTGCTACAATATAAATGCATAGGCGGTTAAACATCAAAAAGTGTTTTTCGACCTAAACCAGAATTTTGAGGGCGAAAAACCAAAAGAATAACCGCTCAAAATATTATAATTTTCTTATTTTCAAAATATACAGTTGCAAAACCAATAATTAAAACTGAAATGGCTATGGATAAATTGGCTGATGAATAAATTTATTCATGGAGGAATCGTAAAGCACCTTAAAATGGGTTATGACGTTCTCGAGTAATGATTAAATGTAAGTTAACTTCTGAGTAATAAAACAGTAGAGTTAATACCAAACAAGTGAGATTGCTCTAGTCGGGCGCCCGACCTGAACACAGCATTAATCACATACACAAACTTTCGGCACTTGATAAGTTTTGAGATGATTAAAAATTAAAAAAAATTTTTATTAATAATTATCAATGAAAAAAGAAAGATTCCGCACTGTTTAGTCTTAAGCGGGGCTCGAACCACCGACTCTTGAATATCAGCTGCACAACTCTTACCGGCTGCGCTATACTACCATTTGGTTTAGTTGTGAAAAAAATCAACTTAACCGTTGCAAAAAAATAATAAATAAAAGAAAAGCGCTAAACAAAATTCAGCACTTGTATGTACGTGTGCACATAAACACGAAAATTGCTTGTACTTTAGCCAACGAGTTTCGCTTGGCCTTCATTATGGTAACTAGACTCTTGATTAGCTTGTAATCTAAAAGTATGATTGTTATGAAATTTTCAGTACTTTATAAAAGCATCAAAATGCATATATTATCAATTTGCAATTTGTACTATTTGATTTGTTTTTTTGTTTTATCGATGCTTGGGGCGATTGGAGAGAAGTATCCAAACCCCGAAATATTTTAAATCTGCGTATGCTTTACGCGAGCATATTGAAACAAATTTGGTGGCTTCAGAACTTATAAGAAGCTCAAAAAACCGGGTTAAAAAAGCGATAAATATTAATAATAAATAAACGGAAGGGGTTATCGATCTTTTGAAATAAACTTGATCTGCGTATGGTATATGCGAGCCGAATGAGTGCAAGATCAGATATCTAGCTTTTGTAGTCTCTGAAATCGATGCGTTTATACCTACGATAGATAGATAGACAGATGGACATTACATGAAATTATTGGTTTTTGAGCATATATCCGAAACTGTTAGAGCTAGAGCCACCAAATGTGACCACCAATCATTTATCTTTTTTAAGTCCTGCAAACCTCATATGCTCCGCTTATAAGTTATTCAAGAATTTAATTTAGTGTATGTTTATATGAATGTAAGTTGCTTGAGGTATATGTAACGCCAGCTCGAATACTCGTATTTAACACTCTTACAATTTACTTAACTCTTTTAAACTAAAATGAATCGATGATAAAGCTAGTTTTTACAATGACTTATTTTTTAGACCTAAACAATTCTGATTACTATCTTTTTTACTGTCAGAAATGGGAACTGTACGTGTTGAGTCGTCTAGGCTGGAACCTCTCATCGGTGACGCCCTTAGATTTTCTGGATCTATTGATTATTCGTCTGCCTATCAGGTACACAAACTTTTCTGACGTGAATATCGAGAAAGTGCGTCAGCACGCGCAGACTTTTATATCTCTAGCGGCCAAAGGTAAGAACAATTAATAATATATTTTATGTTTAGCTCATACAATTTTTCTTAGATACTAGTGTTTTGTTTAAATTCTTTTCAATACAAATTGTACCATAAATAACTCGCACGTTGCGGCGCGTCGTGCATACATACCAATATATTTATAATCGTTTACGAAGTGCAACTAGTATATTAAGTTTATGCAATGTCCGTCTCTTCGTCTATCCGGCTAACAAAACTTTTTTCGGCGCTATTGAAGATAGAGACTTGAAACTTTGGATATATACTTGTAGTTATCCTCTTCAGACAAAGTGTTAAGATTTTTGTGCCACGCCCACTTGGAGGCTGACAATGCGATAACATGTCGATACACCTCAAATCGCAAATCGATAAATAGTGAATATTACCCACAATTTTAAAGATAGTCACTTTTTATATGTGAATAGCTGCTGACATCACGCAAAGATTTCCACCCGGCCAGCGCCCCTGCTCAAAAAATCGGAAATGCCCATATTTCCCACCGTTTTTAAGGTAGAGTTACCATTTTGAAGGCAGATATCTGGTCACTGCTTTTAAAGATGGTAAAAAAAATTCGGATACGACCCCACCACCATCACCCGCGCCCGCACCTGCCCCGCAAATTGCAAAAATCGAAATCTCCCACAGTTTTAAAATTAAAGTCACCAACACCCCGCACCGCGATAATTACAAAATGAACCGAAATTTTCCAAAATAAAACAATAAATAAACAAGTGAGATTGCTTTATTACTTAGCTATGTGGTGTTAAAATTCAACCCGTTGCAAACTAAGCCGATCAAATAATAGCGCAACAGATAGCTCCTGCGATGAACGATATCCGGTAGACCCGATCATCATTGATTTACTCCCTGAACTGTTGAATTTCCTCCACATTACGGTTATTTAAAAGATGACGGTATGGGTAGTATGGTGGCCGTGATGCTCAGTAGTGGGGACCTCGCCGATTCTGGGACTCTATCCAAGATTTTTTTGTGGTTTACAAAAAGAGTCCCATTTATATTGGCCCGATCAGCGAACGTAATGAGGTGTGTGCTTTGGAGCCAGGTCTTGGAGCCATTATCTACTCGCACCTCTGTTAGTCTATCGTTGATAATTATCGTCCACCTCAGTAGTAGGCTCCAGGTCGCTAGGCTGGGTTTCGCAATGAACCACTCCCCCGGCGTTTAACTCTCTGGCGCATGAGTTTTCCTTTGCCAATCTGCAGAACGTCGCTCCAGGGAAGTCGGTGTAGTCGGTGTAGTCGGTGTTGTCTGTTACTCGCAATATGAAGCCTTTATGGACGACGGGAAAAATGTAATTTTCTTATAAGCTAACTTAACTTTTGTGACAACATGGTCACCATGGTCTAAGATATTTGGGCTTACAATGTTTGCCTTTTCTAATGATAACGATAACGACGTGAGCTTGGGCTAAATATGTCCTATCATATAATATGTCTCCCCAAGAAACAGGAGCTTGGCGAGACGCCAATCCCATCACATGTAGAAGAGATGTTGCACATAGACATTTTCTCCACTGACAAGAAATGTTTTCTCACTTGCATCGTCAAGTTTTCTAAATTTGCTATTGTCCAACCGATCCTCTCAAGAACCATTGCGGATCTAAAGCCAGCCTTAATGCAGCTTATGAATTTTTTTCCTAAAGCCAAATCCACTTACTGTGACGAACCGTCATTGAATTCAGAAACGATCGTGGCTATGCTTGCAAATAACTATGGGGTCAGCATTTCAAATGCACCACCATTGCATAGCATCTCGAAAAGACAGGTTGAGCGCTTTCACAGCACTCTGTTAGAGCTCGCCAGATGCATTAAGATTGATAAAGGCTGGCTACAACTGACCATTCGGTCATCAACAAAAGACCAGTTGATGTGGTTTAGGCGTACCCAGATGAGCCGCAAGAGCAGATACAAACCAGGGTCAAAGGCGCCCAGACAGCGCTCAAAACTAGGAAGACCGCCAAACGGCAGAAAAGGGTCTTCGACGTTGGTGACAAAGTTTTATTCAAGTCCAACCGAAGGCTCGGGAACAAACTCACACCTTTATGTGATGAGAGAGCCGTGGAAGCAGACCTGGCGACCGAGGTCCTCATTAGAGGGAGGGTGGTCCACAAGAAAAACTTGAGATAATCACCACGAGAAGAAAGCTCTCAGATTTTTAGCCACTTGGCACGCTTCTTCCAATTAGTTATAAGATTTAGACGCTTGCCCTCATTTTAAGTTCTGGTGGTGGTACCCAATATAGAAACACAAAAATAGCTAAAAACCCCTTTCCACAGGCTTGAACTAATTCTTATCTTGTCCCTGTCGTTGGCTTCGACGCGCATTACTAACTATACAAACGCTAAGTACATCCCGATTATGGATGGACGAATTCTTGTGTGGGAGGATTTCGCCTATGTTAAGCACTTGGCAAATTTTTCGGAATACGCACGCATGGTGGAGGAAACGGTCAATTTACTTGACATGTTCAAATTCTCAAGACCGCAAAACACACAAGTGGACACAGCACACTTGTTTGAAACGCTATTGGCTAGAAATAGGATGTTGATGATGGAAATGCAATTCTGCACTATTTCATTGGCATCTTTGACATCATTGGGAAGTAGTACTTGGCGAGCACTTGCTTAAGGTTTTCCTGTGCAGACCCATGGGCCTTATTATGTTCAGCTGTGAGGATTTCTCATCTTTCTCCCACTGCAAATACACCCACTACCCGATATTTGCTGTGCCAAAACTTCGTGGCCGGGTATCTCCGGACCAATGCATCTTGTATCATTGCAATCGAATGCAAATCACAGAGAAGAGCATTTAGGCATTTGGGTGAGACTACATATGCGGGTTCGTCTAGCAATGATTCAATGCAAGCGTAGTTGATCAAGAAACGTTTCTTATTCCCAAACAGCATAAAACTGTGTTTTAAGGGGAAACGCGCCTCTTCCAGCACTATTTGGTTTTGAAAACAGTTCAAGGGTTTAACTGTTGACTCACTGGAATTGGTGAAAAAGAACTCGCTGTGGATCGTTGCTGCACAGAAATCAACCTCTTGTTCGTCCAAAGCGTTGAGCTGTTGTCTCGATAAGGCATCCGCAACCAGATTGTCCTTTCCGGGTTTGTAGAAGAGGCGCGCATTAGACTCAACAATGCGCGCTTTCCACCTTTTGATCTTTGCATTTGGATTGGATTCAGAAACTGCGAACGTCAAGGGTTGATAGTCAATGAAGATGTTGATGTCTTTCACTCCATACAAATAGTGCCTTAACTTGGCAAGTGACCATACGATGGCCAATAACTCTCTCTCTCATTTGTTGCATAGTTAACCTCGCTGTCCTTCAATGTTTTCGAAATCATTGTTATAGGACGACCCTCTTGAGACAAAACTGCACCTATGCCGTGAGCCGAAGCATCGGTCGTTAGATCGAATGGCTTTTAAAATCGGGGTACCTGAGCATTACATCCTCGGATGCAAGAATATTACGCAACTTCTGAAATGCCCGTTGCTGCGCTTTAGAGAATTGGACCTTTATGTTTCTGGACCTATGTTTACTAACTGTTTCATTTTCGCCCTTCAAAATATTCGAGATGGGTCTCGCTATTGCAGCGAAGTCCCTAATGATTTTTTTTTTTTTTTTTTTTTTTTTTTTTTTTTTTTTTTTTTTTTTTTTTTTTTTTTTTTTTTTTTTTTTTTTTTTTTTTTTTTTTTTTTTTTTTTTTTTGAGTCAGAATTCATACATTTTGATGCTCTTATTAAGTCCTGAAAATAACGATCATAGTTTACGAGCGAGTCACGAATCTATTTTCCGTAATGGGGCAGAGCAAAGCTGATTTGCTGAAGCGCAACCAATTTCTGTGTTCATGTGCACACAGCCATGCAAATTCAGTATTTTATTTAGTGTTTTTCTATGAGTATTTTTCAAGGGTTATGTAAGTTATGTAAATTGAATAATGATAATAAAAAATTAAATTTTTTTTTGTAAAATTACAATTAATTTTTAATTTTTTTTTTTTAATTTTGCCCACCTCATAGCTTATTATGTGCCGTACGTTTTTGTAAATTTTCTAAGTTCAAGTCGGGCGGTCCCGACTAGAGCAACCGCAACCTTCTTTTATTTTTTAGAGGTGAGTCCGCATTTAAGATCATTACTCCAAAATGACTTAACCGATTTAGGAAACTTTTCTTAAAAGCTATCTTTTTTAATTTTAATCAATAGTTTTGTATTTATATATTTTTAAATATACACAAGAATTGCTGTGTATTTTTTACGATTTTTGACAATAAAATTCGGGAAAAGTCAGAAAGTAGCAGCATTAATGAGACGTTATTCATTGAAATTGATGGAAACATCTGTAATAGCGTGCGAGGCCTAGAATTGATCTGACCTCAAACAGCGTTTTAGGTTCTGGAAACTCCTGTATTGCCCTAACCTTCTCTGGATCTGTCGTGGCCCCTGCTGGTTACTATGAATCCCAGGAAGCTCACGCTTTTCTGAAAAAAGGCGACTTCTCGACTGAGACCCTCATGTTAGCTTTTTGCAAACTTTTTAGGACCCAATCCACATGTCTAATGTGGGACTCTTCGTCTTCTGAGAAGACAATTACGTCACCGACATAGACACAGCAAAACTTGCCAATCTGCTCTCGCAGTATGTCGTCGATGGTTCTCTGAAAAATGCTTGCTGCATTTTTTAGTCCAAAAGGGAGGCTTTTGAATTTGTATTTCCCCCGTTTACCGAGAAAGAGGTATTTTCGCGGTCGCGTTCAGCGAGTACAATTACCAGACTTGAGAAAAATTTGGCTTTACCCAAATTTCCCAATATCATTGAGATGTTTGGCATAGGGTACTTGTCAGGTACCGTTCTTTCGTTAAGTTTTCGAAAGTCTATTACCATTTTCATTTTTTTGTTACCTGCGTCGTCAGTGCCTTTCTTGTCTACTACCCATATTAGGTTATTGTAGGGTGAGACGGACTCTTGAATTATGTCATTCTTTAGCAGATCTTTGATATCTTTGTTAACGAAATCAGCTGTTTCTTATTGGGTATGGGTAAAGCCTGGCATAGATGGCTCATCTGTGGTCCTAAGTAGCCACCACTGATGTGTTATATGGCAACGCTTCATCTGGGTTTGCGAAAGCCTTTTGCCTGGTCTTTAGCATTTTTAAGAAAGAGCTTTTAAATAATGGAGGTAACGCCTGACTGGACCATTTTTACTCGTTTTAAGTTATTAATATTTTTATTATTTGTAAGGAAGCCTCTCAACAGAGATGTTAAGAAGCATAACGACCATGGGGCTCTTTATAGGGACAATTGTCGTTTTTCCTACTCCAAATAATGCCTGTCATTCATATATAATGTGCTTTGTGGTCTCGTCATCATCTCTACAGAGTCTAAACTCTGTTTAGGGGGATAGGCGCATTTTGTAGAAAGATTTTGGTTCCTTCTATCGCAGGGCGCCATCCTAACTCCACTTTTATGCAACCTAGGGGACCTCATTCTCTTTACCAAGATATACAAGGTACCACAATGGCACCCGCCAAAAATAAATGGAGTAGAGATAACACCAAAGAACAGCATAAAAACTGACATGTAGACTTTATGTAGAAAAAAGGGTGAAGTAGAACACAGTCCCAAAAGTTTCTAAGCAGTACATGGGGCTTCTTACCACCACTGATGCATAGGATATACATATCGGTGGTGCGACTCTAACACTGACCGAGAGACTCTTTGCAACACCAACCTAAACCAACAATCAATCCTCATATTAACGGACGCTTTAAACTTGGTTTCGAGAGTCGATGCAGCGGTGTACAGTTCAGAGTCAGAATTCATACATTTTGATGCTCTTATTAAGTCCTGAAAATAACGATCATAGTTTACGAGCGAGTCACGAATCTATTTTCCGTAATGGGGCAGAGCAAAGCTGATTTGCTGAAGCGCAACCAATTTCTGTGTTCATGTGCACACAGCCATGCAAATTCAGTATTTTATTTAGTGTTTTTCTATGAGTATTTTTCAAGGGTTATGTAAGTTATGTAAATTGAATAATGATAATAAAAAATTAAATTTTTTTTTGTAAAATTACAATTAATTTTTAATTTTTTTTTTTTAATTTTGCCCACCTCATAGCTTATTATGTGCCGTACGTTTTTGTAAATTTTCTAAGTTCAAGTCGGGCGGTCCCGACTAGAGCAACCGCAACCTTCTTTTATTTTTTAGAGGTGAGTCCGCATTTAAGATCATTACTCCAAAATGACTTAACCGATTTAGGAAACTTTTCTTAAAAGCTATCTTTTTTAATTTTAATCAATAGTTTTGTATTTATATATTTTTAAATATACACAAGAATTGCTGTGTATTTTTTACGATTTTTGACAATAAAATTCGGGAAAAGTCAGAAAGTAGCAGCATTAATGAGACGTTATTCATTGAAATTGATGGAAACATCTGTAATAGCGTGCGAGGCCTAGAATTGATCTGACCTCAAACAGCGTTTTAGGTTCTGGAAACTCCTGTATTGCCCTAACCTTCTCTGGATCTGTCGTGGCCCCTGCTGGTTACTATGAATCCCAGGAAGCTCACGCTTTTCTGAAAAAAGGCGACTTCTCGACTGAGACCCTCATGTTAGCTTTTTGCAAACTTTTTAGGACCCAATCCACATGTCTAATGTGGGACTCTTCGTCTTCTGAGAAGACAATTACGTCACCGACATAGACACAGCAAAACTTGCCAATCTGCTCTCGCAGTATGTCGTCGATGGTTCTCTGAAAAATGCTTGCTGCATTTTTTAGTCCAAAAGGGAGGCTTTTGAATTTGTATTTCCCCCGTTTACCGAGAAAGAGGTATTTTCGCGGTCGCGTTCAGCGAGTACAATTACCAGACTTGAGAAAAATTTGGCTTTACCCAAATTTCCCAATATCATTGAGATGTTTGGCATAGGGTACTTGTCAGGTACCGTTCTTTCGTTAAGTTTTCGAAAGTCTATTACCATTTTCATTTTTTTGTTACCTGCGTCGTCAGTGCCTTTCTTGTCTACTACCCATATTAGGTTATTGTAGGGTGAGACGGACTCTTGAATTATGTCATTCTTTAGCAGATCTTTGATATCTTTGTTAACGAAATCAGCTGTTTCTTATTGGGTATGGGTAAAGCCTGGCATAGATGGCTCATCTGTGGTCCTAAGTAGCCACCACTGATGTGTTATATGGCAACGCTTCATCTGGGTTTGCGAAAGCCTTTTGCCTGGTCTTTAGCATTTTTAAGAAAGAGCTTTTAAATAATGGAGGTAACGCCTGACTGGACCATTTTTACTCGTTTTAAGTTATTAATATTTTTATTATTTGTAAGGAAGCCTCTCAACAGAGATGTTAAGAAGCATAACGACCATGGGGCTCTTTATAGGGACAATTGTCGTTTTTCCTACTCCAAATAATGCCTGTCATTCATATATAATGTGCTTTGTGGTCTCGTCATCATCTCTACAGAGTCTAAACTCTGTTTAGGGGGATAGGCGCATTTTGTAGAAAGATTTTGGTTCCTTCTATCGCAGGGCGCCATCCTAACTCCACTTTTATGCAACCTAGGGGACCTCATTCTCTTTACCAAGATATACAAGGTACCACAATGGCACCCGCCAAAAATAAATGGAGTAGAGATAACACCAAAGAACAGCATAAAAACTGACATGTAGACTTTATGTAGAAAAAAGGGTGAAGTAGAACACAGTCCCAAAAGTTTCTAAGCAGTACATGGGGCTTCTTACCACCACTGATGCATAGGATATACATATCGGTGGTGCGACTCTAACACTGACCGAGAGACTCTTTGCAACACCAACCTAAACCAACAATCAATCCTCATATTAACGGACGCTTTAAACTTGGTTTCGAGAGTCGATGCAGCGGTGTACAGTTCAGAGTCAGAATTCATACATTTTGATGCTCTTATTAAGTCCTGAAAATAACGATCATAGTTTACGAGCGAGTCACGAATCTATTTTCCGTAATGGGGCAGAGCAAAGCTGATTTGCTGAAGCGCAACCAATTTCTGTGTTCATGTGCACACAGCCATGCAAATTCAGTATTTTATTTAGTGTTTTTCTATGAGTATTTTTCAAGGGTTATGTAAGTTATGTAAATTGAATAATGATAATAAAAAATTAAATTTTTTTTTGTAAAATTACAATTAATTTTTAATTTTTTTTTTTTAATTTTGCCCACCTCATAGCTTATTATGTGCCGTACGTTTTTGTAAATTTTCTAAGTTCAAGTCGGGCGGTCCCGACTAGAGCAACCGCAACCTTCTTTTATTTTTTAGAGGTGAGTCCGCATTTAAGATCATTACTCCAAAATGACTTAACCGATTTAGGAAACTTTTCTTAAAAGCTATCTTTTTTAATTTTAATCAATAGTTTTGTATCTATATATTTTTAAATATACACAAGAATTGCTGTGTATTTTTTACGATTTTTGACAATAAAATTCGGGAAAAGTCAGAAAGTAGCAGCATTAATGAGACGTTATTCATTGAAATTGATGGAAACATCTGTAATAGCGTGCGAGGCCTAGAATTGATCTGACCTCAAACAGCGTTTTAGGTTCTGGAAACTCCTGTATTGCCCTAACCTTCTCTGGATCTGTCGTGGCCCCTGCTGGTTACTATGAATCCCAGGAAGCTCACGCTTTTCTGAAAAAAGGCGACTTCTCGACTGAGACCCTCATGTTAGCTTTTTGCAAACTTTTTAGGACCCAATCCACATGTCTAATGTGGGACTCTTCGTCTTCTGAGAAGACAATTACGTCACCGACATAGACACAGCAAAACTTGCCAATCTGCTCTCGCAGTATGTCGTCGATGGTTCTCTGAAAAATGCTTGCTGCATTTTTTAGTCCAAAAGGGAGGCTTTTGAATTTGTATTTCCCCCGTTTACCGAGAAAGAGGTATTTTCGCGGTCGCGTTCAGCGAGTACAATTACCAGACTTGAGAAAAATTTGGCTTTACCCAAATTTCCCAATATCATTGAGATGTTTGGCATAGGGTACTTGTCAGGTACCGTTCTTTCGTTAAGTTTTCGAAAGTCTATTACCATTTTCATTTTTTTGTTACCTGCGTCGTCAGTGCCTTTCTTGTCTACTACCCATATTAGGTTATTGTAGGGTGAGACGGACTCTTGAATTATGTCATTCTTTAGCAGATCTTTGATTTCTTTGTTAACGAAATCAGCTGTTTCTTATTGGGTATGGGTAAAGCCTGGCATAGATGGCTCATCTGTGGTCCTAATGGTAGCCACCACTGATGTGTTATATGGCAACGCTTCATCTGGGTTTGCGAAAGCCTTTTGCCTGGTCTTTAGCATTTTTAAGAAAGAGCTTTTAAATAATGGAGGTAACGCCTGACTGGACCATTTTTACTCGTTTTAAGTTATTAATATTTTTATTATTTGTAAGGAAGCCTCTCAACAGAGATGTTAAGAAGCATAACGACCATGGGGCTCTTTATAGGGACAATTGTCGTTTTTCCTACTCCAAATAATGCCTGTCATTCATATATAATGTGCTTTGTGGTCTCGTCATCATCGCTACAGAGTCTAAACTCTGTTTAGGGGGATAGGCGCATTTTGTAGAAAGATTTTGGTTCCTTCTATCGCAGGGCGCCATCCTAACTCCACTTTTATGCAACCTAGGGGACCTCATTCTCTTTACCAAGATATACAAGGTACCAAAATGGCACCCGCCAAAAATAAATGGAGTAGAGATAACACCAAAGAACAGCATAAAAACTGACATGTAGACTTTATGTAGAAAAAAGGGTGAAGTAGAACACAGTCCCAAAAGTTTCTAAGCAGTACATGGGGCTTCTTACCACCACTGATGCATAGGATATACATATCGGTGGTGCGACTCTAACACTGACCGAGAGACTCTTTGCAACACCAACCTAAACCAACAATCAATCCTCATATTAACGGACGCTTTAAACTTGGTTTCGAGAGTCGATGCAGCGGTGTACAGTTCAGAGTCAGAATTCATACATTTTGATGCTCTTATTAAGTCCTGAAAATAACGATCATAGTTTACGAGCGAGTCACGAATCTATTTTCCGTAATGGGGCAGAGCAAAGCTGATTTGCTGAAGCGCAACCAATTTCTGTGTTCATGTGCACACAGCCATGCAAATTCAGTATTTTATTTAGTGTTTTTCTATGAGTATTTTTCAAGGGTTATGTAAGTTATGTAAATTGAATAATGATAATAAAAAATTAAATTTTTTTTTGTAAAATTACAATTAATTTTTAATTTTTTTTTTTTAATTTTGCCCACCTCATAGCTTATTATGTGCCGTACGTTTTTGTAAATTTTCTAAGTTCAAGTCGGGCGGTCCCGACTAGAGCAACCGCAACCTTCTTTTATTTTTTAGAGGTGAGTCCGCATTTAAGATCATTACTCCAAAATGACTTAACCGATTTAGGAAACTTTTCTTAAAAGCTATCTTTTTTAATTTTAATCAATAGTTTTGTATTTATATATTTTTAAATATACACAAGAATTGCTGTGTATTTTTTACGATTTTTGACAATAAAATTCGGGAAAAGTCAGAAAGTAGCAGCATTAATGAGACGTTATTCATTGAAATTGATGGAAACATCTGTAATAGCGTGCGAGGCCTAGAATTGATCTGACCTCAAACAGCGTTTTAGGTTCTGGAAACTCCTGTATTGCCCTAACCTTCTCTGGATCTGTCGTGGCCCCTGCTGGTTACTATGAATCCCAGGAAGCTCACGCTTTTCTGAAAAAAGGCGACTTCTCGACTGAGACCCTCATGTTAGCTTCTTGCAAACTTTTTAGGACCCAATCCACATGTCTAATGTGGGACTCTTCGTCTTCTGAGAAGACAATTACGTCACCGACATAGACACAGCAAAACTTGCCAATCTGCTCTCGCAGTATGTCGTCGATGGTTCTCTGAAAAATGCTTGCTGCATTTTTTAGTCCAAAAGGGAGGCTTTTGAATTTGTATTTCCCCCGTTTACCGAGAAAGAGGTATTTTCGCGGTCGCGTTCAGCGAGTACAATTACCAGACTTGAGAAAAATTTGGCTTTACCCAAATTTCCCAATATCATTGAGATGTTTGGCATAGGGTACTTGTCAGGTACCGTTCTTTCGTTAAGTTTTCGAAAGTCTATTACCATTTTCATTTTTTTGTTACCTGCGTCGTCAGTGCCTTTCTTGTCTACTACCCATATTAGGTTATTGTAGGGTGAGACGGACTCTTGAATTATGTCATTCTTTAGCAGATCTTTGATTTCTTTGTTAACGAAATCAGCTGTTTCTTATTGGGTATGGGTAAAGCCTGGCATAGATGGCTCATCTGTGGTCCTAATGGTAGCCACCACTGATGTGTTATATGGCAACGCTTCATCTGGGTTTGCGAAAGCCTTTTGCCTGGTCTTTAGCATTTTTAAGAAAGAGCTTTTAAATAATGGAGGTAACGCCTGACTGGACCATTTTTACTCGTTTTAAGTTATTAATATTTTTATTATTTGTAAGGAAGCCTCTCAACAGAGATGTTAAGAAGCATAACGACCATGGGGCTCTTTATAGGGACAATTGTCGTTTTTCCTACTCCAAATAATGCCTGTCACTCATATATAAATTTAAGAAAGAGCTTTTAAATAATGGAGGTGCCTCTGCACAATCTACTTTTGTGAAATTTACATTGGCTCAAGTGTGGAAGATGATTTTTAGCTGAGCACTTGTGCGATCAGATGGAGCTGGTCACTTGTTTGCGTAAGAATATCTTCGATATGGAAGGGTCAACTTCCATGGGCACTGGTGCTGTACCGTTCTTCTGTTGCCTGCCGCTCTTTTGATCGGCTTGGCTTTTTGTCCTGGACCGCTTATTGTAGTGTGGGTTTTTCTGGCCATTTGACTGCGGCTCCCACTGCTGGCTATTCTGCACTCTAGTGCTTGGTCTACAATCTCTTTCCTCCTGACTTCTAGCGTAGTTAGCCGCAAAAGCATATATCTCATGATTAGATTCAATCTCTTGTGCAAGGGCGAGCGCCGAGGGAAAGTCTCTTGGCTTAGCCGCGAAAAGCACGCCTGTGAGATTACGTTTGAGGCCTGATATAAAAAATTGCAATGCGTCATCGCGGAATTTTTCGCACAAGCCTTAAGCCATAATTGGCTCGTATGACATGTTAACCTTATTGGTCAGCAAAGTCAATTTTTTCTCTACTTCGTCGTAATACTGAAGTAGCGATTGGGCCCCTGCCTCAAGGTGTCTAACTCCTATTCTATTATATAGATGCGCCGTTTGTCACTGTACGTAAAATCGAGACGATTTACAATCGCTTCGATGCGATTCAGTACTGTGCCTAACGAAGCTAGTACCGCATACGCAGGGCCCCTGATCTTGCTTCTTATGATGATAACCGCCTGATAGTGGCGTGAACTGCCATTGTATGGCTTGAAAATCTATTACGCTGCCAGCACTGCTTGCCGCCACGACACATACGATTCTTGTGCCACGGTAAACTCGGATAAGCATTTGACGGCGTCAAGTGGCTCGTCGCAGCGTATTTCATTCTTTATTTCAATGGCCGCATACGTTTGCACTTATGGCGTAGTAACACGCGTAGCTGCTAACTGATTTTTTGGATTTTTTTTGTGTTTTTTTTATATTTAAGTTTGGAAAAGATTGTGAAAAGCCCACTCACATGGTAAATGGTATTCCTTAGCGCAGCGATCACTTCTCAGTTCCAACGCCGCAGTTTCCATTGTCCAGATAGCTTGGTAGCTAACCTGGCGACAAACCGCTCCAGCGGCTTCGGTGTACAAATTTTTTTATGGCGCTTTCGCGCACGTCTGCCCATGTATCACAAAGGCAAAGCTGTTGTATTGTTGCTGCTGCCTGTATTGACGCAGGTCAGCATTTACAACTTGTTGCACGTTTCGAAAGCGCGCAGTCGTTGTTATGGTGTTTATTTTATACTGTTATGGTGTTTATTTTAACACTCGCGTGGGTAATACTATCACTAGTTGCGTGCCAAATAACTTTTTTAGTGTTTGGTTAAATGCTATCTCGGCAGCGTGCAGGAGATGGCATGTCTTTATTCTTTAACTTGAAATACCAAACTAAAAGTGTAGCTTACAATCAAATCGGAATTAAACCTGAAAGCTGGACCCATAAGCGACAAAACTACAACCGGCAAGCCGACTCAGCATAAGCGATAACACAGATACGGTCGGGCCACTGAACTCATGCGTCGGCGGTAAATGTTTGGAGCAAATGGGTAATGATAAGTGCTATGCAAGTTAGTAAATGTTATGTGCAATTCCTATGTGTTAACTTGTATGCGTGCACATGAACAAAGAAGTTGTTTGCGATTCAGCCAAGCAGCTGCGCTTGACCCCCACTACAGAAAATAGATTCTTGATTCGTAAACTGAATGTATGATCGTTATGAAATTTTCAGGAGTTATTAAAGTCATCGAAATGTATTTACAAACCAATTTGCACGTGTGTAGCATTTGATTTGTGGTTTTTATGTTTTTGTCGATACTGGGGGCGATTGATGGGAGGTATCCAAAACCTAAAATATTTAAATTCTTCGTATGCTTTACGCGAACATAATAAAACAAATTTAATGGCTCTAGCTTATATGGTCTGCGAGTTATGCTCAAAAAGCGATAAATAAAAATAAAAAAATATCGATAATAAGAAAACGGAGAGTTATCGATCTTTTGAAATAAACTTGACGTGCATATGGTATGTACTAAGCTAATGAGTCCAAGATCAGCTTTCTAGCGGACATGGCTTAATCTACTCGGCTATTGATGCTGATCAGGAATATATATATTTTATGGGGTCGCAGACGCTTCCTTCTGTCTCATACATACATTTGCACAAAACCATTATACCCTTTTTAGTCATTTTCAATGGGTTCAGGGTATAAAAAAAAGCGAAAGAGTATAACGTAGTCGGTAACGCCTGACTGGACCATTTTTACTCGTTTTAAGTTATTAATATTTTTATTATTTGTAAGGAAGCCTCTCAACAGAGATGTTAAGAAGCATAACGACCATGGGGCTCTTTATAGGGACAGTTGCGAGTACGATCTGGTGATTACCAGACTTGAGAAAAATTTGGCTTTACCCAAATTTCCCAATATCATTGAGATGTTTGGCATAGGGTACTTGTCAGGTACCGTTCTTTCGTTAAGTTTTCGAAAGTCTATTACCATTTTCATTTTTTTGTTACCTGCGTCGTCAGTGCCTTTCTTGTCTACTACCCATATTAGGTTATTGTAGGGTGAGACGGACTCTTGAATTATGTCATTCTTTAGCAGATCTTTGATTTCTTTGTTAACGAAATCAGCTGTTTCTTATTGGGTATGGGTAAAGCCTGGCATAGATGGCTCATCTGTGGTCCTAATGGTAGCCACCACTGATGTGTTATATGGCAACGCTTCATCTGGGTTTGCCAAAGCCTTTTGCCTGGTCTTTAGCATTTTTAAGAAAGGCTTTTAAATAATGCAGGTAACGCCTGACTGGACCATTTTTACTCGTTTTAAGTTATTAATATTTTTATTATTTGTAAGGAAGCCTCTCAACAGAGATGTTAAGAAGCATAACGACCATGGGGCTCTTTATAGGGACAATTGTCGTTTTTCCTACTCCAAATAATGCCTGTCATTCATATATAATGTGCTTTGTGGTCTCGTCATCATCTCTACAGAGTCTAAACTCTGTTTAGGGGGATAGGCGCATTTTGTAGAAAGATTTTGGTTCCTTCTATCGCAGGGCGCCATCATAACTCCACTTTTATGCAACCTAGGGGACCTCATTCTCTTTACCAAGATATACAAGGTACCAAAATGGCACCCTCCAAAAATAAATGGAGTAGAGATAACACCAAAGAACAGCATAAAAACTGACATGTAGACTTTATGTAGAAAAAAGGGTGAAGTAGAACACAGTCCCAAAAGTTTCTAAGCAGTACATGGGGCTTCTTACCACCACTGATGCATAGGATATACATATCGGTGGTGCGACTCTAACACTGACCGAGAGACTCTTTGCAACACCAACCTAAACCAACAATCAATCCTCATATTAACGGACGCTTTAAACTTGGTTTCGAGAGTCGATGCAGCGGTGTACAGTTCAGAGTCAGAATTCATACATTTTGATGCTCTTATTAAGTCCTGAAAATAACGATCATAGTTTACGAGCGAGTCACGAATCTATTTTCCGTAATGGGGCAGAGCAAAGCTGATTTGCTGAAGCGCAACCAATTTCTGTGTTCATGTGCACACAGCCATGCAAATTCAGTATTTTATTTAGTGTTTTTCTATGAGTATTTTTCAAGGGTTATGTAAGTTATGTAAATTGAATAATGATAATAAAAAATTAAATTTTTTTTTGTAAAATTACAATTAATTTTTAATTTTTTTTTTTTAATTTTGCCCACCTCATAGCTTATTATGTGCCGTACGTTTTTGTAAATTTTCTAAGTTCAAGTCGGGCGGTCCCGACTAGAGCAACCGCAACCTTCTTTTATTTTTTAGAGGTGAGTCCGCATTTAAGATCATTACTCCAAAATGACTTAACCGATTTAGGAAACTTTTCTTAAAAGCTATCTTTTTTAATTTTAATCAATAGTTTTGTATCTATATATTTTTAAATATACACAAGAATTGCTGTGTATTTTTTACGATTTTTGACAATAAAATTCGGGAAAAGTCAGAAAGTAGCAGCATTAATGAGACGTTATTCATTGAAATTGATGGAAACATCTGTAATAGCGTGCGAGGCCTAGAATTGATCTGACCTCAAACAGCGTTTTAGGTTCTGGAAACTCCTGTATTGCCCTAACCTTCTCTGGATCTGTCGTGGCCCCTGCTGGTTACTATGAATCCCAGGAAGCTCACGCTTTTCTGAAAAAAGGCGACTTCTCGACTGAGACCCTCATGTTAGCTTCTTGCAAACTTTTTAGGACCCAATCCACATGTCTAATGTGGGACTCTTCGTCTTCTGAGAAGACAATTACGTCACCGACATAGACACAGCAAAACTTGCCAATCTGCTCTCGCAGTATGTCGTCGATGGTTCTCTGAAAAATGCTTGCTGCATTTTTTAGTCCAAAAGGGAGGCTTTTGAATTTGTATTTCCCCCGTTTACCGAGAAAGAGGTATTTTCGCGGTCGCGTTCAGCGAGTACAATTACCAGACTTGAGAAAAATTTGGCTTTACCCAAATTTCCCAATATCATTGAGATGTTTGGCATAGGGTACTTGTCAGGTACCGTTCTTTCGTTAAGTTTTCGAAAGTCTATTACCATTTTCATTTTTTTGTTACCTGCGTCGTCAGTGCCTTTCTTGTCTACTACCCATATTAGGTTATTGTAGGGTGAGACGGACTCTTGAATTATGTCATTCTTTAGCAGATCTTTGATTTCTTTGTTAACGAAATCAGCTGTTTCTTATTGGGTATGGGTAAAGCCTGGCATAGATGGCTCATCTGTGGTCCTAATGGTAGCCACCACTGATGTGTTATATGGCAACGCTTCATCTGGGTTTGCGAAAGCCTTTTGCCTGGTCTTTAGCATTTTTAAGAAAGAGCTTTTAAATAATGGAGGTGCCTCTGCACAATCTACTTTTGTGAAATTTACATTGGCACAAGTGTGGAAGATGATTTTTAGCTGAGCACTTGTGCGATCAGATGGAGCTGTTCACTTGTTTGCGTAAGCTGGGGCTTGTGAGGGATTTAGTATCTTCGATATGGAAGGGTCAACTTCCATGGGCACTGGTGCTGTACCGTTCTTCTGTTGCCTGCCGCTCTTTTGATCGGCTTGGCTTTTTGTCCTGGACCGCTATTCTGCACTCTAGTGCTTGGTCTACAATCTCTTTCCTCCTGACTTCTAGCGTAGTTAGCCGCAAAAGCATATATCTCATGATTAGATTCAATCTCTTGTGCAAGGGCGAGCGCCGAAGGAAAGTCTCTTGGCTTAGCCGCGAAAAGCACGCCAGTGAGATTACGTTTGAGGCCTGATATAAAAAATTGCAATGCGTCATCGCGGAATTTTTCGCACAAGCCTGAAGCCATAATTGGCTCGTATGACATGTTAACCTTATTGGTCAGCAAAGTCAATTTTTTCTCTACTTCGTCGTAATACTGAAGTAGCGATTGGGCCCCTGCCTCAAGGTGTCTAACTCCTATTCTATTATATAGTTGCGCCGTTTGTCACTGTACGTAAAATCGAGACGATTTACAATCGCTTCGATGCGATTCAGTACTGTGCCTAACGAAGCTAGTACCGCATACGCAGGGCCCCTGATCTTGCTTCTTATGATGATAACCGCCTGATAGTGGCGTGAACTGCCATTGTATGGCTTGAAAATCTATTACGCTGCCAGCACTGCTTGCCGCCACGACACATACGATTCTTGTGCCACGGTAAACTCGGATAAGCATTTGACGGCGTCAAGTGGCTCGTCGCAGCGTATTTCATTCTTTATTTCAATGGCCGCATACGTTTGCACTTATGGCGTAGTAACACGCGTAGCTGCTAACTGATTTTTTGGATTTTTTTTGTGTTTTTTTTATTTTTAAGTTTGGAAAAGATTGTGAAAAGCCCACTCACATGGTAAATGGTATTCCTTAGCGCAGCGATCACTTCTCAGTTCCAACGCCGCAGTTTCCATTGTCCAGATAGCTTGGTAGCTAACCTGGCGACAAACCGCTCCAGCGGCTTCGGTGTAAAAATTTTTTTATGGCGCTTTCGCGCACGTCTGCCCATGTATCACAAAGGCAAAGCTGTTGTATTGTTGCTGCTGCCTGTATTGACGCAGGTCAGCATTTACAACTTGTTGCACGTTTCGAAAGCGCGCAGTCGTTGTTATGGTGTTTATTTTATACTGTTATGGTGTTTATTTTAACACTCGCGTGGGTAATACTATCACTAGTTGCGTGCCAAATAACTTTTTTAGTGTTTGGTTAAATGCTATCTCGGCAGCGTGCAGGAGATGGCATGTCTTTATTCTTTAACTTGAAATACCAAACTAAAAGTGTAGCTTACAATCAAATCGGAATTAAACCTGAAAGCTGGACCCACTGAACTCATGCGTCGGCGGTAAATGTTTGGAGCAAATGGGTAATGATAAGTGCTATGCAAGTTAGTAAATGTTATGTGCAATTCTTATGTGTTAACTTGTATGCGTGCACATGAACAAAGAAGTTGTTTGCGATTCAGCCAAGCAGCTGCGCTTGACCCCCACTACAGAAAATAGATTCTTGATTCGTAAACTGAATGTATGATCGTTATGAAATTTTCAGGAGTTATTAAAGTCATCGAAATGTATTTACAAACCAATTTGCACGTGTGTAGCATTTGATTTGTGGTTTTTATGTTTTTGTCGATACTGGGGGCGATTGATGGGAGGTATCCAAAACCTAAAATATTTAAATTCTTCGTATGCTTTACGCGAACATAATAAAACAAATTTA
The DNA here is from genome assembly GCA_035043915.1 of Drosophila paramelanica. NCBI lineage: Eukaryota > Metazoa > Arthropoda > Insecta > Diptera > Drosophilidae > Drosophila > Drosophila paramelanica. Next base: position 230,931 of record JAWNMO010000681.1, read on the forward strand.
ATGGCTCTAGCTTATATGGTTTGCGAGTTATGCTCAAAAAGCGATAAATAAAAATAAAAAAATATCGATAATAAGAAAACGGAGAGTTATCGATCTTTTGAAATAAACTTGACGTGCATATGGTATGTACTAAGCTAATGAGTCCAAGATCAGCTTTCTAGCGGACATGGCTTAATCTACTCGGCTATTGATGCTGATCAGGAATATATATATTTTATGGGGTCGCAGACGCTTCCTTCTGTCTCATACATACATTTGCACAAAACCATTATACCCTTTTTAGTCATTTTCAATGGGTTCAGGGTATAAAAAAAAGCGAAAGAGTATAACGTAGTCGGTAACGCCTGACTGGACCATTTTTACTCGTTTTAAGTTATTAATATTTTTATTATTTGTAAGGAAGCCTCTCAACAGAGATGTTAAGAAGCATAACGACCATGGGGCTCTTTATAGGGACAATTGTCGTTTTTCCTACTCCAAATAATGCCTGTCATTCATATATAAATTTAAGAAAGAGCTTTTAAATAATGGAGGTGCCTCTGCACAATCTACTTTTGTGAAATTTACATTGGCTCAAGTGTGGAAGATGATTTTTAGCTGAGCACTTGTGCGATCAGATGGAGCTGGTCACTTGTTTGCGTAAGAATATCTTCGATATGGAAGGGTCAACTTCCATGGGCACTGGTGCTGTACCGTTCTTCTGTTGCCTGCCGCTCTTTTGATCGGCTTGGCTTTTTGTCCTGGACCGCTTATTGTAGTGTGGGTTTTTCTGGCCATTTGACTGCGGCTCCCACTGCTGGCTATTCTGCACTCTAGTGCTTGGTCTACAATCTCTTTCCTCCTGACTTCTAGCGTAGTTAGCCGCAAAAGCATATATCTCATGATTAGATTCAATCTCTTGTGCAAGGGCGAGCGCCGAGGGAAAGTCTCTTGGCTTAGCCGCGAAAAGCACGCCTGTGAGATTACGTTTGAGGCCTGATATAAAAAATTGCAATGCGTCATCGCGGAATTTTTCGCACAAGCCTTAAGCCATAATTGGCTCGTATGACATGTTAACCTTATTGGTCAGCAAAGTCAATTTTTTCTCTACTTCGTCGTAATACTGAAGTAGCGATTGGGCCCCTGCCTCAAGGTGTCTAACTCCTATTCTATTATATAGATGCGCCGTTTGTCACTGTACGTAAAATCGAGACGATTTACAATCGCTTCGATGCGATTCAGTACTGTGCCTAACGAAGCTAGTACCGCATACGCAGGGCCCCTGATCTTGCTTCTTATGATGATAACCGCCTGATAGTGGCGTGAACTGCCATTGTATGGCTTGAAAATCTATTACGCTGCCAGCACTGCTTGCCGCCACGACACATACGATTCTTGTGCCACGGTAAACTCGGATAAGCATTTGACGGCGTCAAGTGGCTCGTCGCAGCGTATTTCATTCTTTATTTCAATGGCCGCATACGTTTGCACTTATGGCGTAGTAACACGCGTAGCTGCTAACTGATTTTTTGGATTTTTTTTGTGTTTTTTTTATATTTAAGTTTGGAAAAGATTGTGAAAAGCCCACTCACATGGTAAATGGTATTCCTTAGCGCAGCGATCACTTCTCAGTTCCAACGCCGCAGTTTCCATTGTCCAGATAGCTTGGTAGCTAACCTGGCGACAAACCGCTCCAGCGGCTTCGGTGTAAAAATTTTTTTATGGCGCTTTCGCGCACGTCTGCCCATGTATCACAAAGGCAAAGCTGTTGTATTGTTGCTGCTGCCTGTATTGACGCAGGTCAGCATTTACAACTTGTTGCACGTTTCGAAAGCGCGCAGTCGTTGTTATGGTGTTTATTTTATACTGTTATGGTGTTTATTTTAACACTCGCGTGGGTAATACTATCACTAGTTGCGTGCCAAATAACTTTTTTAGTGTTTGGTTAAATGCTATCTCGGCAGCGTGCAGGAGATGGCATGTCTTTATTCTTTAACTTGAAATACCAAACTAAAAGTGTAGCTTACAATCAAATCGGAATTAAACCTGAAAGCTGGACCCATAAGCGACAAAACTACAACCGGCAAGCCGACTCAGCATAAGCGATAACACAGATACGGTCGGGCCACTGAACTCATGCGTCGGCGGTAAATGTTTGGAGCAAATGGGTAATGATAAGTGCTATGCAAGTTAGTAAATGTTATGTGCAATTCCTATGTGTTAACTTGTATGCGTGCACATGAACAAAGAAGTTGTTTGCGATTCAGCCAAGCAGCTGCGCTTGACCCCCACTACAGAAAATAGATTCTTGATTCGTAAACTGAATGTATGATCGTTATGAAATTTTCAGGAGTTATTAAAGTCATCGAAATGTATTTACAAACCAATTTGCACGTGTGTAGCATTTGATTTGTGGTTTTTATGTTTTTGTCGATACTGGGGCCGATTGATGGGAGGTATCCAAAACCTAAAATATTTAAATTCTTCGTATGCTTTACGCGAACATAATAAAACAAATTTAATGGCTCTAGCTTATATGGTTTGCGAGTTATGCTCAAAAAGCGATAAATAAAAATAAAAAATATCGATAATAAGAAAACGGAGAGTTATCGATCTTTTGAAATAAACTTGACGTGCATATGGTATGTACTAAGCTAATGAGTCCAAGATCAGCTTTCTAGCGGACATGGCTTAATCTACTCGGCTATTGATGCTGATCAGGAATATATATATTTTATGGGGTCGCAGACGCTTCCTTCTGTCTCATACATACATTTGCACAAAACCATTATACCCTTTTTAGTCATTTTCAATGGGTTCAGGGTATAAAAAAAAGCGAAAGAGTATAACGTAGTCGGTAACGCCTGACTGGACCATTTTTACTCGTTTTAAGTTATTAATATTTTTATTATTTGTAAGGAAGCCTCTCAACAGAGATGTTAAGAAGCATAACGACCATGGGGCTCTTTATAGGGACAATTGTCGTTTTACCTACCTGATGAAGGAGGGCAGAGCTCTGGTCAAGCAATTCATATTTGTTCTGTCGTAACAGATTCTCTGCATAGGTACTCCTCCTACTCCAAATAATGCCTGTCATTCATATATAATGTGCTTTGTGGTCTCGTCATCATCTCTACAGAGTCTAAACTCTGTTTAGGGGGATAGGCGCATTTTGTAGAAAGATTTTGGTTCCTTCTATCGCAGGGCGCCATCCTAACTCCACTTTTATGCAACCTAGTGGACCTCATTCTCTTTACCAGGATATACAAGGTACCACAATGGCACCCGCCAAAAATAAATGGTGTAGAGATAACACCAAAGAAGAGCATAAAAACTGACATTTAGACTTTATGTAGAAAAAAGGGTAAAGTAGAACACAGTCCCAAAAGTTTCTAAGCAGTACATGGGGCTTCTTACCACCACTGATGCATAGGATATACATATCGGTGGTGCGACTCTAACACTGACCGAGAGACTCTTTGCAACACCAACCTAAACCAACAATCAATCCTCATATTAACGGACGCTTTAAACTTGGTTTCGAGAGTCGATGCAGCGGTGTACAGTTCAGAGTCAGAATTCATACATTTTGATGCTCTTATTAAGTCCTGAAAATAACGATCATAGTTTACGAGCGAGTCACGAATCTATTTTCCGTAATGGGGCAGAGCAAAGCTGATTTGCTGAAGCGCAACCAATTTCTGTGTTCATGTGCACACAGCCATGCAAATTCAGTATTTTATTTAGTGTTTTTCTATGAGTATTTTTCAAGGGTTATGTAAGTTGAATTTTATCGATGAGTCGAACGTTCGAGTCCAGGGGCGGAGCCCTTCTTTTATTTAATGATAATAAAAAATTAAATTTTTTGTTGTAAAATTACAATTTTTTTTTGTAATTTTTTACTATATATTATTATTTTTCGTTGATAATTATTATTTTAGCTTTTTTTTTTTAATTTTGCCCACCTCATAGCTTATTAAGTGCCGTACGTTTTTGTAAATTTTCTAAGTTCAAGACGGGCGGTCCCGACTAGAGCAACCGCAACCTTCTTTTATTTTTTAGAGGTGAGTCCGCATTTAAGATCATTACTCGAAAATGACTTAACCGATTTAGGAAACTTTTCTTAAAAGCTATCTTTTTTAATTTTAATCAATAGTTTTGTATCTATATATTTTTAAATATACACAAGAATTGCTGTGTATTTTTTACGATTTTTGACAATAAAATTCGGGAAAAGTCAGAAAGTAGCAGCATTAATGAGACGTTATTCATTGAAATTGATGGAAACATCTGTAATAGCGTGCGAGGCCTAGAATTGATCTGACCTCAAACAGCGTTTTAGGTTCTGGAAACTCCTGTATTGCCCTAACCTTCTCTGGATCTGTCGTGGCCCCGCTGGTGACTATGAATCCCAGGAAGCTCACGCTTTTCTGAAAAAAGGCGACTTCTCGACTGAGACCCTCATGTTAGCTTTTTGCAAACTTTTTAGGACCCAATCCACATGTCTAATGTGGGACTCTTCGTCTTCTGAGAAGACAATTACGTCACCGACATAGACACAGCAAAACTTGCCAATCTGCTCTCGCAGTATGTCGTCGATGGTTCTCTGAAAAATGCTTGCTGCATTTTTTAGTCCAAAAGGGAGGCTTTTGAATTTGTATTTCCCCCGTTTACCGAGAAAGAGGTATTTTCGCGGTCGCGTTCAGCGAGTACGATCTGGTGATTACCAGACTTGAAAAAAATTTGGCTTTACCCAAATTTCCCAATATCATTGAGATGTTTGGCATAGGGTACTTGTCAGGTACAGATCTTTGATTTCTTTGTTAACGAAATCAGCTGTTTCTTATTGGGTATGGGTAAAGCCTGGCATAGATGGCTCATCTGTGGTCCTAATGGTAGCCACCACTGATGTGTTATATGGCAACGCTTCATCTGGGTTTGCGAAAGCCTTTTGCCTGGTCTTTAGCATTTTTAAGAAAGAGCTTTTAAATAATGGAGGTGCCTCTGCACAATCTACTTTTGTGAAATTTACATTGGCACAAGTGTGGAAGATGATTTTTAGCTGAGCACTTGTGCGATCAGATGGAGCTGGTCACTTGTTTGCGTAAGCTGGGGCTTGTGAGGGATTTAGTACCTTCGATATGGAAGGGTCAACTTCCATGGGCACTGGTGCTGTACCGTTCTTCTGTTGCCTGCCGCTCTTTTGATCGGCTTGGCTTTGTGTCCTGGACCGCTTATTGTAGTGTGGGTTTTTCTGGCCATTTGACTGCGGCTCCCACTGCTGGCTATTCTGCACTCTAGTGCTTGGTCTACAATCTCTTTCCTCCTGATTTCTAGCGTAGTTAGCCGCAAAAGCATATATCTCATGATTAGATTCAATCTCTTGTGCAAGGGCGAGCGCCGAGGGAAAGTCTCTTGGCTTAGCCGCGAAAAGCACGCCTGTGAGATTACGTTTGAGGCCTGATATAAAAAATTGCAATGCGTCATCGCGGAATTTTTCGCACAAGCCTTAAGCCATAATTGGCTCGTATGACATGTTAACCTTATTGGTCAGCAAAGTCAATTTTTTCTCTACTTCGTCGTAATACTGAAGTAGCGATTGGGCCCCTGCCTCAAGGTGTCTAACTCCTATTCTATTATATAGATGCGCCGTTTGTCACTGTACGTAAAATCGAGACGATTTACAATCGCTTCGATGCGATTCAGTACTGTGCCTAACGAAGCTAGTACCGCATACGCAGGGCCCCTGATCTTGCTTCTTATGATGATAACCGCCTGATAGTGGCGTGAACTGCCATTGTATGGCTTGAAAATCCATTACGCTGCCAGCACTGCTTGCCGCCACGACACATACGATTCTTGTGCCACGGTAAACTCGGATAAGCATTTGACGGCGTCAAGTGGCTCGTCGCAGCGTATTTCATTCTTTATTTCAATGGCCGCATACTTTTGCACTTATGGCGTAGTAACACGCGTAGCTGCTAACTGATTTTTTGGATTTTTTTTGTGTTTTTTTTATATTTAAGTTTGGAAAAGATTGTGAAAAGCCCACTCACATGGTAAATGGTATTCCTTAGCGCAGCGATCACTTCTCAGTTCCAACGCCGCAGTTTCCATTGTCCAGATAGCTTGGTAGCTAACCTGGCGACAAACCGCTCCAGCGGCTTCGGTGTAAAAATTTTTTTATATCGCTTTCGCGCACGTCTGCCCATGTATCACAAAGGCAAAGCTGTTGTATTGTTGCTGCTGCCTGTATTGACGCAGGTCAGCATTTACAACTTGTTGCACGTTTCCAAAGCGCGCTGTCGTTGTTATGGTGTTTATTTTATACTGTTATGGTGTTTATTTTAACACTCGCGTGGGTAATACTACCACTAGTTGGGTGCCTAATAACTTTTTTAGTGTTTGGTTAAATGCTATCTCGGCAGCGTGCAGGAGATGGCATGTCTTTATTCTTTAACTTGAAATACCAAACTAAAAGTGTAGCTTACAATCAAATCGGAATTAAACCTGAAAGCTGGACCCATAAGCGACAAAACTACAACCGGCAAGCCGACTCAGCATAAGCGATAACACAGATACGGTCGGGCCACTGAACTCATGCGTCGGCGGTAAATGTTTGGAGCAAATGGGTAATGATTAGTGCTATGCAAGTTAGTAAATGTTATGTGCAATTCTTATGTGTTAACTTGTATGCGTGCACATAAACACAGAAGTTGTTTGCGATTCAGCCAAGCAGCTGCGCTTGACCCCCACTACAGAAAATAGATTCTTGATTCGTAAACTGAATGTATGATCGTTATGAAACTTTCAGGAGTTATTAAAGTCATCGAAATGTATTTACAAACCAATTTGCACGTGTGTAGCATTTGATTTGTGGTTTTTATGTTTTTGTCGATACTGGGGCCGATTGATGGGAGGTATCCAAAACCTAAAATATTTAAATTCTTCGTATGCTTTACGCGAACATAATAAAACAAGTTTAATGGCTCTAGCTTATATGGTTTGCGAGTTATGCTCAAAAAGCGATAAATAAAAAAAAGCGAAAGAGTATAACGTAGTCGGTAACGCCTAACTGGACCATTTTTACTCATTTTAAGTTATTAATATTTTTATTATTTGTAAGGAAGCCAACAGAGATGTTAAGAAGCATAACGACCATGGGGCTCTTTATAGGGACAATTGTCGTTTTACCTACCTGATGAAGGAGAGCAGAGCTCTTGTCAAGCAATTCATATTTTTTCTGTCGTAACAGATTCTCTGCATAGGTACTCCTCCTACTCCAAATAATGCCTGTCATTCATATATAATGTGCTTTGTGGTCTCGTCATCATCTCTTCAGAGTCTAAACTCTGTTTAGGGGGATGGGCGCATTTTGTAGAAAGATTTTGGTTCCTTCTATCGCAGGGCGCCATCCTAACTCCACTTTTATGCAACCTAGTGGACCTCATTCTCTTTACCAGGATATACAAGGTACCACAATGGCACCCGCCAAAAATAAATGATGTAGAGATAACACCAAAGAACAGCATAAAAACTGACATGTTGACTTTATGTAGAAAAAAGGGTAAAGTAGAACACAGTCCCAAAAGTTTCTAAGCAGTACATGGGGCTTCTTACCACCACTGATGCATAGGATATACATATCGGTGGCTACTCTAACACTGACCGAGAGACTCTTTGCAACACCAACCTAAACCAGCAATCCATCCTCATATTAACGGACGCTTTAAACTTGGTTTCGAGAGTCGATGCAGCGGTGTACAGTTCAGAGTCAGAATTCATACATTTTGATGCTCTTATTAAGTCCTGAAAATAACGATCATAGTTTACGAGCGAGTCGCGAATCTATTTTCCGTAATGGGGCAGAGCAAAGCTGATTTGCTGAAGCGCAACCAATTTCTGTGTTCATGTGCACACAGCCATGCAAATTCAGTATTTTATTTAGTGTTTTTCTATGAGTATTTTTCAAGGGTTATGTAAGTTGAATTTTATCGATGAGTCGAACGTTCGAGTCCAGGGGCGGAGCCCTTCTTTTATTTAATGATAATAAAAAATTAAATTTTTTGTTGTAAAATTACATTTTTTTTTGTAATTTTTTACTATATATTATTATTTTTCGTTGATAATTATTATTTTAGCTTTTTTTTTTTAATTTTGCCCACCTCATAGCTTATTAAGTGCCGTACGTTTTTGTACATTTTCTGAGTTCAAGTCGGGCGGTCCCGACTAGAGCAACCGCAACCTTCTTTTATTTTTTAGAGGTGAGTCCGCATTTAAGATCATTACTCAAAAATGACAACCGATTTAGGAAACTTTTCTTAAAAGCTATCTTTTTTAATTTTAATCAATAGTTTTGTATCTATATATTTTTAAATATACACAAGAATTGCTGTGTATTTTTTACGATTTTTGACAATAAAATTCGGGAAAAGTCAGAAAGTAGCAGCATTAATGAGACGTTATTCATTGAAATTGATGGAAAAACGGGGATATAACTTCATTTTAAGATAACACACATTGTTTCAAGTACTAAGACTGTGGAAAGCTTACATATTTAGCACGCCGTCAAGTGTTGTACCAAAAATCCGTAGATTTTTAGATGACATCCTTTTATTATCTTCATCCTAAACTTGAAATAAGTATTTTATATTTGATTCGCACGCCCTCTACTTCACTTTGTGAACAGCATATAGTTAAAAAAATGAATCAAATGATTTGTTATGAATTATACTTTGGAGTTGTAGGTATTAACTTATTGAAAATAAATATCTTTACATCTGCCGCTCAATCCCATATAGTTTTGTATCTCGTCACTGTAATATATTGATATTATCAATTTATCGATATCTCTGACGTGTTTGTTTTAGAAAGGAGGCAAAGCACTTTAACAATTTTTTTTTAAAGGTTATTGAATAATTTGATTTATGATATGAATTGATTTATTATTAAATAATTCCACGTTCATATTGAAATCGGTAAAAATAAAAATATATATTTAAATTTCCATACAGACTTATATCTGTGTTCAATATTAATATATTTGTCCTTCTATTAAAAATTTACCATCTAACTAATTCCATTATTTACAGATCATAAATTTTCCAAATATACGGCGAGTACTATAGCGGCGTCAAGTATTGCTGCTTCAATAAGTGGTCGTAAATGGCGTCTGTGTACGGATAGTAATATATACTATCTCCTGAGCCTTTTTACTGATCTAACTAGTGTGGGGCAGGTTTGGTTAAAATTTTATAAGGAAGCTAAATTTCGTTTTAATTTACATTTTTATATCAATAGGATCAACTGCAACAGTGTATGATACAAATGGAAACCATATTTGAAGAGCACAGTCAAATGCTACAACCATTCTTTCTCGGTGTTGAGAAACCACAATCAATAAATGGATTTAATGAAGGTCGACACCATCAACGTGATCAACATCAAAAGCCAACAATGTCAGTTTTGCCCAATCTCTCTCAGACTTGCAAAATTCAGGCGCAAGCACAAAAAGAGAGACAGGAAATACAATTTTGATGATAGATTATGCCGCGTTTCATGTGTATAAATAAATATGCCTCACAGGCATTGTGGTGATTTATTACACACATATAGGATTGTATCTACTTTGCGTACGCACAACTGTTTTTAAGTTCGTAACCTAAGGTTCAACGCCAAAATATGCAAAAAAAATTAATTATAACAACAAATATTGTACCGAGTTTTGTAGTAGTACTTCGAACTATTTAAACTATGCTTATTATATTTTGATAATAATGCTTTTTCTTTCTTATTTGTGAATATGTATTCATAAATTGTATGTTACTAAAACACAGGCAATATAATGCTGAAGAAATTGTATTAGTTTAAAAAGAAAGACGGGATATAAATATGAGACTGAAACATATAAAATACAAAATTTTTGAAGCAATTAAATTTACTTTAACCGTGACTATATATGTATATAAAACTAATAGGTTTATTTTTCTTTAATAAATAACTATCCCTCTTAGAACACAATGATTGTTAAAAACCATAAGAGGTTTAATGAAGTTGCCTCGAAACAAAAAGAGGGAGTACAACCACAACGTTTAATATTTTGCGCCGAGCTGAGTCGGTATAGTATTATTCAGCTACACTAGATAACGAAACTTAACTTGTCTGACCTTTTATCAAACCCACTTTTTGTGATACACGTTGGGGCCCCATAAAAAGAAAAAAAATGACATTAAAAATGCTCTATATTGGGTATATTGGATTTGTGCATAGTCCGTTTGTCCGTATAAACACAATTTTTTCGCCACTTTTAAAGATCGAAACTAGATATTTTAAATATATACACCCGTAATTTTTAAGCTAGAGCCACAGAACTTGGTACGTATATAGCTGACGACCTCACCTTTTGATGCCTCAAAGAGTTATACTGTCCTTTGGTCTTTTCAATTCCAATTCATAGGTAAAGGCTCTCTCAATAAAGACACGACTGTTTACTCATCCATAAATGCATGACAGTCGACCATATTTCCGTTCGCATGCAGCTTAACTGACAAGACCTTGCACAGCACCTTATAGTTAAAATTAAAATTGCGATTTCTGCGTTGCATGCATGGCTTTATATCCGATGTCTGCAACGGCTTATCCAGTTTTGGGAGCCTTCCATATAATTTATGGTGGGTCTTACAGTTCCGATACGGGCCGTACACTAAACAATCATAACTGGTTTTGGATAAAGGTGTCGCATTTTTCGACATTGTGTAGTTCCATATGTGCACAGCACTGTTTCTATTATTATTTGCGACTCATTTGCATTTATTTTCCTTTCATTATTAATATTTTTATTCCCGCATAGCGTTCATGAGTGTTGTGCCCACTCAAGCCTTTGTTATGCCGGTAGTTTCAACAAGAGTTCTTCCATTAGGTTTGATTCACCATGTGTGGTCCTGCATCCGTAGCTTCCAAAAATGATGCCAATTTTTTCACATTTGTCTTAAAGTCAATTAATTGCTCCAACAAGCTTTCTTGGATGTTGACAATTTCTCTTCCGTCTACCATAATTCTGCTCCAGGGATTGCATGATGTTCGTTACATGTCGGCTATATATCAAAAAAAGCGGATTTTAAAACCGATAAATGGCGATAATTATAAAACGGGATGGTAATATATAAAATCGATGTGACATCGATAAAATAAAATAAGCTTGATCTGCGCATGGTACACGCAAATTTTAAAAGCTAAGCTTTAACTCTTTAGCTCTTATTCAGTGCTTGCTTCTAATTTTATTGTACGAATTGTCAAATATTAATACACGTTTTCTTCAATACCTCCTGTATTTCTTCTTCGAACTAGGTGAATTTTTAGATGGTCCTTCCAGTTTTGAAAAATATATAAATATATGTATATGCCGAAATCCCAATTCTAGCTCTCCAAATAATAAAAAAAAAGCTTTATAAATTTCAGTTATTTGCAGATTTTTATCTATCGGAAAACGGTGAAAGTTATCGCTTGCGCGTACAATTCGAAAAGCTTAAGTCTTTTAGTACTTATAGTTTTCAAGATCGGCACGTTCATACAGATAGTTGAACGGACAGACAGACGGGCATAGTTAACTTAACTCGTCTTCCTGATCAACAATATATACATATATTTTATGGGTTCGAAGATGCTTTCTTCTGTCTGTTACTTAGATTTGCACAAAACAATTTTTTTTTACCATATTTAGTGGGTTTACAGTATAAAAATTAATTTGTTTCTGAACAAAATAATATATTTTGATCATTTTTAGAAAATTTTGACATGTTTTATTTTAAATGACATTAAATGACATTATGGAGCACTCAATCGACGTATTAATTCCAATGCAGATAAACCAAGAACTTGCATTTTTTCTTTTCCAGAATTTGCACTTTGAATATTTGCATTGCCCAAATGAATAAATAAATTTCGAAAAGATATACATTTTGGAAATCAATATCAACTTTGTCAGATTGCAACATTAGATTTTTGATTATTGTATCGTTTTTTTCACACTGTGCGACGCGACGTCACTTCTTTTCTTCTTCGACATGCAATAATAAAAATGTTAGCTTTGACGTCGTGTGTTAAATAAAATACTACCTCCAGATTTTCCTGCATATTTAGGGTTACACACACACTCACAGTTATGCATTGGCATGACAATATGTGTATAGATTTACGCGGCAATGTTATTATGCAAGTGTTCGGCGGCATATATTATATACATATGTAAATAAGAGTTCCAATTACAGCTTAACGAATATAAAGTAAAAGCTTTCCTCTATATTGGTTTACCAGTTTTTTTTTAGAGGCTTTAAGATCGGAGTTAACTGCTGTAAGAGTTAAAGTAAGTTGAAGTTTTCTTTTCAAGGTTGCTCGAAAATTAAAAATTATAAAAATTGGCCGGCATTCTGTAAGTAAAAACTGTGACCAAGAAGCAGGCGTATGTTTGACATTGTTGCAACCGCATCGTCGCTTGGGAAATATTTTTAGCAAATGCTTGTGATCCAAATTTCCTCGCTATATTTTATTACTCAATCTAGTAACAGGCGGAAGCGGGCATCTTCGACCACATAAAGTATATATTTTCTTGATCAGGATGCACAGTTGAGTTCCTCTAGGCATGTGCGTCTGTATGTTCGTCCGTTCGTTTGTATAAACACGTTGATCTCAGAAATCATATGGGATAAAGACTTAAACTTAACGATTATACACTCGTTCATAGCACGTAAGAATAATGTTTGTTTCAAAGCGATCCTTAGCGATCTTTAGAGGAGGTGACCAGTTATCTAATCTATCTTCAATATTTAGTAACTCTAATATAAGATTTGGTGGAGATATAGGCGCATCGAATTTTGCGGGGCGGGGGCGCTGGGGCATTCTAGTGGGCGTGGGTCGTCGGCGTAGAAAGTCACGATTGCAATTTTTGGGAGAGATCAGCAGCTATATACATACCAAATTTGGTGACTCTGGCTTTAATATTATATAATATACCGATTTTCGAGGTTTGTAAGGGCAGGAGGAAAGGGAGGAGTTTGTCAGTAACATAACTATCCCAAATTTGGTGACTTTTAAAAACTGTGGAAGATATGGGCATTTCCAATTTTTTAGGACGGAGGCGTTGGGGGCCGTTATAGTGGGCGTGGGCGGGATATCAAGGATGCAATCTTTGCGTGGGGGTCGCCAGCTATCTGCATACCAAACATCTTATCGATTGGAGCTGTCCAATATATCGGTTTTTGCGATTTCGGGCCCGTCAGGGGCGTGGCAAATAATTATTTTTTGTGATGTTTGGTGGAGCAATTGGAGCGATTTGCGATTTGAGATGACGAACATTGCACAAACCCCATGTATTTAACAAAATAATCAGGTGCTTCCTTTCACGATCAGCTGTTCAATATGAAAAAGTTAGTTAGTTTTTAATTCAAATTTAAATATGACACTTGCATGTAATATCCGAAGAACAACGCTCGCATTTTTGTAGGGTGCCATTTTAATGATTTGAAAATGTATGTACATATGTTTTTATACCCATTGAAAAAAGGATATACTATTGGGTTATAAAAGTTTCGTGCAAATGTATTTAACAGACAAAAGAAAGAAACTGCGACCCCATTAAGTATAAATATTATTTTTCAGGATGACGAATTCAGTTGATTTCACCTTGTCCGTCTGTATGATCGCGTCGATTTCAGAGATTACAAAAGCTAGAAAGCTGAACTTGGACTCATTTTTTTCTTATATGGCATGTGCAGATCAAGTTTATTATAAAAGATCGATAACTCTTTCCATTTTCTTATTATGGATATTCGTCGCTTCTTTGGCCCAGTTTATTAAGCATTTCTCCTAAGCTATAAGAGCTAGCTACTAAATTCGTTTCATTATGCTCGCGTAAAGCATTTTAGATTTTGAATATATATTAAATATTGCCCCAATAACAAAAAAAAAAAAAAAAAAAAACAAATCAAATACAACAGGCTTGCATATTGGCTTGAACATACATTTTGGTGCTCTTATTATTTGAAAATTTCATAACGGTTGTACAATCAGTTTACGAGCAAATCAAGAATCTTTTTTTCCGTTGTAAAGGCCAAGCTGCTTTGCTAAAGCGTAAGTCATTTCTATATTCATGTGCACACATACATACAAATGCAGAAATTTGTCAAGAGTTTTTCTTGGAATATTTTTTATTAAAATGGTTAAGTTGTATATTATCACATAAAAACCAAGCCGTAGTGTGGCTCAGTTGGTAAGAGCTGTACAGCAGTAGCAGAAGGGTTGGCGGTTCGATTCCGCGTTGGTGCCGAATTTGTTATCCTATGAACTTGGTTAACAATATGTGTTGGCTTGCGGACAAATTACTTGAGAGCTTTCAAATCATTTTTAAAGGAGTATCATAAGCCTTTAATCGGATCGCCGATCAGTGTTTTCTGGATAATCGATATTAATATTTCCGACATTCTATTCTGTTTTACTTTGGGTATTCTGCACATTATTTTATTAGTCTATGCAAAAATTTGTGCATGACTCCAACTTCAATTAAGTGCATGCAATGGAGTGAAACCTGCAAAATCATTAAAATGTCAAGTTTTTCAGGAAAATATAAATACAAAGGTGCATGACAAGAGTTTTTTTTATTGGCAAAATCATCAATCAATTCTCCAGTCGTTGTGTTATATGTTAACACAAAATTAATTTTTTTTGCGACTTGAGGTCATTTGGTATACCCGTAGCTAAACGTATGTTCAGTAGTGCCGTTACAAGTGCAAGCAAACTCACAGTTATAGGGCTTGCTTTTACCCAAAAATACTCCCACTATAAATACTGGCCATAATTACGCTCTAGAACTTTGGAATAATTGAAGACCGTCAATATTAATATCAATGCTTAACAATTTTTACATTTTTCTAATCTGTTCAGCTAAGCCAATATGCAAATATGACCCACCGTCTATTTGAAAAGTATTACGGTTTACACTGGCTGTAAAGTTATAATAAGGTCTAACGTTTAAATGCTCCTTATATACATTTTAACCAGCTCAACACAATATTAAAACAATGGTTTATTTCTAATAAACCATTTTGTAAGTTGTATATTTAGCTGTGTAATATTAAAACTACATCCTACGCTACCTGTATTTATTTAAACTTCATTTGCTTGTGCACTTTCAACAAGCACATCAACATGATCGCTACTACTTTTTATCTTGCATGTACGAAAGGTCATTTCACCTCGAACTTCTACACTCAGATTCAACATTAACTAATTTTTTCTAGTAATTCTTCCCTTTTAGATTTAAGCAACTACGCGTTTGTTTTTTACCCACCATTCCTTTGTTCTTACCTTTATATGTGTTTATTTCCAAATATTTCGTATTTCGCGCGGCACAATTCTTTTTACATAAATTGAAATTTTACTTCACTTCATTTGTTGCGGAGCAAGAAAAATTTGAAAATAACTGCCACCCTGACATGCCAACACAATCCCTGACTTTTTATTGTTCAACACTCCTTTAATAGTCATATCGATATACTATCTAACTGAAAATAAGAATGCGTGCTCGAAGCCCGAGAAATCGGCGCGATGAGTTAGAATTATGCAGAAATCGTTCGGCTCAACACGTTCAAATAAACACCGCTCCACTTCGCCACAGCACACCGCACTAACCAGACACTGCGCACCGCACCACCGCATTGTGACTTGAAACTGTAAAACTAATGTAGAGATAATAAGAATAAAGTTAATATTATAACGGGCGCGTTGGCGTGTTGTATTTTTGTGTTGTGCTTCTGGACATGCCAGAACAATCGTTATTTTAACTGACTTCGTGCTATTGGAACTTCGTAATTTTACACATACATAGATAGACCAAAGACAATATAAATACTTAGATGAGTAACGCAGTACACCGAAATGCTACAAGGCAGCTTGATATTTTGCAAAATTGAGAACGAAAACGGAATCGGTGCACTTGCGCTTTCACAATTTAAAGAGAGTGAAATTTTAAAAATAGAATGTGCTATCAGCTTGGCATGCTAAGTGCCGTGAGAGCATTTATGTTTGGTATTGGTTTCAATTTGCAGCAGGCCGGCCAATTTTAAGAGCTTTTGATTTTCGAGCCGCAAGTACACCCTTTCCCTGAATAGGATATGTTTACTTTTTTAGTGCTTTTAACATTTTATTCCGAAACTACCACAAAAAAATTGCTAAATCAGTAGAAAATGTTTGCTGCATATATACTGAGTTTTAATTAAGCCATTAGTTTAAATATGTTTTATATAATTTTTTTATGAATAGTGTAAAAAAGGGTATTTTTGCCTCGATGCACCAAAACAATACACACATTGTCGTGCCAATGCATAAGTATGCGTAACCGCATCCCATAATATGCATGAAAATCTAAAGGTTGCTAATTTTTTTTTTATTCGCTACGTCACATCGAAATTGCATTTCTATCTAAGCATGATCAAAGCAACAAAAACGCCGCACACTTTTGATACAAGTTTAGATTTTTGTCCTTTTGTTTTGCATTGGCTATTAATTACATACATACATATGTATATTTATATACATATATAGAGAAAAAGAGGTTAAGAGCACTAGCTAAGAGAGTCGAATTTGTTCGATCCATGAGATATTGCCTTTACAATCAGGCTTGACAAATTTATGCATACTTTAAAAAACTGAATTCAGGCATGAATTGGAAGCATGAATTGGAGCATCTTTTGGTACTGACGGGTAGGCACTGCATGAGCTTTGGCTGCTGAAAACGAATGCTAATTTTTTGGAGCGGTCAAGATCTATACATGAATAACGACCGCGACGGAACCCTAATTAAAAATTTCATGCTTATAACACAATGTAGGACACCAATTACTTGTTTTAAGCACTCCAGGCCAGACATGGCCGTACATTTTTACAACGACAGATCTAAATTACCCAGTCGGGAGCAAGGTAAGTGTTTAAGAAGCTCATCAGTAAACGTTAAAGAAAAGAAAACCTTGTGGACTGGAATTTAAACATCTGTCCATGCAGATAAAATTCTTTATCAACTCCAATTTGGTGTTTAAAATCCTTATTCTAGAAGATAAGTCTTGCTTGATTTTTTTTTTAGTTTGTAAAGCGTTATATAAAATTGTATAAATTTCATAGGAAAACTGTTGTTGAATTGTTGCGAAGCGGCATTTAATTCATTTGTCGTCATTGGCGACCTTTATTCCCAAAGCACAAGTGGGACAATTATAACAGCTGCCACTGTTGCATATACGTTGCCAGCCGCAGCGTACGCACAGAAGCCGCCGATTCCAGTCGCCTCTGATCGCCGTACGAGTACGAAGAGAAGTTAATAACGGAGCCAGCAAGAATCTTCAACGCTTTTGGTCGCTCGAGGTTCGCCGCTTGCCTTGTTATCGCCTTCTCGGGGAGCAAGTGCATTTGGTAAACGTCCAACCGATCGAGCTGCAAAAAAAATAGTTACTTAGTTTTTCTACAATATCTAAAATCGCTTAAAATAAAAATACATACATCAAAAATAACAAAAAAAAAAAAATAGCTAAATCAATGCTCTTTATAGAACCGAAAAAATATGTTATATATGTTGCAGCGTCATTATTTTCGTTATTAGTTGCCATCGTTATAGGCGCAGCGAGTTTCGGTCGCACCGGGATCCTAAACACAACTGACTTTCTGTCTTCCCTTTTTCTCGTGCCTCTCTACCGAACCACACTCGGCGACAGCCACAAACGCTGTCGCCCCGCCAAAACGGGACTTTCCTAAACTACATAGTAAAACAGACAACCAAACAGACACATAAATAGGCTGATGCAATATCGCTATGTACTTGCGATTCTGGTGAAATACCCAAATACGCACTAACACAAACTCAATACAATTCTCACATACATTTCTAGCACACGCCGCCACGGCACCAATATATTCAAACTACTTATGCTTCCACACGGCCAACCTGACCATAACACGACCTCGTGTAATTCTAAAAAAATGCTTAGCTTCCTAAATCATTTTATTTATAAATCGTCAAATAAAATTTAACATTAATATTTCCTTTTTCTTATAAATTTCTCAATTACAACTTATTTATTTTGTTTCATTTTTTTTTTTTTATTTAAACTTCATAGCTTCATGCAGAATTGAATGAACATCCATTCTTAGTTCTTAAACTAATATAAAATTCATCTTTTACTTAATTAAACTTTCTTAATAATTCTCTTCATTATCATAAACCCACTTGGTTTCGCATTACATTATTTTATGCACCACACGCCATGATCAAAACATTTGTTTTGCACTTGTGCTTGCATTACAGATATGACAAATTTATTCAAGTTTTATTATCAGCCTTTCAGGCATCCATACTGTCTCTTTCAATAGTTTGATTTTCCATCATTCCAATACTGTCTCTTTCAACAAGTTCCTTATCAATCACTTCATTACTGTCTCTTTAAACTGTTTCTTTTTCTATCATTTCATTACTGTCTCTTGCAACAGCTTCCTTTCCAATATCATTCAAATCCATATCACAACTTTCTAAATCATCTGGAACATATCCCTCTGGCCATTTCCTTATATCAGTTAACAACCAAGTTCACGAACGCCCCTCGCAATGAACTTATTGAGCAACCCGCGCGAATACTATGTTGGCGTATCATATTACAATTACAACGAACAGACCAGAGCAACGACCAATTGTTTTGATTATGTCGTAAGCACTGAGTTAGCATTCGAATTATGCTGAGTCGGCTTATTGACCACGAATCCACTGCATGTCCAAGAATCCATTTACTATGTATCATTTATGTATTTAAGTTTTGCCTTTATGTACTTAGCTTTAGCTCCCCATAATTCGTTCTGTAGAATTTAGTCTTGAATAACAACTGAAACATTAAAGTTGCGTTACTCCGGCAAACAGCCGTAATCAATTATTTACTTAACACATCGCTGAGCCACAAGGCCAGTGATCTGGATACCTGACACGTATCCCAACCTAATCAGCCTAGCTTTGATTTAACCCGTATCTGCACGACGGCTACCTCTAACGAGGAACCAAGGATCGGAGGACAAATCGAGCTACAACATCTATATCGTTCTGAAAGAAGATCTCTAACATTTCCTGGAAATACATATAAGATTAACTGGCGCCCAACAGGATAAAAATTAATTTAGAAGACCCCAAACCCTAAATAAAATATGTAAGTGACTGTTCGCTAACAATAAGAAAAAAATATAAAAATAAAACAACACATATAAAACTCGAAATTTTAAATAAATAAGCAGCGCAAACGTCTGCAGTGTTATATTACAATATCTCTGTGAATTTATTCTACCACAAGTGCAAATAACAATTAGGAACTGATTCCGCTTCACTGATTGCTCATGAGTTGGGCTTATAGACAAGTTAAAGTTGAATACGATAGCGAAGAAGATCAAGAAATCGGTTTTAACCCAGAAATAAACAGACAGGTAGACATGGATCCAACAATGTTGAAAGCGTTAGTAGAAGGCGCAGTGAACAGCGCTCTTATCGAACAAGAGAGGCGCTTAAAAAGTGAATTTCGTGCAGAACTCGAAGCTGTCAGAGGTCAGGTAAACGCCCTGCAAATAGAATCACCACAAGTAGAAGTATACCAGAGAGTGACCATTGACCCCACCATTAGGTGTGAAGTGAAACTAGATATTGTCAAATCAGTGCCCCTGTTTGATGGAAATCATGAACAATATGTGTCCTGGCGGCAGGCGGCCGTAGATGCATACGAAATTTTCAAGAGATACGTAGGTAGCGAGGCGCATTACGAGGCTGTGGCCATTTTAAAAAACAAAGTAGGTGGAACTGCGCGAGCTGTTCTCACATCACATAATACAGTGCTCAATTTTGACGCGATTATAGCTAGACTTGACTGCACATATGCAGACAAGACATCTTTGCGTGTTCTAAGACAGCAGCTAGAACTCGTCAGGCAAGGTGACCTCGAATTAATGGACTACTACGACGAAGTAGAAAAAAAATTGACCCTTGTAACAAACAAAGTAGTGATGACTCATAACGATCAAGCTGCGGCTATTATCTGTGCAGAAGTCAGAGATGATGCCCTTCATGCCTTCATGGCAGGTCTAAAGAGGTCCCTGAAAGCCTTAGTTATCCCAGCAAAGCCCAAAGATTTGCCGTCTGCTTTAGCAGCGGCTCGTGAGGCTGAAAATAGCATCGAAAGGAGTGCCTTCGCTGCATCATATGCGAGAGTTGTAGAGGAAAGAAACCATTTCCAGGAAAATGGTAGGAATGGAAATCGCAACCAAAATAGACAAGGTAGAGGACAGGAGAGAAATCCACATTTTGTGGCAAACCAAGGACAGAACAAAGCTCAACAAAATGACCACGTGTTGAGGCCCAATGACAAAGACACACAGCATAAGAGCCAGGTCCAACCCATGGACGTCGATCCTTCGACATCCAAATTTAGGCAACCAACAAATTGGGGAAAACCACAGGGCCATGTTGCGCAAGGCGAAGCCCAGAAGAGGCATAACACCTCGGAACGTACGTCAGGCTTTAGACGCCAAAAGGTGAATAACATCACCCAGGAAACCCTGAGCCAAGAAGAAAATGAGTACGATGGCATAGCCGAGACAGCTTGTGTTGAAATCGATGAAGAAAGTGACACGCCAGGGGACAGTGATCTCCTTAATTTTTTAGGGAACAGTCCCAATTCCCGTTCGTCGAGCGACAATTGGCTGGCAGAACACTAAGAATTCTCATCGACACCGGGGCGGCAAAAAATTACGTAAAACCCGTAAAGGAGTTAAAAAACGTAACAGCTGTCGACACCCCATTTACTGTGAACTCCATTCATGGTTCCAGTAAAATCCAACAAAAATGTTCAATGGTAATTTTTGGGAAAGTTGCTACATTCTTCATATTGGACACCCTTGATACCTTCGACGCCATAATAGGCTTCGATCTGCTAACGCAGGCGGGGGTAACCATAGATCTAATGGGGAATAGCATAAACTACGGTAACACTTCAGAGATACTTAAACACTATCCCTGCGATAACGTAAATTTCACGCGTATCGATGATATCGTAGTCCCAAATTCGGTAAAAGGCGATTTCAAGAACATGTTAAAGAAGAGAATTGGTGCATTTTCGACCTCTAACGAGGCGTTGCCCTTTAATACTTCAATCGTCGCCACAATCCGTACCGAAGACAAACAAGAGGTATACTCA
This sequence comes from Drosophila paramelanica, assembly GCA_035043915.1. Taxonomy (NCBI): domain Eukaryota; kingdom Metazoa; phylum Arthropoda; class Insecta; order Diptera; family Drosophilidae; genus Drosophila; species Drosophila paramelanica. Next base: position 252,164 of record JAWNMO010000681.1, read on the forward strand.
AAGCTTTATCCATATCCTATTGGCGTTGCAGATTTTGTGAACAAAGAAATCACTCAATTGTTAAAAGATGGCATTATAAGACCATCAAGATCTGCATACAACAGTCCAGCTTGGGTTGTTGACAAGAAAGGTGTGGATACCAATGGCAACAAGAACAAACGTCTTGTCATTGATTTTAGGAAGCTTAATGAGAAGACCATTGCCGACCGTTACCCGATGCCGAGCATCCAAATGATTCTAGCGAATCTAGGGAAAGCGAAGTATTTCACCACACTGGATCTCAAATCCGGGTATCACCAGATTTATCTTGCAGAAAACGACCGTGAAAAAACTGCCTTTTCAGTAAATGGAGGAAAATACGAGTTCTGTCGACTGCCCTTTGGATTAAAAAATGCGGGAAGCATTTTTCAAAGAGCAATAGACGACGTTCTCCGAGAGCAGATCGGTAAAATATGTTATGTCTACGTTGACGACGTAATTATATTCTCGGAAACCGCTTCTGAACATGTCCGCCATATCGACACGGTTCTTCAACAACTTTACGAGGCAAATATGAGAGTCTCTAAAGAGAAGACAAATTTTTTTAAAGAAAGTGTCGAATACTTAGGCTTTGTCGTTACTAGCGAAGGAGCAAGAACTGACCCAGAAAAAGTCAAAGCGATCCAAGATTACATCGAACCAAAGAATTTATACGCCTTAAGATCGTTTCTAGGCCTAGCCAGCTACTATAGGGTATTTATTAAAGACTTTGCATCCATAGCAAGGCCTTTAACAGATATACTAAAGGGAGAAAATGGTACTGTAAGTAAGCATATGTCCAGAAAAATAGCTGTCGAATTCGACGAATCTCAGCGTGACGCTTTCAATCGATTAAGAAATATATTAGCTTCGGAAGATGTCATGCTAATGTACCCTGACTTTAAAAAACCTTTTGACTTAACAACAGATGCTTCTGCAAATGGCATTGGAGCAGTATTGTCCCAGGGCGGGAGACCGATCACCATGATCTCCCGAACATTGAAAACGTGTGAATCTCACTACGCAACCAACGAGAGGGAGCTATTAGCCATTGTATGGGCTCTTGGCAAGTTGCAAAACTACCTATATGGTACTAGAGAATTACACATTTTCACTGATCACCAACCCCTCACATTTGCAGTATCCGAAAAGAACACCAATGCAAAGATCAAAAGATGGAAGGCCTTTATTGAGGAACACAATGCCAAGTTGCATTATAAGCCAGGAAAAGAAAACTTGGTAGCGGACGCATTGTCCAGACAGGAGCTTAACGCTCTCCAAGACGAACCGCACTCAGACATAGCCACCATCCACAGCGAGGCTTCCCTGACATACACAATACAAACATCGGAAAATCCCCTAAATTGTTATAGGAATCAGGTGATCCTAGAAGAATCACGCTACATGTTACATCGTAGACTTATCCTATTCGGCAAAAAAACTCGCCACTTAATTCAATTTACGGATAGAGACAACCTTCTAGATACATTGAAACTTGCGATAAATCCTGAAGTTGTGAACGCATTACATTGCGATCTTCCAACCTTAGCGGCCATTCAACACGAGCTAGTTTTGGCATTTCCAACAACTAAGTTCTGGTATTGCAAGAACGTTGTCTCAGACATCACCAATAAGGACGATCAGGTAGAAATAATTAATGTCGAACATAATCGTGCACATAGAGCAGCACAAGAAAATATCAAACAGATACTCCGCAATTACTACTTCCCTAAAATGACTAAATTGGCTAATGACATGGTTTTAAACTGTAAAGTTTGCGCTATTGCCAAGTATAACCGACACCCAAAAAAACAAGAGCTCGGGGAAACGCCAATCCCGTCATACAGCGGAGAAATGTTACACATAGACATATTTTCTACCGACCAAAGACTTTTCCTGACGTGTATCGATAAGTTCTCTAAATTTGCAGTCGTTCAGCCTTTAACGTCCCGAGCAATAGTAGACATAATCAACCCCATTTTGCTAATCATTAATAATTTTCCCAATACCAAAACAATCTACTGTGACAATGAGCCATCTTTTAACTCCGAAACAATTACTTCGTTATTAAAGAATCAATTTAACATTGACATCGTTAATGCTCCCCCGCTCCACAGCTGCTCGAACGGCCAAGTGGAACGCTTTCACAGTACACTAATAGAAATTGCCAGATGTTTAAAAATAGACAAAAAAGTTAACAATACAGTTGAGGCGATTATGAGAGCCACGATAGAATATAATAGAACTCTCCACTCAGTAACAGATCAAAGGCCAATCGATATAATACACGCGTCTCCAGAAGAATTTCAGGAAAAAATCAAGATTAAAATATCAAAAACCCAGCAAGACCAACTAAACAGATGCAACCCCAGTAGGCAGAACAGAGTGTTTGACGTAGGAGACAAAGTTTACCTCAAGGGCAATAAAAGATTGGGCAATAAGCTATCTCCGTTGTGTACAGAAGGCACCATACAAGCAGACCTGGGAACGTCTGTACTTATTAAGGGGAGGGTAGTCCATAAAGACAATTTGAGGTAAACACAGGTTATGGCACAAACTTCTTCAACAATTATTAAAAATAGCTTAATCGTTTCACACAGGTCCATCGGAATAATCTTCGTAATCCTCATAACCACAACCCATGCACGCATCACCGACTTCTCGCACGCGAAATATGTTCCGGTATTGGATGGTAACGTTCTATTAGGGGAACAGCGTAGTTATGTGAGGCATTCAACTAATTTATCCAACTTCGTGAGCATCATAGAAGATACAATAAAATTATCACAGCTTTTTCCCAAATCACATATGCGAAAATTATTAGAAGTAGACATAGACCATATGCAAAATAGCTTATCAAGTTTGACAATACACCACAGGATAGCAAGGAGTCTAGACTTCTTGGGGACAGCATTGAAAGTAGTTGCAGGTACACCTGATGCGGCAGACTTAGAAAAAATAAAATTCATTGAAGCTCAACTCGTAGAATCAAACAATAAACAGGTAATAGTAATCACTGAAGCGCAGAAACAAATTAATGCACTAACAGATACAGTAAATAAATTAATTAAAGAAAAAAGGAATGAATTCGTGGATTCCCCACATTTGTATGAAACTTTACTTGCACGAAACAGAATGTTAATCACAGAGATACAGAATATCATGCTCACGATCACGCTCGCTAAATCAAATGTAATAAACCCCACAATTTTCGATCATGATGATTTAAAGTCAATTTTTACCGAACAGCTCACAGAAGTCCCAATAGTTAGTTTAATGGGTGTATCAAATATAAAAATATTTCAATCCAATAGTATAATTCACATTCTAGTTGAATACCCAAAAGTTAAGTCTATTTGTAAGAAGGTTTTGATATATCCTGTGGCCCACAACAACACCGTACTACAAATACACGACAACATAGTAGCCGAATGCGAAGATGGAGTCTTACCAGTAACAGAATGCGCCACGACTAACTATGCCACGTTCTGCAAGGTATCGACCCTCGAAACCTGCGCTAGCGGATTACATTCAGGAGGTACAGCTTTATGTCATACACAACCCAGTCACCTGGAACCGCTTACTATAGTGGATGAAGGAATAGTCATCATCAACGATCAAACTACAAGGATCAGAATAGATGACGGGCCCATTATCACAACAAGGGGCACACACCTCATCACTTTCGAGCGGGTAGCGACGATTAATGATTCCACCCTCATTAACTACAGTAGAGTCGTAAAGAAGAGTCCAGGCATAGCCGCATCTCCACTGTTGAATATCACCGGCCACAACAACGTACTCAGCTTGGCAATGCTACATAGGATGAACGAACACAACCTGCACGCGATCCGGGAAGTGAAAGACGAGGCGAGTGCCGAGAGATCTCCGAAAATCTGGTTCGCAGCCGGCGTAATCCTCAGCCTTGTACTTTACAGCATCAGCTTCATATACCAATGCTGGCACCGGAGGAGTTCCTCAATTAAGCTACAAGCCTTGGTAAAGGAGTTAAGTGTCACCGAGGACGGCAACAACCTTAAGGGGGGAATAGTTAACAACCAAGTTCACGAACGCCCCTCGCAATGAACTTATTGAGCAACCCGCGCGAATACTATGTTGGCGTATCATATTACAATTCCAACGAACAGACCAGAGCAACGACCAATTGTTTTGATTATGTCGTAAGCACTGAGTTAGCATTAGAATTATGCTGAGTCGGCTTATTGACCACGAATCCACTGCATGTCCAAGAATCCATTTACTATGTATCATTTATGTATTTAAGTTTTGCCTTTATGTACTTAGCTTTAGCTCCCCATAATTCGTTCTGTAGAATTTAGTCTTGAATAACAACTGAAACATTAAAGTTGCGTTACTCCGGCAAACAGCCGTAATCAATTCATTTTATTTACTTAACACATCGCTGAGCCACAAGGCCAGTGATCTGGATACCTGACACGTATCCCAACCTAATCAGCCTAGCTTTGATTTAACCCGTATCTGCACGACGGCTACCTCTAACGAGGAACCAAGGATCGGAGGACAAATCGAGCTACAACATCTATATCGTTCTGGAAGGAGATCTCTAACATTTCCTGGAAATACATATAAGATTAACTTATCTTCATGAGCATACTTGAACTTCCTATTATTTGTCAACGACTTGAGGATATATCTATCTCCGTCTAGAACTTGAACAATTTGCAAAGGTCCTCTATACTTTGGACTTAACTTTGTTTGATGCCTTTCTTCATTCTTCAACAACACAAAGTCTCCCTTTCATACCCAACAATCTAGCCTTAATTTTATCAAATTGCCCTTTGCTATAAGCTGCCGCCGCTGATATATTTTGCACTGCTCGAGCTCTTGATTCTGCCAAATCAACTTCTTGTGCCACGTCACATGGTGGAAGCAACCCCAACGGACGAGCAACGTTGCCAATGAACAATTCCAAAGGGCTTGCCTTTGTCACTCGACTTACAGTACAATTTAAAGCTAGCTGTACCTCGCCCAATGCGTCTTGCCAAGATCTGCTGCTAGTTTCAACTGCCGTTAATAAGTTTTTCAAAGTGCTCATAATGCGTTCTACCTGTCCGTTAGCTCTACTTGCACCTGTCGCAGTTAAGTGCAAACTTATATTTTGTTTAGAACAGAGCTCATTAAATTTAGAGCTTGCAAAACACCTACCCTGATCTGCTATTATGCGGTTTGGTACTCCAAACAAGGATACAGCCGATGTCACAGCACCTATGCAATTGTCAGCATCAATCTTGAGTGTGTGTGTTAAGTAAACAAATTTAGTAAAAGCGTCCACTTGAACAATAACATACTCTTTTTGATCACTCTTGTCACTTAACTTGCCTGTTATGTCTATGTGTATTGTATGTCGTGTGCCGACCTTTGGTATTGGAAAAAGTCTAGCCTGAACGTTACCTGAGGATGACTTTGACATCTTGCAAGTTATACAGTTTTCAACAAATTTCCTTACATATTTTGACATATTGTCAAACCAGTAAAAATCGTAGGCTTTGTCCAATTTTTTTTCCCAACCCAAATGCGTTATTGTCTCATGAACTTGATTAATAACGGACCATCTAAATGCTCTTGGAACAATTGGCAAAGATCGAGCTCTACCATTTCTCTGTATTTTTCGATAAATTATTCCTACTCTTAGTTCGTAAGTTTTTGCAATGTCCTCGGCGTTGTGTTAGAATTGTGCAGAAATCGTACGGCTCAACACGTTAAAATAAACACCGCTCCACTGCGCCACACCGTACCGCACCACCGCGTTGTGACTTGAAACTGTAAAACTAATGTAGAAATAATAAGAATAAAGTTAATATTATAACGATCGAGTTGGAATGTTGTATTTTTGTGTTGTGCTTCTGCTTGCCCTTTGACAACTTAACACTTATGACGCCTAAATTCAAAACAGCGTAGACGAAAAACGCTTGCATACCAACAACAACAGTATAGACACTCCCTGTCATTCACCGTTAAGTATTTTTTTGGAAATTGCATTTCTATCTAAGCATGATCAAAGCAACAAAAACGCCGCACACTTTTGATACAAGTTTAGATTTTTGTCCTTTTGTTTTGCATTGGCTATTAATTACATACATACATATGTATATTTATATACATATATAGAGAAAAAGAGGTTAAGAGCACTAGCTAAGAGAGTCGAATTTGTTCGATCCATGAGATATTGCCTTTACAATCAGGCTTGACAAATTTATGCATACTTTAAAAAACTGAATTCAGGCATGAATTGGAAGCATGAATTGGAGCATCTTTTGGTACTGACGGGTAGGCACTGCATGAGCTTTGGCTGCTGAAAACGAATGCTAATTTTTTGGAGCGGTCAAGATCTATACATGAATAACGACCGCGACGGAACCCTAATTAAAAATTTCATGCTTATAACACAATGTAGGACACCAATTACATTTTTACAACGACAGATCTAAATTACCCAGTCGGGAGCAAGGTAAGTGTTTAAGAAGCTCATCAGTAAACGTTAAAGAAAAGAAAACCTTGTGGACTGGAATTTAAACATCTGTCCATGCAGATAAAATTCTTTATCAACTCCAATTTGGTGTTTAAAATCCTTATTCTAGAAGATAAGTCTTGCTTGATTTTTTTTTTAGTTTGTAAAGCGTTATATAAAATTGTATAAATTTCATAGGAAAACTGTTGTTGAATTGTTGCGAAGCGGCATTTAATTCATTTGTCGTCATTGGCGACCTTTATTCCCAAAGCACAAGTGGGACAATTATAACAGCTGCCACTGTTGCATATACGTTGCCAGCCGCAGCGTACGCACAGAAGCCGCCGATTCCAGTCGCCTCTGATCGCCGTACGAGTACGAAGAGAAGTTAATAACGGAGCCAGCAAGAATCTTCAACGCTTTTGGTCGCTCGAGGTTCGCCGCTTGCCTTGTTATCGCCTTCTCGGGGAGCAAGTGCATTTGGTAAACGTCCAACCGATCGAGCTGCAAAAAAAATAGTTACTTAGTTTTTCTACAATATCTAAAATCGCTTAAAATAAAAATACATACATCAAAAATAACAAAAAAAAAAAAATAGCTAAATCAATGCTCTTTATAGAACCGAAAAAATATGTTATATATGTTGCAGCGTCATTATTTTCGTTATTAGTTGCCATCGTTATAGGCGCAGCGAGTTTCGGTCGCACCGGGATCCTAAACACAACTGACTTTCTGTCTTCCCTTTTTCTCGTGCCTCTCTACCGAACCACACTCGGCGACAGCCACAAACGCTGTCGCCCCGCCAAAACGGGACTTTCCTAAACTACATAGTAAAACAGACAACCAAACAGACACATAAATAGGCTGATGCAATATCGCTATGTACTTGCGATTCTGGTGAAATACCCAAATACGCACTAACACAAACTCAATACAATTCTCACATACATTTCTAGCACACGCCGCCACGGCACCAATATATTCAAACTACTTATGCTTCCACACGGCCAACCTGACCGTAACACGACCTCGTGTAATTCTAAAAAAATGCTTAGCTTCCTAAATCATTTTATTTATAAATCGTCAAATAAAATTTAACATTAATATTTCCTTTTTCTTATAAATTTCTCAATTACAACTTATTTATTTTGTTTCATTTTTTTTTTTTATTTAAACTTCATAGCTTCATGCAGAATTGAATGAACATCCATTCTTAGTTCTTAAACTAATATAAAATTCATCTTTTACTTAATTAAACTTTCTTAATAATTCTCTTCATTATCATAAACCCACTTGGTTTCGCATTACATTATTTTATGCACCACACGCCATGATCAAAACATTTGTTTTGCACTTGTGCTTGCATTACAGATATGACAAATTTATTCAAGTTTTATTATCAGCCTTTCAGGCATCCATACTGTCTCTTTCAATAGTTTGATTTTCCATCATTCCAATACTGTCTCTTTCAACAAGTTCCTTATCAATCACTTCATTACTGTCTCTTTAAACTGTTTCTTTTTCTATCATTTCATTACTGTCTCTTGCAACAGCTTCCTTTCCAATATCATTCAAATCCATATCACAACTTTCTAAATCATCTGGAACATATCCCTCTGGCCATTTCCTTATATCTTCATGAGCATACTTGAACTTCCTATTATTTGTCAACGACTTGAGGATATATCTATCTCCGTCTAGAACTTGAACAATTTGCAAAGGTCCTCTATACTTTGGACTTAACTTTGTTTGATGCCTTTCTTCATTCTTCAACAACACAAAGTCTCCCTTTCATACCCAACAATCTAGCCTTAATTTTATCAAATTGCCCTTTGCTATAAGCTGCCGCCGCTGATATATTTTGCACTGCTCGAGCTCTTGATTCTGCCAAATCAACTTCTTGTGCCACGTCACATGGTGGAAGCAACCCCAACGGACGAGCAACGTTGCCAATGAACAATTCCAAAGGGCTTGCCTTTGTCACTCGACTTACAGTACAATTTAAAGCTAGCTGTACCTCGCCCAATGCGTCTTGCCAAGATCTGCTGCTAGTTTCAACTGCCGTTAATAAGTTTTTCAAAGTGCTCATAATGCGTTCTACCTGTCCGTTAGCTCTACTTGCACCTGTCGCAGTTAAGTGCAAACTTATATTTTGTTTAGAACAGAGCTCATTAAATTTAGAGCTTGCAAAACACCTAACCTGATCTGCTATTATGCGGTTTGGTACTCCAAACAAGGATACAGCCGATGTCACAGCACCTATGCAATTGTCAGCATCAATCTTGAGTGTGTGTGTTAAGTAAACAAATTTAGTAAAAGCGTCCACTTGAACAATAACATACTCTTTTTGATCACTCTTGTCACTTAACTTGCCTGTTATGTCTATGTGTATTGTATGTCGTGTGTCGACCTTTGGTATTGGAAAAAGTCTAGCCTGAACGTTACCTGAGGATGACTTTGACATCTTGCAAGTTATACAGTTTTCAACAAATTTCCTTACATATTTTGACATATTGTCAAACCAGTAAAAATCGTAGGCTTTGTCCAATTTTTTTTCCCAACCCAAATGCGTTATTGTCTCATGAACTTGATTAATAACGGACCATCTAAATGCTCTTGGAACAATTGGCAAAGATCGAGCTCTACCATTTCTCTGTATTTTTCGATAAATTATTCCTACTCTTAGTTCGTAAGTTTTTGCAATGTCCTCGGCAAGAGAATTGTCTTTTAGTTTATTCACAATATTAATTATATCGGAATCCTTGCGCTGTTCAGCCATCAGCCAATCACTAGATATCTTTGCCAGATTAATTCTTTTTTCAGAAACTTTACGAGCATCAATTGCATCAGCAGATGGGAGATTTCTTGAAAAGAAATCAGCATGAGCCATTCGTTTACCCTCTCTATACTGTAATTCAAATGAGAACGACTGTAAATAAGCCCACCATCTTTGTGCTCTGGGCGATAGGTCACGTTTATTTCTTGATGCTTTAAGCGAATTGCAATCGGTAAAGACAACAAAATCTCTGCCTGTCAAATAATGACGAAAATGCTTAATGGCCATGACAACCGCGAGAGTCTCCAATTCGTAAGAATGGTATCTTGACTCAGCAGGTGAGGCAGCCTTGCTGAAGAACTCAATGACATGGGGCTTGTTATCTATTCTATGCAACAACATGGCACCGTATCCACGAGCACTTGCATCAGTATGCAACTCGATTATATATTGCGGGTCAAAAATAACCAAAACTGGCTTCTGTGTATAAACAGATATAACTTTTTGTCTTATTTCTTCAAGTTCTGGCTTCCAAATAATCTCGTTCTTTTCCGATGTCAACAAATACAAAGGCTTCAAGAAACAAGAAAATCCTTGTATAAATTGCCGAAAGTAAGACGCAAGTCCAATAAATTGTCTTAAAGCTGAAACCGACTGAGGAGGTGGTACGGCAGTTAATGCAGAAATTTTTTGAGAATTTGGACGAATTTGACCTGCGTTCACTTCATATCCCAAATATTGAACAGTTGACTTCAGAAACGAACACTTTTATATATTGAACAAAAAACCAGCTTTCGTGAGAACATCAAGAGTAACCTGTAGTCTTTCCAAAGCCTCACTTTTCGTTGCAGCCACCACTAACACGTCATCCATATAGACATCCAGTTCTCCAAGTGTATGCATCACTGTACGCTGAAAAACTGAATGTGCATTTTTCAGATCAAACAGCATTGACAAAAACTCGTATTGGCCATCTGGGGTGACAAAAGCCGTACACTCGATTGATTCTTCATGCAATGGGATTTGGTAATATCCGCTTGCCATATCCAAACAAATGAAATATTTAGCACCATGAAGTCTGGCTATCTGATCTGCTATAAGGGGTAAAGGATATCTATCTGAAACTGTGTTAGAATTCAGTTCACGGTAATCAACACACAAACGATGAGAACCGTCTTTTTTGTTTACTAACATCATAGGACTTGCAAAGGGAGATTAGCTTGGCCTTATGACATTGCATTCCAAAAGCTCTTTAATCTTGTCGCGTACCAATTCTCTTTCATTTGAACTAAGCCTGTATGGTCTTCTTTGAACAATTTTTCTATTGTCTACTAATTTAATCTTCAGTTCACCTGTACTGACAGTAGATGAAGGAATTCCCTTTGTAAAAGATTTTGAATAGTTTTCCAATAAATTGTTTAATTTATCTTTATCTTCACCGACAAGATCAGTATTCAATTTAGAAAATACATCATCATTTGAACAAAAGTTAACAGATTTTGATCTATCAATTTCAAATTTTCCAGGTGACATAATGACATAAAATCCTTGCGACAGTATTTTTCTACCAATCATAATATCATTTTTCAAATATTCATCTCCCAAAACATGGAATAACATTTCAATACAATGACTGTTAATTTGTACCTTGCAAAGTATTTGCAATGTACTACAAATGCTGCATTTCCAATACCTTTCAACATTACTGTATTGTTAATTCTTTTACCAACTAACTTAGCACTTATCTTTTGTTTAACCAATAAACATTCCGCTCCAGAGTCAAACGTTGTCGTGAAAGTCTCGCCATGGTGAATCATCTCTCCTTTGGGCACATCAACTTCGCAAAGCTGCACTCAAAGCCATCACCAACGCACTGCCTTTTATGTTGTTTTCTGCCAAAATTATATTTACTTTAGCGCACCACGCCGATGCGTCGGCGCCTAATAGATCCGCGTTAAATTTCGGCAAAACTACTGCATTATTATTCGTTGTTTTGGAAGCCGTTGATTTCAATGCTTTCACAAGTTCAATAAACTTTTTATTTTGCACTTCCATTAACACTCGCCATGGATCAATTGACGTATTAGGTAGCAAGCTAGATCCCACTTCTGATGTTGCAGCGTCATTATTTTTGTTATTAGTTGCCATCGTTTTAGGCGCAGCGAGTTTCGGTCGCACCGGGATCCTAAACACAACTGACTTTTTGTCTTCCCTTTTTCTCGTGCCTCTCTACCGAACCACACTCGGCAACAGCCACAAACGTTGTCGCCCCGCCAAAACGGGACTTTCCTAAACAACATGTTAAAACAGACAACCAAACAGACACATAAATAGGCTGATACAATATCGCAATGTACTTGCGATTCTGGTGAAATACCCAAATACGCACTAACACAAACTCATTACAATTCTCACATACTTTTCTAGCACACGCCGCCACGGCACCAACATATTCAAACTACTTATGCTTCCACATATTTATAAAATAATTGTCAATTGCACTTCGCAAATATCACATTCATTTTACCATACAACAATACATCGTGAAGGCCTTCAACGAGGAGTACAGTTGGGTGAGTGGTTAACAACAACAATCATGAACATAATCTAAATTGACTATTACCTTTTTCGCCAATTAGTTAAAATTACTGCTGTCCCATCCGGACGTAGGGTATATTTTGGTGTCCTTATTCTTATCTCTCGCTATTGCCAATCATATCTTAACGTGCTTGCGATAATCGCAAATGTCATGGTAATTGGATCAGCTGAGACTATACAGTCTCTATTAAAAATTTGCTTTTATTCATTTACAACACATGTAATTTAAGAATTAAACACTTATTTTGTTATTATTATCAATTATATTATTATTACTATATTTTATTATTTTCAACAGGGGTTTTTGCTATTTGTGTGGTCATTAAAGATATATGTATATCTCAAGTACACCAATAAAATGAAGTTAAATTGAAGTTAAACAATGAAGTGTGGAGGAATAAAAATCTTTGTAAAATCATGTTGTAAAATTTTCTAAAGTTTTTGTGCCCTGGGAGTGTGAATAATTGAGTAGTAACTGTTATGGGGTCTAGTTCTTTTAGAACAAAATTAAAAAGACCATGGTTGGGTGGGTAAAGAAGTCGTGTGTGTTGATTAACACTTAAGACCCCACTACATCGCATTCGTAACAACTCTAAGCCATCAATTTCGTGTTATAGCAATTCATTCTGCAGCTAGCATCCCAAATTGTCTGGATGCGTAGCTTTTGCTTTTGTTTTCAAACTTTGGCTCATAAGAAGATCATAGTTACAGGAAGGACTCTAAAATAGTTTTTAGTTTTTTTTTTTGTTTGGCGCGTAACCTAGAACAACCCCCTTACATGGTTTTCTTGAGGTAACCGAAAACAATCCTGCACTTATACATTTATACAAATATTTCATGTTAAAGTAGAGTTTGCATAAAATCTTTCTTTCCTAATAATATTTTAATAATTAAATTATATATGTAATTAATTGATCAATATATTCTATTAAAAAAATGTATCGAAAATAAATTTTTAAATATTACAATCAGATTAAATTATTTTAATTCTACAGACAATAACTCAGTATTTTTTTGTTAAGTAAACTCTTTATTCAGGTACATAATTTGCACAAGCTGCATACGTAGATTTTAACATAATGTCGCCGAGGATCCCGAGTAGCCCAACGTGGGAGGAAAAGGAGTACACCCAGAGGACCATCGCGGGAGATTCGCCGAAATGATAATATTGTTGTAAGCATAGTGAAATAAGAAAAAAATATATAACGAAACGTAGAACTTAAGAAACGACTAACAAGTTAAACCAAATAAGAAAAAAATATATAATTTTTTTAATTTTATAATAAGTAAAAATTGTAATACTGAGCGACACATTGTTGCCCGGTAGTAGTGTATGGCCCGTAAAGCCTTACGAAACAATAGGTAGGAAGATCACTGCGTTGATCGAGAAGGGTAATATCAAATCAAGAAAGAAAACATAATAAAAAAAATATATATCCCAATAAAATAAGATCGGGAAATAGCAATTAAAAGAAAATATATTAACCATAATATTAGTTACTCTTGTTTAAAAATTTAAAATAGTCCCCACAATTTTTCTGCAGCTTTTGAACAGTATTTTTTTGCAATCCTTATATAAAATCTTTTATCTTTTTTTGCATCGAGTCGAATATTTTAATAATTCCGAAAATTTCTTAATAATTTTAACGACTTCAATTAATAATTTTTCCAAAACTCTTGCTGCTCAATTATTTTGCAATATCCATAAAGTAGTGAAAATAAACTTTTTTTTTTAATAAATTAGAGTACAAAAGTGGTCCGTGAATATGCAAGACGAATTATCCGATAGTATGGCTACTCTTTCCGTAGGTGCCAGTGGCCGTCAGACAATACGACCCAGTAGTGTGGGTGCAGCTCGACCTGCTACTAGCACACCCAACACTAGCCCACAACTTAGAGAAGTAATAGTAGGCTTGATCAGAGAAACCCTCGAAGGGGGAGACCTTATAAGGCGAGCTATAGATAACCAAGATAGATTAGATGTGTTGTCCGATATCCCGATCGCAAGACCAGGGCCTGAAAGCGATAACGAGAAAGTTCCGGATATAACTCGACTGATTAGGGAATTTTCTGGTGACAGGTATAATGGGTATATACGAAGGCCAGGAACACACTTACAAATACTATCTAATAACCTTGGCAATCCGAAATAAAATAATCGGCGAAGCCGATGTAGTGCTGGAGTCGTACAATACTCCAATGAACTTGAGGGCAATATCCAAGTGTCTGACGTCGCATTATGCTGACAAGAGAGACCTAAAGACCCTCGAATATCAAATGTTCTCTCTGTCACAAGGACGGATGAACATAAACGAATTTTATCAGGCAGTATACCACCAATTGTCACTTATTCTCAATCAAATTAGTGCCCAAGAAGAATCCCCAGAAACTGTAAGAGCCTTAACTAAAAATTATAGGGACAAACTTTGGACACCTTCGTCCGAGGTTTTAATGGGACTTGCCTCAATTGCTAGCAATTAAAGAGCCAAGAGACCTAAGCCACGCACTTCACATATGCGGATTGGTAGAAAACCAAGAGCATAGAAATGCGTTCGTTCCGAAGTTTAGGCAACAAGCTCCACCTTTACCACCTAGACAATCCCATAGCCAACTAGCAACAAGACACCAAGGACTCAGACCATTACCTAATATAGCAGGACAAGCAAGAAATTTCGATCCTAGACTATACTATCCGCCACAAGTCCGATCGAACGGGGTATACCACCCGCAAGGATCTTGGTCCATTCCGAATTACCAACAACAGGTACCCTATAATATGCCACAACAGTACGTTGTACCCCAACAGCCAATATTCTTTAGACTGAACATTCCAGCGCCACCGCGCCCTCAGGCTCCAAAACCCGAACATAGACCTACGCCAATGGACGTTGATCAGTCCATTAGATCTAGACACGTAAAGTATATGAACAAGCCACAGAATAACGACTTGACTTGAATGCGGCATACACGGGACCGCCACAAAAATTCCAGAGGCAATTTCATTTTGCCACTGCAGATGCGGATCCAATACCAGAGCGATTAGAAGCAGAAATTCCCTGCCCTAGCCCAAGAAGAGGCTACAGATTTAATCAGTCAGTACGCGGAGGAAAATGAGTCAGAATATACGCCCGTATTCGTCGACGCTTCAGACGTCTATTTTTTAGATTAAATAGTTTCTCGTTGCCGTATTTTCAATGCATAGCGGGGAACGGTATGACACTTAGATTTCTAATAGACACAGGATCCAATCAAAATTATATTCAGACCGCTTTAGTCCAGAACCCCAATGTCAATGAAAAACCATTTTTTGCAAATTCCGTTGGAGGACAAACCAAGATCACGCATCATACGCGACTTAATCTTTTTCGCTTAAAAAACATACCAATTAAGTTTTTCCTTCTACCCACACTCAAAACTTTTCACGGTATTCTTGGTAATACATTAAAACAGCTGAACGCTGTCATAGACGTGAAAAACGACGTCTTAATTATTAATGGGAACTATCGAATAAAGATAAAACAGCTAGAAACGCAACAACATAAAAGTTAGAACAGATCACATGTCCGAGATACAGAAACAATACATAAACAAACTGACGAAGAAACATGCAGAAGTATTTGCTGACCCCGACATGAGACTCACCTATACCACTAGAGTAGAGGGAGAAATGAGAACATCATCGGACACACCGGTGTTCTGTAAGCACTATGTAAGCAGGGTATGACCCTGCTTCATTAAAAGCAGAAATTGAAAAGGAGGTACAAAAATTGCTGAAAGACGGCATTATAAGACATTCACGGTCACCGTATAACGCGCCCAAATGGGTAGTACCAAAAAAGAGCGACGCCTCAGGAGAGAAAAAGAATGGTTATCGATTATAGGAATTTGAACGATGTTACAATTTCTGATCGATACCCAATACCTGAAATCGTAGAAATAATTGCACAATTGGGAGAAAATAAATATTTCTCAGTTATCGATTTAAAAAGTGGTTTTCATCAAATCCCACTGAAAGAAAGAGACATAGAGAAAACAGCTTTCGCTGTTAACGGAGGAAAATTCGAATTCACTAGACTACCATTCGGTCTAAAAAATTCTCCTTCCATATTCCAAAGGGCATTAGACGACATTTTAAGATATCATATCGGTAAGATATGCTATGTATACATAGACGATATTATCGTCTTTAGCCAATCTGAAAATGAACATGCTGAGCATTTGTAAAAAGTCTGCACGACTTTAAGCAATGCCAACATGAAGATACAAATCGACAAATGCGACACACTACACTACACTATTTCTAAAAACGGTGTAAAAACTAATGTAGAAAAAGTGAAACCCATAGAGGCCTTTCCCGTACCTAAGACATTAAAGGATCTACGATCATTTTTAGGTCTTTCAAGCTATTATAGAAGGTTCATAAGGGACTACGCTAACATAGCAAAACCTCTTACCACGCTCCTCAGAGGAGTAAACGGAAGGTCTTCTAAAAACGTATCTTCCAAGATAAAGATCACATTGGACAACGATGTGTTAGATTCGTTTAATAAAATAAAAAGAACACTAGCCTCCCAAGACGTGATACTGGCTTACCCTGATTTTAAGAAGGATTCAATTGACCACCGATGCATCGAACTTTGCTATTGGAGCAGTACTCGAGCAAAACGGTAGACCAACAACCTTCATTTCTCGCACCCTTTCGAAAGCCGAAGAAAACTACGCAGCAAACGAAAAAGAAATGCTGGCTATAGTTTGGGCTCTCCAAAGCTGGTGAATGTACCTGTACGGTACCGCCAAAGTAGTCATTTACACAGACCATCAACCGTTAACCTTCGCGCTTAGCACAAAAAATCACAACGGAAAACTTAAGAGGTGGAAAAGCTACCTTGAAGAGTTTAATCACGAGCTTAAATACAAGACGGGGATATATAATGTCGTAGCCGACGCATTGTCCAGAAATCCCATTCAGCAACAAGTAAATAGTACCAGTGCTACGGTACATAGTGACGAGAGCTCCTCGCATAATCTTATTCCCGTTATGGAAGTCCCTATCAATGTTTTCAAAAACCAACTTTGCTTATTAACTGCAGACGAGAATGCATATGAATTTAATTTACCTTTCCCTACATACCATGGACATGTAGTAAAAAAAACCGAGTACACAGAAGAAGATTTGATAGAGATTTTGAAAAAACGTTTAGATCCAAAAATTGTGAACGGATTGTTCACCTCAGAGCCAATCATGGGCAAAATCCAAAACATATTCCCATTACACTTCAGTTCTTATAAAGTCCGATATACCCAGAAACGAGTAGCGGACGTAACAGACGAAACCGAACAAAATAACATACTAACTAAAGAACATAGCAGAGCTCATAGAAACCCTATAGAAAACAAGATTCAAATACTGAGTAGATTCTTTTTCCCTAATATGAAGAAAAAAATAGAAACAATAGCAAAAGCATGTACAATATGCAAAGAGACCAAATATGACAGAAAACCACCGTCCGGAGAAATCCAAATCACACCAATTCCCTCTTACCCAGGTCAGATAGTGCATATCGATCTTTTCATAACTCAGAAAAACTTGGCTCTCACAGCAATAGATAAATTTTCTAAATACGCTCAGATTAAAATTCTTAAGTCCAAAGCAGCCGAAGATTTAAGACACCCTTTACACGAAATCATGATCGCCTTCGGTATGCCAAAATCTATAGTTATGGATAATGAAAAAGCCTTAAGCGCAGCATCCATAAAATTTCTGCTGCAAGATCAGCTAAGGGCAACAGTCTACACGACGCCGCCGTATACGTTTACTAGTAACGGACAAGTTGAAAGATTTCACCCAACATTGACCGAGATTATGAGATGTATAAAAAGAGATGATGGTATAACCAACTTCGAAGAATTAATCTTCAAAGCCGTACAACTCTACAATAATTCAGTACACTTCAATAGGAGCAAAACCAATAGACATATTTTTCGGAAATCAGAATATTAGAGACCCACAAGAATTGGAATCAGACAGACAAAAAATAAGAGAAAAAATTATTGCCAAACAGGAAAAAGATTTGACCTACCATATCACAAAAAAGAAATAGATAAAGAATTACAATAGCGGAGATATCGTTTATGTAAAAATAGACAAAAGATTAGGCTCAAAACTTTCTCCCAGATACAGAAAAGAAATAGTAGCAGAAAACGGGAACACCACTATTAAAACAAAAAGCGGTAGGAAAGTCCATAAAAACAATATAAAAACAAAATATTATAATATTACAGGTTATTCTTGCCGACGTGCTTTGGGTTGGCAATCATTCTAGACTACTCACACTCGCAACTCAAAAATTAAAAAGCGATTTACGGAGACTCAAACCCTCTAAGAGAGCGGTAAGAGCGATAAATGCATTGGGAACAGCTTGGAAATGGTTGGCCGGCTCGCCGGACCACAATGATCAGGAAATACTAGTAAACAAAATGAGTGAGCAACTTGAGAACAACAATAGACAAGTTGTTATTAATAAAATATTACAAAATAGAATTAATGAGATAAGCAGAGTCCCTAATGAAATAGTTAAATTAACGAAAGAAAATACAAATTTTAATGAAGGAAAAATTACAATATTCAAATTCAAATTTCAGAATTTTAAAGAATAAGTAACAAATTTAATTCATGCCATAGATTGGGAAAAACAAATACAGTAAATTCAGTAATCCTATCAGAAATAGAAGTCAAAGCAATAGAAAATATTTTAGAAAAAGAAAAAATAATGTTTTTAAACGCAGAAGAATTGTTAGAAATTGCTCAGGTTAAAATAGCAACAAATAGCAAAAACATGCTCTACATAATTGATATACCATTAATTGCGAATGAAGTATGTACTGCCATGTTATTAAAGCCAATTCAAAAATTAAATATAATAAATGAAATAAAATACCAAAATTTAATTAAATGTGGCCAAATATCATATGCAATTAAAGACTCTTGCGAATCCCATAATGATAAGAAAATTTGTAATAAAAATAATCTTATAGACTTAAGTAACGATAATTGTATAATCCCACTATTAAAAAGCCAAAAGCCAAATTGTAAACAAATCAACAGCCAACATATACCACACTACGAAGAACTCCTCAGCGAAACGATCATGCTCAACGACTTCGACGGAAAAGTCAAAATAGACAAGGAAGACATGGAACTCAGAGGGACATACTTGATACAGTTCCACAACTCAACCATAACTATCGAAGACGAGGTATACGAAGCTAAGGAGGCAGCTTTCGCAGAAGCGACACCACCCTTACTCCAAATAATTGGAGGAAAGAGTAAAGTCGAAGAGGTACTCTCGCTACAGATGCTGAAAGAAGTCAACATTAACAATACCCTAAGATTAGAAACTCTAAGGGAGTATAATCAGTCTACAACAACAATTAACTTCACGCTTTCTGGAATACTGCTGGTCTTGATAATAGCGACCGTCGGATACTCGATGAGACAGAAGATTCTAGCAACAACATGCCAAATCACCACAGAGGCAGAAACAGAAGCGAACGTACCCCCAGCCCAACGACGCTTTTACATCGCGTCCGAGGACGTACGCATTTAAAGGGGGAGGAGTTAAAGACGAAGTTGACCAAAAATGCATGCACACGCACCCATGCAATCACGGCCCCAATGCATGCACTTTTCGCCACGTGCGCTGAGTCAGCCCAACTGTGGAAACGTCCGACGTAATAGGACACCTCAGCTAAGCTACAGCGGATGCGGCACAACAACACACCTGCAGCGGCAACAGCGACAGCGACAGCAGCGGCTACAGCGACGGCAGTGGCTACAACAACGTCAGCGGCAGCAGTAGCTTGTAATTTTGGCTTAAGCATAATTTCATTTTGTCAACATAGATTTAGTTCTAAATTAGCACTTGAAATAAACAGTTTGGTTTTTTTTTCGAAAACTTAACAAAGGATTTCTTAATTTGTGTAAGCGTTTTACGTTTACGCTGTTTTGCATTTAGGCGTCATAAGTGTTAAGTTGTCAAAGGGCAAGCAGAAGCACAACACAAAAATACAACATTCCAACTCGATCGTTATAATATTAACTTTATTCTTAATGTTTCTACATTAGTTTTACAGTTTCAAGTCACAACGCGGTGGTGCGGTACGGTGTGGCGCAGTGGAGCGGTGTTTATTTTAACGTGTTGAGCCGTTCTGCACAATTCTAACACAACGCGCCAATTTTCCGGGCTGCAAGCACGCTTTCTAATTTTCAGTGCGATAGTATATCGATATGACTTTTAAAGGAGTGTTGAACCATAATAAGTCAGAAATTGGGTTGGCATGTCAGGGTGGCAGTTATTTTTCTTGCTCCGCAACATCCCGCCCACCGTAAAACCAAATACAATATAAATACTATGATGAGTAACGCGCATAAATTTGAACGTAAGCAAAAATTTCTGGTGTGCCTTTTCGCTCTTCAAACGCCATACCAGCCGAGTGGCTTTTCGAGAGCGAAAAGCCACACGATTCAATGCCGAAGTCAAAGAGTAATAAAGAACAAAGAGGGAACAGGGGGTACAGGGTGTAGCGAGGCGCAGGTAGCTAGAAATTTTGCCTGCCGGAGTAGCATAGTAAAAAGGAAATGGTCCATAATTCGGCGCCGAGACATTACGTCACATCAGCTTCTGTTCGGCACGCCAAAATTGCACACTCGCACAGAAACCTAAGATGTGACGTCGCAAATAAAAAAAATATGCAATACTTATGCATTGGCACGACAATGTGTGTTGTTTTGGTGAATCGAGGCAAAAATACCCTTATTTATACTCTTTATATATAAAATGTTTATATAAAACATATTTAAACTAATGGCTTAATTGAAACTCAGTATAAATGCAGCAATCATTTTCTACTGATTTAGCAATTTTTTTGTGGTAGTTTTGGAATAAAATGTTAAAAGCACTAAAAAGTAAACATATCCTATTCAAGGAAAGGGTTTACTTGCGGCTCGAAAATTGTGAGAGCGCAAGTGCACCGATTTCGTTTTCGTTCTCAATTTTGCAAAATATTAAGCTGCCTTGTCGCATTTCGGTGAACTGCGTTACTCATCTCAGTATTTATATTGTCTTTGGTAAAACTACCCAGTAGTTTTACCTAATACGTCTAGAACTGCCAATTTTGATACTGGTCTTTTCAATATTCCTGTTGTTGTTCGCACCTCAGCTATTCTTACATGTCCATCTTTGCCAGGCAATGTTTTTGTTATTATTCCCTTTTTCCAGTTTCCTCTTGGTTGGTTTTGTTTCACATATAATGACCAAGTCACCTATGTTTATTGTAGTAACTTTATTGCTTAGTAACAGCGAACCATTTAGTGCGTCGAGTTAGAGTTGTTTAATACTATCTAATCCAGTGCCGCTAGAAGTTATCTTTTAGTTTCTTGGTAATTCGATATTGTTTTCTTTAACAAAAATTGCTACCGTCTCCGATCATTTGTGTTGAATTTTTAGATCCAAATAAAAAGTGGCTTGGAGTCCAGAGGTCCGGGTCATCAATACTGACTGGTACATGCGTTAAAGAACGACAGTTTATTATATTTTCAGCTTCGATTAGGAGAGTTCTCAGTGTCTCTACTTGTTGCCTTAGTGTAACCGACAGTACACGTTTTGTAGATCTGACAAGACGTTTCCAACAACCTTCCGAACTTGGGTTAGACGGACAATTGAATTCCTACTCGATGATTTGTTTGCCACTTCCGCTTTAATGTAGTCCCAATCGAACAAGTCATTTATCTTCCTTATTTCATTGTCGGCTCCAATAAAGTTAGTACCCATATATAATCTAATTCTAATTCCTCGACTGTTAACAAAGTTTCTTATACATAGTATACACGCATTTATTTATTGTTGGGCATGTAAACAAAACAACATTTCCAGGTTAGTGTTTAATATGTAGCTTAAGAATAACTCACCCGAGTCTGTGATTCCCCATTGGGTGTGATGGGCGTTACCATCAAAGATCAGTATGCGGCATATTTGTAGCTTTTCGCAGTAATCGATCACTGCGATGTTGACTTGTTTAAAAATAATGTTTTGATGCAGGTTTATAAAAAAATGTATGATCTACAAAACAGTAAAGTCAACCTTATAAACAGGCAATGCTCGCTTTGAATACGTAAGGCGTATCAAAAATAATAGCAGATCTGGCCGACCATCTGCATTTTCAGATCGCGACAAGCATCAAATAAAGCATTTGGTGGCTAAAGATCCGTTCACTAGCGCAGTACAGATTGCATCAGAGCTAATTAAGACTACTCAGAGGGATGTTAACCCAGAAGCAGTTTGTAGGGCCATCAACTCATATAACTTCAAGTCGTACACTCCTCGCAAGAATGACCATGTTAATTTAATAACTAGTAAGAAGCGTTTGGAGTTCGCTAAAGCGTACGTGGGCAAGTTAACTTTTGACGTAATATAACATTTTAGACTCGGACAAGCCCCTCCGCGTGTAGAGAAGACCTGGCGAAGCATTTAGCCAGAAAACCAATAAAGACAATTGTAGTATATGCATACCCAACACACTGCAGTGTATTCAAGTGAATAATAATAATAATGACATTTGGTATTTGTTAGAATATCCATGAAATATAGAGAAGCGGGCTATGTGAATCCCTTCTGCCAAGAGCGTATTGACGACCTGAACAAACAACTTAGCCACGAAAAACGAGAAAAGTTACACAAAATGAGAAATGTCTCACTTTGCCTTTAAAATAAGTTCTCTCTATCAAGTTGAAGTACCCTTAAGGTGCAAATTAAAAAATTACTTATCCCTATTGCTTTACGTAAAAACATATGATTGGACGTTTAATTGTATAAAAACAACTGAGATTGCTCTAGTCGGGACTGCTCGGCTAGTAGAAACCCTGAACCCAGAAATTAACACATACACACAAACTCTCGACAGTTGATGAGTATTGACGCTGTTAAAAATAAAAAAAAAATTTACTAATAATTACCAACCAAAGAAGCAAATCATTGCTTTCAGGATATCTCCGGGAAATCACTGTCCGCCCTCAGCTATGAGCAGGGGCATAGCTTGCCGGACGGGCTAAAAATCTCCCCCATCGGGCCAGTGATTTTCCATCTCTGTCTCTTTCTTTACTCTTATCTATCAAATACTAATTTTTGTTATTATTAAGACTGTTCTTTCACTTTTCCAAAAAATTTTGTTTATATTCTAAAGTATATTTAAATTTATAAATATAGTTTTACTACTAACGCCTTCCTATCTAGATGTAGGATTTAATAACATCACTAACAACATATAGCTGTGACCAGGGGCATAGCTGACCGGACAGGCAAATAAAATTCCCCCATCGTGTTGGTGATGTTATTATCAATGTTTATAATCCTGTTATGCTTTTAGCATTTTATAATTTTATGTATGTGTGTACTTTTGTTGACACTCGTTTTGTCGACTTTCTTTATAAAATAAAAATTCCACACCAGGAATCGAACCCGCTGATGGCCCTTCGTCTTAAGTTGCACAACTCTTATCAACTGCACCTACTACACTACCATCTTATTTACGTATGATATAAGATTACTTAACCATCGCAAAAAAAAATAAGGAAAACGAAAATTTTGCACTTGTCATTAATACGATAAAAACTAATAATAATAATTATGAATAACAAAAAAAAATTCAACATTGCTCAACCATCGCTGGATTCTAACCCTTCCACGTAATGCGGCACAACTCTTACCAACTTCACCACTCTTTTACTAAGCTATGTTGTGTTAAAATATAAGTTAACCGTTGCAAATTCATAGGAAAACGCAAGACAAAATTCTGCATTTGTATGTATGCGTGAACATGAACACAGAAGTTGCTTGCGATTCAGCAGCTGCGCTTGACCCCCACTACTGAAAATAGATTCTTGATTCGTAAACTGAATGTATGATCGTTATGAAATTTTCAGGAGTTATTAAGATCATCGAAATGTATGTACAAACCAATTTCCACGTGTGTAGCATTTAATTTTTGGTTTTATGGTATACTGGGGGCGATTGATGGGAGGTATCCAAAACCTGAAATATTTAAATTCTTTGTATGCTTTACGCAAACATAATAAAACAAAATAAAAGATAGACAGACAGACAGGCAGACAGACAGAGAGACATAGCTAAATCGACTCGGCTAGTGATGCTGATCAAGAATATACGTATATATATATAATGAGCTCAGGGTATAAAAAATTGTGAGCCAATCATATGCATTCTAAAAACTACATTTTCCACGTCCCTGACGCTGGGTATTCCACCAAGCATCTCAAAAATCAAAATTTAAAAAAAATTTTTTCAAATTTGTTTTTTTGCAAGAACAAATTTGCCAATTAAAGTTTCAAATTTTAAAAATAAGAAGCAGAAACTTTTTATGAAACCAAAAAAAAAAAAAATTAAATAAATAAAAAATAAATAAAAATTAAGGCAAAATATTTTTTTTGTATTATTAATATAGGGTTGCTTCGGTGATGACCTTAGCCAAGCCAGAGACAATACGGCCAAAAATCGAAACGCTATGAAATCACATAACAATTATTGTAATTGAACTCAATAACATAGAAGAAATAGTCAAAAAATACGATAAAAAAGTATAAATTGTCTGTTTTTTAGTCTTTTGATGAGGACTGCATTGACTAGGTTACGGGCGCATCGATTGCAGTGATTAATTAGCCTGTCGATGTATTTGTAAGAAGTAAGAAATCTGGTCCTCAACATTTTTCAGAGCAAGGTCGCGATGCAGATGGTTACGTTGCTGACCAACCATTCACATCCCGTGATGAGACGGAGCATCTTGTTTTGCACAATTTGAAATCTGAGGCATTTTGTTATGTCGCGGCGGGTTTGATGATGTTTGATGTTTGCGTTGTGGATTAGGTCGTGTCCGCATTTTTTAAGTTTACGGATCACGAGGCCCACCTCTTTAAAACGTATAAGCTTGATGGGTGGGCTCATCTGTAACGGAGCAGAGAGGATGTTTATCGTGTTTGCCACCTCGTCTGAAAAGGCGATGTCAAACGGTGTGAAGCGATCAACCATTCCTGCACCATTCTACTCGGTGTCATTCGCTGCGGCTCTATGCCAAAATGGTTTGTTATTGAGATGAAGAGTGCAAAGGTATCGTCTGCGTAGCTGTCTCCGCTGCTTGGTGCACTTTTTCTGTAAAATGGTCAAGCACGTGGTTAAGGTGAATGGCATTTTTAAGGGACTTTCTGAACATGTCCATATTGGTCTGCCTGTCGATTAGCTTTGGTGGCTGCGGAAATGTAATCGCTTGCGTGTTAAGCGTTATGACCAGCGGTAAGTGATCCGATTCCAGATCCCAGCCGGCAGATATCGTTAGTTTAACAGCTGGGATGCCCTTATATATTGCAAAGGCGCCTGGTCCCAGCATGTGCGTTTCGCATTACAGTCCCCTGCGATGATATATTTGTTACTGTTTATCGCTGTGAACACGTCTTTGAATTCGCTGCAAATTAATGTGTAATCTGGGGACAGTATATGGCGCTGGCAGTGATTGCGCCGATATCTGTGGTGACGCAAGCGCATGCCAGTTGGATCTTGTTGAGGGCGAGGGGATTTAATGGGCAGTGACGTAAATTCTGTTGTGTAAGCAGTGCTGCAACACCAGTTCCTTTGTCTAGTGGGTGGCTTGCGGCGTTGACATTGTAGCCATTTGGCTTGATTAGATGTCTGCTACTGTTTTTCGTTTTGCATTTAAGGGCAATGTTGATATCATGGCTACATTTAAAGCTGCTCAATTGAAGCAACTTACCATGTAAGCCTCTGGCATTCCACACAAGGATATTAAGATTAATTGATAAATTGAAAGGTCAAAAGATCCACGATTTGACTCTGCAATTTCATTAGGTTGTTCTGTTACTCAAAGTATCTGTCAAAGCTGCGATTCCATGTGGCAGCTAGTGCTTCGAAGGATGTCCCATATGCCGCCTCCCCATGCCATTGGGAGACGGTGAAAGGCGCCAGTATTCGACGTCGCGTTTGTTAATGTTGTTGCTGCGTCATGGGGACGGGAAGCTCCTCTCGCTGGGCGGTATGCCCAAAAATACGGTATTTGTATTGCTGTGGCTGTCGTCCTTTATGATATCCGGTCAAAGAGTTCTCGGTTTGTGCTGTTTGTGGTTCTTGCCTTTGTTACGGCTTCCTCAGGCTATATCTGCACGATGATACCTTCAGGTTGCCGTCCGGCTTCCGTTGCATGATGCAAGGATGGTTCGTTGGCACGCTGAAATTTTTTATTGGCATTCTGTGCCGGTTGACGACGTTGTGTGAATTCCCTCTAAAATTCGCAACCTTTGAAGTTGACCGGGTGATATCCACCGCAGTGGACGCATGTAGCTGGCGCGTTTTTGGGTCGTTGGGATTCTGCGGACTTATGGGGCTGGCTACAGGACACGCAAATAAATTTGCCATTGCAGTATCTGGTGGTGTGTCCCCATTCCTGACAGCGGTGACTCTGGACTGTCTCTCTCGATTTTCTGGATACTTCAAATTTAACATTTTAGCGGCAAAAAACAGAAGGGCCCAATATATCTTTATTGTTTGCGGCGCGTTGGAGGTTTATAAAAAATATTTTCATTTGTTTGACTGTTTTCTTAGATCGCAGATTATGGACGTTTGCTGGCTTGTGTCCCAGTTTGACCAGCTGGTCCCGCTTTGGGGGGCTCTCATACCATCTTTCTGAGCAGTTGACTCGTCTCTATTGGCATCCAAAAGACAAGCGCATGCGGCAGCAGCCCCAGATGGCAAAGCAGAGACAGAGATTCAGCGTTGATAAACACTGTTCACATTAACGGCTGCACACGCTGTGTGTTCTTTGAATTGCTTCTCACAGCCAGCAAATAATAGTTGTTGTATTTGTTTAAATAACTATTTCACTGTGTGTTCGCCAATAGTCCAGTGCTTTGACAATTAGTTATATTGGTGATTAATTTATCTTTTGTAAATTGCACTGCAATAACGTCAGCACGTATTGAATGCACGCTTGCAAATGATATTAAAGGTAATAAAATCAGTAAATACCAGACTGGTAAACATTAATACTAAACAACATTTTGATATGAAAGTGCAAGAAAATTGAGATCAGTCAGCAAATTTTAATGCAAACCAGCTTGCAAATTTAGAAGCCTCGAATCCAAGGAGCGACTTAGAAATAGATACAGGTATAGAAATATTGGAAGAAGCAATCGAGCAAAAGGAAATCATTGATTCAAGCCCAACCATGGCGCAGACAGTTGTAGAGTTTTTAAAGCTAGCCTCACATGTGATACCCGAATTTGACGGAAAGGTTGAAAACCTACAAAGTTTCTTGGATGCATTGAATCTAATAGATTTGTTAAAAGGCCTGCTGTAAGCATAATAAAAACAAAGCTAAAAAGCCATGCAATAAATCTGATAACCAATGAACCGATAATTATAGCTATTATCAAGATACTAGAGATGAAATGAAAGACAAACTCTTAAATGAAAAAATTAAAATGTATGACAAACAGTTAAGTGACGTTACATCGAGTTACCATAATAAAATAGATGAATATAAAATTTAATAGCAAAGCATTGAAAGATTATTAAAAGAGTTCGTTAACTCGGAAATAGAATCATTAAAACATGTAATAAGCACTGAAAATAAAGAGATAATATTTACAATGTATATTTTCATTTATTACAAACACTCCACCCTCACCCCTACCATAAGTTAAGTCTTGATGGCCGATGACAGGTTCGGACAATTCTGTAACACGCGACACATCAAGAAATATGAAAATAAAAACTAAAAATCACTTTAGAAAGTCTAATTGAAAACGCAGATTGTGAAGCAGACATTAAGAACACGAAATATATGGATGAAAAAATAAATTATTTGGAAAATTATATTTTTAAATATAAAAATCCATCAGCTATTTAAAATGAGACAATTAAAATAGAGGGTAAAATTTTCAACCAATACAAACATACATTCGAAAAGGGCCATACATTGGGCAAGGGAAATTTTTAAATAAAACGAGTACAATTAACAAACCCAACCACGTATTTATTGGAAGACTACCAGGGTGCACCAGTTAAAAGAGGTTTCTATAAAGAAGATCTAAGGAAAACACGTAGACATTACATTTTTTATACCATTGAAAATGGGTAAACAAGGGTATAATGGTTTTGTGCAAAAGTATGTGACAGGCAGAAGGAAGCATCTCCGACACCATAAAGTATATATATTCTTGATCAGCATCACTAGCCGTGTCGATTTAGCCATGTCCGTCTAACTTTCTGTCCGTCTGTCTGTATGAACGCGTCGATTTCAGAGACTACAAAAGCTAGAAAGCTGATCTTGGTCTCATTCGGTTCGTATATACTATACGCAAATCAAGTTTATTTGAAAACTTCGATAACTCCTTCCGTTTTCTTAATATCGATATTTATCGCATTTTTACTCGGTTTTTTAAGCATAACCCCCAAACTATAAAAGCTAGAGCCGCCAATTTTATTTTTATTAAATTAGTTATATATTTTTTATGTTCGCGTAAAACATACGATGAATTTAAATATTTCATTTTTGGATATCTCAAAGCATATCAATTACTATACTATTTAGTTTACGAGCAAATCAAGAATCTATTTTCAGTAGTGGTGGCAAAGCGCAGCTGCTTGGCAAATTCTGTGTTCATGTGCACGCATACATATGGCATATGCAGATATTGTCTTGCGTTTTTCTAAGAATTTTTTTTGCAACGGTTAAGTTGAATTTTAACACAACGAAGCAAAGTAAGAGCGTGGTCCAGTTGGTAAGAGTTGTGCCGCATATCGTGGAGGGCCGGGTTCAAATACAGCGATGGTAGAGTTATGTTGAATTGTTTTATTTTTTCGTTTTTCATAATTATTATCATTATAAATTTGTATCGTTTTAATGACAACCTGACAATGACATCTTAACACGGGGGGACCGAGTTCCGGTTGTGGAGTATTTATTATACTCGTTCACGAAGTGAAAAGAGTATATTGGTTTTGTGCAATGTCCGTCTTGCTGTCCGTCCGTCCGTCGGTCTGTCTGTCTGTATGAACACAATTATTTTCGCCGCTATTGAAGCTAGAGACTTGAAATTTTGGATATATACTCGTGTGTACCCGCGTCAGATGAAGTGTCAAGGATTTTGGGCTGCACCCACTGGGGGCGTGGCAAGCCGATAACAGCTGAAATCGCATATTGCTAAAGTCCACAATTTTAAAGCTAGAGTCACCAAACTTGGTAAGTATATAGCTGGTGACCTCCCAAAAAGATTGCGACCTTGATATGCCGACCACGCCTACTAAAACACCCCCCAGTGCCACCGCTCTCAAAAATCGGATATGCATATATCTCCCACAGTTTTTGAGCTAGAGACACCAATTTTTGCATATATATTGCAGGAATGCTCCCCCAAATATAAAAAAAAGATTTTGGGCCACACCCCCTCCCGCCCCCATAATCGCGCAAGCCGATAAGCCTGATAGGTCAAATCGATAAGTGTTGTATATTTGCACAGTTTCAAAGCTAGAGTCACCAAACTTGGTATGTATATAGCTGGTAACCTCCCCCACAGATTGCACCTTTGATATCCCGGCCACGCCCACTGGAACGCCCTCCAGCGCCCCCGCCCTGAAAAAGGCAAGGCCTCGGAAAAGGCAATATCCCCAACAATTTTTAAGCTAGAGTTACCAAATTTGGGATATATATTACCGGAATGCTCCTCCAAACATCACAGGAAAAAGTTTTTGGTCACGCCCCCTCCCGCCTCCGTAATCGCAAAACCCGTTATATTTGGCAGCTCCAATCGATAACACGTGTATATCTCCCACAATTTATGCGATAGAGCCACCAAATTTGGTATGTAGATAGCTGGTGTCCTGCCCCACAATTGCAGTCACTTAATTCGGGATATACATTAGTGGGAAGCTCCCCCGAAGTTACACAGAAACATATTTGCGGGCAGTACCCCCCACTCCCCCTCCGCCACCTCAAACCGCGAAAATCTATATCTCGTACAGTTTTAAAGCCAGAGGCACCAAATTTAATATGTAGATAGCTGCTGACCTCCTCCAAAGATTTCACACTTGACATCCCGGCCACGCCCATTATAACGCCCCAAACGCCCCCGCTCCGCCGGAAATGCCTATATCTCCCACAGTTTTTTAACTTGAGTTACCATATTTGGTGGGTAGATAGCTGGTCACCTCCTTTAAAGAGCGAAAAAAAATTTTGCCGACGTTTATCATCTAAAGAACTTAAAGTTATTTTTTTCACTTTGTGCGTATTCAAGTGATGTATTTTATAACTAAACATTAATATGTTATCAAAAAAATAATTTTTTTTTGTTAAACAAACATTTCTTATAACTGTTTAAATGTAATTAGTCTTATGCAGAATTTTTAACAACTTTTGATTTTTTATATATCCTCCACCTTCCACAGACAAGGAGTACATTTCAGCTCAAATTCTTGCCTTCTCTTTATGTCTTTCACTATACCTAATACCTTTTCATTGCACCTTTTGATCCCGTATTTTGCCGCCAACTCTGCGGGAATATATGAAGTGCCAAACTTCATTTCAACGTCTTGTTTAACGTCGCTAAAGAAATCGTTATTACGTATTGAGTATATAAAAGAGTAAGTATTCATATAATTTAATGACACTGCCTCTTGAAACTTAGCCTTCATGTAATCGTAGTGGAAATCATATATATTTTCAACTTATATAATTCTAGCACTGTGAATCCTTAGCGTACGTATAATGAAGACGCTTCATTTGTATTTCATACATATCTTCTGAAAATAGCGCCGAGCTAAGGAAACTAGCTTTAGCAATCAGCGCAGTCGTGTTAAGGTCGATTTGATAGCTCTGGCCCGTTTGCCATACACTGTTGTAAAGTTCGATAACGAATTGGGTATTTTATTTTTGGCCTTAGATCAGGAATCAGTTTATTTACTTTTGCTTTGGCAGAGTCTCTTTGGTTCATCGGACAAAACGGTTGGTCATTATGATAACCATGCAAGGGGTTGAATACTTTAAATCAACCACCAGTATATATTTGGACGTCGTAGAAATATTTGATATGTCAAGCAAAGAAATTTCTTCCTCAGTCAACCATTTAAAGTCATTCGGAGTTAAAAATTGCGACATGGCCCACACGTATAGATTATTTGCATCCAAATACGTTAAATATTCGGATGGCTTGCTGCTATTATATTCGCTGAGGTATTTGTTATTGGCCTTTGAGTACCTTTTACAGCACTGAAAAAACCATCACGAACATCACTCTAATGTCTGTCAACAATTGGAGCTCAATTTCCGTTGTCTTTAACATTGCATGCCACGAGAGCCCAGGTGTTGTATAATAATGAGGCGGGTCAAGAGAATAAATTTAGAAACGTCTGACACTTTCAAACCTTTCAGTTTCCAAGTTTCTAAGTAAAACGGTACGTGTCTTTGTTGAGGGGGAGAACCTTAATCTTACTTTGTTTATTTCCTTAACAATTAATGGGAATCATATTAACAGAAATTGTGGAAAAAAAAACTAGGAAAAGAGGTGCAATTTGATAATTAATATTGTAGACTGTCTCTGACACGGTCGCATCCTAATGCTTTTTTAAAGATATGACAGTTAGTAATCAATCTGAAACGTTCGTTAACGTCTTTAATCAAAAACATAGGTAATTTTCCACATGCATTATCCTCCGTTTCTATTACAAACCTGTCTAAATCATTGTTAAATACACACTTAATGAAATAGGAAAACGCGATGGGAATGTGTTCACTAGTTGCTAACTTAGCCTAGAATTTAGGGGCTTGAGCATGCATTCAAAATCTGCTTACACAACAAAAGGTACATCTGAACTACGGTTAAAATTCTTAAATTTAAGACTTGCCTTTTCTTATGTTGGAAATGTCGAGACCATTTTTCCAAACTGCTATTTGTGTTCATCGTAAAAGCGCTGGCTGTGAAAAAAAGTTTAGGCAGGTAGAACAAACCAAAAGTTCCTCTTGACGAGCCGTAACTTGTGTGTGCACAAGTCTGAAAATATAAATGAATGTATTTTATAAAAATGTTTCATCTAAGTAAGAAAGGTGAGTGCATATATTTATGCGTTTGTGTGTGTTTGTTTTGAGTTATATTTGTGTATATATACATATGTACCTTGATTAATTCCTGATCCAAATGAAATGGGCCCGTCCTTCCATCTCCAAAAACATAAGGCTGACGTGCGTTGGCTCTGCTTCTCCGTTAAATATAATTGGCTATTCACAGTTCCAGTATCCTCAACAAACAAATACATTAATACTTATTTTCGGGGTTTGCTTTTCAAACACTTTAATTTGTTTGAGAGCGAGAGGAAACTGCATACTAGTAAAACTAAGCGTTAAATTATCGCATATTAAACGTTAAATTATCGCATATTTAAGTCGTGTTGGCTTCAATGTCTTCAACAGAATAGCTGCTGTACCGAATGGGGTTACCATGTGGTGTCTTATGCGCAGATATAAACGCCCATTTTAACAATACTCGTCGTTGTTTTTGATATTGGCCAACGGTTTCTTTGTCTTGAGCGCTTTGGGTAGATCAATCCAACTGGAGAGCTTTATTGAATATTCGTCTCCAGACGAATAATTTCTGATAGACTCCACCTTACCACATTCCTTTTCTTGAAATTCGTCCATTTTTACCTTAAGCCGAGCGCAATGGTCCGTAAACACGTCCTCAATGCTCATCGCTTGTGTGACTATATTTCAGTCTGATGGGACTTTACCGATGAGATCAATTCCTCATCAACATAGTTTACATACTGTAAATGCATCATATTTTTGATGAGTGGGATAAGAGCTTCTGCTGCGTCACTCCTCAGGACCAAGAACTTCTTCCCTAGTGTTTTCAAACACGTATGTGCATATGCGGTTTTTGAAACCGCTTGAAACGAAATTAACAGCGCTTACAGATGTGTAGGCCCAGCTTTTATGGGCATTTGAGCGGAAATGTGCGCTCTATTTAGTATCGAAAATGTAAATGTCGCATGCTCTGCAATATATAGCAGATTTTCTGTGCAACACTGTTGCTGTGTAGTGGGTGAGTCTAAAGCGTTTGAAAATCCGTTGGAGATGGAAATGCATCCGTTGGGTCGGTTGACGAAAAGTCCATTGGTGATTGCCGTGGTTCCGTGGTTATTTGAAAGCAATTTTTTTTAATAAAAATAGTAGATTTGGAGCGGTTTTGGTATGTTTTGATGTAACGTTACTTCGAGAGCTACCGATGTGTATTCAATGTAAGAAAGGAATATTTAAAGCCTAGGAACTGATATTTTCTAGTTGTGCATTTTGAAATAGGCGCAAACTGGTTTGGTAGGACATAGTCCCCTAGGATCCCTTTCACGTACATTCCAAATTCGTATACTTTTAAAGGACTGTACTCACACCCAAAGTCATAAGAAAACAAGTAAGAACGTTGCAGTCGGGCGTTACCGACTGCGTTATACTCGTTCACTTTCTTTGGGGCGTTATAGTGGGCGTGGCCGGGATATCAAGTGTGCAATCTTTGGGGGATGTCAGTAGCTATCTACATATTAAATTTGGTGCCTCTGGCACCTGAGATATAGATTTTCGCGGTTTGAGGTGGCGGAAGGGGGAGTGGGGGGTACTGTCCGCAAATATTTTTCAGTAACTTCTGGGGGAGCTGGCGCTGGAGGGCGTTCTAGTGGATATCTAGGGATATTAAAGGCTCAATCTGCGGGGGAGGCTACCATACCATACATACCAAGTTTGGTGACTTTAGCTTTGAAATTGTGCAAATATGCAACACTTATCAATTTGACCTTTCAGGCTTATCAGCTTGCGCGATTATGGGGGCGGTAGGGGGTGTGGCCCAAAATCTTTTTTGATATTTGGGGGAGTATTCCTGCAATACATATGCAAAATGTGGTGACTCTAGCTCAAAAACTGTGGGAGATATATGCATATCCGATTCTTGAGAGCGGGGGCACTGGGGGGTGTTTTAGTAGGCGTGGCCGGGATATCAAGGTCGCAATCTTTTTGGGAGGTCAGGTGTTAGGTGTTAGGTGTTAGGTGTTATCGGTTTGCCACGCCCCCAGTGGGCGCAGCCCAAAATCCTTAACACTTTATCTGACGCGGGTACATGCGGGTATATATCCAAAATTCTCTAAAAAAGTCTCTAGCTTCAATAGCGGCGAAAATAATTGTGTTCATACGGACAGACGGACATACGGACGGACGGACAGCAAGACAGACATTGCACAAAACCGATATACTCTTTTCACTTCGTGAACGAGTATGAAAAAGACAACGAAAAAAATCAGACATCTTAAAACTAACTTAATCCTTGTTCAAACGAGCCTGTTAAATAAAAATTGGCACGTAAACCACAAGTCATAAGACTATAAAATTTATGTAAAAACATCCCAGTAATCCGTTCATACAATACCTGAACACATAATTAATCCTTGAGCCGTGCCAAAATTACATAGAATTTAGCTGTTGACCCGTATCAGCAGGCGCCTATATATTTCACGTGAAATAAACGATTGACTTCTTTTCTCGAACAAAACATGCTTAAACCTGTGTGCCGTCGCCCAACAAAACATGCCTTAACCTGTGCTCCGTCGCCCTTGGGTTCCTGTTCCCGGATAGAAAAGGGAATTAAATGTTTTTGCGTGTGCGCAAGTGCCTGATCGGACCCTTATCCCACCCCGGAA
Source organism: Drosophila paramelanica (assembly GCA_035043915.1). Taxonomy (NCBI): domain Eukaryota; kingdom Metazoa; phylum Arthropoda; class Insecta; order Diptera; family Drosophilidae; genus Drosophila; species Drosophila paramelanica. The sequence goes on from JAWNMO010000681.1 coordinate 286,854, forward strand.
GTGGTAGACAAACAAGTCGATGCATGCACATGTGCGTTTGTGATCTTATATGCCCTCACTCTTCAAATCTGAATTTTAATTAGCAGTCCCTTATCCCACCCTCCAAAAAATAGACGAACAAGTCGATGTGTACACTTATTAGCTCGTGTTGTCACACCCCAAATCTGAATTTTAATTAGCAGTCCCATATTTTACCCCCAAAAAAGTAATCGAAAAATTCCCCCTCCATAAAACGTCATTTTTACTCATGCAACGATAGGTTTTCTTCACATTCCTCCTCCTCAAAAGGATTACGTACGATAATTTAACGATCGGTTTCCCTCACGAAGTCCCCCAATAAGGGTCTGAACCACGTACCTGCCTTTTTATTAGGGTCACGGTCATGTACCTGTCTTTTTATTAGGGTCACGATCACGTAGGGCGATAAATCATTAATTATTCACCCCAGGAAAATTAAATTGACAGCCTACCGCACAGAACCAATTTGGCTCCTACATAGTGTTTTCTGCACGACATGTGGTTTCTCGATGACACTGGGACATGTAGACTTACAAAATCAATGGGTGTGTTTTATGAGGTTTAATAATTAATATTTATTAATAATTAACACTCAGGAATGGAATGAATAGTGAAATAAATTATATATATTCTTGATCAGCATCAGTAGCTGAGTCGCATTTCACAGAATTACGTAAAGAGTTTGAAAGTCTGTGTATATTAACCTTAGAGTAGAATGAAGTCGATGGCAAAATAAAGTTAAACCATCTGAATCCAAGTCAGGCAGACAAAGCCAAGCGATTAATTGATGAGTTGATAGTCCTTTTCAAATGAAAATCGTGTTGAAGGATGAGTTACCAATTTACCAGCATCCACGGCGTTTGGCATATAGTGAGCAAAACATAGTTGACGAGCAAATTAAGGATTGGCTGGAAGAAAAGTTAATCAAACCGAGTATATCAGATTTTGCTTCTCCTATCATTCTGGTAGCTAAGAAAAAATGGAACGAAGCTTGTTTGTTGTGACTATCGAAAATTCAACGACAAAAATAGTACTAGATAATTTTCCAATGGTACATATGGACAGTGTGATTGAAAAGTTACAGGGAGCAATGATTTTTACGACGCTGAACTTGACAAATGGTTATTTTCATGTATCGGCCGAGCCACAGTCGCAGAAATATACATCGTTCGTTACGCAAAAAGGACAGTACGAGTTTCTGTATGTACCGTTTGGGATATCAAACTCGCCCGCAGATTTTGTAGATTCATTATAGCCGTCATGCGCGAATTGGTTAAAAGTGCAGATGCAGTGGCTTACATGGACGATGTTATCATTCCGAGTATCGTTGTCGAAGGAGGCCTAGAAAAGCTGAAAAGAGTTCTTGAGACTCCAGTTAAAAATAGTCCACGAATACATTAGACCAAATGCCAGATTAAAGTAGATTTCCTAGGTTACATTGTCGAGAAGGGTACGGTTCGACTTAGAGAGCAGAAAACTAAGGCTGTAGCTAATTTTCCGATACCTCGAAATAAAAAGCTTTACAACGTTTTCTGGGATTAACTTGTACTTAAAAAAGATTATGGATGGGTACGCAGTGGTTGCTAAACCATTATCGGACATGCTGCGAAAAGACTCAAGGTTTGAATTTATAGAATTGCAACAAGTAGCATTCATAGTAAGCCCGTTTTGGAGCTGTATAATCTGAAATTGGCAACGGAGATACACGCAGATGCTTCTAACATTGGTTTTGGGGATGTACTTTTGCAGAGAGATCCAGGGGATAATACCAAGTTCAGGCTGTTGGTATAAACGTTTAGGAAGAGTACAGCAGACGATAAATATAATAGAGCCGAGGAGTACAAAGATTGCGCCGCTTAAGATGTTGATATGTGTTAATATGTGATACTCAGAAAGTATAGATTTGAAAGAATTAGCACAGCAGGCTTTGATTGACGAGCTGGGAGAAAAGAGTTGCAAAAAAAATCATCAAGATTTTGATCAAAAAAGAAAGATTGACAAACAGTAAAAGGTAAATGATTTTGTTGCTATAAAGCGTACTCAATATGGAGTGTGGTTGAAATAAAAAGGGTAATATCTTGGTCCGTACAGAGTAATTAAAGCTCACAAACATGGGTGGTCGAATCCTACATCAGGAGGGCCGAATGTAGGAATCGGTAAAGAACAGAAGATAACAGACTTGAGAGAGAAACGCGAAGTGGTCATCGCTATTAAAAGACATCATAGAAGAGAGCAAGTTAAGCGTGTGGTGAAATCAAAGTCAGTCGGTGCCAGAATCTCTTAAGCTACACACGCATTTACGATAAAACACGAAAGGCTATTTAAAGTCACATATTACACACACACATTTAGTATAAGCTCTGTAAAACTATACATCCTTAATATAATAAATAAACTAATGTAATAATTACGTCGTCTAAGAATCGCTTCCATCACTGCGGAATACTGGGTCCACATATATATATTTATATATATACATATTTTATATATATGTCAGTGCTTACGTTTGTGAGTGTGTATGTGTATTTTCGCAATAATAATAATTTCATCATTATGGAAAAATTGCATCGGCTTCTAATTGAGATGTGATTGGTTGTTTGCATTTTGTAGTTTTAGAAGAGCCGTTTTAGCGGGGCGACAGCGTTCTGTCGCTGTCACCGAGTGTGGTTCGGTGGAAGACGCGCACAAGAATTGTGCGTCTCGAGTCAGAGTTGTTGTAAACCGAGTGCGACCGAAGCTTGCTGCGCTAACGAGATGAATCAAGAAAATAATAGTAATCCGACATATATATATATATATTTTTATTTTTTAATTTTGTGAGGCGCCCACAATAAATATAGTATAAATTATTTTATGCATTAATTTAGAAATAAGAACAAGAAACATTGAAATGAAATAAGAATGGATTAAGAAACCTTGAAATGGAGTAAGGATAAATATAATATAATGAAGTGTAAATAGACTGTTTTTACTTCAAGAGGTATTGTTAGTATTATTGGCATATTACATTAACATTATTGACGTAGCAGACAGGCACGGTCTCGGTGAGGACCAGACTTATGTAGCGTTAGCGGTTAAGGGATCTCCCTAACCTAGTCGGCTGGCACGGTCTTGAGATAACCAGATTCGTGTAGTGTTAGCGATTACGGGGCCTCCATAACCTTGTGGGGGTTCGGTCATGGTGTCGTCGCCGAGCATAAGTTAGGAGACGTGGTCGCGGTCGTGGTCTTCACCCGAAATCGAAAACAATCGGGGACGACACGAGGGAGCCGAAAGACTAGCTCGGGCTTCTTCGTTCGTATGGACGGGGTATCTTGAGTTGGGGTTATATTAGTTTGAAGGGCATTTTGAAGGCTGGCCTTCTAGTTTGTCAAGATAGAGTTTGCGTTACCCCTCTAAAACCTAGAGTCCCATTGACTTAAAAATTTTCTTGTAAACAACCTTGGTCAGACTGAGATTATACCCCGGACTAGGAACTACTTTACAATTTTGATAATTTAAGTTCATTATGTAAGAGTTCACGATGTAGATTAGATGAGCACGTCCTTACATTTTGCACTTCACTATGTAGTCTATTAAGGGGTAACGTAACAATTTTGAACTGGCGAAAAAAGATTTCCACTTCTTGCTTCTTTGACTAGACTTCTTATGGTCTTTTATTTATTGGAAAAACTTCGGGGTCCCTGCACGGGAGCCAAATAATCAATTCGTTGTGCGGCTTGTTTTGACGAACCAACTTTTATGTTTACAGCTATTGAATCCTCTGCCCACTTTGAAATATTGCTGCTGTCTTCGACTTTTTAAGCTTGGTGTTGATGTATCTGCAGGAATTAGGACTAACTGTCCTATGCAAGGGTTCGCATTTCTTGGAAACCAATGGTGGCCATTGGTTCCATAATTATGTTCTTGTGCAACCGATTTGCTGAATTAGCTGTCCAACAATCGGTGGCTTACTAACGGCTTGACCTCGAATGTCTATAAGCTACATATTATATTCTTTCACAAAGTGAAATGGGTATATTGGGTTTGTGCAATGTCCGTCAGTCTATCCGTCTGCCCGTACGTCTGTTTGTCTGGATAAAGGCAACTTTTTTCGTTATAAATGTACTTGATGTTATCCTCTTAAGAATTTTGTACCACACCCACTGCGAGATTGGCAATTCGATAACTTGTCGATAACCCTTAACTTGCAAGTCGACACACCATTAATATTTTTCACAATTTTAGAGCTGGTGTTAATAAATTATGTACACAGGTAGCTGGTAACCCACCCCAAATGTTTTGACCTTGATATCATGGTCACGCCCACAATAACGCCCACGAGCGCACTTGCCCTTTAATGTAGGAAATGTCTATATCAGGTCATTAGGTCATTAGCAATGCAAACTTGATGGCTGCAGCTTTAAAACTGTTTAAGATAGCGATTTTTGCGATTTTAGAGGGTGTAAGTGGCGTGCCTGGAGTGTATTTTTATCAATTTGCTATTTTCCACCTTTGCTAGCCCTTCCAACCAACTTAATCACTAACATTGCACAATTTATATATGTACACATATACACACATGTCAGCAAGACAGGATTTAAGCAATACCGTCGCGTTTTAATACTGCTCCGTACGAGAATTAAAAATCAGGTTTTACTCTATGAAAAATTTGTAAGCACAGTGTACTAAGGGTGACGCATCCTACCGCGGTACTTACCGTGAAGCCTCTGTGAAGCCTCTGGAGGAGTAATTGCTGTTGTTGTTTACATTCTTGCTTTTCTACTTTGCATAGCATTCACTTTAATAGCTGTTAGTACTGTTGGCTACCACAATTCACAACTAGCCGATACGCACTACCGGGCCAGCTGCAAAAGTTAGAAGAAGTGGAAGTTGCCCCTATATGGGTTCCTGGCATAAATGCCTTCATGCGGAAAGAGCTATCAGACTGGTAAGCCTGTAGAAAGTGCCACTCAGTTTCAGAACTAAATAAAGAGCAACGAGTCACAAATAACGCTATTTATAGTCAAGTGGAGAGCCAAAAGAGGTCCTAAAATTAATCATACGTGCCCAAGCCCGCAGCACAGATAAACTAAAAATGCGAGAATACTCCCAAGCGACCGAGATATAACGTGTCAAAGCAACATTACAAACACAGAAGTGAGTGACTGTATATATGCCATTATGCTCGTAAAGAACGACCCTTCCTTGAAGCGTTTAAGTAGCTACTTTTAAGGTATACGGGATACTGCGAAGGGCGATCTCCTGCTGTTCCTTAACTAGCCAAAGTATAGCACTGTCGAGCTAAAAGTAGCCAGTGGAAAGGCTTTTGCAGCCGGGCAGTTGTAAAATGTTAACTAAGATTGCATCAATAAAGTTTCGCGGCAAGCTGCCGACAAAGGAAGCAGTCGTCCAGGCGGAAAATAGCACCCTAAAGGATTCTTAACTTATGATAGATACGATAAAATCACTCCGATAGATTTTTGGCAGCCAACTATGAGCAATGATCCCTGCGTCAAAAGCAAAATACGCTGATTGAGCTTGTAAAATCCGAATAGGATGCGTCGTCTGCCGGCGTTGCTTTAGAGCCATCGGTGTGGGCTTTTTGCGGCTTACATCGGAAAAGATATGAAAGTAACTTGCTTATGATGCGAGAGAAAGGGACATGGATGCAAAACACGAAGATGCAGACTTTTCGTACGTAGAAGGGTAAAGAATACAACTTAATGCTATCTACTGAATAGCTGCTTAAGCATTTCATTTTAAACTTCGCTCTTCAACATTTAGTCCTTTACTGGGTTCGTGCGTGCACAATTCGACATCGTCTGGATATAAACCTACTACATAGCTACTACGGCTGGGGGGCGTGAGGGAGCGAAAGGTCATGATTGCCAAATTTGCCAAATAACACAGAGAATAGAGCCAAATAAATTATAGCTAAAATAACACGTTCCCGCTGAATTATTAGGTAACACCACGAACCAATATATTGGTAACATATATAAATACAAGACAAGAAAATACCGGGTTGAACGCGGCAGCATTAGCTACGCTGAAAAACATCCATAGTACGATATGACAGGAAGGTAATTAAACAAGTAAGAACGTTGCAGTCGGGCTTTACCGACTGCGTTATACTCGTTCACATTCGTAAATATTGCTATTTTAAAAAATTTCGGAATTTTACAATTTTGGGGTGGGGGGAGAGTGGGGAGTGCGGTTGGGTGTGGTCGTCGGCAACATTTGTTCCTCTCTTTAAAGGAGGTGACCAGCTATCTACCCACCAAATGTGGTAACTCTAGCTTAAAAACTGTGGGAGATATAGGCATTTCCGGCGGAGCGGTGGCGTTTGGGGCATTATAGTGGGCGTGGCCGGGATGTCAGCTGCTATCTACATATTAATTTTGGTGCCTATGGCTTTAAAACTGTACGAGATATAGATTTTCGCGGTTTGAGGTGGCGGAGGGGGAGTGGGGGGTACTGCCCGCAAATATTTTTCTGTAACTTCTGGAAGAGCTTCCCACTAATATATATCCCGAATTAAGTGACTGTAGCTTAAAAACTCTGGGAGATATAGGCATTTCCGATATTTTAGGGAGGGGGCGTTGGTAATTGGCGCAATTTGTGGCGCAGGACACCAGCTATCTACATACCAACTTTGGTGACTCTATCGCATAAATTGTGGGAGATATACACGTGTTATCGATTGGAGCTGCTAAATATAACGGGTTTTGCGATTACGGAGGCGGGAGGGGGCGTGGCCAAAAACTTTTTCCTGTAATGTTTGGAGGAGCATTCCGGTAATATATATCCCAAATTTGGTGACTCTAGCTTGGAAATTGTTGCGGATATAGCCATTTCCGATTTGTCAGGGCGGGGCGCTGGAGGGCGTTCTAGTGGGCGTGGCCGGGATATCAAAGGTGCAATCTGTGGAGGAGGTCACCAGCTACATATATACATACGAGGTTTGGAGACTCTAGCTTTAAAATTGTGCGAATATGCAACACTTATCGATTTGACCTTTGAGGTACATCGGTTTTCGCGATTATGGGGGCGGGAGGGGTGTGGCCCAAAATCTTTTTTATATTTGGGGGAGCATTCCTGCAATATATGCAAATTTGGTGTCTCTAGCTTAAAAACTGTGGGAGATATATGCATATCCGATTTTTGAGAGCGACGGACGGACAGCAAGACGGACATTGCACAAAACCAATATACTCTTTTCATTTCGTGAACGAGTTTAAATATACATGAGAGCAAAATGATACAAAATGATACGCTTTCAAGAGGTATGTGACTCAGCCGAATATGACCATTGAGTAAATTTATTCAAAACTGTCGTCAAAAGAATATTCGGTGTGAATGCACTCTCACCAAGCAGACCGAATTGATGCTCAGATTAGCCACTCAATGAAAGAAATTCATCCTCAATAAGGAGATAGCAAATCACCAACGATGCGGCCATTTCAAAAGCGGAAACAGAGCAGACATTATGCATACTTCCCCTGTCTAGAGCAGATCAATGGATGTTGTTAGCTACCACGGTATCAACGCACCGACTAGTGCATTATTGGTCAGCTGTGCCTTCCGAACAGAGCGCAAATATGGAACGTACAAACGCAAGAATACAGAGCATACTTACTTACATACTTTCACTGTTTTGCTTGATGCTTTGCTTGAGCAAAGATAATGGCACAATGGGAATGCCCCAAGTCAATTTGCCGGCTACACCCCTCGCAAAAATTTGCGCTAAATTAAAACAGACTTCATTTTTTTTTTAGTTAAGCATATAAAACATTTTCTTTTGTAAATTGTGCTTTATATTTATTAACCGAATTACCGAATAATAACACATTTATATGCATTTATAAATATGATTATAAGTAAGCTTCTAAATCAATTTTTTTACAATTACGAAAATATTTTACATTTTATAGGCATCAATGCATGATTAATTAATAATGCTTGTTACAAAATAGAGCATGTTGTAGAACAGCAGCGCCCAGATCCACTCTTACTCTTCTGCCTTTGATCTGCAAGGAGCAACAAGATATATGTAGTTTAGATACATGTAACAACTTTTTTTCACTTATGATTGGACTAGCTTCTACCTGCGGCTGCGAAAGCTTCCCTACAATTAAAAAAAAAATGTTTCTGCTAAAGAGAAAATAATAGTAGTATATATCAAAAGCTTCAAGTCACTATCTTCAATAGCGCCGGAAAAAATGCGTTGATCCGGATATACGGACATCATTACGGTTATTACTCAAACCCAATATATAAGGTTCACTTCGTGAAAGAGTATATAAAATAAAAAATATAAATAAAAGAAATAAAATGTAATACTGAATGAGTCTTATTTAAAAATTAATTGCGTGAAGACCAACATCGGATCAATTTCGGCCTCACCTGGGATTCTTTTACCAAATACAGCCTGACTTCAGACTTCTAGTTCTTAAAATTGGTCTTGAAGCATATGGTCTTGAAAATAGAATTTTGGTTCGGTTCAATTTAAAACCGTTCTATTGTCACCGGTTGGGAATAATTCAAGCTCGAAATGCTTTATATTTTCTTTCTGTGTAATACATTCATCATCATTGAATCATAAATTAATTATCACCATCAGTAGATGCAGCAGTCGCCGTAGTCTACGCAACCCCTTGAAAACAGAACAATGTATAAATTAAGAAAAATAATGTTTATTTATTCAAATTCAAAGTTTGGCTTATTAAAAATTATGTGTAAGTGAACCAGGGAATGAGTTGGCTGGAAGCTGTAAGTTTAATAAGACCTCAGGTGACTTGTCTGATGGTAGTGGGCACATCTAAGATATCTATATTTTTGGAGGCGGTCACCAGCAAAATACATACAAAATTTGGTAACTAGCTTTAAAATTGCAATTTTAATTTTTAGTTTGCAATTTGAGGTGTATCGATATGTTATGTTATAATTTGAGCACTGCTATTAAAGCAGAAAACAAGTAACAGGAACACTTTCCAAGCTTTACGTCCTTATTTTCAATAGTACCGAAAGAAGTTAAGTTCATTCCGAAAGACAGCCACCATGATGGACAACCATCTACTATTTTAGTTTTACTTATATGAGCTCGCACACCATTGGCTGAAAAGAGCGCTTATCTTTAGCATGCGCAGGCATCAACCAGCTTTGCTGAAGCCAGCCTTACTGACTTAGTTTCTCTTGTCAGCAGCAGAGCGGAACAACTTCAGCATTTAATCGCGTCGCTTTTGGAGAGCAAAAAGCTACTTGGCACATTTAGCGTTTAAAAAGCGGAAAGCAACTTGACTAGACACACTAAAAATTGTGTCTTGTATTTAAATGTATTTAAACATTGTCTTTTTATCACCATATTGCGTTGTTATACCAAGCAACTACTTAATTAGAAAGATTTATATTGAGGGTTGCTTTTATCTGTGGCTTAACTTTTTTGCTATGATATTCGGTATTGATTTACGATCGTTGCTGCGCAGCGAGCACGCTACGTTGTTTCGTGTATATTGTGCGTTTAGAACCTGCTGTGCAGCTGTACTTTTTTTAAACCAATGGACAATTTTAGGTGAGGACTAATTCTTACGGGGCCGCCCGAATAGGAGATACCCTCAAGCCTGCGATCTGTCCTCATAAACATTTCAATACACAAATGCAGTTCATTTGGTATGAAATGGATCCAGTAATCGAATATATACGAACTGAATGAGACCAAGATCAGCTTTCTAGCTTTTGAGGTTTCCGAGATCGCTGCGTTCATACAGACAGACTAACATTGCTTTAACAACTCATCTTATTGCGCGGATCAAGAATATATTTACTTTATGGTCTCATTGGGGTGGGGATGGGGATTGTGGTCGTCGGCGAATTTTTGTACCGCTCTTTAAAGGAGGTGACCAGTTATCCACCCACCAAATATGGTAACTAAAGTTTGAAAACTGTTGGAGATGTCAGCATTTACGGCGGGGCGGGGGCATTTGGGGCGTTCTAGTGGGCGTGGCCAGGATATCAAGCAATTTGTAGGGGGGGAGGTCACCAGCTATCTACATACCAAATTTGGTGGATCTGAAGTATATATACACGTGATTAAGGGGCAGCAGGGAGCGTGGCCAACAATGTTTTCCTGTGATGTTTGGAGGAGCATTCCATACCTTTGTTAGTGCTCTAATAGGGTAGGATAGGGAGCGTGTTCACACGAAGTTGCGTGTGGTGTCCCTGTAAACACCTGTAATTCTGAGATACATTTAATAATTATCAGTTTTTTTTACTCTGTACTAAAGTAAATAAATGATGTCGTGTGAGTCAATGTTAGAGAGGGGGAATCGCTGAAGCCATGGAATAGGTCAGCCGCCAGTGCCAATTTATGTCGATGGGCAGCAAAATTTAAATCTGCCCATTGCAGGAAGGTCCGGTACGTCGTGGCCGATAACATCAGGCCTGCCAACTTGCTCGGTCAGTTGCTTGTGTATGTTCGTATGTAGTTGTGAGTGTAGGCTGTTTGTGTAGGGAATTTTGTACCCTCTAAGGGCAGGGTTGAGGTTACCCACCCCAATGCTTGAAAGCTTCAGGATCGCGTTAGCCGTGCTCGATGATGCGGTTTTCTACGATCAGAGTTAGGCAGGAGGGATTTCAAGCAAATAATAAAAGATCCGACACGGCGATGCCTCGCGAAGCAGACGGCTACTTTCTGGGCCGTTCGAAGCTGCGGCTTACCAGTAAACTTGTGTTTTTTTTTTATAATTGCGCGGCGTAGGGCGACCGTGAGAGCACACGGAAGCGTTTTTTTTTCTGTTTTGTGAATTTCCAAATGTTTTTTTTTGTAGGCCTCTGGTGACTTATCTGGTCGAGATAAGTCGGATTAAGATTGTGGAAGTGCAGTTCGCTACCGGGAACAAGGAGAGAGGCGACGATCTTGACGGTCACAACAGTCAGATCCGAATAGGGATACAAGCACGTAGTCTGTTTTTTCTTTTTTTTTTTGTTATTTAGTTATGTGTCTCTTCCAAGTCCACGAGACTTATCGACACTCGACCGAAGCCGGTATCGCGCAAGCGTTTCGCGAAGAAATACGGTTGGGGTTCCAGGAGATGATGAAAGCCATCAATGATTTAGTCAGGCCCACCCAACTTGAGAGCCGCGGTCTGTTCACGGGCGAGGTGGCTAAAGACGGCGTTGGTCCGACTTAACCTCCTGAACTTCCGCATCAGGGTGCCGTGCTAAAGAAACGCGCAAGCACCATTCCAGCTCCTAGGCCACCGCCGAAGCAAAAGAGGTCAAATACCTAAAGCGGATTGAGTGGAGACTCAGCGTGGAATTAGCGCAATATAGGGCCGGACGAGGGACGACGGGAAAACAGACGGCGCGGGAACTTAAGGCAGCTGATGATTGAAGGAGTGTATGGGGAGAATCACGAATATGGAAATCACAGGCGGCCTACCCTTAGACCACCACCAGGTCTACGTTGTGCCAAGATCGAAAAGTAGGAGGTGTCCTTTGACGGGTCGAATGACCGGGGATCGGTGGAAGACTTCGTTTTTCAGCTGAAGTATCTCCAAAGGCAATTCAAATGCCCTTGGGACGAAGTCTTACGAAACTTCCACGTGCTAGTAACCAAGCGGGCCAGAGATTGGTACTGGCTTCATGCGAGGCAATGACCGATTACTTTTCCGCAACCCGAGTCGAGGCTAATAAAACTGATAAGAAAAGGACGTGTACTCAGTGGACCACCTGCGAGAGGAGTGCAACGAGGTCAAGGCAAGCTTAGGTCGGAGCACACCCGAAATACGCTGGGCAGGGCAAGCTAAACGTTAGTTCGCTAGAAGGCGACCCCCCATGTGAACAGAGAGTGCAGACAGAGGTAGAGGAGATTAGGGAAAAAACGGTCAGCCTGAGACCCTGGTGTTGGAACTGCGGCCAGCCAGGGTACGACTGGCGAGACTGCCTCAACGAACAGCGAAAAATATTTTGCTGAGGCAAGCCGGAAACCTTCGCGCCGAAATGTCCGGACTGCACGGGAAACGGCAGAGTGAGCGTGACCAAAGTGGGAGAGGCACGTTCACGAATGGGTCCCGCGAAGTAGTAGAAGTGAAAACCAAGGCGGACTCTAGTATAGGTCGCATGCTGAGCAGAATTATAAGGCATCTACCCTATGAAGAGAGGATATGGGCATATAGGTTAGCTACAAATAAAATGTTTGAAGCACGACAGCCGGATGGGATGCGTTTGGTCACTCGCAAAATGAAAAAGGCACGTGAGCGATTTATGAGGTGACGCTTGGAACGAAAGAAAGTAGTTGAGGCTGAGGTCAGCATCAAAATCAATTGTTGGACACAGGCGCTTTAGTTAGTCTCTTGGGAAGTGGCTCTCGCGAGTTTCTATCAGAAATCGGATAACCGAACAGCTTCGGGTGAGGATCGATCTATTTTGGCCGAGTTCGGGTAAAAGTTGCGTATAAGCAGGTTGAAAAGGATATTAGGTTATAAGGAATTGATTTCTGGCGCGTCCCGGATTAGCACCTGACCTCGTAGGCCGGGAAGAGTCTAACGCCCCGATAGTGATAGGGCCCACCGGAATCGAATAAATTGCGCACTACGAGAAGGAAAAAGGACCGTAATTAGAGGTGGAAGCATGGGACTTGGGAAAGGAACGGATAAGTCAGTTGGAGGCGGTGAAGGAAGAGTTTTTGGTTTTTGAGAAGGTGGGACTAAGGAAAACGACAATGGAGGTGCATAAGATCGAGCTGATTAAAGATCGGTACCGGTGAAGGACCACCACCATCCGCTATATCCCGCGATGTCTGGAGCGATGTAGATAAGATGTTGGCCTTGGGAGTCGTCGAAGTCAGTCATAGTCCGTAGAGTAACCGCACTACAATTGTGCGAAGGCCGGATAAAAATTGATACTGCTTGGATGCTTGCAAGCTCAACGATGTTACCGTCAAAGACGCTAATCTGCTTCCTTGCATTGAGGGTATACTGTCACGGATCGATCAGACATTCTACATTTCCAGCGTTGACCTTAAGTTCGCGCTCTGCCAAATTGAAGTAGAGGAAAGTAGAAAAGCGTACGCGGCCTTTACTGTGTGAGGGCGACAAATCTATCAATTTGCCATGATGCCTTTCGAGCTTTGTAATGCAGCTCAGAGACTGTGTTGCCTAATGGAAAAAGTAATCCCTATGCAGCTTATGTCCAATGTGTTTGGATACCTGTACGCTCTTCTGATCGCACAAGATTTTGAGACGCATTTGAAATATTTGAGACTGGTGGCGCAGAGTCTGCGGGAGGCCAACTTGGCGATCGTGCTAAAAAATCCAAGTTCTGCTTCAAGAGTCTCAACTCTTCTCGGGTTTATAATAGGCGGTGGAAGCTTACGTACAGTCCCTGACCGCGTAGCAGCGATTCGACGAGTACCAGAACCCCGATCTGTTAAGGAGGTGCGTAGTTTTTTTGAGGACCACCGGATCGTACCGCCGGCTTATTAGAAACTTTGCTGAAATAGCAGCGCCATTGACAGAAACCTTGAAAGGGAACACGAAGCAGTGCGAGAATTGAAAGAGACGCTTACGTCTGCTCTTGTACTGGTTCACGCTGACTTTTCGCGTCGCTCTTATGTACAATGCGATGCATCCCATTTCTGAGTAGGGCTGTCTTCTTTCAGATAGATGCCGAGGCCAATGAAAAGGCGGTAGCATTCTTCTCTGCCAAGATAGATAAACATCTGGTTAACTACTCGGTAACGGAGAAAAAGTGCCTCGCCGCGGTGCTAGCCGTCCAGAAGTTTAAGCCGTACATCGAAATGATACCATTCACGGTAATAACAGATCACGTCAATCTCAAATGGCTCATGTCATTGCGAGACCTGGACGGACGCCTAGCGAAATAGTCCTTGCGCCCACAACATTTTGACTTCCAGATCGAGCACAGAAACGGAGCCGACAACGTCGTCGCTGACGTTGTCATGCAGCGCAGCCGAAATATCACTGGAATTAGAGCAGTTGTTAGGAATACAGACAGTGGCATTTGAGTCTGCAGAATACCAAGAGCTGGAGCTGGCAACAAAGAATCGGGATCGCTTGCCAGACCTCCAGGTACAGGTCGGACTCCTGTACAAACGGATGGGGTTTGAAAGGCTAGACGACGAAGTTAAGGCCACGGTATAAAAATTGTGGGTGCCAGATGCGATATGAACGACGCTGATCGAGCAGGTCCATGTGGACGCAAAGGCATCTCATGGAGGCACAGCAACAACGCTCCATTTGTTGCTAAGGCAGTTCTACTGGCCCAACATGGTGGCTCATGTGCCCGATTACGTAGGCAGATGCGGGGTTTGCAAGGAAACCAAGGCACCGAACCACCGGATGCAGGTCTCTATAGGGAAGGACGTAAAGATTAAACGGCCATTCCAGAAAATCTGCATTGATTTTCTGGGGAAGTATTCACGGTCGAAGAGGGGCCATGCCTGGCTATGCGTATTCGCCGACCACTTCTCAAAGTTTTCCTTTCTGAAGGACATTAGAGACGCTACGGTAGAGAATGCTGTCGAATTCTTCGTGCACGAAGTTTTACTCAAATTCGGCGTTCACGAGACGATTCACTTGGACAACGGCCGACAATTCATATCAAAAAAGTTTGAGAACATGGTCGACGCCTATGGAATATCCCGTTTGAAGACGGCAGCCTGCCCATTCCCCCCAGAGCAACGCAGCGGAACGTGTCAACCGCACCGTGTTAGCGGCGATCCGATCTTACTTAGAGCAAGACCATTGGGAATAGGATACCTATCTACCGGAAATAGAAGTTGCAATTCGCAATGCTGTCTATAGCGCAACCGTTCTTTGCTGTCTTGTGGCAGCACATGTACCTAAAAGGAGCTAGCTATAAGCTAGCGCAGAAATTGCGGTTCCTGGGCGAACACGCGATCACTGATCTGGTGACACAGGACAAAATCCGGTTGGCCATCCGCAGAGTTGGGCAATCAGTCAAACGCAGCCAGCAAATGCGCAATTATGTCGTTCAGGCCGACGCAAAACTTCAAATTGCCGTGTGGTGTTGCATTTGACTATCGCGCCCAAACGATTATCGGCACCAACGCGACCCTGGGGGAAATTGAGCGAGGGAAGCGGCCCTGTTTATCGCATACGACAAGGGCAAAACAGTTGGCAGGGCACTTCACGAGGGTGACCGTATAATCCAAAAAGAGAGAGATCGAGAGAATAAAGTAGAAAGAGGCTCACCACGTTTTTTGGCGGGAAGGCCAATGACCGCGGTGACCAGCTTCAAAAGTATACAGCTGAACGACAAGTGCGCAAGTGCAGAGGTTATTTCTAACCATTCTTCTTTTTTTCATCTTGTCTTTTGTGTGAGCGTATGTCGGCGTAAGTTTGTGTTAAAGTAAAAGTGATTGTGCAGGTGACTACAGCAGGTCACGCCGCATTAATTACCTTCCGTCCAAATAAACCGAATATTTATATTCAAGATCGTCCGCAACTCATGCGCCAGCCGTACCGGCAAAACTCTTCTTCTATGCCCCATTTTTTTTGGAGCCCGTCCCAGGCATTGTGTGGGAGGCAAGGCACCCGGATGCAAAAAGAAACAAGTCTCAAAACAAAAAAAGAAAACAACTGAGTGAGTGTGTTCCGGTTGACTTTCGCTCGGCCGCCGCCCGCACCCTGCTTTTGCGAGTCATCAAGAGGCTCGAGCCCAGTCTGCCATGGCCGACTCCGCTGGCCACTTTAAAAACCCAAAAAAATAAAATCGTTTACCGCCAAATAGTCGTGGCCAAAATTTCAGTATTTATATGTACGTCAATTGGTCGTTAATTTACTTAAGTTGTCGTTTATATTTATAATTCAAATCCGGAATTCGGATTTTTGCAAAATTTATATTTTTTCTGAGCTCTATTTCTGGCCCGAGTGTATGCATACCTTTGTTAGAGCTCTGGTAGTGTAGGATAGGGAGCGTGGACACACGAGGTAGCGTATGGTGTCGCTGTAAACACCTTTAATTCTGAGAGACATTTAATAATTATCATTTTTTCTACGCCGTTTCTGAAACGTCCATTTGGCAAATTTTAATCTCCGTTTGATCTAAAGTAGTAACTTATAAGAACAAAAGAATGTTATCAATTAAACTCTGTGCTAAAGTAAATTAATGATTTCGTGTGAGTCAATGTAAGGTAGGGGGAATTGCCGAAGCCATGGAATAGGTCAGCCACCAGTGCCAATTTATGTCGATGGGCAGCAAAATTTAAATCTGCCCATTACAGGAAGGTCCGGTACGTCGTTGCCGATAACACCAGGCCTGCCAACTTGCTCGGTCAGTTGCTTGTGTATGTTTGTATGTAGTTGTATGGTAGAGGTTACCCACCCCTGGGTACACCGAGCTAACCGTGGTTGCCCACCGAAACAAAATAGACGTGTTAGAATTATTAAAAGATTCTTTCACAATAGCCAACCTGTTACATGACCTGTTTAAAAAAGATGGGCGATATGAATTTGAATGAATTTGAATATGATATGAATTTGGTAACAGATAGGTTGATTGATGCATTGTGATGCCAGTGCATTAGCTAGTAATGCACAGGAAAGAGGATAAGAAGTTACACCGAATGTTTTTTATTTATCGAAACGAACAACGGAGCCATATAAAAATATCATAATTTTTAACTCGAAACATTGAGAATGATTAATTCGCTTCGTAGGTTTCAAATATATTTAGTGCAACTGGTTTATGTTAATCTTAAGGTAATACGAAATCAATCGATAACAGAATATTGTTTTATGTGCCAGATGAAATGGAAGACTATATAATATACAAATACCACGATTAACTTGGACACATAGGAAGGGACAAAATGATTGATTTAATTGGCAAACGTAGCAAGTTTCTATAGACAAATGCTCAACGCACATTGAAAATTGTATAAAATGGCAACACACCTTTTGAAACAATTCACATAGATCATTATGGACCAGTATGTTGAAATGTGACTCTTTTCTAGCATTGTAAAGTAGCAATCTGGCAACTCGTAATTTTGGTATTTATCTTAAGCTTTCCTTTCTGGCATGTTTTGTATGTACTTACATCTTCGCTAGAATTCGTTGAGTGAAGGACGTCAGTGAAAGACGCCGAATAAAATATTAATCTAAATTTTTTCATAAAAACCTATATCGATATTAGAAAGATATCTTGAACGCTGTTAGAACCTGTGCACTCAAATAATTACAACAGGTTATGGGCCCATATCAAATAAAGTGTGCAGTTAGAATAGAATAGAAGCCGCTGTATGCGGACAACTATGACACTTGGAAATTGCAGAAGCGAGCCGTATTAGCGCAAAAAACGAACCATGGCTGTATGTCGACAGAACGAAAAGTTGCCCAGTCGACGCAGAAAGCCACACTGCATGGAAATCATACGACGAGAAAACACGCGCGGATATATTATTGTCAATTAGCCCATCGGAGTTAGCAATAATTGAAAGTTTTTGTTCGGCGTGGGAACGCTGGTTGAAATTGCAAGAGACATTTCAATTTCAAGCCTGTTAAAACTAGTGACATTGTAGCGCATGAGAGACGACGCAGTAAAAAATGTATAGAAATAGGTGTGGCAATTGGCAATGAATTGCTAGTGATTTTATTGCTATACAGTTTACCTGAATCATGCGCAATGTTCCGGTGTGCAATGAATAACTTGCACGAGATGACCTTCCCGATTCTGACGTGCTTGTACGCTAAACGTCACAAGAATAACGGTAGAAAAGAACGAAAGGACAAAGTGCAAAGCGAAAATACGAAAATGTTTTAGGTACGGCAAGACTGAACATTTTTCACGTAATTGTCGAACCAAGACAGCAGAGAACAGAACTCATTCGGAAAATGAACTAGAGATGGCACTTTCAGCCGATGAGAAAATCGGCTTATAGTGTGTAGACGGTGGTGTGTAGCATGTTTGAGAGTATAGAAAGAGTCGAAGAGACTTTGCATTTAGCCAATCAGAATACCACAGAGATAAACGGAGTTGGTTAAATTAAAATCACAGAATAAATTGCGCACTACGAGAAGGAAAAAGGACCGTAATTAGAGGTGGAAGCATGGGACTTGGGAAAGGAACGGATAAGTCAGTTGGAGGTGGTGAAGGAAGAGTTTTTGGTTTTTGAGAAGGTGGGACTAGGGAAAACGACAATGGAGGTGCATAAGATCGAGCTGATCAAAGATCGGTACCGGTGAAGGACCACCACCATCCGCTATATCCCGCGATGTCTGGAGCGATGTAGATAAGATGTTGGCCTTGGGAGTTGTCGAAGTCAGTCATAGTCCGTAGAGTAACCGCACTACAATTGTGCGAAGGCCGGATAAAAATTGATACTGCTTGGATGCTTGCAAGCTCAACGATGTTACCGTCAAAGACGCTAATCTGCTTCCTTGCATTGAGGGTGTACTGTCACGGATCGATCAGACATTCTACATTTCCAGCGTTGACCTTAAGTTCGCGCTCTGCCAAATTGAAGTAGAGGAAAGTAGAAAAGCGTACGCGGCCTTTACTGTGCGAGGGCGACAAATCTATCAATTTGCCATGATGTCTTTCGAGCTTTGTAATGCAGCTCAGAGACTGTGTTGCCTAATGGAAAAAGTAATCCCTATGCAGCTTATGTCCAATGTGTTTGGATACCTGTACGCTCTTCTGATCGCACAAGATTTTGAGACGCATTTGAAATATTTGAGACTGGTGGCGCAGAGTCTGCGGGAGGCCAACTTGGCGATCGTGCTAAAAAATCCAAGTTCTGCTTCAAGAGTCTCAACTCTTCTCGGGTTTATAATAGGCGGTGGAAGCTTACGTACAGTCCCTGACCGCGTAGCAGCGATTCGACGAGTACCAGAACCCCGATCTGTTAAGGAGGTGCGTAGTTTTTTTGAGGACCACCGGATCGTACCGCCGGCTTATTAGAAACTTTGCTGAAATAGCAGCGCCATTGACAGAAACCTTGAAAGGGAACACGAAGCAGTGCGAGAATTGAAAGAGACGCTTACGTCTGCTCTTGTACTGGTTCACGCTGACTTTTCGCGTCGCTCTTATGTACAATGCGATGCATCCCATTTCTGAGTAGGGCTGTCTTCTTTCAGATAGATGCCGAGGCCAATGAAAAGGCGGTAGCATTCTTCTCTGCCAAGATAGATAAACATCTGGTTAACTACTCGGTAACGGAGAAAAAGTGCCTCGCCGCGGTGCTAGCCGTCCAGAAGTTTAAGCCGTACATCGAAATGATACCATTCACGGTAATAACAGATCACGTCAATCTCAAATGGCTCATGTCATTGCGAGACCTGGACGGACGCCTAGCGAAATAGTCCTTGCGCCCACAACATTTTGACTTCCAGATCGAGCACAGAAACGGAGCCGACAACGTCGTCGCTGACGTTGTCATGCAGCGCAGCCGAAATATCACTGGAATTAGAGCAGTTGTTAGGAATACAGACAGTGGCATTTGAGTCTGCAGAATACCAAGAGCTGGAGCTGGCAACAAAGAATCGGGATCGCTTGCCAGACCTCCAGGTACAGGTCGGACTCCTGTACAAACGGATGGGGTTTGAAAGGCTAGACGACGAAGTTAAGGCCACGGTATAAAAATTGTGGGTGCCAGATGCGATATGAACGACGCTGATCGAGCAGGTCCATGTGGACGCAAAGGCATCTCATGGAGGCACAGCAACAACGCTCCATTTGTTGCTAAGGCAGTTCTACTGGCCCAACATGGTGGCTCATGTGCCCGAATACGTAGGCAGATGCGGGGTTTGCAAGGAAACCAAGGCACCGAACCACCGGATGCAGGTCTCTATAGGGAAGGACGTAAAGATTAAACGGCCATTCCAGAAAATCTGCATTGATTTTCTGGGGAAGTATTCACGGTCGAAGAGGGGCCATGCCTGGCTATGCGTATTCGCCGACCACTTCTCAAAGTTTTCCTTTCTGAAGGACATTAGAGACGCTACGGTAGAGAATGCTGTCGAATTCCTCGTGCACGAAGTTTTATTCAAATTCGGCGTTCACGAGACGATTAACTTGGACAACGGCCGACAATTCATATCAAAAAAGTTTGAGAACATGGTCGACGCCTATGGAATATCCCGTTTGAAGACGGCAGCCTGCCCATTTCCCCCAGAGCAACGCAGCGGAACGTGTCAACCGCACCGTGTTAGCGGCGATCCGATCTTACTTAAAGCAAGACCATTGGGAATAGGATACCTATCTACCGGAAATAGAAGTTGCAATTCGCAATGCTGTCTATAGCGCAACCGTTCTTTGCTGTCTTGTGGCAGCACATGTACCTAAAAGGAGCTAGCTATAAGCTAGCGCAGAAATTGCGGTTCCTGGGCGAACACGCGATCACTGATCTGGTGACACAGGACAAAATCCGCAGAGTTGGGCAATCAGTCAAACGCAGCCAGCAAATGCGCAATTATGTCGTTCAGGCCGACGCAAAACTTCAAATTGCCGTGTGGTGTTGCATTTGACTATCGCGCCCAAACGATTATCGGCACCAACGCGACCCTGGGGGAAATTGAGCGAGGGAAGCGGCCCTGTTTATCGCATACGACAAGGGCAAAACAGTTGGCAGGGCACTTCCCGAGGGTGACCGTATAATCCAAAAAGAGAGAGATCGAGAGAATAAAGTAGAAAGAGGCTCACCACGTTTTTTGGCGGGAAGGCCAATGACCGCGGTGACCAGCTTCAAAAGTAGACAGCTGAACGACAAGTGCGCAAGTGCAGAGGTTATTTCTAACCATTCTTCTTTTTTTCATCTTGTCTTTTGTGTGAGCGTATGTCGGCGTAAGTTTGTGTTAAAGTAAAAGTGATTGTGCAGGTGACTACAGCAGGTCACGCCGCATTAATTACCTTCCGTCCAAATAAACCGAATATTTATATTCAAGATCGTCCGCAACTCATGCGCCAGCCGTACCGGCAAAACTCTTCTTCTATGCCCCATTTTTTTTGGAGCCCGTCCCAGGCATTGTGTGGGAGGCAAGGCACCCGGATGCAAAAAGAAACAAGTCTCAAAACAAAAAAAGAAAACAACTGAGTGAGTGTGTTCCGGTTGACTTTCGCTCGGCCGCCGCCCGCACCCTGCTTTTGCGAGTCATCAAGAGGCTCGAGCCCAGTCTGCCATGGCCGACTCCGCTGGCCACTTTAAAAACCCAAAAAAATAAAATCGTTTACCGCCAAATAGTCGTGGCCAAAATTTCAGTATTTATATGTACGTCAATTGGTCGTTAATTTACTTAAGTTGTCATTTATATTTATAATTTAAATCCGGAATTCGGATTTTTGCAAAATTTATATTTTTTCTGAGCTCTATTTCTGGCCCGAGTGTATGCATACCTTTGTTAGAGCTCTGGTAGTGTAGGATAGGGAGCGTGGACACACGAGGTAGCGTATGGTGTCGCTGTAAACACCTTTAATTCTGAGAGACATTTAATAATTATCATTTTTTCTACGCCGTTTCTGAAACGTCCATTTGGCAAATTTTAATCTCCGTTTGATCTAAAGTAGTAACTTATAAGAACAAAAGAATGTTATCAATTAAACTCTGTGCTAAAGTAAATTAATGATTTCGTGTGAGTCAATATAAGGTAGGGAAAATTGCCGAAGCCATGGAATAGGTCAGCCACCAGTGCCAATTTATGTCGATGGGCAGCAAAATTTAAATCTGCCCATTACAGGAAGGTCCGGTACGTCGTTGCCGATAACACCAGGCCTGCCAACTTGCTCGGTCAGTTGCTTGTGTATGTTTGTATGTAGTTGTAGGGTAAAGGTTACCCACCCCTGGGTACACCGAGCTAACCGTGGTTGCCCACCGAAACAAAATAGACGTGTTAGAATTATTAAAAGATTCTTTCACAATAGCCAACCTGTTACATGACCTGTTTAAAAAAGATGGGCGATATGAATTTGAATGAATTTGAATATGATATGAATTTGGTAACAGATAGGTTGATTGATGCATTGTGATGCCAGTGCATTAGCTAGTAATGCACAGGAAAGAGGATAAGAAGTTACACCGAATGTTTTTTATTTATCGAAACGAACAACGGAGCCATATAAAAATATCATAATTTTTAACTCGAAACATTGAGAATGATTAATTCGCTTCGTAGGTTTCAAATATATTTAGTGCAACTGGTTTATGTTAATCTTAAGGTAATACGAAATCAATCGATAACAGAATATTGTTTTATGTGCCAGATGAAATGGAAGACTATATAATATACAAATACCACGATTAACTTGGACACATAGGAAGGGACAAAATGATTGATTTAATTGGCAAACGTAGCAAGTTTCTATAGACAAATGCTCAACGCACATTGAAAATTGTATAAAATGGCAACACACCTTTTGAAACAATTCACATAGATCATTATGGACCAGTATGTTGAAATGTGACTCTTTTCTAGCATTGTAAAGTAGCAATCTGGCAACTCGTAATTTTGGTATTTATCTTAAGCTTTCCTTTCTGGCATGTTTTGTATGTACTTACATCTTCGCTAGAATTCGTTGAGTGAAGGACGTCAGTGAAAGACGCCGAATAAAATATTAATCTAAATTTTTTCATAAAAACCTATATAGATATTAGATATCTTGAACGCTGTTAGAACCTGTGCACTCAAATAATTACAACAGGTTATGGGCCCATATCAAATAAAGTGTGCAGTTAGAATAGAATAGAAGCCGCTGTATGCGGACAACTATGACACTTGGAAATTGCAGAAGCGAGCTGTATTAGCGCAAAAAACGAACCATGGCTGTATGTCGACAGAACGAAAAGTTGCCCAGTCGACGCAGAAAGCCACACTGCATGGAAATCATACGACGAGAAAACACGCGCGGATATATTATTGTCAATTAGCCCTTCGGAGTTAGCAATAATTGAAAGTTTTTGTTCGGCGTGGGAACGCTGGTTGAAATTGCAAGAGACATTTCAATTTCAAGCCTGTTAAAACTAGTGACATTGTAGCGCATGAGAGACGATGCAGTAAAAAATGTATAGAAATAGGTGTGGCAATTGGCAATGAATTGCTAGTGATTTTATTGCTATACAGTTTACCTGAATCATGCGCAATGTTCCGGTGTGCAATGAATAACTTGCACGAGATGACCTTCCCGATTCTGACGTGCTTGTACGCTAAACGTCACAAGAATAACGGTAGAAAAGAACGAAAGGACAAAGTGCAAAGCGAAAATACGAAAATGTTTTAGGTACGGCAAGACTGAACATTTTTCACGTAATTGTCGAACCAAGACAGCAGAGAACAGAACTCATTCGGAAAATGAACTAGAGATGGCACTTTCAGCCGATGAGAAAATCGGCTTATAGTGTGTAGACGGTGGTGTGTAGCATGTTTGAGAGTATAGAAAGAGTCGAAGAGACTTTGCATTTAGCCAATCAGAATACCACAGAGTTAAACGGAGTTGGTTAAATTAAAATCACAGTTAAAAGGCAACAGCAAAAGGCGGCCGCAACATCAAAAGAGTTTTTTTATGTGTCCGATGTCAAAGTTAAATGTCCGTTTCCAAATTCACAGACAATGGCTTCGAGGTCCGTTTTCGAAAAAATTAAGCACTTATTATTAAAAATAATGAGGTCTGGCTCCGTGCGCAAAGATATGGAAACTTATAATACTTGAACGGCAAAATCATTATGTGAACTAGTATGTATGCGGACCAATGAGAGTACAATCGATAGCAGGTTGCAGGTACTTCATAACTTTTATAGATGACTACTCGCGTCAGGAAGAAGTCGGAAGCGTTCGATGCTTTCAGGACATATAAAGCTGCAGCAGAAAACTTAACGGAAAAGACGATAAAAGTGCTACAGTACGGGATAGTGTACAGGATAGTGAAACGGGATAGTGTACTGCAACAAAGAGTTTGACAACTACTTACAAAGCGAACGGAACTTCTGACAAAACCCCAAACACCGTAGCAAAATGGATTAGCAGAGAGGCAAAATTGCACGCTGTTCAAGATGGTGCGTTGCATGATGAAGCAATCTGGGGCACCCCCAATGTTTCGGGAAGACGCAGTAAATACAGCGAGTTGTATCACAAACACGTGTTTAACGCGAAGTCTGCACGGCGAGATACACCTACTGGCCGAGGAAAAGGCATATACGCTGATCAAAGGCTCAAACAAAGGAGAGTCGAAGTCTGAAGAATGCGTATTAACGACATCGAAGGCATATCGAGTGTATTTCGAGTGTACGAGCAGCGATGACAGTAACCAAGAGCAACCTAACCAGGCGCAAATAGAGCAGAGAGCCGCTTGGCAGAGGGCGTCTAAAATTTGAGGGAACAGGCCACAGTGATAGACCACGCAAAATGTATTAGCCAGCAACTCAAGAGTTACACAACGACAGCAGCGGTGAGGACAGCAGCTCAAGCGAAATTTTCGAAGAATCCAAAATGGAAATTATGGTTGCGTCAGATGGACCAACCACATTCAGAGAGGCGATAAGCTGTGAGGACAGTATCAATTGGACAAGAGCAATTGAAGATGAATTCTTGGCAAAAATTCACAACAGCACATGGCTGATCGTGGGACTACTCAAAGATAGAAAGGTAACAGAATAGTATTTCGTACAATAGATGACGGCACTGCTTTTGGAAGGAGGAAAGTGCGTTTGATCGGCAAAGGATACGCACAGAAACCCGGAGAGTATTTCCATGAGATGTATTCACCTGTAGCACGATTAACATCAGTTATACTATTGGTGGCCATGGACGCGGAGCTTGACATAGATGTCCTCAGATGGACGTGGTCACGGCCCTTTAAAACGGCGAGAGAATATATATGAATGTACCGGAAGGCTTTAATGATTTCATGAAAATATTGGAATCGGGAAAATCTATTGGGACGAAGCAGGATGGAAAAATTTTCTGGACATAGAGTTCAAGCAGAATTTGAACGAGCATCGCATATTCATTTCGCAGGAATATAAGACAGATTTGGAATGACAGAATGCAAGCCGGCATTAACACCCACCGACAGGAAACGTACACTGAAGCGGCCAGAAGCAGATGACGAAGACGAAATTAAGAAGTATTCCTATTAAAACTTAATTGATGCTCCTATATTTCTTTCAGTCGCAACCCGCTTAGACACAACGTACGCTGCAAACTTCATAAGCCAGCGAGACGGATACTTCGGTACTAGACAGCTTGGCCTGTTATACAAGCGAACAGGCGATTATCTGTATGGAGTCGCTGATGCAGACTGGGCCGCTAACTTGACCGACAAGCGCTCCTATTCTGGAAAGGTGTTGGCAGAAGATGTGATTCAGTACCAATCCCTCACCAATAACCAAAAAAAATTTTACGTTGTCGCTGTAGATGGGTTTGAAAAGCTTTAAAGGTTTTATATACAACACAACAAACAGACAAGTCATTATGCCATTGAAAGCCTATTTGAGAGTGTGTAGAAAAACGAAATGCATAATTTCAGTTAGGGGCAGTTGTTTAACGTCAAATAAATTTTTTTTCAAGTATCCCGTAATCTATATGAAGGTATTTCGAGTATAAAAAATAAAAGACCATGAATGGGAAAAGTAAATAAAAAAAAAAAAAACCAAATAAAATAAAAAATTAAATAATAATATATTGTTAATTAAAAGAAATAGAAATTTGAAAATTATTGTAAATTGAAAATCCGAAATTGTGACCAGGTGATACGACTCTTAGACTAGCCGAGTTATAGTACGACTTTACAAGCTTATAGGCAGTAGTGTAAGCATAAGAATAAGAAGAAGCAGTCAGTCTGTTACTAGCACTGCTTATAACCGAAAGCGAATAAAGTGTTAAGAAAACGTCGTTGAAAAGATTTATTTTTAGATAATTCTTCCTATGTACATACCGTTTTGTACATATGAGCAACGAACTTGTAGGTGTCGAACGTTGCCGTTGTCTTTCTTGCACTAGCGATCTTTATGCACTAGTGGTCAACAATACTTTGTATAACTGTTCTAGTACATAAGTACATACGTAACTATTATGTATGTAATAATTTTAAATATTAACTATCACACTCCCACAATCTAACATAAATCCATATATCGCATAATCCTATTTTGTACCACATCTAATTAATACAGTAATCTGCAGTCCATAGCCGCATTTTACCGAATAAAGACATATACGTTGTTAGCTTTAAAATACGCGTTTTAGTGAGCTTATAGCTCAGAACATATCAATTGGCGATCAGGATTAAAAATTTAACACCAATATCAGTTAGCCGGAAATAAAAATTTGTGAAATATTTCGTCGTGTCGGTAGTCGTTAATTTTTCGTGTACGATGGCGAACGAACAAAAAATACAATTATTGCACATCATTTTCATGCATATTCCTTGGCCAATGTACAATAATAAAAGTCTTATTTGCTTTCATTGATTGGTTTAGATATTTTCGAGCTGCTAAAAAATTTATTCAGTGGTAATATTTGCTTGCATCTGAAATCGACCGACAAATTAACGGAACATATTAAACGGAAGAGACAAGTCGTAGCCGCAAGCTCGAATGTTTAAATGAAAGAAAAACTGCTCAAACGCATGTATGTGTGTAGATAATGGGTAACGGAATTTTTTGGAAATACGAGCGAATGACATTTTGTGTGTTCTGATACAGTATGTTTTGCAAACTTTCTTGAAGAAACGATTTGTGACAAAATTATTGAGCATACGCCTTACGATGAAACCCGTATTTATGATCTTTAAGAAACTCAACCCACTCTTTAAGAGGTTCTCACATTCGCTTATGTAAACTTCGTTAATTCGGTAAAGGCAAATAATAAACGGTTTAAGAAAATGGATAGCAAAAGTAACGCAATATCGTTTTCTCATGCGCGAAAGAGATGCAAGTTTTGCGATGCCATATGTCACAACTGTAAGAAAAGGAGACAGATAGCTGCTGTTATGCTGTTTTGCAAACATAACCAAAACTTCAATGACAACGTGAACATTTTTAGATAGAACAAAAGTTATTGCGCACAAAAACCAAAGCAAGACAACACTTTCAAAACAACAGGCATGGTAAAATTCGAATCGAAGAAAAACGTATTAGGTGTTGAAATATTAAAATAAATGATTATATGATCTTTTCAATTTCTGTTACTACAGCATTAATTATTAATCACAATACATATAAACTTACACAAATGTACTCATGTTCTTCATGCTTTCGGTTACGAAAGCGAAATGTGGTAACAAAGTGAAAAAAGTAACATTAATCCTTACAAGCTTCGACACAGCAAACAATTTATTCTGAATAGACCTTTTAAACGCGTTTGATTTAGAAATTCAGCAAGTAACAAACGTAATAGAGAATCATAAGCCACAAATAGCCGAGGTATATGCAAAATATAAGGAAGAACCAACCCTCAGAGTATTTAAAAATTTGAAAGCCAGTGTTTTTATCAACAAGGCCGTTTCGAAGTTTTTCAGAGCAAGACAAATACCGTTTGCCCAATTAAAAAATGTAAGGAATCCGAATGGCTTATTCAAGCTATGCTATGGAAGCTGAGCAATTAGACATCACCCATTGTATTATCGTCAAAGCCAGACGGTTCGCTATAAATTTTCGCCGATGTTAAACAAGCTGTCAACACGCAAATTGACATTAAACAGTATCCGTTACCAACACGTCAATCATTGTTACACACTGTATATTTGGCAATTTCTTATCTAGACCTAAATGATGAATATCTACATACTTCTGGAATTAGATGACTATTCAAAGCATCTTCTGGTAGTCAACACACCAGTGGGTCTATTCTGAGACCAACGTGTACCATGCGGTATAGCTGGCGCTCCGGCTATTTTTCAACGTTATCTGCAACAACTTTTTAATGGAATAGAAGGTTTTGAAAATAATTTAGATAAGATCATCATTATAGGCCCAACTGGGGAGCTTCATCTCAAATCCTTCAAATACTACAATGGATAATGGTACCCAACTATGTACCGTTGGCTGCGCCACTGAAAAATTGTTGCAAAAATTAAGAGTAGCACGCTTTCGAAGCGGTAAAATTGCACATAGCAAACCCGACGGACATAGTTCACTTTAACGAAAAATTACCTATAGCCTTAACAGTAGATGTATCATCTTAAGGGATTGGTGTCATTTTGTCCCACGTACAAAAAGATGATAGCGTAAAAACCAGCATTCGCTTCAAAAATGGAAAAGGAAGGATTAGCTATAGATTTTGGAGATAAACGTCTTTACAAATGTCTATATCGTCGAAAACCTATCTTATTCTTATCACAGAACAAAAGCCGCTTTTAATTACCGCTCTCGGATATGCAGACGCATTATCCCACTTCCCCTTGTGAACGATGACAAATTCGACAGACAGGAAGCAACATTAATACCTTGCCGTCACCGATCAACGCAGAAGTCATTCGAAAACATATTGACAAAGACAAGGCTCTTATAATATCACACAAATATGTATCTTATGGTTGGCCAAGCAGACTTCCGTCGTGTGATCAAGATGTTAATCTATGTAATACAATAAAGAAATTTGTCTGTTACGTCGCGTTATTAAGGATAATATTACAATCAGAAATGTCAACACTTGCAGCAACCCCAGCGCCAGCAACATTACAAGCGGCAATATCGCCAAAAGCAAAATTAGCACCAACAATAATAGCTCGAATAATAGCTATCAGAAAATTATCAAATGCAACAGCAGTAGATTCAACACCAACAAGTGCAGCCACCTATCTAAAAATCGCTAAAGCAGCTTATCAATTAGCTGCCGCAGTTCCATAAACAGTCGAAGCTCAAAATCAACAAGCTCACGGCCCAAATTGACAATGAGACACTACTCTCCATGATGGAGAAGCTGAATGATCTTTTGTCAATATAATGGTGTGGAACTCCAATGGACTTCATAACAATGCCAATGAGTTGGAGGTTTTTATACACCGACAGAATACTGACATCATAATGCTCTGTGAGACGTTTTCAGGTTATGACATAAATACATGCTGTCATCATAAAATCACCGCTGAAACATGAGAGCCCATAACTGGCGTTCCTCTTAGGGTGTTTCCGTTGAAGACTTTAGTGATCAACGCGAAGTATCCTAACGTTTTTTCATAGTTCTCCCACTTTGTGTGGACAGCAGAATGCTTTAAATGTCACTTCCTAGTCGCTGGAGACGTGCTTGTGGATTGCATGAAGGGCTCCAACATCCAAGTACTTTCTAAGGGTGGTCAAACACACAACTTGTCAGGCACTTATTCGGCGATATAATTGACTTTGCTATGTATGCCGAGACTAGATCAGTGTGTCTTGAAATATCCAAAGGATCGAACTTACCTCTGACCACATTTCCCTCATTGTCGATTTCAATGAAGCTGAAAATACATATGCTTCCATGACACGTATTTTGACGCGCAGCGATACCAACGCTTTCAATAGACGACAGCTGGTAAATTTTAACATGGAGATGATTTCGGCGCAGATATCGACAATGCAGTAGTTATTCCTGCGTTCTATAAATGCGGCTGCGGATTACTCAAGCAACATCTTGCAACCCGATGTTTTGGATCTAGTGAGGTACAAGAGAACTCTGTGTCGAAAGTATATGCGCTCACGCAGTGAGCTTGCTTCTCACATACGCAGATTACAGTACATTCATTGCCAACTCAACCACACCTAGGTGGGCAGCTATGCTTACGCAGAAGTTTTTGGATGGCCTGAAGCCAAGTACTGAATACTTGAGCCAACCGGTGGAACCTCTGCGTCAACGGGAGCACTGCACTGCGCTCAAGAATGGCACATATCGCAAAATACAGCTCAGCAATGTGATCGTTACTCAGGAGAACTATGTTCGCCACCAAGGCATATACTTGGACTGGAAACTTACTTGGCTCAAACACATTCCAGTGGGGAAGCATCATGTATATCAAAGCGTAAAGAAATAAACTGGCTACTGAAGCCATTCCGCAAGCACAGTATGCGATAAAAACTGCTTATTTATAAGATCATCATCATGCCAACTTGGATTTATGGTCTCCCATTCTGGGACACAACTGCAAAGTCATGTGTTCGGTGTATCCAAGTCCTGCAGAACTCCATTCTGAGCGATATAGCCGTTGGACAATGGTAAAATCCATCGCTCATCTTGAATTTCCCTCTCGTGTTCCCTTTCAAAGTTAATGTCAATAGTGTCTAATATGCCGGCGGTATGTAGAATGTCTGATCGATCCGTGACAGTATACCCTCAATGCAAGGAAGCAGATAAGCGTCTTTGACGGTAACATCGTTGAGCTTGCAAGCATCCCAGCAGTATCGATTATTATCCGGCCTTCGCACAATTATAGTGCGGTTACTCTACGGACTATGACTGACTTCGACGACTCCCAAGGCCAACATCTTATCTACATCGCCCCAGACATCGCGGGAGATAGCGGATGGTGGCGGTCCTTCACCGGTACCGTCCCTTTGATCAGCTCGATCTTATGCACCTCCTTTGTCGTTTTCTCTAGTACCACCTTCTCAAAAACCAAAAACTAGTCCTTCACCTCCTCCAACTGACTTATCCGTTCCTTTCCCAAGTCCCATGCTTCCGCCTCTAATTCCGGTCCTTTTTCCTTTTCGTAGTGCGCAATTTTATCGATTCCGGTGGGCCCTATAACTATCGGGGCGTTAGACTCTTCTGGGCCTACGACGTCAGGAGCTAATCCGAGACGCGCCAGAAATAAATTCCCAAATAAGCCTGCTGTTCTAGGTACGGGCAAATATAGAACGTCATATCCTTTTCAACCCGCTCATACGCAACTTTTACCCGAACTCGGCCAAAATAGATCGATCCTCACCCGAAGCTGTTCGGTTATCCGATTTCTGATAGAAACTCGCGAGAGCCACTTCCCAAGAGACTAACTAAAGCGCCTGTGTCCAACAATTGATTTTGATGCTGACCTCAGCCTCAACTACTTTCTTTCGTTCCAAGCGTCACCTCATAAATCGCTCACGTGCCTTTTTCATTTTGCGAGTGACCAAACGCATCCCATCCGGCTGTCGTGCTTCAAACATTTTATTTGTAGCTAACCTATATGCCCTTATCCTCTCTTCATAGGGTAGATGCCTTATAATTCTGCTCAGCATGCAGCCTATACTAGAGTCCGCCTTGGTTTTCACTTCTACTACTTCGCGGGACCCATTCGTGAACGTGCCTCTCCCACTTTGGTCACGCTCACTCTGCCGTTTCCCGTGCAGTCCGGACATTTTGGCGCGAAGGTGTCCGGCTTGCTACAGCAAAATATTTTTCGCTGTTCGTTGAGGCAGTCTCGCCAGTCGTACCCGGGGTCTCAGGCTGGCCGTCTTTTCCCTAACCTCCCCTACCTCTGTCTGCACTCTCTGTTCATCTGGGGGGTCGCCTTCTAGCGAGCTAACATTTAGCTTGCCCTGCCCTGCGTATTTCGGGGTGCTCCAACCTAAGCAGGTGGTCCACATGTCCTACACGTCCATAGTGTATATGTTACCCCCTATTGAGTCCTTTAAGCCCTTTTCTTATCATTTTTATTAGCCTCGACTCGGGTAGCGGAAATGTAATCGGTCCTTGCCTCGCAAGAAGCCAGTACCAATCTCTGGCCCGCCCGAAAAATATAAATACTATTTATATTTTGGAATACTATTTATATTTTGAAAATATTATGTAGATGCTAAGCTAATAATTGCATCTGAGTTTATTTGCGTAATATTTTTCACACACAATTCAACCCACGGCGACACACACATAAATATATTAACAGAACAATAAAAATATGCGAAGGAATTGAGTTCTTTATTTGTCGCCTGTTTCCTTTCTCTTCCACCAACGAAATAGATATTGTATGAAATATCTGAAATTTAAGTATTGGATGTTTAATACGATTCGTAAGCGGTTTGGGTGTGGGTGATGACATATTCTGCCTCCAAGAAAGACACATATTAGTGGCTTTACCGTTCACCGTTATGCAAAGTGAGGGAGGTTCCAGTCAGACAATGGTGGCGTGGTATAGTTCGGGCTTTCAGCCTGAACCTCCCCTCATTTGGTATACCTGGCGTAAAAGCAAAGGTCATCAATTTTCTACACATTATTCATTATTCGTAGGAATACACGATTGGTTATTTTGTCCTACTGCTCAGCGTCTTAGCAATATAAAACAATTATAAATAAACAGACCCTAGCCGAAATTTGTATTCCAGCAGAAGAACTATTTGCACATATGTACGTAGCTGCAATTTTTATGGAAGCCATTCATTATGTTACTTTAAAGTTTGATGCCCCGAGGCTAATTAGATTTAAACATTTTTTAACCTAAATAATTTGCGTAATCACACGTAGATTCACTACCTTCGTGAACATAGTACACATATGTGTGGTTGTAAATGGGCTAATGCAAGCTAGTTATTATGTGTTTACCTGAAGCTATTCTTACCTTGCGAATTGGGCTCTGGTAGATTATCACGTGGGACTAGATGCATAACTGTCGTTCTGCCCAGTGGAAGTCCCAATGCACCTAGAGTTACATTGCAATGAAGAAAACGGCCTTGATAAATTAACCGTAAGATTTCTGATTTTGAAACAGTTTCTTGAGACCAATCTGAAATTTAAAAAAAAAATGTTTCAAACAAATTGTGTATATAAACAAAACTTTATAAATAACAATACCTAAATAAAAAAATTTTAATTTAATATTTAGGCTACCATTTTTACAAAATTAAAATTCTGACAATTTCTCAGTACAAAATATATGTACGAAATTACAAAAAAAAGCATATTGCTACCATCTATATTTATGTATAGATCTTGCCGCAAGAAAACTAAAAATTCGTTTTCAGCAGTCATATTCAATGCAGTGCCTAAGAACACATAAACACATAAGTAAATGTACACACACGTCTACCAATGCACGGCACTCGGTGGGCCGAACTAAGGGTGCATTCTATTTTTCGCACTTTAAGTTTTGAGAGCTTAAGAGCATTGAAATTGTTTTCGTTGATTTAAAAACATCAGGCTGCTTTGCATTTCGTTGTACGTCGTTACTCATCTTAGTAGTTATATAAAGCCCTTTTGTAAAAGGGTATACTAGTTTTGGGTACATGTACATGTATTTACTAGTCAGAAAGAAGCATATCCGACCCCATAAAGTATATGTAGAAAAAAATCAGCTGCTGAGGACTCTTTTCCAAATAGCCCATAATAATATTTTTTTTTTTAATTAAAAATGATTTGTGTTGGTAAAATAGGTCTTACAGTTTGGTCAGCCGAATTATCAGTAAGCCATATAATTCATTAGAATTATTATTAACATGTTGCCCGGCATGCGTAGTATTAACATATTTTTGTAATAAATCACCAATTAAGCATAGTCATGACAGTGTTATAACTGGGAGCACCCCTGACAGTCCCGTTAGTTACCCTTGAGTAGTTGTGAGGTTTTGGTTGCGTGGTCACAGTGATAGCCTGGTCTGGGCGGGAGTCGCGGTTACGGTGCTATCCTGCCCAGTTAGAAGAGAACCTAGCTCCGGCGAGCACGTGGTCACGATGACAACCTGACCCAGTTACGTAACTTGGTCAAGGTGATAAACTGACCTTAGTACAGCAGGAGTCAACGTCGGGAGACACGGTCACGGTAACAACCTGACCCAAGTTAAATAGGCTGTTGCGGTGACAGCATAACCTTATTAGAAGAAATGGTTACGGTGACAGCCTTACCCAAGTAGAGCAGAAAGTCACGATTTGTTCAACGTGGTGTTTACTCTGTGGGGGCTTACTACAACGGTGCTTTGAGGTCCCTTATCTTCGCCAACCTCTCCTATTAGATACCTGCCATGACGTAATTTTCGGACAACTCGGTATGGTCCAGATTCAATTTGCTATAACATTATCTACTTCCTTGCTGCATTCTAGATATGTTATCTTTTGTTATCCCTGGAATTTCCTTCTTTCCATCTTGCAACTAATTTATCAACTTTTCTTCTAACATTTCATTTCTCAGCCGGTAAGTACCTTAAATGGATAAGAGTTATTACTATATCAAGCATGAGGATCTTCGGCACATTGCTTCGTCAATAATCTTATGAGAATCCTGCATGTGGAATTTCCAAACAACTCCCACTGCCTGTTCGACATCCTTATCCGATCCAGTGCTGTTGGTGGTATACAAGCACACGAACTTAAAGCACAAGCGTTTACCCCAATAAATATATGATTGTACTCTTTTTTCGTTAGTTTCATAGGCCAAATATAATAAATTTGAGAGGCTATCCCCTTTTCTGGCTGTACATTCACTGTACATTCTATGCATCATTTTACAAAAACATTGACATTTCCAGCGATATCTGGATTATACTACTCTTTCTTTATCAAATCGATTGTCTTTTTGGTCAATAAATACTCTTGACGATGAATGCATTAGTAGACAATGTAATGAATGTAACAATGTGCTTGAACAATGCTCTATTTTGTAATCATGGTCAAAAATTAATTTTGCGCATCGTAATACATTAATCTATCTCTTATTTGTATTTAATTGGTGCCAGAAATGTTGATAGGAATTCTAGTTCGTATGATATATATGAATTTCTCCTCTGTCGGCATCGTCAGACGACGCATGTTTTCGACTGGATAAGAACTTTGATTATCAGCATCTTTTTGTAAAAGTATAACCACGTATCCATTCATACTGGCATCGCAAGGGACTTCGGTTGTACCTTTTGGAATAAACAATATCAATACTGGTGCGCTAGAAAGACATGCTTTTAGTTGGTTTAACACTGCTAGCTCTTCTGTACCCATTTAAAACAAAACGCTACCTTTTATCATGTTGGCTAGCAGCCGTAGCGAAGTCATCAACGAATCTTCTGAAAAATTAAGTAAGCCGCAAATCCTGTGGGATTTGAATACTTTCTCTAGGCCGCTGTAGGACAATTTTTGAGCCTCTGAAAAAAAATCGTCTCTCTTATGAAAAACAGCCCAATTGCTGCTGATGGTCGAAATTTAAAACAGTGTGCCAGAAAAGTAAATGTACACCAATACATTTTTTGATAAACAGCTATAATTTTTTTTTATTTTTTAAGGAAAAATAAATTTGTGTCAGTTACTGCTTGCACATTTTTGATATCAATCTAATTGAAAATGGGTAAAAAGTGGTATAATGGTTTTGTATAATTATATGTAACTGGCAGAAGGAAGCATCTCCGACCGCAAAAAGTACCGATTTAGCCACGTCCGCCTGTCTGTCTGTCCCTCTGTCTGCTGTCTGTATGAAAGCATAAATTTCTGAAACTAGAAAAGATCGGAAGGTAATCTTGGCCGATTCGGTTTGTATATACCACACGCAGATCAAGTTTATTTCAAAAGATTGATAAATCTTTCCGTTTTCTTATTACCGATAATTATCGCATAACTTCTAAACTATAAAAGCTAGAACCGTTTGCTTAAAAAAACATACGAAAAATTTAAATATTTCAGGTTTTGGATACATCCCGCCAATCGCCCCAAATACTGAAATAACCAAAAAAATAAATAAATAAATAAATAAAGCGACCACTTATTAAATACAACTGTCTTGCAATTTGGCTTGCATGTAAATATATATATTGATTTTCTTATTAAGTCCTGAAAATTTTATAACGATCATACATTTTTTAGCTTACGAGAAAATCTAGAATCTCTTTTAAAGAGGCCCAAGCGCGGGTGATTGACTGTGGCGCAGCTGGTAAAACCTGGAGGGCCGGGGTTCGCGTCTAGTTTGGACAATGTGGAAATTATCTGTTTTTTCGTCATTGATAAAAATTATTAACATTTATCGATTTTCTGACAAATGCAGAATTTTGTCTAGCGTTTTCCCTGACATTGTTTTATCATGGATAAGTAATGTTATATCATGAGTAGTGTGCTGTGTCGATAAAAGTTGTGCAGCTTAATACGAAATGTCAGCAGTTCGACTCCTGGTGTGGAGTATTCCTTTTTTTTTATGGAAATTATTAATTAAAAAATTAGCTTTTTATTTTTAACAGCCTCAATTCTCATCAAATGCCAAGAGTTATGTACATATGTGTTAAATGCTGTGTTCGGGGTATGTACCAGTATGGCAATCCCGATTAGAGCAATCTCTCTCTTGTTTTTTTTCAGATTTGGTCTTGGTCTTTGGCCTTATGGCCTAACTGATTGCGTTGCGTTTTAACTCGGTCTTTTTTAGCTCCGCACTTATAACACCGAATAGCCTCTTCTTAACGAACATCTCTCTCGAACGGCTCTTTGGCCTCTGAATTAACTGATGTTTAGTATCAAATAGCTTCGAGTATGTATTCTACGAGACTCTCATTGTTTTATCTAGCTTCCCTTAAAATTTTTTTCGTAATGTAAAATTATTCCACTACTGATTGTTAATTTTTTCAAGACTAAAGTGTGTATTTAGTCTACTCTCCAACACAAGCTTTTTTCCTTTCTGCGAAAAATTAATAAATAAAATATTATAAATGCATGCTTCTTTTCTTATTAGATCCCCAACTTATGGAATTGGGTAAGTATGTATATGTGTAACAGGCAGAAGGAGGCATATCCAACCCCATAAAGTTAATGGATTCCTGATCAAGATGACGAGACGAGTAGATTTAGTCACACCCTTCTGCCCCTCTGTCCGACTGTCCGTCCGTCTGTATGAACGCAACGATTTCAAAAACCACAAAAGCAACGCCTCCACTTTTTGACTATAAATTTTCCTGGCGCACATAAAATAAAATATAAATATAAAATATTCTATTGGAAAATCGTCAATTTCGTCAAAGAAACACTGAGGCTTTAAAGAAAATGTGGGAGAAACTTAAACATATTTCGCAAGCCAAGTAGCAGCAACCGCAAACAGCGTAATACCAAGCAGTGTGTACATGTACTTACACACGTATGTCTTTATGCGTTAATTGTGTGTAACGACACTTCGCAATTAGGTTCGGAGTCGGGTGCTCCCGACGTAAGCCATCTTACTTTAATATTTCCCTTTACTTTACACATTACTTGTAAATCTGGGCCTGGTGACGGTAAGGCCCAGACACCACTTTACACATGGTAACGGGGTAGGACATTAACGTAACCTAAAGACCCACAAATAGCTAGTTTTGTAGATCAAGCAATCTAACGGGGAAATAATAGAAGGGTGCGAGCGTAAAGACATACAAATATAATAGTTATTGATATTAGTTAAGTAAATATTGATGTTGTTCATATATTTATTGTTTGTTACGACACATCTGAATCGAGCAGAATATGAAGGAGTAGATTACTGCTTGGACTTGTTGTCTCAAGACCCACAAATTGTGAACTAACTACTAAGTTGACAAAAAGAGACTTATGAAGCTACAAAGAATTACAATGTAGAAGTATCAAGTTACACAATGCAAAAATCATAGCGGCTGCAAAAACGCTTAGCTTGCGCCTCGTACATTGCCTACTATGTAAAGACATCCGGCCCAGAGATGAGTCAGCGTCTGTGCTGGAGTCAAACCGAGTCGCGTTAACTTATGTTAACTACTCCCCCCCCAAGTCGAGGCCGCCCTCGGCCGACCTTATCTCGGTGATCACCTCATTCATCTTTCGAGCCGTAGCTTTCTTTTTCATGATCTGCCGATAGGTTAAACCGATGCCACCGGTTATGCCAAGGAGAAGCATCAGTATGATCGCGTTGATGTTACCAATTTCGTCCCTGTTTTCTTGTATCGTCTCCAGATTACGTTCATCGAGCTGATGAAGGTAAGGGAGACTGAGCATGTCCTGATGGCTTGTGACGTTCAGCAGAGGGGAAGCTGCGATGCCTGGAAACTGGTTCCGTTTATGGTGACCCAATTGTTGAAGATGATCAAATGTGTGCCACGCACCCAGGACTCGGTGCCGTTATCTACGCAGCTTGCCGCCGCTGCATCATTGATAATGACAATTCCATCGTCGACCCACGTGACTGCATCTAGCCGCCAGCATGAAGTTCCTTGGCGCATAAGCTAGACAAAATGTCGTTCTTGGGGTGGCTGTGCAGTTTTCCAGCGCGTAGATTTGATCTTGGCATTCGGCGATGATGTTGTTCTCAATTCGCAGCATATGATTTTTGTGGGCGACATAAGATATAAAAAGATAAAATTTATTATGTTTGTGGATTGTAGAACTTTGACTGACGAAGCGGATATTAAGTAGGCTATGGGAGTATCTGTGGGCTCTTTAAACCAAACAGATTTTAAGTTTGCGTGGTCTAAGATGTTTGGACTGACAATGTTGGCTTTAGCCAGGGTTATGGCGAGCATTAAGTTCTGCGACTCCATTGACAACATTCTGTTCGTAGCCAAAAGTGTTTGTTGAACAACCCATCACCGAACTTATTTAACTTATAAATATTATTAAGGAACCTAATACCAAGACCTATCTAAAGCGGGATGCCAAGTGGCTTAAAACTTATATCTCTAGCAACCTAATGTAAAAGAAAAACTGCCAAATGGGACATTAAAAGTTAAAAGTAGAAAAGAAAACACTACTTAAGGTTGTCCTTGTGGACTACCCTCCCCTTAATGAGAACCGTAGTGCCCAGGTCGGCTTCCACGGCTCTTTCTTCACACAAAGGTGTAAGTTTGTTTCCGAGCCTGCGATTGGACTTTACCAAGACTTCCTCTCCTACTTCAAAACCCCTATTTTGTCGGGAGTCATTTTCCCTAGCTCTGAGGTTGTCCTGCGCTCTATTAAGCTTGTTCTGAATCTGCGTCTGAGACTCGCTTGAGAGTGAACGGACAACATCGACCGGCCGACTTACCCCTAACAAATTGAGAACGTCAGAGTCGTCGTCTGAATCATCGGCTATCTGCGCCTCAGCATTTCTAGCTGCCGCTGCATACCCCTCAACTCCACATTCTTGGCTCTGAGTGGTATGATTTACCCATTGATGCCTCGGACCCGTTGCTCGGTCACAGGTGTTCGTTGTTTTGAACGCCTGTGGGTTGCCCGAGTTGACGTAAGCTGGTGCTTGCGATGGTATCAGCATTCTAGATATTGGAGGGGCAACGTCCATTTGCTGCGGATCATTATTGCCGCTGCTTTGCCTACCACTATGCTGATCGGACTGTTCGGGCTGCTGAGGTTGCTGCGGCTTTTGTTGCCGCGTGTAATGAGGGCTTTTTGTAGGGGCAGGCAGTGTCTCGACTGCTTCTGCACCCTTTTGCCGCTGCTGAAATTGTGGCTTTTGGTCGGGTCCCCGAGCTTTGTCCTCGATACTTCTGGCATGCTTTGCAGCGAAGGTGTATCTCTCATGATTCGCCTCGATTTCTTGTGCGAGTGCCAAAGCAGAGGGGAGATCGAGCGGGTGTGCCGCAAACAGAACATCAGAGAGGCTGCACTTGAGGCCAGAAATTAATATGCGCAAGGCATCCCCTCTAAACTTCTCGCACATGCCCTTAGTTAGTGCAGCGTCATATGTCATATTTACCTTGTTGATGAGTAAGGTTAGCCTTTTCTCGACCTCATCATAATATTGGGGCAAGGTAAGCTGTCCCTGCCTGAGAGTGCCCATTTCTTGTTCTTTGACGTGAACCAGCCTCTTGCCACTGAAAGTGAAATCGAAGCGGTTGATAATGGCATCAAAATTTACGATCGTGGCAAACGAAGACAAAACTGCGTCCGCCGAACCCCTTATTTTGATAATTATCAAATGGGGTTAATGGTGAGAGCTGCCATTATATCGTCTGAATATTTTATACGCTGCCATTGCAGCCTGTCGCCATGAAACATAAGTTTTTTGCGAGCCCGTAAACTGTGCGAGACACTTGACCGCGTCTAGAGGCTCGTCGCAGCGAACGTCGTACACGATTTGTATTTCTTCTAAAGTCTGCTGTGACCTTCAGATCTGTTATTTTTTCTGTCAACTCGTTAATTTGCCGGTTGAGGCTCTCTTTAAGAGCCGCATCCCTCTCCCTAAATGCCTCTGCCTGTGCTTTGAGTGCACCCGAAACTGCTGACACAACCAAGGGCCTGAGTTGCTAGGGATCCATATCTGTTTTATTTGAATGCAATTCTTTGTATGGGTCCACCCTAATATCGTTGCTATCTGAGCCCTCTGAGTCAGACTTTCTCAAATTAGGGTCTCTATATTTTCCGAACGCCTTTCTCATTAGTTAAGGAACATGACAACTAGCGACAAAATCAGATTAGCAATATTTATAAAAAATAATCAAAACAAAGTATTTATCGAAACGATAGAACAGTCAATGGTCAATTGGAGTTGCAGAACAAAATAATCAATGTGCAACAACACAGTTTAGTTAATTATTAAATTTTTCGAGAGAAAAAAAAATTTTTATCTACCTCACGCAGTACTTAAAATTCGTGTAAACGAAAAGCTCCCTCACATGATCTTTATTAAATTATATGGTAACTCTAATATCTGCAGGTGATGCGGTCTCCCTCGCTGCGGTTACGCACAAAAACTTTTTAAGGCTGCCCGATTAACTTGCGCGCTATACTGGTGACACACCGCTGCCCGAAGAGCTCCAGCGGCTTCGGTGTATAAAGAAACAATTTGTCTAATTCAATACACGCGCACTGACCGAGTTGACGTAGGTCAGGTACACTGCACAGCACTAAACGTAAATTACGCAATGCCGAATTTGTTGTAGCTTGTGGCGCAGTTTTAATTGCGAGCGCCGTTAGTGTCACAACACACAACACAAGTTCGGATTTTATTATTATCTGCTTAAATGCTTCTTGTTAAGTGGCTTCGTTTTTTTTATGATTGCACTGCTCACAATACAAAACACAAGTTCAGATTTTTTCTTTTTATCTGATTTAAATATTTGTTTAAATCCAAGGCTATGCGACTTGGGACGGAGCGCGAGATTCGTTACTGTTGGGCGCCAATTAAGAAGTTATTGATATTAGTTAAGTAAATATTGATTTTATTCATATATTTAATATTTGTTACGACACATCTGAATCGAGCAGAATATGAAGGAGTAGATTACTGCTTGGTCTTGTTGTTTCAAGACCCACAAATTGTGAACTAACTACTAAGTTGACAAAAAGAGACTTATGAATACTTATGAATATACAAAGAATTACAATGAAGAAGTATCAAGTTACACAATGCAAAAATCATAGAAGCTGCAGAAACGCTTAGCTTGCGCCTCGTACATTGCCTGCTATGTAAGGACATCCAGCCCAGAGCTGAGTCAGCGTCTGTGCTGGAGTCAAACCGAGTCGCGTTAACTTATGTGAACTTACATACAGTTGTGAAAAAATAATAGCACCACCACCAAACCCAATTTTTAAATAGTTGCCCAACTCACATTTTTAACTTTAAGGAAAATTTGAGCACATTTTTAGAAATGGAAAACTCAAAAAAACCGTGGACTACAAAAAAAAAATCACTCTTCTTTGTAACGTTTTAAAGCTATTTAAGAAACTTTATTAAAATTGATAAGATTGGCAAAAAAATAATAGCACCACTTTTCAAAATATGATTGATAATTTAAAAAAATTACCAATAAGTAACCAATTCATTAAAAAACAGTTTTTAACTAACAATACTATAACTTATTTAATTTTCAATATTTAATGCTGTGGCCTTTATTGTGACTAACAGCTGCGCAGCGTCTCGGCATGTTTAAATGTTTCCCAAAGAGATCCAATATTGGTTGGATTGGAAGCAGCAACTACCTTCTTGACATCGGACCACAGATTTTAAATTTTCAAATTCAGGTCGGGCGACTGAGCAGGCCACTCCTGAACCATTCCTTTGCTCTCTTGCTGGTGTCTTTGTCAAGTGCGGCATTTCGCATTCTGCAAAGGGTTGCATAACTTTCTCCGTAGTGTCCACGTACACGTGCTGATTCATTATAGTTTTTATTCAATGTATTGGACCTAATCCATAGTAGAAGAAACAGGCCCATAGCAAAACTGAACACCCTCCATGCTTAATGATTTTTATGGTGTACTGAGGCTTGTACTCTGTGTTTCTTGGGCGACAAACGTATGATCGAAATCCCTTTCCACCAAACGTAACTACTTTGCACTCATCTGACCATAAAATATTCCTCAATTGTTGGTATGTCCAATTTGCATGATCCCTGGCAAACTTAATGCGCGTCGTCATGTGTGTCGCATTTAAAAGTGGTACCTTCCTTGGGCTGCAGGCTTTTAGGTTATGTTGCCTGAGATATTTATGAACTGTTTGATCCGTCGCATTTATTTGAAGCTCTCTTTTAAGCTCGGTAGTAGACTTAAAGGGATCCATCTTGCTCTGGCGAATCAGTTATTTCACATGATGAGGGGTCATAGATCGTTTTCGTCCACGTGTTTCAATTTTATTTTCATAGTTTAAGGCGTGTTTAATCACTTTATTGAAGCATCCTCTTATTTAACCAAGTAAGTTTTTCCATCAAATATAATTTTTTTTATGAGTTCGCGCTTCTCCGGAGTGCAATGCTTTCCACGTCCAATTGAAATGATTACAATTATCTTTTATGATTGAAACAATGAACCCTTAGTTAAAACTATAAAAAATTTATTTTTCCCAGCGAAATATAGGGGATTCAACAAAAAAGGGCAAATGGTGCTTTTTTTCGGTATTTTTGGGAGATCTTTTCTTAAAATCTAAAAAAAACAAGTGAGATTGCTCTAGTCGGGACCGCCCGACTAGTAGATACCCTGAACCCAGAAATTAACACATACACACAAACTCTCAGCAGTTGATGAGTATTGAGCCTTTTAAAAATTTAAAAAAAAAAATTACCAACGGAAAAACAAATGTTCCACAACCGGGGCTTGAACTCGCGCTCTCTCCGTCTTAAGATGCACGACTCTTACCAACTACACCACACTACCACATTATTCGCGACTGATATAACATTACTTAACCTTCGCAAAAAGTCAAGGAAAACGAAAATTTTGCAGTTGTCATTAAAACCATACAAATCAATAATAATAATAATTATAAATAAATAAAAAATAAAACAATTCAACATTTACTACCCTACCAACGCTGAATTCGACCCGGACCTCCATGTTGCGCGTCACAACTCTTACCAACTGGACCACGGTCTTACTTCGCTTC
Organism: Drosophila paramelanica; assembly: GCA_035043915.1. Lineage (NCBI taxonomy): Eukaryota > Metazoa > Arthropoda > Insecta > Diptera > Drosophilidae > Drosophila > Drosophila paramelanica. The sequence goes on from JAWNMO010000681.1 coordinate 329,982, forward strand.
GTTGAGTTAAAAATCAATTTAATCGTTGCCTACAAAAATTTCTAGAAGAACGCAAGACAAATTTTGCATATGCATATGTATGCGTGCACATGTACACAGAAATTGCCAAGCAGCTACGCTTTGCCCCCACTACTGAAAATAGATTCTTGATTTGCTCGTAAACTAAATGTACGATTGTTATGAAATTTTCAGGACTTATTCAAATCATCGAAATGTATCTACAAACCAATTTGCACGTGTGTAGTATTTGATTTACTTTGTTTTCATGGTTTTATCAATATTGTGGGTGATTGGGGGGAGGTATCCAAAACCTGAAACATTTAATTTCTTCGTATGTTTTACGCGAACATAAAATATAAATTTGGTGGCTCTAGCTTTTATAGTTTGGAAGTTATGCTTAAAAAAACGATAAATATCGATAATAAGAAAACGGAAGGAGTTATCGATGTTTTGAAATAAACTTGATCTGCGTATGGTATATACGAACCGAATGAGACCAAGATCAGCTTTCTAGCTTTTGTAGTCTCTGAAATCGACGCGTTCATACAGACGGACGGACAGACAGACGGACAGACAGACGGACATGGCAAAATCGACTCGGCTAGTGGTGCTGATCAAGAATATATATACTTTATGGGATCGGAGATGGTTTGTAGATACATTTCGATGATCTGAATAAGTCCTGAAAATTTCATAACGATCGTACATTTAGTTTACGAGCAAATCAAGAATCTATTTTCAGTAGTGGGGGCAAAGCGCAGCTGCTTGGCGATTTCTGTGTACATGTGCACGCATACATATGCATATGCAAATGGTCTTGCGTGTTTCTAGGAATTTTTTTTGCAACGGTTAAGTTGAATTTTAGCACAGGCAAAACGATTAGGAGCGTGGTCCAATGGGTAAGAGTTGTGCCGCACAGCGTGGAGGTCCGGGTTCGAATCCAGCGACGGTTGGGCAATGTTGAATTCTTTTATTTTTGCGTTATTCATAATTATTATTTTTATTATAATTAATTTGTACCGTTTTAATGACAAACGCAAAATTTTCGTTTTCCTTGACTTTTTGCGATGGTTAACTAATCTTATATCGTTCGTGAAAAATGTGGTAGTGTGGTGCAGTTGATAAGAGTCGTGCATCTTAAGACGGGGAGACCGAGTTCGAGCCCCGGCTGTGGAACATTTCTTTTTCCGTTGGTAATTGTTTTTTTTTTTTTTTAATTTTAAAAAGGCTCAATACTCTTTAACTGCCGAGAGTTTGTTTGTATGTGTTCATTTCTGGGTTCGGGGTATCTACTAGTCGGGCAGTCCCGACTAGAGCAATCACACTTGTTTACTCAATTTTTAATGGGTTCAGGGTATAAAAATATATATGTAGATAAAAATTTGAAGAACAGGCATACTGTTTTTGTTTATGGGGAATTTTAAGCAATATAAAAATAAAACCGATATTTAAAAATATCGCAACAGTAGTTGCTTTTTTTTCATAAAGAAACAAAACAGTGGTGCTATTATTTTTTTCGCAACTGTACATAATCATACAAACATTCATACATACATACATTTTTGTCCAGGTTTCTCGTGTTTTTGCGTCCATATGTGTCAGTATGCATGGCGAGACGATTGTTGTGTATACATACATATATCTATGTGCGCACGAATAGCGGCGACGTATGTAACATTCATCCATACTTATGAATTCGAGTTTCAGTCGAACGTGCAGAAATCAGGCAGGTAACAGAACTAGAATAACAAGTATGAAATACACAGTGCTAGTGCAAGAAGAATAAAAAAATGAGAGTAGTAAGAAAATTACAACTTGTCTGCATAGGCCTAAAAGAAAATGTAACAGCACAATAAAATAAAATTAATATTAAATAAAATATAAATTAGACAAAAAAGTGTAACTTCACTTAAAAACACGATGGATACATTGGCGGCGCAAGGAGAAATTACAGGCGATCACTCTCGAGTTCGGCTAGAACAAGGATGAAGTAAATCTACGCAAGTGGATCGTCTCCACGGGGCTGCATCTTACACATTGTCAAGGTTAAGGGGATGCAGCAATGGAGTGCCATCCCCATCCACCCTTTGAGTTTCTGGAGATGAGCGACGAGGGCGTCATAACGTATGATATCGGACTGGACCGTCTTCATTAGCACCGAGACAAGTTGTGACGGTAAAGGCAGAATGGTGGTTCTCAACAAACTGTCTGCGAGACTATACCTGGGAGGAATCCAAAACAGGCTTTGTGGAATCTCCTAGACCCCTCGTTATTTAAGAAATTTGGAGAAATAAATCTGAAATAGCCGTCGGCTATAAGAACTTAAAAACTTTTTAATAAAATCCAACGAGAAAATAAGACTAGGATATACGAAAACGGCACTGCCAGTTATAAGTTGAAAGTTGTATATCCGTAAACATGATTTTGCCATAACACAGATGAGTAAAAAATTTGAGTGCGTGAGACGTCAGTCTTAAATACTTGTGCAATCGTGCAACCCTGATCCAAGCCCACCGGGAACTTCGACCAGAATATTGCTTCACAGTTCCCTTTAATCCGTTTCCAGCAGTTCCCTAATCCCCACCGGCGACCACGAGCCAAGGCAAACACCATCACAGGGCCAGGCGGATGCCACGAATAGACCGGATACTTCACTAGTCACTTTAAAAGTGGAGAATAAGTAATTGGGACATCGCGGGAACTCGGAACACTATAAGGGAAACCTCTAGGGCACCGGAGCAAACGGCAAGTATTCTGGGAGTGCAAAGACACCTACCCTGTGGGACGCCTCGTGCTCTCGCAAAACCTGTGAGACGCCTCCAGCGCTTCGGTGGGACTAGCTGGGATACTGTGGTACTCGCAAGCCACTACGATGCCGAAGGAGAGGGAGTTTTGGTACTTGGAAGTAGAGTGTTATTAAATTTAAATTTCAGATATTACATAGATTGTTTTTCAATAAATGTAATAAAAAGCATTATTGCAACACATATTATGTCAAATAAACCATACATTTTATTTATTATTTATTGATTATCAATGATCCAGTAATTGTATAATATAGCGGCAGATTTAAATTTCATTTTACAATTTACACTCACAACTACATACAATACATAAGCAATCGACCAAACAAGTTGGCAGGCCTTTTGTTATCGGCCACGACGTATCCGCCCTTCCTGCAATGGGCAGATTTAAATATTGTTGCCCATCGCCCAAAAATTGGCATTGGCGGCTAATTTAATCTATGGCTTCGGCAATCCCCCCCTTCCTTACATTTACTCACAAGACATCCTTACTTTACTTTCGAACAAAGTTTAATTGATAACATTCTTATTAAAGATAATAATTCTATATACAAGACGACAATGGCCACTAGATGGCGGTACTTATTTGTAACGGTCGCATTCAAACACAAGGAATCGCGACTTTAAATTAAACGGAGGTCGATGTTTTGCCAATTGGACGGTTCGGAACTGACGTCAAAAAGAAATATAATAATTAAATGCCCGAAGAATTTTAGGTGTTTACGCTCCCTATCCTACCCTAGTAGAGCTCTAACAAAAGGTATGAAAAATAGAGTGGGGGACAGTTGGGATTGTGAGGGTATTTCTGCCATGCACTTGGGCCAGAAACAGATTTAAAAAAAAAAAAAGAGCAATTAAATTGGCAAAAATCCGAGGTCCGGATTTAAATCTTAAGCATAAATTAAATCATAAATATAAACAAAAATTAATCTACTAAATTACATAAATAAGAATATATAAATAGGGTATACTTAAACATAAGACAAACAAATAAAAGGCAATTGTATTTATTTATTTTTTTTTGGGCGGCGTTCGCAGGGCCTGTTTGACGGCGATTCTTGTAGTATCGCCACGCCTAGTTGGCGATAATCGTTTTCTTTTTATTTGGGTATAGGCCAAGGAGTCGGCCGTGGGATCTGGATACAGGCCTCTGCACAACCCGTAAAAACAAAAAAAGGTGGCGACGGGCGGCGGCCGGGCCTGATTTAGCCGGAACAAACTCACTCAGCGAACTTTTAATGAGGACGATGAAAAGATTAAATTCTCCGTTGCAGCCGGTACATTAATTGCGGCCAGTCTGGGATGTAAATTCTCGCTTCTTTTTTTTTGGGCGGAAGATAAATTGCGGCGTGACCTGCCGTTGGTCACCTGTTTGAAACAACACAATTAGTACACAGTCACTTTGATTTTTCACAAAAACTTACGCCGACACAGAGTCACAAAAAGATGAGAAGAAATTGAAAAAAAAGGACACAAAAAGGTTAGAAATAACCTCAGCTTGGCGCGCTTGTTTGCTGCTGCACTTGCGCACTCGTCGCTCAGCTGGCTAGTTTTAAAGCTGCCCACCGCGGTCATTGGCCTTCCCGCCAAAAAAAACGTGGTAAGCCTCTCTCTACTCTGTTCTCTCTTTCCCTCTCTCTGGGTCATATGGTCTCCTTAGAAAAGGCACTGCCAACTGTTTTGCCCTGGCAGTATGCGATGATCAGGGCCGCTTCCCTCGATAAATTTCCCCCAGGGTCGCATTGGTGCCGATAACCGTTTGGGCGGTTCTTCCACCTCGTAGGCGTTGTTTCCCACGGCTCGGACTATGCGACACCTTCGGAATCTCCTGGCGAATTTGGCGTTGAGAGCTTTGCTAAAGTCACTCAGCGCGAAGTTTCGCCTATAAACCTCTTGCCCTGGTACCGCGTGAAATTTGCGCGCCCGTTTGTCGTAGTGTTGTCTGCTACGTTCGTACGCTTTGTGCAGGCCTTGCTTTACCTTTTCATGCACCAACCGGATTTTGTCCTGTGTCCCCAGATCCGAGATCGCGTGTTCGCCCAGGGACCGCAATTTCCGCGCTACTTTATAGCTGGCTCCATTTAGGTACATGTGCTGGCCAAAGACAGCAAAGAACGGTGTTATCCAAGTTGCGCTATGGACAGCATTGCGGATTGCGACTTCTATCTCCGGTAGATAGGCGTCCCACACCCGGTGGTCTTTCTCTAGGTAGGATCGGATCGCCGCTAACACGGCTTAACACTTTCCGTTGCGTTGCTCTGGGGCGAATAAGCTGCCGTCTTCATGTGAGATATTCCATAGGCGTCGACCATGTTCTCAAACCTTTTCGAGATGAATTGCCGGCCGTTGTCCGAATGAATCGTCTCGGGGACGCCGAATTTCGTGCACGAGGAATTCGACAACGTTCTCTGCCGTGGCGTCTCTCATGGCCTTCAGAAATGTAAACTTTGAGAAGTGGTCGACGACTACTACCCAGAAAATCGATGTAGATTTTCTGGAATGGCCGTCCCGTCTTTACCTCGTGCCCTATAGAGACCTGCATCCGGTGATTCGGTGCCTTGGTTTCCTTACAAACCCCACATCTGCTCACGTGTTCGCGCACGTGAACTGCCATGTTGGGCCAGTAGAACTGCCTTCGAAGCAAATGGAGCGTTGTTGCTGCGCCTCCATGAGATGCCTTTGCGTCTACATGGGCCTGCTCGATCAGCGTCGTGCATAGCGACTCTGTCACCCACAATTTCCATGCCGTACCCTCAACTTCGTCCTCAAGCCTCTCAAACCCCATCCGTTTGTACAGGAGTCCGTTTTATACCTGAAGGTCTGGCAAACGATCGCGATTCTTGGTTGCACCAATTCTTGGTACTCTGCAGCCTCAAACGCCACCGTCTGCATCCCTACCAACTGCTCTAGCTCCAGCGAGATTTCGGCCACGCTGCGTGACAAGGTGTCTGCGACGACGTTGTCCGCTCCCTTTCTGTGCTCGATCTGGAAGTCGAAATGTTGTAGGCGCAAGGACCATCTCGCTAGGCGGCCGTCCAGGTCTCGTAATGACATGAGCCATTTGAGATTGGCGTGATCTGTGATTACCGTGAATGGCATCGCATTATACGTAAAAGCGACGCGAAAAATCAGCATGAACCAGTACGGGAGCAGACGTAAGCGCCTCTTTCAACGCTCGCACTGCTTCGGCCGCCTCCTCGCTCAGCTTGAACTTCCCTCTCGTTTTGCCTTTCAAGGTTTCTGTCAACGGCGCCGCTATTTCAGCAAAGTTTCTAATGAACCGGCGGTACCATCCGGCGGTCCCCAAAAAACTACGCACCTCTTTGACCGATCGGGGTTCTGGGATTCGTCGAATCGCTGCTACGCGGTCAGGGTCCGTACGTAAGTTTCCGCCTCCTATGATAAACCCGAGATAGTTGAGACTCTTGAAGCAGAACTTGGATTTTTTTAGCCCGATCGTCAAGTTCGCCTCCCGCAGACTCTGCGCCACCAGTCTCAAATACTTTAGATGCGTCTCAAAATCTGGTGCGATGATCAGAAGATCGTCCAGATATACAAACACATTGGATCTAAGCTGTGTAGGGATTACTTTGTCCATAAGGCGGCACAGTCTCTGAGCTGCGTTACACAGCCCGAAAGGCATCATGGCAAATTGATATAGCGGTCGCCCCGGCACAGTAAAGGCCGTGTACGCTTTGCTACCTTCCTCTAGTTCAATTTGCCAGAACGCGAACTTAAGGTCAACGCTGGAAATGTAGACTGTCTGATCGATCCGCGACAGTATACCCTCAAAGCAAGGAAGCGGATAGGCGTCTTTGACGGTAACCGCGTTGAGCTTGCGAGCATCCAAGCAGAATCGATTTTTATCCGGCCTTCGCACAATTGTAGTGCGGTTACTCCACGGACTATCACTGACTTCGATGACTCCCAACATTTCCCAACATCTTGTCTACCTCGCCCCAGACTACTTCTTGCATCGCGGGAGATAGCGGATAGTGGCGGTCCTTCACCGGTGCCGTCCCTTCGATCAGCTCGATCTTATGTACCTCTAGCGTCGTTTTCCCTAGTCCTACCTTCTCAAAAGCTAGAAACTCGTCCTTCACCGCCTCCAACTGACTCCTCTGTTCCTTTCCCAAGTCCCAGGCCTCCGCGTCTATTACCGGTCCTTTGCCATCCGTGTAGTGCGCAATTTCATTGACTACGCTGGACTCCCTCCTTGTCGGGTCTTTGGATTTGACTGGGCCTACGACGTCAGGGGCTAATTCGAAAACGCGCCAGAAATCGATTCCCAAATAAGCCTGCTGTTCGAGGTATGGGCAAATATAGAACGTCATGTCCTTTTCAACATGCTTATATGCCACTTTTACCCGAATTCGGCCTATAATGGATCGGTCCTCTCCCGAAGCTGTTCGCACCCTTGATACATAGCGTTCAATCGGTAATCCGATTTCTGACAGAAACTCGCGCGAGCCGCGTCCCAAAAGGCTAACCGAGGCGCCTGTGTCCAACAATCCAGCAATATTTTTGCCTTTAATGTTGACCGAACAAGTTGGCAGGCCTGGTGTTATCGGCCACGACGTACCCGCCCTTCCTGCAATGGGCAGATTTAAATATTGTTGCCCATCGCCCAAAAATTGGCATTGGCGGCTAATTTAATCCATGGCTTCGGCAATCCCCCCCTTCCTTACATTTACTCACAAGACATCCTTACTTTACTTTCGAACAAAGTTTAATTGATAACATTCTTATTGAAGATAATAATTCTATATACAAGACGACAATGGCCACTAGATGGCGGTACTTATTTGTAACGGTCGCATTCAAACAAAAGGAATCGCGACTTTAAATTAAACGGAGGTCGATGTTTGCCAATTGGACGATTCAGAAATTACGTCAAAAAGAAATATAATAATTAAATGCCCGAAGAATTTTAGGTGTTTACAGAGACACCACACGCCACCTCGTGTGACCACGCTCCCTATCCTACCCTAGTAGAGCTCTAACAAAGGTATGAAAAATAGAGTGGGGGACAGTTGGGATTGTGAGGGTATTTCTGCCATGCACTTGGGCCAGAAACAGATTTAAAAAAAAAAAAAAGGCAGCAATTAAATTGGCAAAAATCCGAGGTCCGGATTTAAATCTTAAGCATAAATTAAATCATAAATATAAACAAAAATTAATCTACTAAATTACATAAATAAGAATATATAAATAGGGTATACTTAAACATAAGACAAACAAATAACAGCGGCAATTGTATTTTATATTTATTTATTTTTTTGGGGCGGCGTTCGCAGGGCCTGTTTGACGGCGATTCTTGTAGTCTCGCCACGCCTACTTGGCGATAATCGTCTTTCTATTTATTTGGGTATAGGCCAAGGAGTCGGCCGTGGGATACTGGATACAGGCCTCTGCATAACCCGTAAAAACAAAAAAAGGTGGCGACGGGCGTCGGCCGGGCCTGATTTAGCCGGAACAAACTCACTCAGCGAACTTTGAATGAGGATGATGACAGAAGATTAAATTCTCCGTTGCAGCCGGTACATGAATTGCGGCCAGTCTGGGATATAAATTCTCGCTTCTCTTTTCAGGCGGAAGATAAATTGCGGCGTGACCTGCCGTTGGTCACCTGTTTGAAACAACCACAATTAGTACACAGTCACTTTGATTTTTCACAAAAACTTACGCCGACACACAGTCACAAAAAGATGAGAAGAAATTGAAAAAAAAGAAGGAGACAAAAAGGTTAGAAATAACCTCAGCTTGGCGCGCTTGTTTGCTGCTGCACTTGTTTGCTGCTGCACTTTGCTCGTCGCTCAGCTGGCTAGTTTTAAAGCTGCCCACCGCGGTCATTGGCCTTCCCGCCAAAAAACGTGGTGAGCCTCTCTCTACTTTGTGCCTCTCTTTCCCTCTCTCTGAGTCATACGGTCACCTTAGAAAAGGCCCTGCCAACCGTTTGGCCCTGGCAGTATGCGATGATCAGGGCCGCTTCTCTCGATAAATTTCCCCCAGGGTCGCGTTGGTGCCGATAATCGTTGGGGCGCGATGGTCAAATGCAACACCACACGGCAATTTGGAGTTAGGCGTCGGCCTGAACGACCTAATTGCAGTGCGCATTTGCCGGTTCCGTTTGACCGGTTGCCCACTTCTGCGGAACGCCCAACGTAGGCCACACCCACTTCTTCCTGCTACACCCTGAGGTCTTTCGCGTGCACTACACCCAGTGATCGTCCGTTCTCGTCCTCCACCTCGTAGGCGTTGTTTCCAACGGCTCGGACTATGCGACACTTTCGGAATTTTCTAGCGAATTTGGCGTTGAAGGCTTTGCTAAAGTCGCTCAGAGCGAAGTTTCGCCTATAGACCTCTTGCCCTGGTACCGCGTGAAATTTTCGCGCCCGCTTGTCGTACTGTTGTCTGCTACGTTCGTACGCTTTGTGCAGGCCTTGCTTCACCTTCTCATGCACCAACCGGATTTTGTCCTGTGTCCCCAGATCAGAGATCGCGTGTTCGGCCAGGGACCGCAATTTCCGCGCTAGTTTATAGCTGGCTCCATTTAGATACATGTGCTGGCCAAAGACGGCAAAGAACGGTGTTACACCAGTTGCGCTATGGACAGCATTGCGGATTGCGACTTCTATCTCCGGTAGATAGGCGTCCCACTCCCGGTGGTCTTTCTCTAGGTAGGATCGGATCGCTGCTAACACGGTGCGATTAACACGTTCCGCCGCGTTACTCTGAGGGGAATAAGCTGCCGTCTTCATGTGGGATATTCCATAGGCGTCGACCATGGTCTCAAACTTCTTCGAGATGAATTGCCGGCCGTTGTCCGAATGAATCGTCTCTGGGACGCCGAATTTGAAAAATACTTCGTGCACGAGGAATTCGACAACGTTCTCTGCCGTGGCGTCTCTCATGGCCTTCAGAAAGGTAAATTTTGAGAAGTGGTCGACGACTACGAATATCCACGCATGACCCCTCTTCGACCGCGGATACTTTCCCAGGAAGTCGATGTAGATTTTCTGGAATGGCCGTCCCGTCTTTACCTCGTGCCCTATCGAGACCTGCATGCGGTGATTCGGTGCCTTGGTTTCCTTGCAAACCCCACATCTGCTCACGTATTCGCGCACGTGAACTGCCATGTTGGGCCAGTAAAACTGCCTTCGAAGCAAATGGAGCGTTTTCGCTGCGCCTCCATGAGATGCCTTCGCGTCCACATGGGCCTGCTCTATCAGCGTCGTGCATAGCGACTCTGGCACCCACAATTTCCAGGCCGTACCCTCAACTTCGTCCTCAAGCCTCTCAAACCCGATCCGTTTGTACAGGAGTCCGTCTTGTACCTGAAGGTCTGGCAAACGATCGCGATTTTTGGTTGCCTCTTGCACCAATTCTTGGTACTCTGCAGCCTCAAACGCCACCGTCTGCATCCCTACCAACTGCTCTAGCTCCAGCGAGATTTCGGCCACGCTGCGTGACAAGGTGTCAGCGACGACGTTGTCCGCTCCCTTTCTGTGCTCGATCTGGAAGTCGAAATGTTGTAGGCGCAAGGACCATCTCGCTAGGCGGCCGTCCAGGTCTCGTAATGACATGAGCCATTTGAGACTGGCGTGATCTGTGATTACCGTGAATGGCATCATTTCGATGTACGGCCTGAATTTCTGGACGGCTAGTACAGCGGCGAGGCACTCTTTCTCCGTCACCGAGTAGTTGACTTGGTGTTTGTCCATCTTGGCGGAGAAGAACGCTATTGGCCTTTCATTGCCCTCGGCGTCTATTTGGAAGAGGACAGCCCCTACCCCGAAGTGGGATGCATCGCATTGTACGTAAAAGCGACGCGAAAAATCAGCATGGACCAGTACGGGAGCAGACGTAAGCGCCTCTTTCAACGCTCGCACTGCTTCGGCCGCCTCTTCGCTCAGCTTAAACTTCCCTCTCGTTTTGCCTTTCAAGGTTTCGGTCAGGGGTGCCGCTATTTCGGCAAAGTTTCTAATGAACCGGCGGTACCATCCGGCGGTCCCCAAAAAACTACGCACCTCTTTGACCGATCGGGGTTCAGGGATTCGGCGAATCGCTGCTACGCGGTCAGGGTCCGTACGCAAGTTTCCGCCTCCTATGATAAACCCGAGATAGTTGAGACTCTTGAAGCAGAACTTGGATTTTTTCAGCCCGATCGTCAAGTTCGCCTCCCGCAGACTCTGCGCCACCAGTCTTAAATACCTTAGATGTGTCTCAAAATCTGGTGCGATAATCAGAAGATCGTCCAGATATACGAACACATTGGATCTAAGCTGTGTAGGGATTACCTTGTCCATAAGGCGGCACAGTCTCTGAGCTGCGTTACACAGCCCGAAAGGCATCATGGCAAATTGATAGAGCGGTCGCCCCGGCACAGTAAAGGCCGTGTACGCTTTGCTACCTTCCTCTAATTCAATTTGCCAGAACGCGAACTTAAGGTCAACGCTGGAAATGTAGACTGTCTGATCGATCCGCGACAGTATACCCTCAATGCAAGGAAGCGGATAGGCGTCTTTGACGGTAACCGCGTTGAGCTTACGAGCATCCAAGCAGAATCGATTTTTATCCGGCCTTCGCACAATTGTAGTGCGGTTACTCCACGGACTATCACTGACTTCGATGACTCCCAAGGCCAACATCTTGTCTACCTCGCCCCAGACTACTTCTTGCATCGCGGGAGATAGCGGATAGTGGCGGTCTTTCACCGGTGCCGTCCCTTCGATCAGCTCGATCTTATGTACCTCTACACTAGTTTTCCCTAGTCCTACCTTCTCAAAAGCTAGGAACTCGTCCTTCACCGCCTCCAACTGACTTCTCTGTTCCTCTCCCAAGTCCCAGGCCTCCGCATCTATTACCGGTTCTTTGTCGTCCGTGTAGTGCGCAATTTCATCGGCTACGCTGGACTCTCTCCTTGTCGGGTCGTTGGATTTGACTGGGCCTACGACGTCAGGGGCTAGTTCGAAAACGCGCCAGAAATCGATCCCCAAATAAGCCTGCTGTTCTAGGTATGGGCAAATATAGAACGTCATGTCCTTTTCCATATGTTTATATGCCACTTTCACCTGAACTCGGCCTATAATGGATCGATCCTCACCCGAAGCTGTTCGCACCCTTGACACATAGCGTTCAATCGGTAATCCGATTTCTGATAGAAACTCGCGCGAGCCGCGTCCTAAGAGGCTAACCGAGGCGCCTGTGTCCAATAATCCAGCGATATTTTTGCCTTTAATGCTGACATCAGCGAACACTCTCGAATCGGATGTTGCACCTCTTCCGACGGCCTCGACTACTCTCCTTCGTACCAGGCGTCGCCGCATGAATCGCTCGCGTGCTTTTTTGATTTTGCGAGTGACCAGACGCATCCCATCCAGCTGCCGCGCTTCGAAAATTCTGTTCCTAGCTACCCTATACGCCCTTATCCTCTCTTCATAGGGTAGGTGCCTTATGTTGTTGGTCAGCATGCACCCTATATTGGAGTCCGCTTTGTTTTTCACTCCTACTGCTTCGCGGGACCCATTCGTGAACGTGCCTCTCCCACTCTGGTCACGCTCACCCTGCCGTTTCCCGTGCAGTCCGGGCATTTCGGCGCGAAAGTGTCCGGCTTACCGCAGCGGTAGCAGAATATCTTTCGCTGCTCGTTGAGGCAGTCTCGCCAGTCGTGTCCTGGCTGGCCGCAGTTCCAACACCCGGGTCTCAAGCTGGCCGTCTTTACCCTAATCTCCTCTACCTCCGGCTGTACTCTCTGTTCGTCAAGGGGGTCACCTTCCAGTGAGCTGACGTTTGGCTTGCCCTGTCCTGCGTATTTCTGGGGTGCGCCATACGCTATTCGAGTACTACGCAGACCTAAACTCGCCTCGACCTCGTTGCACTCCTCTCGCAGGTGGTCCACTGAGTACACATCCATAGCGTAAATGTAGCGCCCTATGGAGTCCCTCAAGCCCTTTTTTATTAGTTTTATTAATCTCGACTCTGGTAGCGGAGCTTCTAAGCGGGATGCCATCGTTGTCATGGCCTGGATGAAGTCGTTTACCGACTCTCCAGGGAGTTGTTGGCGCTGTCTCAACTCCTGCATACGGTCTACATCGTCCCAGCTACCTCTAAACCTGGCTAACAGAGCCCTGCGGAGATCGGTCCAAGACGTAATCGGACGTTGCCTTACATGGAGCCAGTACCAATCTCTGGCCCGCCCGGTTAGTAACACGTGGAAATTTCGTAACACTTCGTCCCAAGGGCATTGGAATTGCCCTTGGAGATACTCCAGCTTGAAAACGAAGTCTTCCACCGATCCCCGGTCATTCGACCCGTCGAAAGACACCTCCCACTTTTCGATCTTTGCCCAAGGTGGACCTGGTGGTGGTCTAAGAGTCGGACGCCTGTGACTTCCGTAGCCGTGATCGTCCCCATGCTCCCCTCGATTCGTCGCCGGCCTAAAGTCCCCGCTCCGTCTGTTTTCCCGTCGCCCCTCGTCCGGCCCAGTATTGCGCCAATTCCACGCTGGGTCTCCACTAAGACCGCTTGAGGTGTTTGACCTTTCTGGCTTCGGCGGTGGCCTAGGAGCTGTAATGGTGCCCGCACGTTTCTTGGGCACGGCGCCCTGACGTGGCGGTTCAGGCGGCTGAGTCGGCCCAACGCCGTCTTTAGCCACTTCTTCCGTAAACTGATTACGGCTAGCGGTTTGGGTGGGCCTGACTAAGTCATTGATGGCTTTCATCATTTCCTGGAACCCCAGTCGGATTTCTTCTCTAAATGCTTGCGCAATACCCGCTTCGGTTGACTGCCGATAAGTCTCATGGGCTTGGAAGAGGGCAACGTTAATGGCGGACGCGATATCTGATTCTATAGCTACTCGAGGCTCTGTCGGGACGTTTCTCTCCTCCGCCAGAGTGTCGAAGTCCATGGCTGCTGGATTCAAGTCGCCTGGCAGCGGTGCCGATGGCCTTACTGGCGTCCTCGCTAGGTTTATGCCCCTCACTGCTCGTGCCCCTCCTTCTTCCCACGAGTCTTCTCGTGCGGCACTGTTTGCACGCGAGCGCAGCGGATACGAGTGGGCGGCGTCGGCCCCCGAATTTTCCCTTCCCGTCATGGCTATAAGTAGCTCTACTAACTCTTAATTTAACTAGGTAATTTGAATTATGTATGTTTGCCTAATTTCAAAGATAGTTTATAGATAATAAGCAACAGATAGAAAATAATAGATAATGAATAGTAGGCAACAGGTAATGACCAACAACAATACAATATTTCGAACACTAACACAATCATATATTGTAAGGGGGAGTCACCGCTTGCCGGAATCAGCCATCATTCCAACCTACGTCATTTACCAACTCGTTGCGATCAACCCTGAAACTTTTAAATACACAAACTAATTTATTTGAGGTCAACTGGTTTAATCGTCAGCCGCGCTGACGATCCCCAGTTAGCATCTCTCCTGTTGGCACGTTTCTAGTCCAGTTTGTTTGCCGGCTCGACAACCATCGGCAGGATGCGGCGCGTGATTACAATTTAACTGTATCACGGGTCACCCTACCGCGATGGCTATCTCCGCCGACACCCAAATTGGCAGAAACACACACATAACTAAATAACAAAAAAAAATTACAGACTACTACGTGCTTTTATCCCCTGCTCGGATCTGACTGTTGTCAACGTCAAGATTGTCGCTTCTCTTCTTGTGCCCAGTAGCGAACTGCACTTCTTTCAAAAGAGTGAGTGACATACCGGCACCTCGACAATCTTGATCCGACTCAAATTCGTATCCTCGGTGCAATGGTCCTGTGCCATTTCGACCAGACCAGTCACCTGAGGCCTACAAAAAAAAACATTCGGACATTCTCAAAACACGAAGAACAACGCTTCCGGGTACTCTCAAAGTCGTCCTACGCCGCGCAATTACACAAAAAAAACTATTTTTGGTTGTAAGCCGCGGTTTCAACCGGCCCACAGAGTAGCCGTCTGCTTCGCGAGGCATCGCCGTGTCGGATCTTTTATTTTTATTTTTTTCTTAAAACACCTCCCGCTCAACGCTGACCGCTGAAAACCGCCTCACCGAGCACGGCTAACGCGGTCCTGAGGTTTTCAAAAGATTGGGCGCCATATTTGTAACACGTCTGTTTGGATTCGGTGGGCAACCACGGCTAGCTCAGTGTACCCAGGGGTGGGTAACCTCAACCCGGCCCTTAGACGGTACAAAAAAAATTCCCTACACAAACAGCCTACACTCACAACTACATACAATACATAAGCAATCGACCGAACAAGTTGGCAGGCCTGGTGTTATCGGCCACGACGTACCCGCCCTTCCTGCAATGGGCAGATTTAAATATTGTTGCCCATCGCCCAATAATTGGCATTGGCGGCTAATTTAATCCATGGCTTCGGCAATCCCCCCCTTCCTTACATTTACTCACAAGACATCCTTACTTTACTTTCGAACAAAGTTTAATTGATAACATTCTTATTGAAGATAATAATTCTATATACAAGCGACAATGGCCACTAGATGGCGGTACTTATTCGTAACGGTCGCATTCAAACAAAAGGAATCGCGACTTTAAATTAAACGGAGATCGATATTTGCCAATTGGACGATTCAGAAATTACGTCAAAAAGGAATGTAATAGTTAAATGCCCGAAGAATTTTAGGTGTTTACAGAGACACCACACTCCACCTCGTGTGACCGCGCTCCCTATCCTACCCTAGTAGAGCTCTAACGAAGGTATGAAAAATAGAGGGGGGGGACAGTTGGGATTGTGAGGGTATTTCTGCCACGCACTTGGGCCAGAAACAGATTTAAAAAAAAACAAGTAAGAACGTTGCAGTCGGGCGTTACCGACTGCGTTATACTCGTTCACGTTCGTAAATATTGCTATTTTAAAAAATTTCCGTATTTTGCAATTTGTGTGTTGCTGGGGGTGGGGGAGAGTGGGGAGTGCGGGTGGGGGTGGTCGTCGGCAACATTTTGTTCCTCTCTTTAAAGGAGGTGACCAGCTATCTACCCACCAAATGTGGTAACTCTAGCTTAAAAACTCTGGGAGATATAGGCATTTCCGGCGGAGCGGGGGCGTTTGGGGCGTTATAGTGGGCGTGGCCGGGATGTCAAGTGTGCAATCTTTGGGGGAGGTCAGCAGCTATCTTCATATTCAATTTGGTGCCTCTGGCTTTAAAACTGTACGAGATATAGATTTTCGCGGATTGCGTGGGCGGAAGGGGAGGGGGGGGGGGGGATACTGCCCGCAAATATTTTTCTGTAACTTCTGGGGGAGCTTCCCACTAATATATATCCCGAATTATGTGACTGTAGTTTAAAAACTCTGAGAGATATAGGCATTTTCGATTTTTTAGTGAGGGGGCGTTGGGCGTTCTATAGGGCGTGGGCGGTATATGAAGGGCGCAATTTGTGGGGCAGGACACCAGCTATCTACATACCAAATTTGGTGGCTCTATCGCTTAAATTGTGGGACTTATACACGTGTTATCGATTGGAACTGCCATATATAACGTGTTTTGCGATTACCAGGGCGGGAGGGGGCGTGGCCAAAAATTTTTTCCTGTGATGTATGGAGGAGCATTCTGGTAATATATCTCCCAAATTTGGTGACTCTAGCTTAAAAATTGTTGGGGATATAGCCATTTCCGATTTTTCAAGGCGGGGGCGCTGGAGGGCGTTCTAGTGGGCGTGGCCGGGATATCAAAAGGTCAATCTGTGGGGGAGGTCACCAGCTATATACATACCAAGTTTGGTGACTCTAGCTTTAAAATTGTGCAAATATGCAACACTTATCGATTTGACCTTTCAGGTTTATCGGTTTTCGCGATTATGGGGGCGGGAGAGGGTGTGGCCAAAAAACTTTTTTTTAATATTTGGGGGAGCATTCCTGCAATGTATATGCAAAATTTGGTGACTCTAGCTCAAAAACTGTGGGAGATATATGCATATCCGATTTTTGAGAGCGGGGGCGCTGGGGGGCGTTATAGTGGGCGTAGCCGGGATATCAAGGTCGCAATCTTTTTGGGAGGTCACCAGCTATATACATACCAAGTTTGGTGACTCTAGCTTTAAAATTGTGGACTTTAGCAATATGCGATTTTAGGTGTTATCGGTTTGCCACGCCCCCAGTGGGCGGAGCTCAAAATCCTTAACATTTTATCTGACGCGGGTACACACGAGTATATATCCAAAATTTCAAGTCTCTAGCTTCAATGGCGGCGAAAATAATTGCGTTCATACGGTCAGACGGACAGACGGACGGACGGACAGCAAGACGGACATTGCACAAAACCAATATACTCTTTTCACTTCGTGAACGAGTATAAAAAGAGCAATTAAAAGGGTATACTTAAACATAAGACAAACAAACAACAGCGGCAATTGTATTTATTTTTTTCTTGGCGGCGTTCGCAGGGCCTGTTTGATGGCGATTCTTGTAGTCTCGCCACGCCTAGTTGGCGATAATCGTATTCTTATTTATTTGGGTATAGGCCAAGGAGTCGGCCGTGGGATACTGGATACAGGCCTCTGCACAACCCGTAAAAACAAAAAAAAAGGTGGCGACGGGCGGCGGCCGGGCCTGATTTAGCCGGAACAAACTCACTCAGCGAACTTTTAATGAGGACGATGAAAAGATTAAATTCTCCGTTGCAGCCGGTACATGAATTGCGGCCAGTCTGGGATATAAATTCTCGCTTCTCTTTTAAGGCGGAAGATAAATTGCGGCGTGACCTGCCGTTGGCCACCTGTTTGAAACAACACAATTAGTACACAGTCACTTTGATTTTTCACAAAAACTTACGCCGACACACAGTCACAAAGAGACGAGAAGAAATTGAAAAAAAAGAAGGAGGCAAAAAGGTTAGAAATAACCTCAGCTTGGCGCGCTTGTTTGCTGCTGCACTTTTGCTGCTGCACTTGCGCACTCGTCGCTCAGCTGGCTAGTTTTAAAGCTGCCCACCGCGGTCATTGGCCTTCCCGCCAAAAAAACGTGGTGAGCCTCTCTCTACTCTGTTCTCTCTTTCCCTCTCTCTGGGTCATATGGTCACCTTAGAAAAGGCCCTGCCAACTGTTTTGCCCTGGCAGTATGCGATGATCAGGGCCGCTTCCCTCGATAAATTTCCCCCAGGGTCGCATTGGTGCCGATAACCGTTTGGGCGCGATAGTCAAATGCAACACCACACGGCAATTTGGAGTTAGGCGTCGGCCTGAACGACCTAATTGCCGTGCGCATTTACTGGTTCCGTTTGACCGGTTGCCCACTTCTGCGGAACGCCCAACGTAGGCCACACCCACTTCTTCCTGCTACACCCTAAGGTCTTTCGCGTGCACTACACCCAGTGATCGTTCGTTCTCGTCTTCCACCTCGTAGGCGTTGTTTCCCACGGCTCGGACTATGCGACACCTTCGGAATCTCCTGGCGAATTTGGCGTTGAAGGCTTTGCTAAAGTCACTCAGCGCGAAGTTTCGCCTATAAACCTCTTGCCCTGGTACCGCGTGAAATTTGCGCGCCCGTTTGTCGTAGTGTTGTCTGCTACGTTCGTACGCTTTGTGCAGGCCTTGCTTTACCTTTTCATGCACCAACCGGATTTTGTCCTGTGTCCCCAGATCCGAGATCGCGTGTTCGCCCAGGGACCGCAATTTCCGCGCTACTTTATAGCTGGCTCCATTTAGGTACATGTGCTGGCCAAAGACAGCAAAGAACGGTGTTATCCCAGTTGCGCTATGGACAGCATTGCGGATTGCGACTTCTATCTCCGGTAGATAGGCGTCCCACTCCCGGTGGTCTTTCTCTAGGTAGGATCGGATCGCCGCTAACACGGTGCGATTAACACGTTCCGCTGCGTTGCTCTGGGGGGAATAAGCTGCCGTCTTCATGTGAGATATTCCATAGGCGTCGACCATGTTCTCAAACCTTTTCGAGATGAATTGCCGGCCGTTGTCCGAATGAATCGTCTCGGGGACGCCGAATTTAAAAAATACTTCGTGCACGAGGAATTCGACAACGTTCTCTGCCGTGGCGTCTCTCATGGCCTTCAGAAATGTAAACTTTGAGAAGTGGTCGACGACTACGAATATCCTCTTCGACCGCGGATACTTTCCCAGAAAATCGATGTAGATTTTCTGGAATGGCCGTCCCGTCTTTACCTCGTGCCCTATAGAGACCTGCATCCGGTGATTCGGTACCTTGGTTTCCTTACAAACCCCACATCTGCTCACGTATTCGCGCACGTGAACTGCCATGTTGGGCCAGTAGAACTGCCTTCGAAGCAAATGGAGCGTTGTTGCTGCGCCTCCATGAGATGCCTTTGCGTCCACATGGGCCTGCTCGATCAGCGTCGTGCATAGCGACTCTGGCACCCACAATTTCCATGCCGTACCCTCAACTTCGTCCTCAAGCCTTTCAAACCCCATCCGTTTGTACAGGAGTCCGTCTTATACCTGAAGGTCTGGCAAACGATCGCGATTCTTGGTTGCCTCTTGCACCAATTCTTGGTACTCTGCAGCCTCAAACGCCACCGTCTGCATCCCTACCAACTGCTCTAGCTCCAGCGAGATTTCGGCCACGCTGCGTGACAAGGTGTCTGCGACGACGTTGTCCGCTCCCTTTCTGTGCTCGATCTGGAAGTCGAAATGTTGTAGGCGCAAGGACCATCTCGCTAGGCGGCCGTCCAGGTCTCGTAATGACATGAGCCATTTGAGATTGGCGTGATCTGTGATTACCGTGAATGGCATCATTTCGATGGCCTGAATTTCTGGACGGCTAGCACTGCGGCGAGGCACTCTTTCTCCGTCACCGAGTAGTTAACTTGGTGTTTGTCCATCTTGGCGGAGAAGAACGCTATCGGCCTTTCATTGCCCTCGGCGTCTATTTGAAAGAGGACGGCCCCTACTCCGAAGTGGGATGCATCGCATTGTACGTAAAAGCGACGCGAAAAATCAGCATGAACCAGTACGGGAGCAGACGTAAGCGCCTCTTTCAACGCTCGCACTGCTTCGGCCGCCTCTTCGCTCAGCTTGAACTTCCCTCTCGTTTTGCCTTTCAAGGTTTCTGTCAACGGCGCCGCTATTTCAGCAGAGTTTCTAATGAACCGGCGGTACCATCCGGCGGTCCCCAAAAAACTACGCACCTCTTTGACCGATCGGGGTTCTGGGATTCGACGAATCGCTGCTACGCGGTCAGGGTCCGTACGTAAGTTTCCGCCTCCTATGATAAACCCGAGATAGTTGAGACTCTTGAAGCAGAACTTGGATTTTTTTAGCCCGATCGTCAAGTTCGCCTCCCGCAGACTCTGCGCCACCAGTCTCAAATACTTTAGATGCGTCTCAAAATCTGGTGCGATGATCAGAAGATCGTCCAGATATACAAACACATTGGATCTAAGCTGTGTAGGGATTACTTTGTCCATAAGGCGGCACAGTCTCTGAGCTGCGTTACACAGCCCGAAAGGCATCATGGCAAATTGATATAGCGGTCGCCCCGGCACAGTAAAGGCCGTGTACGCTTTGCTACCTTCCTCTAGTTCAATTTGCCAGAACGCGAACTTAAGGTCAACGCTGGAAATGTAGACTGTCTGATCGATCCGCGACAGTATACCCTCAATGCAAGGAAGCGGATAGGCGTCTTTGACGGTAACCGCGTTGAGCTTGCGAGCATCCAAGCAGAATCGATTTTTATCCGGCCTTCGCACAATTGTAGTGCGGTTACTCCACGGACTATCACTGACTTCGATGACTCCCAAGGCCAACATCTTGTCTACCTCGCCCCAGACTACTTCTTGCATCGCGGGAGATAGCGGATAGTGGCGGTCCTTCACCGGTGCCGTCCCTTCGATCAGCTCGATCTTATGTACCTCTAGCGTCGTTTTCCCTAGTCCTACCTTCTCAAAAGCTAGAAACTCGTCCTTCACCGCCTCCAACTGACTCCTCTGTTCCTTTCCCAAGTCCCAGGCCTCCGCGTCTATTACCGGTCCTTTGCCATCCGTGTAGTGCGCAATTTCATTGACTACGCTGGACTCCCTCCTTGTCGGGTCTTTGGATTTGACTGGGCCTACGACGTCAGGGGCTAATTCGAAAACGCGCCAGAAATCGATTCCCAAATAAGCCTGCTGTTCGAGGTATGGGCAAATATAGAACGTCATGTCCTTTTCAACATGCTTATATGCCACTTTTACCCGAATTCGGCCTATAATGGATCGGTCCTCTCCCGAAGCTGTTCGCACCCTTGATACATAGCGTTCAATCGGTAATCCGATTTCTGACAGAAACTCGCGCGAGCCGCGTCCCAAAAGGCTAACCGAGGCGCCTGTGTCCAACAATCCAGCAATATTTTTGCCTTTAATGTTGACCGAACAAGTTGGCAGGCCTGGTGTTATCGGCCACGACGTACCCGCCCTTCCTGCAATGGGCAGATTTAAATATTGTTGCCCATCGCCCAAAAATTGGCATTGGCGGCTAATTTAATCCATGGCTTCGGCAATCCCCCCCTTCCTTACATTTACTCACAAGACATCCTTACTTTACTTTCGAACAAAGTTTAATTGATAACATTCTTATTGAAGATAATAATTCTATATACAAGACGACAATGGCCACTAGATGGCGGTACTTATGTGTAACGGTCGCATTCAAACACAAGGAATCGCGACTTTAAATTAAACGGAGGTCGATGTTTTGCCAATTGGACGGTTCAGAAATTACGTCAAAAAGAAATATAATAATTAAATGCCCGAAGAATTTTAGGTGATTACAGAGACACCACACGCCACCTCGTGTGACCACGCTCCCTATCCTACCCTAGTAGAGCTCTAACAAAAGGTATGAAAAATAGAGTGGGGGACAGTTGGGATTCTGAGGGTATTTCTGCCATGCACTTGGGCCAGAAACAGATTTAAAAAAAAAAAGAGCAATTAAATTGGCAAAAATCCGAGGTCCGGATTTAAATCTTAAGCATAAATTAAATCATAAATATAAACAAAAATTAATCTACTAAATTACATAAATAAGAATATATAAATAGGGTATACTTAAACATAAGACAAACAAATAAAAGGCAATTGTATTTATTAATTTTTTTTTTGGGCGGCGTTCGCAGGGCCTGTTTGACGGCGATTCTTGTAGTATCGCCACGCCTAGTTGGCGATAATCGTTTTCTTTTTATTTGGGTATAGGCCAAGGAGTCGGCCGTGAGTTCTGGATACAGGCCTCTGCACAACCCGTAAAAACAAAAAAAGGTGGCGACGGGCGGCGGCCGGGCCTGATTTAGCCGGAACAAACTCACTCAGCGAACTTTTAATGAGGACGATGAAAAGATTAAATTCTCCGTTGCAGCCGGTACATTAATTGCGGCCAGTCTGGGATGTAAATTCTCGCTTCTTTTTTTTTGGGCGGAAGATAAATTGCGGCGTGACCTGCCGTTGGTCACCTGTTTGAAACAACACAATTAGTACACAGTCACTTTGATTTTTCACAAAAACTTACGCCGACACAGAGTCACAAAAAGATGAGAAGGAATTGAAAAAAAAGGAGACAAAAAGGTTAGAAATAACCTCAGCTTGGCGCGCTTGTTTGCTGCTGCACTTTTTTGCTGCTGCACTTGCGCACTCGTCGCTCAGCTGGCTAGTTTTAAAGCTGCCCACCGCGGTCATTGGCCTTCCCGCCAAAAAAACGTGGTGAGCCTCTCTCTACTCTGTTCTCTCTTTCCCTCTCTCTGGGTCATATGGTCACCTTAGAAAAGGCCCTGCCAACTGTTTTGCCCTGGCAGTATGCGATGATCAGGGCGGCTTCCCTCGATAAATTTCCCCCAGGGTCGCATTGGTGCCGATAACCGTTTGGGCGCGATAGTCAAATGCAACAGTAATAATTATTATTTTAATAATAATAAAACCGATAATAATTTTTTACTTTTTATGCGGGTATAAATATCGAAGATGTACAACTCAAAATCAAAGCGATATTTGAACCGATTATTAATCGCATATTCTATTGAAAATTCGAACACTAATTGGCCGCGTTAACTTAAATAATAAAGTTATAATTTAAAATGTTTTCAAAAAGAATATGTGGTGGAAGCAGGCTACACAATTGCTTTAGAGCGCCAAACACATGCAACGCAACCGGCATTACAGTTTCCATCGTCCGAGTCTCGTCCGTTCGCTTTAATACAATTTAATCAGTCTGTTTCATCCATTTATGTTCCGTCTAATTCAAATTCACCTTCAACTGCATCACTAATGTGTTCAAGTGATTTATTAGCTTCCACGGCATCCGTGAATGGTATGTAAAATTAATCTTTTTAAATGTTTTCCATAATTTTTTTCATTAAATTCTTCTTCTTTTTTATCAAGTCAAAAAATTATCACCGATTTTGTTCGGCGTCCATCTGCCAATTGGAAAATTAGACAATGCCTAAAAATTATCGCAAAAGGCAACCACGCCTTAAGAGTTGCTGCAGAGGCTGAGTTTCGTCAACTAATTGAATTAGTAACTCGTTGTCCAGGCTATATGGCTCCAACGCGGATCTCCATATCAAATACATTGATGCCAGCAGTATATGCCGAAATTAAACATAAAGTTCAAGGCGAGTTGCACTCCGCAAATGCAGTGTACGTGACCACAGATGCGTGGACCTTTCGGTTTACCGAGAAATATATTGCGGTAAAGGCTCGGACTTTGACATGCATAGAAAGTGCGGAAAGGCACACAAAAGAAAATGAATGCAATTTTTTAGCAGGGATATTCACGGAGTGGAACATTGCGAATAAATAACAGCTGTGGTGTCTAACAATGGTGCCAATATAGTCGGTCCTGTGAGGCTTGGACAGTGGCGCTCGTTGTTTAGAAAGCTCAGAAGCTACTAGCTGGAACTCAACATATGAAATGTTTGAGCGGCTTTCAACCACAATGGATACATTAGCAATAGTGTTGCCATATTTAAAGCATGAGCTCTGTCTTTTGTCAGCAGACTCGGTTTTAATAAGCAAAGTTTTGCCGATTCTTCTGCCATTTAACAAGATAACGGTCGAAGTGTCTTCTGAGAAGTACGTTGCTCTATCGAAGATAATGTACACTTTTTTTTGGATGATAAATATTTATTTAAATCCTTTTCATACACTTTAGCAGGTTTTATTATAAACTAAAATTTTGCATGGACTTATTCCAAAATCTGCAGGTGCTTCAACTGACGTGGATCGGACTGTTCTCACATTACATAATGAGATGGCCTCACGGTTTAGAGAGTTAGAAAAAAAAACACTTTACACCGAGAGTGCTATATTAGATCCTTGTTTTAAATCTCGTGGCTACTAAAATGAGGATAATCGCTAAAGAGCTTTTAAAAAGCAGATTGCCGACAGTAATGCCTGAGCAAACGGACGAAACTGGTTCGGTAGAGCCCGAAGTCTACAATCAGAGTTTCAAGAGAAACTTTTAGGTGGCATACGACAAAGAGTTCCAGGCGATCATAAGGTCAACAAATAGCTTCGTTACCTCCCAAAGGGAACTTGACAAGTATATAAGCGAGAAATATATTGACTGAAAAGCTGATCCTTTAAAAAGGTGGTACAAAAGGATCCACGCCTGTACGTAAATATGCAAAAGCGACTATGCATTGTCGCCATTTCAGTTCCATGTGAGAGAATCTTTTCTTTAGCTGGCCAAATTGTAAGCGATAGAAGAAGCTCGTTGCTACCTGACAAGGTGAATCAGTTAACATTTGTACACAACAATATGGAATAGGTAAGCTGTTTTTGATTTTCCATTGACAACAAAAACTGAATATTGGCTTTCTACATTTTTCTAGTTTTTGTTGTAAAATTACCTGACCGTTCTGCGTTATATGATAGTACTTTTTTTGTTATATAATTTTCTTAAATATCTTAATAAATTAATCAATTAAGTATGTAGAAATAATAAATTTTTTGGTTTCCTTTTGTTATTTAATTTGTTATTGTCTTAAATAAAATTTAAATTTGGCGCAAAATAATACAATTACTGGATCATTGATAATCAATAAATAAATAATAAATAAAAGTTTTGGCATATTTGACATATTATACGTGCTGCAATAATGCTCTTTATTCCATTTATTGAAACACAATCTATGTAATATCTGAAGTTTAAGCAAAACAAACAGAACGAACGATATTGAAACTCACACGAACGAAGTGAACTATATTAGGACTCGAATGAACGAAATGAACTAACTCAACGATTAGTTCGTTCAGTAAAAATTCAACGACTGAACTTACTCTTTAAATGGATCTACAATGTACAACTCTACTGGGAAGTGCCACACAGAGCGAAGATAACGCTCGAACACCCTGTGGCTCGCCTCTGCAGCGTCGGTGGGACAGGCAGTGGGAAGCATCTCCGACCCTATAAATTAGATATATTCTTGATCAGCATCAAAAGCCGAGTCGATTAAGCCATGTCGGCCTGTCTGCATGTCTGTATGTCTGTGTGTCATGTCTGTCGATTCCGATTTCAGAGACTACAAAAGTTAGAAAACTGACCCTTATTCGGTATTTAAAGACCATACGCAGATAAAGTTTATTTTAAGACATCGATAGCTCTTTCCGTTTTCCTATTACCGATATTTGTTGCGTATACGCAGATTTCAAATATTTCAGGATTTTGATACCTCTTTCCAATCGCCCCCAATATAATTAGAACTAAAAAAAAAAGGAAAATCAAATACTTCAGACTTGCAAATTGGTTTGAACATACTTTGCAATTTTCTTAATAGCTTTTGAAAACTTCTTAATCTCATACATTTAGTTTGGAAAAAAAAGGATTTCGTTTTTATATTGGGGGCAAGCGCAGCTACCGAGTGCATATATGTACGTGAATTTGTGTGTGTACGCATGAACGCACACGGGTTGAAATAAATATAAAGGCAGATGGCGGGGCTCAGGGTATCTCCTATTCGGGCGGCCCCACCTAGAGCCTTCTTAATTTTTTTTTTTATATATTGCCTCCCTCGTGGCTTGCAAATTGCGTGTGTCACTTGTTTTCACTTTTCGTGTCCGTGACTTTTTCACTCCGCGAGTAGGCGTTGTCATGTTTAGTATCCCCTTTGAGCGTATGGGCCATGCTCGCTACCGTAAGCGGTCGTTGCGGCGTTCGGAGCTTATGAGCGAGTACAGCTTTGAGCGCACGTTCCTGAACTGGTCGTTGTCGTTTCTGGTTCCCTTCGCTTATATGTGCGTGGTCGAAGCTTTTGCTTTAGCAGAAGAAGAGTAATGCTATTTGGCTCCATACGGCATGCTTGATTTTTTAAAGGGCATTGAATGTCATCAAGCGGCCCGAAATGTGTGCTTTCACGTACTTGGACGATATAATCGTGGTAGAAGACACCACGTAGTAACAGTTTGCCAGCTTGAGAGAAGGCTTTCGATGGTTGCAAACGGCCAAGCAGAAGGCAAATCGGATGAAGTGTTTCTCTTCAGAAAAAGCTGGTTTGCTTAGGGCATGTGATAAACGGTGAAGTTGGTGGGACTGCTTTGGAATATCGTTGTGGTACAGGCGATTTGTCCCAAGCGCATTATCTAGGCAACCAATGGAGACTTTTTAACAACTCGTGGAGGAACAGCCTCCGTGTAAATGGATAGCCAATATGCTTGGCCGCACAGCACAATACCCGAAAAAATTCGCGGATTACGGAGTAATAAATGGTCAGTTCTGTCGACACCTGGTCATAGTGTTGATGACGAAGATTGCATACCGCGGAAACTATGTTCCCTAACCACAGCCAGAAGAGAGGCATACAAGACTGTCATGACGCAGCTACGGCGGATCATCAAAAAGTAATGAAGGCTATTTCTCGGCTTGCTAAGCTCCCAAGTATGTTAAGTGCTGCGGGACGCGTCGAAAATGGGAACACCGTCCTTCATATATTCGATGATGCATTTACCAATTGGGTATTAATACCATTGCATAGGGCAATAGCGGTCAGTAAAAAAAGCTTTCAGGCAAAGGATACTAAGAATGTTTCGTGAGTGATAATGGGATGCCACTCACCAGCCGGATATTAAAAGCCTACCTCCGTACTGCAAATGCCATCGTAGCTCGCCAAGTGAACTTTCACCGGATATATTGCCCCCATTACCTCAAATGTTGCCGACTCCAACGGATATTTGCCGGCTATCACAAAGCAATGTGAAGAGGCTTGCTTGCCTACCGCTCTAAATGTCTATAGGATCTGCGAATATTCAGCAGAACCCCGAGGATAAGTCGAACCGGCCTATAGAAATTTTTGACACCGCACACAAAATCTACCGCGAATGTCTCACGCTTAAAGTTGTTTTATTAATAATTTTTAAAATCTATTTTTTTTTAGCTTTTCTTCAGAGGGAGCCTGCAATTTTTGATCATGACTCGAGGAATGCATATTAGATATCTTAAAACAAGTCATAAATATTTTTATATTTCAACCATTGCTTTAAGTCGATTTAGCCATGTCCGTCTGTCTGTCTGTCTGTCTGTCCGTCTGTATGAACGCGTCGATTTCAGAGACTACAAAAGCTAGAAAGCTGATCTTGGTCTCAATCGGTTTGTATATACCATACGCAGATCAAGTTTATTTCAAAACATCGATAACTCTTTCCGTTTTCTTATTATCGATATTTATCGCTTTTTTGACTCGGTTTTTAAGCATAACTCCCAAACTATAAAAGCTAGAGCCACCAAATTTATTTTTTTATGTTCGCGTAAAACATACGAAGAATTTAAGCCCTTCAGGTTTTGGATACCTCCCCCCAATCGCCCCCAATATCGATAAAACCAAAAAAACACAAATCAAATACTACACACGTGCAAATTGGTTTGTACATACATATCGATGATCTGAATAAGTCCTGAAAATTTCATAACGATCGTACATTTAGTTTACGAGCAAATCAAGAATCTATTTTCAGTAGTGGGGGCAAAGCGCAGCTGCTTGGCAATTTCTGTGTACATGTGCACGCATACATATGCACGTCCAGAAAGTCTTGCGTTTTCCTAGGAATTTTTTTAGGCAACGGTTAAATTGAATTTTAACACAACGAAGTGAAGTAAGAGCGTGGTCCAGTGGGTAAGAGTTGTGCCGCGTAACGCGGAGGTCCGGGTTCGAATTCAGCGATGGTATGGTAGAGCAATGATGAATTGTTTTATTTTTTTATTTATTTATAATTATTATTTTTATTAATTTGTATCGTTTTAATGACAACTTTTTTATATATTACTATTAATTATAGATTTTATATATATTTTTAAATTAAGAAAATTATGATTCTTAACATATTTTTTCGTTTGTTTGACTTTGAAATTGGAGGAAAGGTCAAAAAACAATTTATGTCTCTTCTGTGCCCATGTATTTACATAATGTCATTAATTAGGTGTCGTTTAAGATATTAGTCAATGAAGTGAAAAATAAGAAGGTTATGGAAAAAATGTTGAAGCTAGACACCTTTTTGCCACATTTTTGAGTTTAATTCCAAAGAAATACTTCGAAACCTTTCGAAAAGGTATATTGTCAGTGAATATTTTTCATAAGTAGCATATTCACGGACAGCTCGAAAAGGGACTCGGGAGTCGATGCAGCCGTAAACTGTGCAGAGCCAAAACTAAGCCTGCCTGACAAACTGCATGATCCCCGCAGCATATTTCAAGCAGAAGTATCCACCATACGGAAGGCTTCAAAGGTAGCCAAATATTTTCATTAACAGCCAAGCAGCAATAAAATCCTTGCAAGCATCTGGTCAAAAATAAAAAAAATTTTTATACAACGAAAAAAATAAAAATTTCACAACATTGGAAAATGCAAGAATAAATTCTGCATTTGTCTTAAAAACGATACATATTAATAATAATAAGGAATAAAGTCCCTACGCGTCCTCAAACGGGCGACCCCTCAGCTTTAACTGCACAACTGTTACCGACGGAACCACACTACCAATTAATTTTGCTGTAATAAAATTCAACTTAAAAATTGCTCGTAAACTTAAAATATCATCGCTATAAAATTTGATGGACTTTAAAAGATCATTTAAAAATCAATTTGCAAGTCTGTAGCATTTGATTTTGAATTTTTTGGTTGTATCGATACCTGAAACTTTTAAAATCTGAGTAGAATTTATGCTTGAAAACCAAGTCAAAAAATCGATAAGCATCGACAATAAGAAAATGGAAAGCATTATCGATGATTTGAAATAAACTCGAATAAGTACAATATCAGCTTTCTAGGCATTGTAGTCTCTAAAATCGACGCGTTCATTCATACAGACGGACAGGGCTGCTTTGGCTCGGCTTCTGATGATAATCCAAACTATATATACTTTCCGAGGTCGGAAACGGCCACACTCCAAATACGCTACAAGCATATGTCAATAGCGCACGAATACTATAGCACTTTTAAAGACCCCTAACATCTATTAAATTCGTCAACATTAAAAACGTATATTAATAAATAATGCGTTGTCAACAAATGCATATTTGGACAGTAGGAGGATTGACAATAGAATGTTAGACGAATTCCTCAGAGATAGCATCATTCAGCCCGGTGGTGATATGCTTTGGCAGTCATATTGGTGAAGAAAAAAAACGGAATAATAAGAATGTGCATAAATTTCAGAGAGTTGAACAAAAGCATGTTAAAAGACAAATATTCTTTGCCTTTAAAGACG
The DNA here is from genome assembly GCA_035043915.1 of Drosophila paramelanica. NCBI lineage: Eukaryota > Metazoa > Arthropoda > Insecta > Diptera > Drosophilidae > Drosophila > Drosophila paramelanica. Next base: position 359,454 of record JAWNMO010000681.1, read on the forward strand.
ACTTTTTAAATCGGCTTGTATGTAAAACCAAAGACAATATAAATACTAAGATGAGTAACGCAGTACGCCGAAATGCTACAGGACAGCTTGATCTTTTGCAAAATTGAGAACGAAAACGAAATCGGTGCACTTGCGCTCTCATAATTTCAATAGCGTACAATTCTAAAAATAGAACGCGCTCTTAGCTTGGCATGCTAAGTGCCGTGAGAGCATTTATGTTTGTATTGTATTTTATCGACTGATAATCTCAGGATTTTTTGTTTTAATTTTTGGTTTTTTTTTTGCATACAGCAAATTCTCAGAAATTCTGCTTCTGGTACTATTTTAGCGTTTTTGTATTTTTGTGGTACCTTAGGCAAATTTCAGCTGGGGACTGTGAAGGCTTCCTTTTTCGTGGCGGCGATCTAAGGCTTTTCATAAACATTGTTTTGTCGATGCAACTATTGCCAATCAGGTTCCAATCTGGAATTGGATACCTTTTTTTCACATATTCTGATGAAAAATGGTTTTGGCACAAAAATAAAGCCGAAGAGTTCGCTACAAAATCTTCCCTAAAATTGAATTTTTCAGCCCATTGCAATAAAAGTGATGGTTTCCTTTCTGGAAACTTTAATAATCCTTTGGCAGGAAAGGCACGTCTAGATTTTTGGCAGTGCGGCAGGCTGCACTTTTTGCCACTAAACTGGCGTCTTTTTATACCCTGAACCCATTGAAAATAGGTAAAAAATGGTATAATGGTTTTGTGCAAATGTATGTAACAGGCAGAAGGAAGCATCTCCGACCCCATAAAGTATATATATTCTTGATCAGCATCACTAGCCGAGTCGATTTAGCCATGTCCGTCTGTCTGTCTGTCCGTCTGTCTGTCTGTCCGTCTGTCTGTCTGTCTGTATGAACGCGTCGATTTCAGAGACTACAAAAGCTAGAAAGCTGATCTTGGTCTCATCCGGTTCGTATATACCATACGCAGATCAAGTTTATTTCAAAACATCGATAACTCCTTCCGTTTTCTTATTATCGATATTTATCGCTTTTTTGACTCGGTTTTTTAAGTATAACTCCCAAACTATAAAAGCTAGAGCCAACCAAATTAATTTTTTTATGTTCGCGTAAAATATACGAAGAATTTAAATATTTCAGGTTTTGGATACCTCCCCCAATCGCCCACAATATTGATAAAACCAAACAACAAAGTAAATCAAATACTACACACGTGCAAATTGGTTTGTAGATAGATTTCGATGATCTGAATAAGTCCTGAAAATTTCATAACGATCTATTTTCAGTAGTGGGGGCAAAGCGCAGATGCTTGGCAAATTCTGCGTACATGTGCACGCATACATATGCATATGCAAAATTTGTCTTGCGCTCTTCTTGGAATTTTTTTATTGCAACGGTTAAATTGAATTTTAACACAATGAAGATAATTAAGAGCGTGGCCCAGTGGGTAAGAGTTGTGCCGCGTAACGTGGAGGTCCGGGTTCGAATTCAGCGCTGGTATGGTAGAGCAATGTTGAATTTCTTTATTTTTTCGTTATTCATAATTATTATTATTATTAATTTGTATCGTTTTAATGACAAACGCAAAATTTTCGTTTTCCTTGACTTTTTGCGATGGTTAACTAATCTTATATCGTTCGCGAAAAGTGTGGTCGTGTGGTGCAGTTGGTAAGAGTCGTGCATCTTAAGACGGAGAGAGCGAGTTCGAGCCCCGGTTGTGGAACATTTGTTTTTCCGTTGGTAATTGTTTTTTTTTTAATTTTTAAAAGGCTCAATACTCATCAACTGCCGAGAGTTTGTGTGTATGTGTTAATTTCTGGGTTCAGAGTATCTACTAGTCGGGCGGTCCCGACTAGAGCAATCTCACTTGTTTTTTTTTTTGTATTTATAAATATTATAAATTTATCTATAAATGTTTGTAAGTGTTGTAATTTATTATAAAATCATAATTTATTTAAATTATGTTCCTTAAAGCTAGAAAATTTCAACCACCAAAACTCTGCAACACATTTTCATATAAAATTGGGATAGGTCGTGATCAGCGCAAGAAATCTAAAAAATCATTTTTCGGCAGCCAAAGCCAATACAGTGCAAATTACACATACATATATACACCACTGTGTGACATACTTTTGTGTGCATAATTTACACATACCAACATACATGTATGAGTTCGCACATATAAGACGAGCTAGTGAGCAGCGTGGGCTGGCATCCGACAGGCTTCGCTGACGGCAGTCCAGCGACTGATTTCGTAACTCGTATGAGCAGCAGAACGCAATGACTTCGGCATTGAATCTTGTCGTGTTTGAAGAGCGGAAAAGCCACTTGAAAAGCCACACCAGAAATTTTTGCTTACGTTCAAATGTATGCGCGTTTCCCATCTTAGTATTTATATTGTCTTTGGTAAAAGTATATTCACTAAACTTGATTTGATAAACGGATAATTTTATGACTTTTCTCAATAAGGAGTTTATAAAACACACTTCTTGTGACTTTAGAAAAGTTAAATTCTTAAGATTGACAGTAAGGATAAGCGATTAGTACAAAACAAATTACAATTGAGATGCGATGTAATGCAAAGAAATTTTAAGATTTGACGATTTACAATTTCCAAGAACGCCTTTAAGGCTGATGACGGCTTGGAAGCGTTACTCGTGGCATCAGTAATATCTTTGTTGTCATCGCCCGAAAAATCTTGAACACCGAGTGTACCTTACTAAGCAATACTTATCCCGATTGATATATTTCTTGTAAACCTGGACGTGGATAGACTAAAATGTATGCATCAGCTCAGAAACTTATTGCGGGTTCGTCTGCTCTGTTGCGCATGCTTTATTTCCTAATATTGCGGCCGCTCTATTGTCGGCTGGTGTCATTGACTGCTACTCCGTTGGCGCTGTGATTTTCTGCTTGTTGCTCTTGATTTCGCCACGCGACACACACTTAAGCCTTTGAATAATACAAACGCAAAACAAATGAACGGTTAATACCGATTTTTTCATATTACTATGATTGCACTTGTGTATGAATCATCAATCGTCCTTCTCGTTGTGTCGTGTTATAGCCATGATCTTTTGCTCACACGTAAGAATTTTAATTTTAAAAAGACGCATCGTCGTTTCGCAATGACTTGATTTCACCCTATTTATTCTGCAGTGCTTTTAGTTTTGGGAGATGTAATTAAAAATATTACGACAATAATGTTTTGATTCCGAATTTCTACTCTATAATTGTCAACCCTCGTTTGTGTGTATTTGGTTTTTGAAGGGTTTAAAAAGGGTTTAAAGTAAAGGGTATAAAAATTTGACTCGGGGTAAGTCTATGTTATTGGATACTCTATCCTTATCTCACCCTTATTTTACTCTATGGAACTTGTGGGATTGGCACTGACTGAGATAAGGGCTCTCTAAATAGATAAATTGTCAGAAAACCGTCAGAAATTATACTTAATAGTAAATGTTTATTTAAAATATGATTAAATATTTGTATATTTTACAATTAGATTTTAATTACGTTCTCAAGTACGGGTTAGGTAGCAAAGTCGGTATATTAAGAAGTGGTTGAAGTGAGACCCTAGATGTTTTGATTCCGGATTTAAATTGTTTGTAAAATCGTCTTCCGTGCGAAACTCCATGTGAGAAATTTGTTATTATTTTGTATCCATTTTTCCACGCTAACAATATAATGTACACCTTTCTTGTTTCCCAAAACAAATGCAAATTTTTTCAAATGCCCAAAACTAACTCTCAGAACTATAAAAATCAGATTTTCTCAAGTCATTGCTCATGTAAATGAAAAATTAGACCCAAGAAGAAGCAAATCCGTTAGTAGTATTGATATGATTTATTAATTTCATACTATAGAATGTGGTAACTAATTGGTATATTTATACTCGTTCACGAAGTGAAAAAAGTATATTGGTTTTGTGCAATATCCGTCTTGCTGTCCGTCCGTCCGTCCGTTTGTCCGTATGAACGTAATTATTTTCGCCGTTATTGAAGCTAGAGACTTCAAATTTTGGATATATACTCGTGTGTATCTGTGTTATATAAAGGCGCTGCAGCCAAAAGAAAAAAAAAATAAATACAAATGCCACTGTTATTTGTTTATCTTAGGTTTAAGCATATCACATTTATATATTCTTATGTATGTCATTTAGTCATTAATTTTTGTTTATATTTAGTCGATTAATTTTTGTTTATGTTTAGAATTTAATTTACGTTTTAAGTCCGGACCTCGGATTTTTGCCAAGTAAACTGCTGTTTTTTTTAATCTGTTTCTGGCCCGAGTGCATGGCAGAAATACCCTCACAATCCCAACTTTCCCCCTCTATTTGTCATACCTTCGTTAGAGCTCTGCTTGGGTAGGATAGGATAGGGAGCGTGGTCACACGAGGTGGCGTGTGGTGTCTCTGCAAACACATGAAATTTTTTTGGGCATTTAATTATTATTTTTTTTTGACGTCATTTCTGTATCGTCCATTTGCCAAACATCAGCCTCCGTTTGATTTAAAGTCGCGATTCCTTTTTTTGAATTTCATGCGATCGTTACAAATAAGTACCTCCATCCATCTACATAGAATTATTATATTGAATAAGAATGTTATAAATTAAAATCTGTTCGAGAGTAAAGTAAGGATGTCTTGTGAGTAAATGTAAGGAAGGGGGGATTGCTGAAGCCATGGATTAAATTAGCCGCCAATGCCAATTTTTGGGCGATGGGCAACAATATATAAATCTGCCCATTGCAGGAAGGGCGGGTACGTCGTGGCCGATGACACCGGGCCTGCCAACTTGCTTGGTCAATTGCTTATGTATTGTATGTAGTTGTGAGTGTAGGCTGTTTGTGTAGGGAATATTTTTTGTACCGTCTAAGGGCCGGGTTGAGGTTACCCACCCCTGGGTACACTGAGCTAGCCGTGGTTGCCCACCGAATCCAAGCAGACGTGTTACAATTATGGCGCCCAATCTTTTGAAAACCTCAGGACCGCGTAAGCCGTGCTCGGTGAGGCGGTTTTCAGCGGTCAGCGTTGAGCGGGAGGTGTTTTAAGAAAAAAAATAAAAGATCCGACACGGCGATGCCTCGCGAAGCAGACGGCTACTCTGTCGGCCGGTTGAAACCGCGGCTTACAACCAAAAATAGTTTTTTTTTGTGTAATTGCGCGGCGTAGGACGACTTTGAGAGTACCCGTAAGCGTTGTTCTTCGTGTGTTTTCGTTCTTCGAATGTTTTTTTTTTTTTGGCCTCTGGTGACTGGTCTGGTCGAAATGGCACTGGACCATTGCACCGAGGATACGAATTTGAGACGGATCAAGATTGTCGACGTGCCGGTATGTCACTCACTCTTTTATAAATAAGTGCAGTTCGCGACCGGGCACAAGAAGAAGAAGCGACAATCTTGACGTTGACAACAGTCAGATACGAGTAGGGGATAAAAGCACGTAGTTGTCTGTAATTTTTTTTTGTTATTTAGTTGTGTGTGTTTATGCCAATTTGGGTGTCAGCGGAGATAGCTATCGCGTTAGGGTGACCCATGATACAGTTAAATTGAAGTCACGCGCCGCATCCTGCCGATGGTTATCGAGCCAGCAAACAAACTGGACTAGAAACGTGCCGACAGGAGAAATGCTAACTGGGGATCGTCAGCGCAGCTGACGATTAAACCAGTTGACCTCAAATAAATTAGTTTGTATATTGAGCAGTTTCTGTGTTGACCGCAACGAGTTGGTAGATGGCCAGTAAGGCCATCGGCACCGCTGCCAGGCGACTTGAATCCGGTAGTCATGGATTTCGACACCCTGGCATAGGAGAGAAACGTCCCGACAGAGCCTCGAGTAGCAATAGAATCCGATATAGCGTCCGCCATTAACGTTGCCCTCTTCCAAGTCCATGAGATTTATCGACATTCAACCGAAGCGGGTATTGCGCAAGCGTTTAGGGAAGAAATCTGGCTGAGATTCCAAGAAATGATGAAGGCCATCAATGACTTAGTCAGGCCCACCCAAACTGCTAGCCGCTCTGCTCTGTTCACGGAAGAAGTGGCAAATGACGGCGTTGGGCCGACTCAGCCGCCTGAACCGCCGTGCCAAAGAAACGCACGGGCAATTTTCCAGGTCCTAGGCCACCTCCGAAGCCAGAAAGGTCAAACACCTCAAGTGGTTTCAGTGGAGACCCAGCGTGGAATTGGCGAAATACTGGGGCGGACGAGGGGCGACGGGAAAACTGACGGAGCAGGGACTTTAGGCAGGCGACGAATCGAGGGGAGTATGGGGACGATCACGGCTACGGAAATCACTGGTGGCCGACCCTTAGGCCACTATCTTGGGCCAAGATCGAAAAGTGTGAGGTGTCTTTCGACGGGTCGAATGACCGGGGATCGGTGGAAGACTTCGTTTTCAAGCTGGAGTATCTCCAAGGGCAATTCCAATGCCCTTGGGACGAAGTCTTACGAAACTTCCACGTGTTAGTAACCGGGCGGGCCTGAGATTAATACTGGCTTCATGTAACGCAACGTCCGATCACGTTTTGGACCGATCTTCGCAGGGCTCAGTTAGCCAGGTTTAGAGGTAGCTGGGACGATGTGGATCGAATGCAGGAGTTGAGACAGCGCTAACAACTCCCTGGAGAGTCGGTAAACGACATGACAACGATGGCATCACGCTTAGAAGCTCCGCTACCCGAGTCGAGGCTAAAACTAAAAAAACAAGTAAGAACGTTGCAGTCGGGCGTTACCGACTGCGTTATACTCGTTCACGTTCGTAAATATTGCTATTTTAAAAAATTTTGGTATTTTGCAATTTGTGTGTTGCTGGGGGTGGGGGAGAGTGGGGAGTGCGGGTGGGGGTGGTCGTCGGCAAAATTTTTTTCCGCTCTTTAGGAGGTGACCAGCTATCTACCCACCAAATGTGGTAACTCTAGCTTAAAAACTGTGGGAGATATAGGCATTTCCGGCGGAGCGGGGGCGTTTGGGGCGTTATAGTGGGCGTGGCCGGGATGTCAAGTGTGCAATCTTTGGGGGAGGTCAGCAGCTATCTACATATTAAATTTGGTGCCTCTGGCTTTAAAACTGTACGAGATACAGATTTTCGCGGGTTGCCCGCAAATATTGTATATTATATCTATAACTTCTGGGGGAGCTTCCCACTAATATATATTCCGAATTAAGTGACTGTAGTTTAAAAACTCTGAGAGTTATAGGCATTTTCGATTTTTTAGGGAGGGGGCGTTGGGCGTTCTAGTGGGCGTGGGCGGGATATCAAGATATCAAGCAATTTGTAGGGCAGGACACCAGCTATCTACATACCAAATTTGGTGGCTCTATCGCTTAAATTGTGGGATATATACACGTGTTATCGATTGGAACTGCCATATATAACGTGTTTTGAGATTACGGGGGCGGGAGGGGGCGTGGCCAAACAATTTTTTCCTGTGATGTATGGAGGAGCATTCTGGTAATATATCTCCCAAATTTGGTGACTCTAGCTTAAAAATTGTTGGGGATATAGCCATTTCCGATTTTTCAGAGCGGGGGCGCTGGAGGGCGTTCTAGTGGGCGTGGCCGGGATATCAAAGAGTCAATCTGTGGGGGAGGTCACCAGCTATATACATACCAAGTTTGGTGACTCTAGCTTTAAAATTGTGCAAATATGCAACACTTATCGATTTGACCTTTCAGGTTATCGGTTTTCGCGATTATGGGGGCGGGAGAGGGTGTGGCCAAAAACTTTTTTTTTAATATTTGGGGGAGCATTCCTGCAATGTATATGCAAAATTTGGTGACTCTAGCTCAAAAACTGTGGGAGATATATGCATATCCGATTTTTGAGAGCGGGGGCGCTGGGGGACGTTATAGTGGGCGTAGCCGGGATATCAAGGTCGCAATCTTTTTGGGAGGTCACCAGCTATATACATACCAAGTTTGGTGACTCTAGCTTTAAAATTGTGGACTTTAGCAATATGCGATTTTAGGTGTTATCGGTTTGCCACGCCCCCAGTGGGCGGAGCTCAAAATCCTTAACACTTTATCTGACGCGGGTACACACGAGTATATATCCAAAATTTCAAGTCTCTAGCTTCAATAGCGGCGAAAATAATTGCGTTCATACGGACAGACGGACAGACGGACGGACGGACAGCAAGACGGACATTGCACAAAACCAATAAACTCTTTTCACTTCGTGAACGAGTATAAAAAGGGCTTGATGGACTCCATAGGGCTTTCAGTGGACCACCTGTGAGAGGAGTGCAACGAGGTCAAGGCGAGCTTAGGTCTGCGTAGTATTCGAATAGTGTACGGCGCACACCAGAAATACGCAGGACAGGGCAAGCCAAACGTCGGCCCACTAAAAGGTGACCCCCTAGAAGGCAGTTCTACTGGCCATACATGGCGGTTCACGTGCGCGAATAAGTGAGCATATGCGGGGTTTGTAAGGAAAGCAAGGCACCAATCGCGCCAGGTGGAGGTATTTTCAAACCTTTTTTTGTCTCTTTCTTTCTTGAATTTCATTTCGTCTTTTTGTGACTGTGTGTCGGCGTAAGTGTTTGTTAAAATCAAAGTGACTGTGACTAATTGTGTTATTTCGAACAGGTGACCAACGGCGGGTCACGCCGCAATTATCTTCCGTCCGAAAAAGAAACAAAAAAATTACATCCAAGACTGGCCGCAACTCATGTACCAGCTGCACCGGAAAATTTCATCTCCTCGCCTTCTTCTTAGAAGCTCGTTGAGTGTGAGGTACGGCACCCGGAGGCAAGAAGCACACTTCTCAGAACCCCAAAAAAGTAAATATCCGAGTGAGTTCGTTCCGGCTAAATGCGGCCGCCGCCCGTCGCCACCTTTTTTTTACGGGTTATTCAGAGGCTTGTGTCCAGTCTCCCACGGCCGACTCCGTGGCCGATACCAAACCCAAAAACATATAAGAAAACGATTATTGCCAACAAGGCGTGGCGATGCTCTAAGAATCGCCGTCAAACAGGCGCTGCGAATGCAGCCAAAAGAAAAAAATAAATACAATTGCCACTGTTATTTGTTTGTCTTAGGTTTAAGCATATCACATTTATATATTCTTATTTATGTCATTAAGTCGATTAATTTTTGTTTATATTTTGTCGATTAATTTTTGTTTATATTTAGAATTTAATTTACGTTTACGTTTTAAGTCCGGACCTCGGATTTTTGCCAAGTAAACTGCTGTTTTTTTTTAATCTGTTTCTGGCCCGAGTGCATGGCAGAAATACCCTCACAATCCCAACTGTCCCCCTCTATTTGTCATACCTTTGTTATAGCTCTGCTTGGGTAGGATAGGGAGCGTGGTCACACGAGGTGGCGTGTGGTGTCTCTGCAAACACATGAAATTTTTTTGGGCATTTAATTATTATTTTTTTTTGACGTCATTTCTGTATCGTCCATTTGCCAAACATCAGCCTCCGTTTGATTTAAAGTCGCGATTCCTTTTTTTGAATTTCATGCGATCGTTACAAATAAGTACCTCCATCTAGTGGCCATTGTCGACTTATACATAGAATTATTATATTGAATAAGAATGTTATAAATTAAAATCTGTTCGAGAGTAAAGTAAGGATGTCTTGTGAGTAAATGTAAGGGAGGGGGGATTGCTGAAGCCATGGATTAAATTAGCCGCCAATGCCAATTTTTGGGCGATGGGCAACAATATATAAATCTGTCCATTGCAGGAAGGGCGGGTACGTCGTGGCCGATGACACCGGGCCTGCCAACTTGCTTGGTCAATTGCTTATGTATTGTATGTAGTTGTGAGTGTAGGCTGTTTGTGTAGCGAATTTTTTTTGTACCGTCTAAGGGCAGGGTCGAGGTTACCCACCCCTGGGTACACTGAGCTAGCCGTGGTTGCCCACCGAATCCAAACAGACGTGTTACAAAAGTTTAATTCTTAAGAATGCCAATCGGTTTTAATAAAGTAATTTTCTATAGAGATGACATTATGATTGACAGTAAGGATACATATAAACATATTGAAACGTTAAATTAAGTATTTAAGCGATTAGTACAAAACAAATTACAATTGAGATGCGATATAATGCAAAGCAATGTTAAGATTTGACGATTTACAATTTGCAAGCCTTTAAGACTGATGAAGGCTTGGAAGCGTTACTCGTGGCATCAGCAATATCTTTGTTGTCATCGCCCGAAAGATCTTGAACAGTATACCTTACTAAGCAATACTAATCCCGATTGTGGCCACGACCAGAAATTGTAATCTTGGAACCCGTAGCTTTCAGTGTTGTGGTGTTGATTGGTGGTAACTTGATATATTTCTTTTAAACCTGGATGTGTCTGCTCTGTTGCGCATGCTTTATTTCCTAATATTGCGGCCGCTCTATTGTCGGCTGGTGTCATTGACTGCTACTCCGTTGGCGCTGTGATTTTCTGCTTGTTGCTCTTGATTTCGCCACGCGACACACACTTAAGCCTTTGAATAATACAAACGCAAAACAATTGAACGGTTAATACCGATTTTTTCATATTACTATGATTGCACTTGTGTATGAATCATCACTTCATCAATCCTCTTTTTCGTTGTGTCGTGTTATAGCCATGATCTTTTGCTCACACGTAAGCAATTTTAATTTTAAAACAAGTAAGAACGTTGCAGTCGGGCGTTACCGACTGCGTTATACTCGTTCACGTTCGTAAATATTGCTATTTTAAAAAATTTTGGTATTTTGCAATTTGTGTGTTGCTGGGGGTGGGGGAGAGTGGGGAGTGCGGGTGGGGGTGGTCGTCGGCAAAATTTTTTTCCGCTCTTTAGGAGGTGACCAGCTATCTACCCACCAAATGTGGTAACTCTAGCTTAAAAACTGTGGGAGATATAGGCATTTCCGGCGGAGCGGGGGCGTTTGGGGCGTTATAGTGGGCGTGGCCGGGATGTCAAGTGTGCAATCTTTGGGGGAGGTCAGCAGCTATCTACATATTAAATTTGGTGCCTCTGGCTTTAAAACTGTACGAGATATAGATTTTCGCGGGTTGCGGGGGCGGAAGGGGGAGGGGGGGGGGGGTACTGCCCGCAAATATTTTTCTGTAACTTCTGGGGGAGCTTCCCACTAATATATATCCCGAATTAAGTGACTGTAGTTTAAAAACTCTGAGAGATATAGGCATTTTCGATTTTTTAGGGAGGGGGCGTTGGGCGTTCTAGTGGGCGTGGGCGGGATATCAAGGGCGCAATTTGTGGGGCAGGACACCAGCTATCTACATACCAAATTTGGTGGCTCTATCGCTTAAATTGCGAGATATATACACGTGTTATCGATTGGAACTGCCATATATAACGTGTTTTGCGATTACGGGGGCGGGAGAGGGCGTGGCCAAAAATTTTTTCCTGTGATGTATGGAGGAGCATTCCGGTAATATATCTCCCAAATTTGGTGACTCTAGCTTAAAAATTGTTGGGGATATAGCCATTTCCGATTTTTCAGAGCGGGGGCGCTGGTGGGCGTTCTAGTGGGCGTGGCCGGGATATCAAAGAGTCAATCTGTGGGGGAGGTCACCAGCTGTATACATACCAAGTTTGGTGACTCTAGCTTTAAAATTGTGCAAATATGCAACACTTATCGATTTGACCTTTCAGGTTTATCGATTTTGGGAGGTCACCAGCTATATACTTACCAAGTTTGGTGACTCTAGCTTTAAAATTGTGGACTTTAGCAATATGCGATTTTAGGTGTTATCGGTTTGCCACGCCCCCAGTGGGCGGAGCTCAAAATCCTTAACACTTTATCTGACGCGGGTACACACGAGTATATATCCAAAATTTCAAGTCTCTAGCTTCAATAGCGGCGAAAATAATTGCGTTCATACGGACAGACGGACAGACGGACGGACGGACAGACGGACGGACGGACAGACGGACAGCAAGACGGACATTGCACAAAACCAATATACTCTTTTCACTTCGTGAACGAGTATAAAAAGATGCATCGTTGCTGTTTAGTTCTCTTTTAGTTGTAGGAGATGTGATTGACAATATTACGACAATAATGTTACGATTCAAGCGTAACAGTGCACATTTTTCCGAATTTCTACTCTATAATTGCCAGTCCTCGTTTCTGTCTATTTTGTTTGTGAAAGGTTTAAAAAGGGTTTAAATTAAAGGGTATAAAAATTTGATTCGGGGTAAGTCTATGTTATTGGATAGCCTATCCTTATCTCATCCTTATTTTACTCTAGGGAACTTGTGGGTTTGGAACTTCTTTAATGTTCTTTCGTCTCGAAAATTTGGATTTTTTAGTAGTAGTTATCTCTATTGCTATTAGTTATTTTATTATAGTTAGAATCTGTCTGTTCCATATTTTTGGGTGCTTTAAAGGGATTTTTAAATTTTTTTCTCTGAATGGGATCTTTTCTGTATATAGTATTGTAATCCTGTCTATCGATTTGTGTTTTCCTATTTTCCTTATTTTATTTGTTAAGTACTTAGCGTTAGTTGCATGCTTGGTTTTGTGGTTATAAATATAAAGAATTCAAAGGGGTTGAAATACTTATAACGACAGATCGCAGCGCTCAAGGTTTGTACAAGTCGGGCGTTGCCGTCTAAAGCTTCTCACTTGTTGTAAATCAAATAATTAACAAAAATAATTTGGCCTTAAGCTTGTCTGTACGTCTGTATGAACACATCGAGCTCAGAAACTACAATAGCTTCAAAGCCCATCTGCGTCTTATTCAGTTTGTAAATATCATACGCAGATCAAGTTTATAATTTTTTTTTCGATAGGCTGCTCCGTTTCATTAATATCGTACCATATCTCGAGGACTATAAGTAATAGAGGCTGTGCGTTTTGTTTGTGTAAACCAGACGAAGATTTTGATGCCTCCAAATTTTGGATACCTCCCCCAATCGCCCCCAATATCGAAAAACCAAAAAAACTACAAATCAAATTTTATAGAATTTCAAATTGGTTTGTACATACATTTTAATGCTCTTAATAAGTCCTGAATATTTCATAACGAATTTAGTTTCGAACAAAACTAGGATTTCGTTTTATAGTGGGGGCACGCACAGCTGGCGACTAAAGTGGGTTCGGCGTGCATTTGTGTGTGTGTGTGTGTGTCTGTGAATGAAAATAGCTTGAAATATTTATGAAAATAGATCGCAGGATTCAGGGTATTTCCTAGTCAGGTGGCCCCGTGGATTATCGACAAGTATTTGAATTCCGTTTTTTGGTTTTTCGTATATTTGAGGGATTGGAGGGAGATATCCGAAACCCTCTAGGTCTTATTGTCTCCGAGATATCGCAAGAAATCAATTTTTATCAATATAAATAATCTATTATGTCTGTGCATTGACGACGTTTGAGTCCCGTATGGTTTTTGCTCCAGCCAAGGGGTAAGCAGACGGTTTTTGTGACTGACAAGGCTGCTGTTATAACAACTGCTGTGGAAGAAAATTTGGTCCTCGACAGTGGCTACCCGTAGGTCCCGATGTTTCGTACGTACCAATCCCCACCAGTGATAAGCAGTAGCGCTATATTTTGTAGGATGTAGACCTGAGCTCAGTTAGATTTAGCTGCTATTCCACAAATTTGAATTTTATATCTCCATATGGGAGAAACGACCTGTTGATAGACGAGGCTCTTATGTCTTAAGGAGAGTTTACTTTTTGCATTGAGCAACCAGTAAAGTTTTCGCAGCGTTTCTCTGCAAGTTCCGACAGTCTTGGATATGTGGTCTTGAAAATTTAGTCTTTGACCGAATGTCAACCCGAGGTATTGCGCCTTATAATCCTGTGCTACGGAGCTACCATTAAGAAACTCGGCTGGTATTTTATGCATTAGCGTCTAGCAAATTTGGCGCTCTTGCTTGCGTTCAGCTTTATATTGTGACTTTTGCCCAACTCTGTGCAGTTGCTCGGTTGTGCCATGACCTGAGCGAAATCCGAACTGGTGATCTGGGATGATATGCGCCGTTCCACGTGCTCTGCCTTCCTGAATGCAAATACATTGGATAAGTATGGTAAAAGGCTAATTGGTCTATGAATCTGGATCATGTTTCGGCTTGCCTGGCTTATGGGCAATAGAGATCCAAGTTAGCTTCCACTGCGTTGGAAAATGATGGATTCGTAATATCGACTGAAAGAGCATTAGTAGAAATATGAGCGCACGCTTGGGAAGTGGCTCACGCTGTGTGTTTTGTATATATTTGCGTTGCTGTTGGTAGTGCACGTGCAGTGGCTGCTGACTATGCTGGTGCATTCCATTCTTCCAGATGGGTGTGATTTGACTAGGCCGTTGTTGCTGATTTGTTAGATGCCGCCAACGTGCAGCCGTTGAATACAAGGTTGAATTCGAGTATTCAAGAGAGCGTTCGGCTTGAGTAACGGCAGACGCAAACTCCTTATGAGGCTAAGCTCATTTGTTCGTATGGGCGGAAGATTTTCACGACTTGCGTTCTAAAAGTTCCTTGTTTCTTTCTCGCGCAGTGAGCACAAGTTGCTGGTGCGTCCCGGTGTCTGTCGCATTCAGACGTGGGATATTCATGGGCACATATTAGACAGATAAATTGGTTACGATAATATCTAGTTGTATGACCGTAAAATCGGCTACACTGCACAATCTCCAACCTTTTACGTGTAGCTTCATTGAGTACCCTATGCTTAGAGAGACTTGATATTGTTGTTTTTGGCTGGAACTAGGTTAAGCATGAAGAGGTTCATCTCCTCATCTGTACCTCGTTCAGTGGGATTTTGGTTATGAAGAACTTAAGAGGATAACCAAAAGAATATATCCAAAGCTTCATGTCTCTATCTTCAATAGCGCCAAAAAAAATTGCGTTCATCCGGACAGACGTACCAATAGACTGAAGAACAAAATAATGAACATTGTACAAACCCTATATACTAGTTTCACTTTGTGAATATGTATAAAAATGGACATTGTCAATGGTTTTTAATGCCAGCACGCAGTCACTGTCGCTATCTAATTTTTTTACGTCAGCATGCTTGCGATACTGCTCGCCGACTGTCCCTATATTTTCATTTCGTTAAAATTCAGTACAATAGACAAAAAATTAACAATGTAATTTATCGGTATATAAGATACTCTAGTGCTTTACTTTCTGTATCAAATTATTTTACAAAGTTTTCGATAAATTCCAAGCTTGATAGGCAATGATGGCAATATTATATCATTTAAGGGTGCATTTTTAAAAATGTGACATGCTGCAGTTTGCACCAATGGTAATATCGCAGCCTTCGATTTATTTGATGAATATTTTAAATGACACCAGCATAAAGCAAAATGGAAGACAGCCAACTGGTATGGAGGGGGGCTTACGTAATTTGATTATGTGAATAATACGCGTCCTATCTGCACACCTTTTTCAGAAATGCAACTATACTCCCCTCGTGGGGGCGGCTGGAAGCAAACTCTTGGTACAGTCGTGAATCCGGCAAGGGTGCTGAGCTAAAGAAGTCTCATATAATATCATGTGGGCTGCACTTTGAGCCCGTATGCAGGGCTACTGGCCTTCCCTGATAAGTGGGGATGTCCCTTTAGCAAACTTTATCCTGAGTGACTTAAGGTTGGCCAATCATATTTTTCATCATATTTTTCTGGCAACAACGACTAACCATCGACGAGGGAGGTTCAGCGTTTCGTTGACTTCCGTCGAAGGACAAACAAACAGCTAGTCCTATGCTGTGACGCCAATGCCCAAGTAGTTGTGATTTCACAGGATGAGAGCTTTCCTTATAGTATAGTAGTCAATTGGATATATCATATAGATGTTGTAAACCCATATTTATGAATGCAAGCAAGGGAGAAGTTCGAGACCTCACTCTGGATAGTAGTTCTCAGTCCGATAAGCCTATCAGGCGAAACGCGAAGTTTCCTAGTGGAGCAAAGGCGGGCCAAATCAAAGGAAGTAGACTTTTCAACAGGGATATGAAAAAGACATACACATGTACGCTCACTCCCCAGGTTCTATTATAAATCCGACTAACCGCTGTAATGATGATAATAAAATTTTCAGGACTTACTAAGAGCATCAAAATGTATGCACAAACACATATTTGCAAGCCTGTTGTATTTGATTTGTGGGTTATTAGGTAATATTGATATTTAGGGAGATTGGGGGAAGATATCGAAAACCTGAAATGTTTAAAATGATCGTATGCATTACGCGTAAATATTGAAACAATGCAATTTGGTGGCTCTAGAGTTTGTTTAGATTGGGAGTTGTGCTTAAAAAACCGAGTCAACAAAGCGAATTTAAGAGTGGGTAAGTGATCTTTTAAAATAAACTTGATCTGTGAATAGTATGTACTAACCGAAGGAGTCAAAGATCATAGACAGACGGACAGAAATATGCACATAGTCAAATCCACACGGCTAGTGGTGCTGATCAAGAATATATATAGCTTAAACGGTCGGAGACGCTTCCTTATACCTGTTACACACATTTGCACAGCACCATTTTTCCCTTTTTTACCCATTTTTAATAGGTTCAGGGCATAAAAAGCATAAAATTCCGGGCTTTTACCCGCACCGCTTACTTTTCTACTTCAGTTGTCTTGATTAACTTCGAAACTAAAAGAATGATCGCTATGAAGTTTTCCGGACTTAATAAGAGCCGTAAAATTAATTTACAAACCATTTTGCAGGTCAGTAATCTGAGCCTTTAAAATAAAATTCTACCCCCTTTAACCATTTTCAATGGGCTCAGGGTAGAGAAACAGTGTTTGTACTCACTCAATTGGGTCTCGATGTAATGCGTATTGTGGTAGCCCGAGAATAAGAAGGAAAAATTATATAAAAAGAGTCTGTGTCGTTTAATGATCATCCAAACTCCTTAGAAAACCTTTAATAAGACCAAAGACAGTCATAACCTTATTGATTACAGTCGCAGTACGAGAGTTAAATCGAATCTTGTGATTGAAAATTACATATATATAATTAATGTCATAATCAGTATATTTTACACGTTCAAGCATTTACGTGAACATCAAAATGTCATTTGAAGAGAGCTTTTATAAACAGGTGCGTTTTCTCTAGTGGGGACCGCCTGACTAGTAGATACCCTGAGCCCAGAAATTAACACCTATACACAAACTCTCGGCACTTAAAGAGTATTGAGGCTGTTCAAAAAAAAAAATTTACTTCTTATTACCAACGAAAAAAAAAATACTCCACACCGGGACCCGAACCCGGAAAGCGAACCCGCTGACCCCTTGTCTTAAGTTGCACAAGTCTTATACACTATATATCTAATTAACACATGATATAACATTACTTAACCATCGCAAAGAAAATGTCAAGGAAAACGAAAATTTTGCACTTGTCATGAAAACGATAAAAATTAATAATAGTAATAATAATAATAATAATAATAATAATAATAATAATAATAATAATAATAATAATAATAATTTAAAATTAATAATTATTATTATTATTATTATTATTAATTCAACATTACTCAACCATCGCTGGGACTCGAACCCAGACTTTCCACATAATGTCGCACAACCATTATTGTACGAATCGCGTAAAGCATACGAAGATCTTTTAATATTTCGAGTTTTGGATACCTTTCCCCAATCGCCTTAAATATCGATATAACCAAAAAAGCCACTAATCAAATACTAGAAACTTGCAAATTGGTTTGTACATACGTTTAATGCTCTTATTAAGTCCTGCAAATTTCATAACGATCATATATTTAGATTCCGAGCAAATCAAGAAAATTTTCAGTGATGGGGCCAAGCGCAGTTGATTGATTAAAGCGCAAGCTATTTCTGTGGTCATGTGCACACATGTAAACAAATGTAGAATTTCGTAAAGTATTTGTCTTGCAATTTTTTTTCCAATTGTTAAGTTCAATTTTACCACGACGAAATTAAATCGAAGTGTGGCGCAGCTGGTAAGAGTTGTGCAATTGAAACAAAGGGTCGACGGGACTGTGTAGAATTCATCTTTTTTAAATTTCAAAATTATTATAAATATTTACCGTTTTTATGAGAAACGCAGAATTTAATCCAGCGTTTTCCTTAAAATTTTGTTTTGGGATGAATAAGTTATGTAATATCATGTCATATTATGCGTGAATTTAGTGGTAGTGTGGGGCAGTCGATACGAGCTGTTTAGCTGAACCCGTATGGTCAGCGTTCGATTTCCAGTGTATAATATTTCAAATATTACAAAAAATGTATTAAATTTTTAACTACTTCAATACTTATCAAGTGCCAAGAATTATTGTGAATGTGTTAAGTGCTGGGTTCAGGGTATCTCCTAGTCGGGTGGCTCCGACTAGAGCATTCTTACTAGTTTTTTATTTTATAAATTAAGGGCGACATATAAAAAAAAAAAACAAAAGCTTTTTCACAAAGGTGAGCTTGCATTTTTGATCATTACTCGAGAAAAAAACTTTAACAATTCGTGAAAGCTAATGAATATATCTAAAAATCATTTATACACGATTTTCAATTTTAATCATTGGTTTTGCAACTATATATTTTTGAATCAAAAAAACAGTAATTTTGTGTGCGTTGCCGTAGCGCGTCAAGGCCATCGAGTGTCAGTGTCAACTACGCTGTGTTGCCGCGTCCGACTGTACACTGAGCCTTAGAGTCATCGACGCCATGCAACATACATGGGCGACGTTTCCACGATTTTTTAAATAAAAAAAATTAAGAAATTGCGTCATTCCTGGAAACTAAATAAAATGAGCACATAATTAACAACAACACCAACAACATTTGTAGAGAAAAAAAAACAAGCGTCAAAACGCGTGCAAAGTGTGAAACCCGTCAAGAGTAACTCAGACTTCTAGCTGTTAAACTTCACTCTCAGTGCTGTGAGTTGCGCGCTAGAGTATCACTCTCACTGCTCGGTGTCTATTAGAAATCTCGTAAAACCACGAACATACCCACCACAGAAAGTGCAGTCTAGGCTAGTCCTTTTTACCAAAAAATTTAATTTTCCGCCTCTTAGTCCTAATATCTAGAACTAATAATAATCTAGATCTGATATTGGACAAGAAATCAAATCTAGAGTGTGAAAACTCTCTTCATTCTCTTGCTATATACAATAGTTAATGGTCAATAGGTTCCCATCCTAGTCTAGTGGGCCTCACTATCAATGCAGAACACATCCAATCAGCTAACTAAAATACAAAGAATGGCAGAACTGTATATCATAGGTGCAGTAGGCACCACACCAGGTGGTGCCCTAGACGCCATTCTAAACATTTAATTTTTTTAATTTCCATATACTGGAAAGTAAACCAAGTATGACACTCATCCGGTCTAAAAGACAGTAATCATGTTCCTGGCAAAACAGACGGAACCTAAAGAGCATTCAGAGACTTCTTTCTTAACTCTCATCCTCGCAGAGAGGACTGCGTGTCAAACACTCCAGGAAAAGACGGAGCACTTACCTTCTCTACTGACGGATTTAAACTGCACACTCGGTGAAATATGCTTAGCCCAACTATACGAAAGCAAAATAATTAAATATTAAAAATAAATAAATTAATTATATTAGAACAATCAAACACAAACTCGAACCGAATAGTCATCTGCACTGAAAGCCAGCCAGCTGTAAAATCCTTAACTGTCGGCATCAGTCACATACTAGCGCAAATCCCAACATAGGATGGCAGAGCAGTTCGTCATCAGCTCAATTTGCATGACAGACGAGTTCGTCAGACTACGCACGAAGGACACCTTCCTTCAGAAAAATGACATTGGTATAATAACTTCTATTGCAGCCGTAGAGACGACAAAAAGTGGAAGATGTTGAACACTTCTTCTGCTCCTGCCATGTTCTAATCCAAAGAAAATTCCCGTTACTTAAGAGCCTTTTCCCAAACCACTTAAACGATCTAGCCAGCATTAGTCCAATCAAAAGTGCCAAATTATCCAATCATCGAACTAGGCCACATTCTGATGCAAGTATCTCAACCAGTTTACAGAGTTAAAATTAGATCCATGGTATCACAATGGACACAACTGTTGTTAAAGTGTCTCGATTTCATCGGTAGCCAGTCTAACCAAACCTAACCTCACCTACACTCACCGATCTCGACGATCTCTCGGAGATTCGGGCACACAAATGCATGGAGCCACTCGCTGAAACAGCTGTTTTGAAAGCTGTAAAGTGCCGCTGACACCAAGGTAATAAGGGATGGCACAGTCGAAAAGTACACCATGACGCGTGTTAACCGAAGCTGGAAGGTGTTATTCAGGCCGAGCGGAACTCTCTTCAAATTCTTTTAACCCAAGAAAAACAATTGGGACTTATGTAAAGCCTTAGTGGCTTTAAAAGCCGACAAAGGTATTTTTAAGCTTATTTGACACTTTTTTTTAGCTAAATACTTAAAATCAACTAATTTATTTTACATTTTGAAAACTAAAACAAATAGGGCAGCCGAGTTGAAGAAACATCTGACCCTGCTTTCACTATATAAGGTATAGGACGCTTGGTAACGGAAGATCACAAGGAGTTACCTGCTTGTAACTCATTCCATAGTATTTATAGCTGTGAGCTGATCGCTAAGTTTCTAAAATCTGACGATCAGACCGCCAATCCTCGACTGGTGCACATAAACCTTCATTTCATCTTCAACCTCCCTAAACGACCGCAACTACACAGGAATCAAGTTGTGCTATAGCATCAACCACTAGCACTAAGTAACCCACAAACTTTAAATTTACAACGTTATTACAAGATCATATTATATATCGTGTTTCAGCTTTTGTCAAGTTTTTTGAAAACAGATTATATGATTAGGTAAATTTCGACGATGTCCTATATAAATGCCCATTATATTTAAATTAACGTTTAGAGACAAAAGAGCTTAGAAAGAAAACGTTACATATTTTGTGACATTTTATTAATCTTAGCAATGGAAAAATGTTTTACTTACCTGTAGGCCAATTTTCGAATACTGTTTGAGCTATATCACCAGCCGAATCCGTTGAAGTAAATAAAAACTCTTTTGTTTTGCCACTTACTAATATTAAACGTAAGTTGATCTGGGAATGAAATCAATAAATATAGTAAAGTTTGTAAGTGGGTATAGAATTTTTTAAGTTAAATGCAATTTGGAGAAAGTTCTAGCCTAAAAACACATAAAAACATATATATATATATATTATATGTGTCAAGCCCATTAGTCTCAAATTGCTTGCCTAAAGTTTAGGATTTTGAATCATCGAAGTTGAAAATACCAAAGACATGTTTTTAAGATAGATTAATAAGCTTTCGCAGCACGTTAGCTGCTATCCCCAATATTCTCTAATACCTAATTTTTTTTAGATTCATAAAAAACAAGTAATTGTGCCCTTGTCAGGAGTGGCCGACAAAAAGATACTCTTTACCAAACATAATTTTTTAAACAAGTGTACAAGATACATACACCAAGTATCCAAGCATATGCTCTCCAAGTGTCCAAGCTAAGAACGGTCACAAGACGCCAAGGTGTTGTCAGGGTATTGCGAAAATTTGTCTCTGTCGGGTATCTTCAATATATCAAAATAATCAATTTGTCGAGAATAAAGCGAGTATAGATGGTGTTAGTGGCTTGGAATTGATGCCAACTTACAGGAAAAGTTCGACAAATCAAAACAAGTGAGAAGAAGTCGTGGCGACCCTGAACCCTAGAAACACAATTGCATGACGCACGCATTTTACTTGGTAGTATTTGATTGGCGGTTTTTCAAGTGTTATCAATACTGTGGGCGATTGGCGAGAGGCATCCAAATCCGGAGATATCATAACGCTCTTAATTGGTTGCCGCTAGCTTTTATAGTCTCCGAGATATGTTAAAAAGCATAATGTTCTTATCGATTTGTATCGATATTATTGAAACGAAGCAAGTTAGAGTTAGAGTTAGAGTTGGCCCAAGAGGCAGTAGTTAACAATGGCAGGTATAAGCTCGCCGCAGGCTATGGCAGACATATTCGAGATAAGTCATAAAAGCCTGACGGTCAACGCTTCCAGCATAAGTCAGTGAGTGTGAATAAAATAAAATTCGGACAAAAATATCTGATTTGCCTCTTTAACCCTAAATCCTATTTTCATCTTATAAAAAAAACTTACATGATTTCGACGGTATCATTGGACTTTTTTCGGTCAAGTCCCGATGCTATGTAATGGTCGCATAAACAACCACCTATAAGTAGTGCAAATTTTTAATATTCTTGATTTTAAAATTTAGTATTTTCGCGCCTTGCGATATTAGTAAAGTTCCAAACTCCAATCGATCTTCGCTTATTGCAACCTACCGTACTATTGACACTTACTCTATGAGATAAATTACAGATAAGGAGTAGAAAAAGAAATGCACAGTTTCCGTCGCTCTTTTGCTTTCGAGCAGCGAGCCAGATCGGACGTAGTTAGGTCACCCAGTATTCATTAAAGAAAAGGGAAATTTTGTGGTTTTAATCCAACTGTAGTAAATCATTGAGAGGCGGCAATTATTTTATTTGCAGTCATTGCCGGCCCTTATTCCCAAAACACAAGTGGGACAAAAACCGTTCCCACTGTTTGCATATGCGAGGCCAGCCGCAGCGTACGCACAGGAACTGCCGATTCCAAACGCCTCTGATCGCCGTACTAGAGCAGAGATGTTATTGACGGAGTGTCCCGCCAGCACGAATCTTCAGTGCTCTTGGTCGCCCGAGGGTCGCCGCTTACCTTGTTTTCGCCCTTCTCGGGCGCACTTGGTAAAAGAACAACCGATCGAGCTGTGCAAAAAAAAATTTACTTAGTTTTTTACAAATTCTACAATCGCTTGTTAAAATATAAATTTGATTTATAATTAATGTGTGTCTTAAATTTCAGAAATCATAAAAAATCATAAATCAATAAAATAAACTAAATCAATGTTTTCTATATAAAAAAAATGTTCTTCATATGAAAAAACTTACATATATGGTAAAATATATTATATAAAACAATTTTCCATTGCATTTATATTATCATACATTTATATTATCATACATTTATATTATCATACAACAACACAAGGCCTTCAACGTGGTCACTATTAAAAGTTTGCCTTTAAGAATTTACAACGCATTTAATTTAAGGATTGTAACTTTTTATTATTATTATTAATTCTTATTTTTATTATTATAACTATATTTTTATTATTACATCGTGTGTTTTTGCTATTTGTGCGGTTATGAACGTTAAAATAAATAAACCAATAAAAATTAAGTTAATTCTTAGGTATTAATAAATTTAAATTAAGCACAAATGTTAAATTAAGTGTGTAGAAATAAAAATGTAGAACGGAAAATCAAACGCAATTAAATTATCTTATAGAACAAAATTTTTAAGAGCATGGTAGGGTGGGTAAACAACACCTAAGTCCACACTTTTTCGCATCCGTAACAACTCTAAGCCATCATTATCGTGAAGTAGTAATTCAGTGTGCAGTTAGCATCCCAACATGTCTGGGTGAGTAGCCTTTGCTTTTGTTTTCAAGTGTAGGCTTATAAGAAGTTAAGACTTTAAAATAAAACCATAAGGTAATGACGAACAGTGGTGTTAGCAAACAACCCCCCACACACTGAAAGAGCTGGGAATTAAAGGGCTGGCCCGCTGATTGTGCAGCGTATCTATGCTAAATCTTTTAGTTTCAGAGGTAAGCCGAATCCCCAGGCTAGCCCCTTAGTTTGGTCCCAAACAGTTAACATTGTTAGTTTGTGTACATTGGTTTTGGCGCCCAAAACGTGGGGCTATTGAGCATATTCGTAACGAGTCTGTTTATACAGAAAAAAAAACCTACATAAGAAAACGAGGATTGAGAAAAAGAAATTAAGAGTGCAGTCGTGAGTCTCGGCATTAGTTTTCGATTTATAAGCGTATGTTATATAAAAGCGACCGGAACGACAAGCTAACCGTTAAAGCATGAAATTTAAAATAAAACAAAAGGAGAAATCAGGTTATATCAGTTAAGTTAAGGAAAGGTAGTACATTTAACGCTTCACTTACTTTTGGTAAGTTATCAATATCCAGTTTACTAATTGAAAACTAAATTTGGTGCCAAACCACGGCGTTGGTTTTGTTAGGAAGTTGTTTTGCGTGAGCATATACTTCAATGCAGCGCTGGAACTGGACTATTTCAGATTCTGAGCATTTTCGACATTGGATTTTAGTATATAAGCAGGTGTTTACTATTACAGCCACTTATTTAATTAAAGTTCTGTTCCTTATATGAGCATTTGAACATGGATTTAGACATCAGTCAAGGAAACTTAGTTGTTTTGTATTTGGCTAAAATGCAAAGAGTCTATGCAAATGTATCTTCCCGTCGTATACAGAGTTGCTGGATAATTAACATGTTTCGAAATCAGAAAGTGCCAAATATCATTCAAAATATTATTCAAAACAAAGAAAAGAAAAAACAAGTGAGATTGCTCTAGTCGGGACCGCCCGACTAGTAGATACCCTGAACCCAGATATGAGCATATACACACAAACTCTCGGCAGTTGATGAGTATTGAGGCTGTTAAGAATATAACTAAAAAATTTTCTAATAATTACCAACGGAAAAATAAATACCCCACAACCGGGATTCGAACCCGCTCCCTCCTTTTAAGATGCACAACTCTTACCAACTGCACCACACTACCATATTACTCATGTACGATATAACATTACTTAACCATCGCAAAAAATCAAGGATCATCATTAAAACGATACAATTTAATAATAGTAATAATAATTATGAAAAACGAAAAAATAAAAGAATTCAACATAGCTCTACCATCGCTGTATTCGAACCAGGGCCTCCACGATATGCGGCACAACTCTTACCAACTGGACCACGCTCTAACTTCGCTTCGTTTTGTTAAAATTCAACTTAACCGTTGCAAAAAAAATTCCTAGCAAAACGCAAGACATTCTGCATATGCATTCGTATGCGTGCACATGAACACCGAATTTGCCAAGCAGCTGCGCTTTGCCCCCACTACCGAAAATATATTCTTGATTTGCTCGTAAACTAAATGTACGATATAAGCGATCATTATGAAATTTTCAGGACTTATTCAGATCATCGAAATGTATGTACAAACCAATTTGCACGTGTGCAGTATTTGATTTGCTTTCTTTTATGGTTTTTTCAATATTGTGGGCGATTGGGAAGAGGTATCCAAACCCTGTAATATTTAAATTCTTCGTATGTTTTACGCGAACATAAAACAATAAGTGGCTCTAGCTTTTATAGTTTGGGAGTTATGCTTAAAAAACCCTTTTTTACCCATTTTCAATGGTTTCAGGGTATAATAAAAATAGAACACAAATAAAATGCCTTTGCAGAACGGTGGTGGTAAAAAAAACCGTATCGGCAGCAGCATATGCAAATGTCTATATAGCGTTCGGAGAGCCTATAATAAATACGCAGCCGTGTGCTATGGCAAAATGCCAACACGTGTTTCACAAAGCTTGTTTAGAGAAAAGATTCCTGACAGCAAGCGATTACATTTTTTGGGTCAAACTAATTTAAATTTAACAGATCTTGCTGTTAACATATTAATTATCGATTATGTACAAAAAAACCCTGCTAATTCTTACTCAATTATGTAAACTATCATAATGTAAACATGCTCTTATCGATGTTCTTTAAACGAACCAGTTCAAGTTCGAATTCTGAACAACTAAGACGCTATATTCGTTCGTCTGAAATCTAATTAAAAGCGTTAATAAAATTTATACACCGTCGAGACCTGATAACTCATGTTTTGTATAAAAAAAACTTTATGCAACAAACAGCATTGTTTTGCTAAAGTACTGGGTAGGGAACTAAACATTTTTGCAGGGAATTGTAATGTAATCATTTAGTAGAAAAAGAATTGGTAATGCACTTTACACCGTAAGAAGAGCATTTCAAGAATTATAATTTAGTAAGAAAAACGATATTTTCCGGGGAAAATAAATTAATGAAAAAAAAATACGGTTAGTATGCAAAATTATTTCAAAATTAGTGTCAGCTAATTTTCACAACACTACCGACAGGCAAAGTTATGCTAGTGTTGCCGGGGGCAGAACTTATTTGCACTGGGCGAGACCTGGCCATTGAAAACTTTACGTTATTTGCAGAATATAAGCTCATGGTGTCGCAACACTGCTGATGCACAATCACATAAAGTATAAAGAATTTTACGAACTTGGATAAAATATTAAAGTTGTGACACGGTTCTGGACTTATATGTTATACCATCTATTGCCCAATGACTCATTTTTGGCATTGATTTCCGGTGTGCTTTCGAGTTAGCTCCCAATATTATTCGATCAGTTAATGCTACAGAAGAGATTGAGCTAGAGATAAACTGTTACCCACTGACGGACAATCATATAAGACAGTTGGAAACTGTCCAGACACTGTTTCCCAAATTTGAGGAACAGGGATTAGTTCGTACATCATTAATACATTACATTACATTACATTACATTAACGAACACAACTTTGAGTCGCATTTGGCAGTAATTGTGAGAATTGCGAAGCAATTTATAAAAAAAAATTTGACTCTGAACGTCAGTAAGAGTGAATTTTGTGTCACACAGATATATTACTTAGGCTATGTGATCGGTCATGGTGGAATTTCTGCAGATTCAGAACACCACGCAATTTGAACCATGTTCGGGGATTTTTAGGAGTCTGTGGTTGGTACCGTCGTGCTATTAAAGATTTTGCCGAGCTCACATTTCTCATCATCGAAGTTTTGTCAGCCAAAATAATTTTTAGGTGGTCAAGCAGCCATGACCCAACTCAAAACTTTTCTTACTACTACCCCTACCTACTGCAGAATCCGGACACGCACAAGACTGTAACGCCAGCGATTTTGGCATTGAATCAGTTCTATTGCAATTGTCGGACAATTGAGAAGAGCGACCAATAGCCTATATGTCACGGAAATTATCCGAAGCATAGAGAAATTACAGTGTAACCGAGCGAGAGTGCCTGGCAATGATTTTATCTTTTTAAAAATTCCGCTGTTATCTTGAGTTTCAATATTTTAAATTGGTAACCGATGAATCTAGTTTAGTTTGGCTTATAAAACAACAAAATGTCTCGGGAAGACAAGCTCCTTGGATATTTCGTTTGCAGGGTTTTAATTTTTATGTTTTTCATCGCAAAGGCAAGGACTATATTGTTCCCGATGCTTTGTCCCGGATGTGTAAAAAGGAAATCGAAGGCTTTGAATTAACAGGTCCAGAAATTTACTTGGAGTCTCAAGCTTTTTTGGATCCGGATTATATAAGTTTAATAACTAGAGAAGAAACTTAAGTGGAAACATTTACAGATTTAAAAGAAAACGGTAAATATATTTACAGTCGCACCGAGCATCTGTCATGTAAAGTTTCGCAAGAAGTAGACCGCTGGAAATTGAGGATCCCCGAATCGCTTCGTGTCGCTGCTATCAGTCAAGCGCACGACAGTATGTGCCCGCTTCTGTTTCAGTTTCTGAAGTAATCCGTATCCCGGGGCTGGCCTCTTAGTTTGGTGCCGAATACCTAAATTAACATTGTTAGTTTTTGTTTTTTGAGCGAAACCTAAAGCAGCCCCAACGAGGACATTATAACAATCTACTTGTTAAATAGCTTTAAGTAATGATTTAGCATAAGCAACAAATGGGAGAGAACTCTTCGCAATTATATGGGCATGTATGTCTGAAAAACACCGTAGCCATAGGTTAAAAAGATTTGTTGATGAACACAGCGTAAATGCTTTTTATAAGCCACGAAAACAAAATTATGTGGCTAATGCCCTATCACGACAACACGTTAGCGCCTTAAAAAATTCACCAAATCCAGATGTTACCACTATGCATAGTGAGGAATTCCTCATTTACAACATTGTCGTAGATATTTCCAAGAAAACGAATAGAGAGAGATCTTGACAATGGAGCATAAGCTATAGACCTTATTCTACTCTCAATTATAGAAAAATTATGAAAAAAACCATTCAGTCATTAAGAACAAGTGAGAGGCCTCTAGTCGGGGCCGCCCGACTAGGATATACCCTGAACCCTGCAATTCATAAGCATTTTAAGCCGTTTGCTGCGCGTGCCCCTCTATAGAAACGAAATCTTAATTTTCTTCTAAACTAGATGTATGATCGTTATGAAACTTTCAGGATTTATAAGCAGCATTGAAATATAGGTACAAACCAAATTTCAGATCAGTAAGATTTGATTTGCGATTTTTTTGGTTTTGTCGATACCGGGGCGATTCGCATCCGCTGTAGCTTAGCTGAGGTGTCCTATTACGTCGGACGTTCCCACAGTTGGGCTGTTTCGTGGGATGCGCTGACGCAGCGCACGTGGCGAAAAGTGCATGCATTGGGGCCGTGATTGCATGGGCGCGTGTGCATGCATTTTTGGTCAACTTCGTCTTTAACTCCTCCCCCTTTAAATGCGTCGTTGGGCTGGGGCTACGTTCGCTTCTGTTTCTGCCTCTGTGGTGATTAGGCATGTTGTTGCTAGAATCTTCTGTCTCATCGAGTATCCGACGGTCGCTATTATCAAGACCAGCAGTATTCCAGAAAGCGTGAAGTTAATTGTTGTTGTAGACTGATTATACTCCCTTAGAGTTTCTAATCTTAGGGTATTGTTAATGTTGACTTCTTTCAGCATCTGTAGCGAGAGTACCTCTTCGACTTTACTCTTTCCTCCAATTATTTGGAGTAAGGGTGGTGTCGCTTCTGCGAAAGCTGCCTCCTTAGCTTCGTATACCTCGTCTTCAATAGTTATGGTTGAGTTGTGGAACTGTATCAAGTATGTCCCTCTGAGTTCCATGTCTTCCTTGTCTATTTTGACTTTTCCGTCGAAGTCGTTGAGCATGATCGTTTCGCTGAGGAGTTCTTCGTAGTGTGGTATATGTTGGCTGTTGATTTGTTTACAATTTGGCTTTTGGCTTTTTAATAGTGGGATTATACAATTATCGTTACTTAAGTCTATAAGATTATTTTTATTACAAATTTTCTTATCATTATGGGATTCGCAAGAGTCTTTAATTGCATATGATATTTGGCCACATTTAATTAAATTTTGGTATTTTATTTCATTTATTATATTTAATTTTTGAATTGGCTTTAATAACATGGCAGTACATACTTCATTCGCAATTAATGGTATATCAATTATGTAGAGCATGTTTTTGCTATTTGTTGCTATTTTAACCTGAGCAATTTCTAACAATTCTTCTGCGTTTAAAAACATTATTTTTTCTTTTTCTAAAATATTTTCTATTGCTTTGACTTCTATTTCTGATAGGATTACTGAATTTACTGTATTTGTTTTTGCCCAATCTATGGCATGAATTAAATTTGTTACTTCATCTTTAAAATTCTGAAGTTTGAATTTGAATATTGTTATTTTTTCTTCATTAAAATTTGCATTTTCTTTCGTTAATTTAACTAATACATTAGTGACTCTGCTTATCTCATTAATTCTATTTTGTTATATTTTATTAATAACAACTTGTCTATTGTTGTTCTCAAGTTGTTCACTCATTTTGTTTACTAGTATTTCCTGATCATTGTGGTCCGGCGAGCCGGCCAACCATTTCCAAGCTGTTCCCAATGCATTTATCGCTTTTACCGCTCTCTTAGAGGGTTTGAGTCTCCGTAAATCGCTTTTTAATTTTTGAGTTTCGTATTGTAGCAATGGGAATAGTTGGTGTGAGGTGTTTATCGTATGTAGGGTATCCTCTAGTGTTCCGAAAACTTTTTCGTATTCTTCAATATTGAATAGTGGATGATTTTGAAAGTGCCGTTGTGTACCGCTGCGGAGCCCGTTTTTATAGGTATGAGTTGAGAGTGTGAGTAGTCTAGAATGGTTGCCAACCCAAAGCACGTCGGCAAGAATAACCTGTAATATTATAATATTTTGTTTTTATATTGTTTTTATGGACTTTCCTACCGCTTTTTGTTTTAATAGTGGTATTCCCGTTTTCTTCTACTATTTCTTTTCTGTGTCTAGGAGAAAGTTTTGAGCCTAATCTTTTGTCTATTTTTACATAAACGATATCTCCGCTACTGTAATTCTTTATCTGTTTCTTTTTTTGTGATATGGTAGGTCAAATCGTTTTCCTGTTTGGCAATAATTTTTTCTCTTATTTTTTGTCTGTCTGATTCCAATTCTTGTGGGTCTCTAATATTCTGATTTCCGAAAAATATGTCTATTGGTTTTGCTCCTATTGAAGTGTACTGAATTATTGTAGAGTTGTACGGCTTTGAAGATTAATTCTTCGAAGTTGGTTATACCATCATCTCTTTTTATACATCTCATAATCTCGGTCAATGTTGAGTGAAATCTTTCAACTTGTCCGTTACTAGTAAACGTATACGGCGGCGTCGTGTAGACTGTTGCCCTTAGCTGATCTTGCAGCAGAAATTTTATGGATGCTGCGCTTAAGGCTTTTTCATTATCCATAACTATAGATTTTGGCATACCGAAGGCGATCATGATTTCGTGTAAAGGGTGTCTTAAATCTTCGGCTGCTTTGGACTTAAGAATTTTAATCTGAGCGTATTTAGAAAATTTATCTATTGCTGTGAGAGCCAAGTTTTTCTGAGTTATGAAAAGATCGATATGCGTAAGACGGAATTGGTGTGATTTGGATTTCTCCGGACGGTGGTTTTCTGTCATATTTGGTCTCTTTGCATATTGTACATGCTTTTGCTATTGTTTCTATTTTTTTCTTCATATTAGGGAAAAAGAATCTACTCAGTATTTGAATCTTGTTTTCTATAGGGTTTCTATGAGCTCTGCTATGTTCTTTAGTTAGTATGTTATTTTGTTCGGTTTCGTCTGTTACGTCCGCTACTCGTTTCTGGGTATATCGGACTTTATAAGAACTGAAGTGTAATGGGAATATGTTTTGGATTTTGCCTATGATTGGCTCTGAGGTGAACAATCCGTTCACAATTTTTGGATCTAAACGTTTTTTCAAAATCTCTATCAAATCTTCTTCTGTGTACTCGGTTTTTTTTACTACATGTCTATGGTATGTAGGGAAAGGTAAACTAAATTCATATGCATCCTCGTCTGCAGTTAGTAGGAAAAGTTGGTTTTGAAAACATTGATGGGGACTTCCAGGAGGAGCTCCGTCACTATGTACCGTAGCACTGGTACTATTTACTTGTTGCTGAATGGGATTTCTGGACAATGCGACGGCTACGACATTAGAAATCCCCGGCTTGTATTTAAGCTCGTGATTAAACTCTTCAAGGTAGCTTTTCCACCTCTTAAGTTTTCCGTTGTGATTTTTTGTGCTAAGCGCGAAGGTTAACGGTTGATGGTCTGTGTAAATGACTACTTTGGCGGTACCGTACAGGTACATTCGCAAGCTTTGAAGAGCCCAAACTATAGCCAGCATTTCTTTTTCGTTTGCTGCGTAGTTTTCTTCGGCTTTCGAAAGGGTGCGTGAAAGGAAGGTTACTGTACTGCTCCAATAGCGAAGTTCGATGCATCGGTGGTCAATTGAAATTCCTTCTTAAAATCAGGGTAAGCCAGTATCACGTCTTGGGAGGCTAGTGTTCGTTTTATTTTATTAAACGAATCTAACGCATCATTGTCCAATGTGATCTTTATCTTGGAAGATACGTTTTTAGAAAACCTGCCGTTTACTCCTCTGAGGAGCGTGGTAAGAGGTTTTGCTATTTTAGCGTAGTCCCTTATGAACCTTCTATAATAGCTTGAAAGACCTAAAAATGATCGTAGATCTTTTAATGTCTTAGGTACGGGAAAGGCCTCTATGGCTTTCACTTTTTCTACATTAGTTTTTACACCGTCTTTAGAAATAGTGTAGCCTAGGAAATCGACTTCGGTTTTGAAAAACTCGCATTTGTCGATTTGTATCTTCATGTTGGAATTGCTTAAAATCGTGCAGACTTTTTACAAATGCTCAGCATGTTCATTTTCGGATTGGCTAAAGACGATATCGTCTATGTAGACATAGCATATCTTACCGATATGATCTCTTAAAATGTCGTCTAATGCCCTTTGGAATATGGAAGGAGAATTTTTTAGACCGAATGGTAGTCTAGTGAATTCGAATTTTCCTCCTTTAACAGCGAAAGCTGTTTTCTCTATATCTCTTTCTTTCAGTGGGATTTGATGAAAACCACTTTTTAAATCGATAACTGAGAAATATTTATTTTCGCCCAATTGTGCGATTATTTCTCCGATTTCGGGTATTGGGTATCGATCGGAGATTGTAACATCGTTCAACTTCCTATAATCGATAACCATTCTGTACTTTTTCTCTCCTGAGGCGTCGCTCTTTTTTGGTACTACCCATATGGGCGCGTTATACGGTGACCGTGAAGGTCTTATAATGCCGTCTCTCAGCTATTTTTGTACCTTCTTTTCAATTTCTGCTTTTAATGATGCAGGGTATGGATAGTGCTTACAGTACACCGGTGTGTCCGATGATGTTCTGATTTCTCCCTCTACTCTAGTGGTATAGGTGAGTCTCATGTCGGGGTCAGCAAATACTTCTGCATGTTTCTTCGTCAGTTTGTCTATGTATTGTTTCTGTATCTCGGACATGTGATCTGTTTTAACTTTTATGTTGTTAACCGCCTGCGTTTCTAGTTATTTTATCTTTATTCGATAGTGCCTATTAATAATTAAAACGTCGTTCTTCACGTCTATGACAGCGTTCAGCTGTTTTAAGGTATCATTACCAAGAATACCGTGAAAAGTTTTGAGTGTGGGTAGGAGGAAGAACTTGATTGGTATGTTTTTTAAGCGAAAAAGATTAAGTCGCGTATGATGCGTAATTTTGGTTTGTCCTCCAACGGAATTTGCAAAAAATGGTTTTTCATTTAATTTGTGGTTCTGGACTAAAGCGGACTAAATGTAATTTTGATTGGATCCTGTGTCTATTAGAAATCTAAGTGTCATACCGTTCCCCGCTATGCATTGAAAATACGGCAACGAGGAACTATTTAATCTAAAAAATAGACGTCTGAAGCGTCAACGGATACGGGCATATATTCTGACTCATTTCCCTCCGCGTACTGACTGATCAAATCTGTAGCCTCTTCTTGGGCTACAGCCTCGAAATAAGCTTGTTCCTCGAAACTTTTAGGGCAAAGCATTTCAGCTTCTATTCCCTCTGGTATTCGATCCGCATCTGCAGTGGCAATATGAAATTGCCTCTGGAATTTTTGTGGCGGTCCCGTGTATGCCGCATTCGGAGGTCGTTTCCCAGTCAAGTCGTTATTCTGTGGCTTGTTCATATAATTTACGTGTCTAGATCTAATGGACTGGTCAATGTCCATTGGCGTAGGTCTAGGTTCGGGTTTTTGAGCCTGAGGGCGCGGTGGCGCTGGAATGTTCTGTCTAAAGAATATCGGCTGTTGGGTTACAACGTACTGTTGTGGCATATTATAGGGTACCTGTTGTTGGTAATTTGGAATAGACCAAGTTCCTTGCGGGTGGTATACCCCGTTCGATCGGACTTGTGGCGGATAGTATAGTCTAGGATCGAAATTTCTAGCTTGTCCTGCTATATTAGGTAATGGTCTGAGTCCTTGGTGTCTTGTTGCTAGTTGGCTATGGGATTGTCTAGGTGGTAAAGGTGGGGCTTGTTGCCTAAACTTCGGAACGAACGCATTTCTATGCTCTTGGTTTTCTACCAATCCGCATACGTGAAGTGCGTGTGCTTAGGTCTCTTGGCTCTTTAATTGCTAGCAATCGAGGCAAGTCGCCATTAAGACCTCGGACGAAGGTGTCCAAAGCTTTGTCCCTATAATTTTTTGTTAGGGCTCTTACAGTTTCTGGGGATTCTTCTTGGGCACTAATTTGATTGAGAATAAGTGACAATTGGTGGTATACAGCCTGATAAAATTCGTTTATGTTCATCCGTCCTTGTGACAGAGAGAACATTTGATATTCGAGGGTCTTTAGGTCTCTCTTGTCAGCATAATGCGATGTCAGACACTTGGATATTGCCTTCCAGTTCATTGGAGTATTGTACGACTCCAGCACTACATCGGCTTCGCCGATTATTTTATTTCGGATTGCCAAGGTTATTAGATAGTATTTGTAAGTGTGTTCCTGGCCTTCGTATATACCCATTATACGATCTACGTTTTTCTTCCAAGAGCTAAATGTAGTCCTGTCACCAGAAAATTCCCTAATCAGTCGAGTTATGTCCGGAACTTTCTCGTTATCGCTTTCGGGCCCTGGCCTTGCGATCGGGATATCGGACAACACATCTAATCTATCTTGGTTATTTATAGCTCGCCTTATAAGGTCTCCCCCTTCGAGGGTTTCTCTGATCAAGCCTACTATTACTTCTCTATGTTGTGGGCTAGTGTTGGGTGTGCTAGTAGCAGGTCGAGCCGCACCCACACTACTGGGTCGTATTGTCTGACGGCCACTGGCACCTACGGAAAGAGTAGCCATACTATCGGATAATTCGTCTTGCATATTCACGGACCACTATTGTACTCTAATTTATTAAGTAAAAGTTTATTTTCACTACTTTATGGATATTGCAAAATAATTGAGCAGCAAGAGTTTTGGAAAAATTATTAATTGAAGTCGTTAAAATTACTAAGAAAATTTCGGAATTATTAAAATATTCGACTCGATGCAAAAAAAGATAAAAGATTTTATATAAGGATTGAGAAAAAAATATTGTTCAAAAGCTGCAGAAAAATTGTGGCGAATCCCCCGCGATGGTCCTCTGGATGTTCTCCTTTTCCTCCCACGTTGGGCTACTCAGGATCCTCGGTGACACTTCCCACGCGGTATACTGCGGACGGACACAACAGGATCGTCGGCGATGTTGGTTCCTGGACCGATCACTTTTGAAACGCGGTACCCTTTGACACTGGGTACTACTGTTCGAAACTCGCGTGGCTGCTTGAGGCACTTGTTTGATTTTCTCGCGTTATCCTTTAAGGATGTTGTTTTTTTAACGAAGTGACCGGTCCCTGCTCGGGCGCCAACTAAGAAATCCTTTATTTAGTTTTCGAAAAAAAACTAAACTGTTTATTTCGAATGCTCATTTAGAACTAAAACTATGTTGACAAAAATGAAATTATGCTTAAGCCAAAATTACAAGCTACTGCTGCTGCTGCCGTTGTTGTAGCCGCTGCCGCCTCTGTAGTCGCTGCTGTCGCTGTCGCTGTAGTCGCTGTTGCTGCTGCAGGTGTGTTGTTGTGCCGCATCCGCTGTAGCTTAGCTGAGGTGTCCTATTACGTCGGACGTTCCCACAGTTGGGCTGTTTCGTGGGATGCGCTGACGCAGCTCACGAGGCGAAAAGTGCATGCATTGGGGCCGTGATTGCATGGGCGTGTGTGCATGCATTTTTGGTCAACTTTGTCTTTAACTTATGTATGCGTGCACATAAACACAGAAGTTGCTGCGCTTGGCCCCCAGATCGGAAACTAAATCTATGATCGTTATAAAATTTTCAGTACTTAATAAAAGCATCAAAATGTATGTACAAACCAATTTTCAAGACTGTGGTGTTTAATGTAATGCATTTTTGGTTATATAAATATTTGGGGCGATTGAGGGAAGGTGTTTATAATCTGAAATTTATCAAATCTGCGTATGCGATTATGTTAAAACAAGTTTGGTGGCTGTAGCTTTTAGAGTTGAGAAATGTCGATAGAATGGAACGAGTTATCAATCCATTGAAATAAACGTTATCTACGTATGGCTTATACGAACCTAATGAGACCAAGATACTTTTGTAGGTTTTTGTACTCTGTGGAATCGAGGCATTCATACAGGCAGACAGACTCAGCTCGTCTGATCAAGAATATATATACTTTATGGGGTCGGAGATGCTTCTTTCTGCCTGTTAAATACATTTGCACAAAATCATTTTCAACGGGTTCAAGATATAACAGGCATTCGTTTCAATAGTGGTGACACGCGCAGCTACCAAGTAAAATGCGTGCGGCATGCATTTGTGTGCGTGTGTGCGTGTGTGTGTGTGTGTTTGTGTATGTGTGAGTGTGTGTGTGTGTGTGTGTGCGTATGTGTGTTGTAGTGTCAACCATGTTTGGTTGTGTCAAATTTCGGCCCCACGTTTGGGCGCAAATTCTTATATAGCTTTCACCAAGTATGAGGGGTGGCGTTCGACACGTCTTCCACATGGGGTGTCCACGATCAGAGGCCATCGTCTATGCAGTTTTAACTCTGAGCTGACTCGCACTCTGACGCGGTGCGTTGGGTTTGGGGGCGCGTACTTATTGGGTTGCTCTTGCTTAGCTCGTCGGAGTCGTGGATTTTTCCTCGCCCAACATGCATGTCAACACCGATACACCGACATGAAGAATAATTAAGTACGCTTTCAGATATAAAAATAATAATTACGATTCCCTTTTTTCTCTGATTATGAGTGTTCCGACAACACAACAACAACTAAGAATCCAATATGCCTAATAGAGGGAACTGGTGTTAGTGGTCCCTCATCTCTACCCTCCCTACCATGACAACTAAAGTATTTTATGTTGCCCCTAAACAAGACTATAAAGCTCTTATTCCATTATTTCACTAGTATTTAGCATGGTACTCGACAGACAAGATAACTACTTAAGGTCTCATGTTTCAAACATACTCATTCATTTAATTCAGGTATTATAAATTACAAAATTACACATCGAAAAAGATATTTCCGTATTTCATACTAAATTCAAAATAGGTTTCTAGACAATTCATTTGAACAAAATTATTTATAAAAAAAAATAGAAAAACTGATTTTTAAATTCAAGTTGGCCATAGGTTCGATATCAATGCATTTTTCAATAGTAAATATATATATAAATAAAAATATATATGACGGATTGTACTCACTACTCAAAATAACTCACTCATACTTCCAACGTTCCGTGCACTTGGGCCCAATATGACGTAGATGCTGTCGTATGTTAATGATGCCTTTATATAAAGAAATTTAATTGTAAGTATATATATATATATTGATATGCATCATAGATATCCAACCTTACCATTGCCGAATTACAAGAATTATATACTGGAATTATATACTACTTCTTAAATCTAAGTTTACATTTCATTTAAATTAATTTTATTAATATTTCTTCATTATTAAAATCAGTTAATGATTTTACATTCACGGCGCAATTTAAGATAATTGAAACAAATATCAGCTGGTAGCAGAGACAAAGTTAAAGTTCTTCGGCGAGAACGAATTTACATTTAAGCTGTTTTTGGTTTGCTCTTATTATTTGTTCAAAGATAAGAATATCAATTTTGTGCCTTTCACTAATACGTGCAGTGCTCTTTAACATTGATATTTTTATTGCTACTGCGTGAACTAGCACAAAGAAAGAATTAAAGAATTGATCACACTGCACAACACAGATTTAATTTCTTTTCGTTATCTTAGTTGTCTTGCACAAAAAAAACTTTAAAAAATATTTAATGCTGCAGTCGTGGTGGCTACACATATATGAATTATCCGCCAATTCTCTGCGCAAAATCTGCTGCTGCTGGACTGCACAATAATTTCCTGAAGAACTCGAAACTGCTCCGGGTCTCCTTCTACTCCAACACTAGTCTGTCCCCCAGCCGGTGTAAATGTCCAGAGATCGACCTCCTCCTCACGGGTCTTAATATTGGGACACCAGCGCTGACACAGTCGCTGTGTATTTTTATAAAATGTGCTGCTTGATTCACTTTCGACTTGTATGTTGATTGGTATTTTTATAAAAAGAAAAAAACTCTGACGAAAACACGTCTATTTGCTGTCGATCACCGCGCGACTGTCGACCGTTGCCCTTTTTATACGCTCAGCTGCAAGCTTTCGAAACAGCTAATCTGCAGCGTAACTGCATTATCGTACGATCGGCTTATGCGCCAAATGAGAAAATAAAGAACATATGATAACAGCGTGGGAATCATGTGCGAGGGTAGTCACAAAAGTTTCTATGTAAATTTTAACTGTTCCCACTCGGCTACTACAGCGCAAATGAAAGAACAAGGTTTTCTGAAGAGCTTTCATTTGAAAAATAGACTAGGTGGCATTTTTACATTTTGTTTGGATGTCCTTCAAATGATACACTCCTAATAGTTTGTTATTTTCATCAGCTAGCTGATAATAAAATGGACTTAACTTCTTCTTTACTTTAGCTAGAACGAACCTTGGTGCTAGCTTTGAGCTAAACTTTTTGCTGGCACTGCTCTGAGTAAAATTTCTCGCATAAACTGAATCACCTGCTTTTAACTGTATTTTCCGACTACGAAGATTATAAACTCTTGAGTTTGCTTCGTGGGCTTTGTTTATGTTTTCCTTTGCCTTCTCACGTGCTAGTTGCATGGTATCAGTACGGCTAAGGTAAACATCGTCACTCATTAAGTTAAGGTTTCTCAGTAAACTGTAATCTTTACCATTCAGAATCATATTTTGGCCAAATACAAGAAAATAAGGTGGAAAGCCTGTGCTTCGATGTAATGTACTTCTCAAAGATGCACTTATTGCGCTAAGGTGTACATCCCAATTAGTGTGATCTTTGCCAATATAAGCTCGAATTGCAGATAAGACTGATCTATTCAATCTCTCACTTGCATTAGCTTGCGGCGAGTATATTGCTGTGCATTTATGCTCGACTCCGAAGCTGGTTAAAAATGCTTTGAAATAGCTCGACCTAAATTGCGAACCATTGTCTGTAAGAATAGATTCGGGTACCCCAAAGGTGTAGAAAATCGAATTTTCCAAGTATTCTGTAATTTTCGAAGCTGTAAATTTCTTCAGTGGACAAAGGAAATGAAACTTCGTGTTGTGGTCTACGACAATCAATAGACCTATATTGCCTTTTTTAGTACGAGGATAAGGTCCTAATAAATCTATATACAATCGTTGAAATGGTCTATCTGAAGTTAAAGGTTTACCCATTGGTGGTTTAAGCACTGTATTTGGGCTCTTAGTCGACCTACAAATGCTGCAGTTAGCAATGTATGTACGTATCTGGCTAACCATACCTGGCCAAAACAAGTATCTTTTAATTTTATCTACTGTTTTACCCATGCCACAATGTGCTGAGCTAGGTGAATCATGAGCTTCACGTAAAACGTCAGGAACTAGACTTGCTGGTATCCAAAGCTTCCACGAGTTTTTTTCTATGGGTTCTACGCCAGTCGCAAATTCGGTTCTCTTGTACACATAATCATCGATTAACTTAAGGTCTGGCAACCTATTTTGGTTTTCTTTTATATACGCAATTAAAGCTAGATATTCTGGTGCCTTGAAGTAAGTCGAATTCAAATCTATTATAGGGCTCGTCTCACACAATTCGGCTACTTCTTCATTAGTTCTTGAAAGCGTGTCTGCTACGACGTTTTGGGAACCACTTCGGTGCTGAATATTGAATTTGAATCCCTGTAGCTTAATAGACCATCTGGCTAAACGTCCTGACAAATCCTTCTGCTTCATGAGCCACTTAAGAGAAGCGTGATCAGTGATAACTGTGAACTCCTGACCCTCTATATAAGGTCGAAATTTTTTAATGCCTTGGAGAACCGCTAGACATTCTAATTCTGTAACGGAGTAGTTACGCTGAGCTCTTGTAAGTTTCGCTGACATATAAGCTATCGGTAATTCTGAATTATCCCGTATCTGAGCTAGCACACAGCCTACGCCGTATGTGCATGCATCACAGATTAGTAAAAAGGGCTTGGAAAAATCTGGTGTTATTAATATTGGTGCTGCAGTTAGGTAAGACTTGAGCATTTCAAAAGCTTCAGTAGCTTCTTGGTTCCAATCTAGAGATTTTTGTTTCTTCAGCTGTTCTGTTAAAGGGTAGCTGACCGCAGCATAATTTTCTACGAAACGTCTATACCATCCTGACAATCCTAAAAACCGACGTAACTGCTTGACTGTTCTTGGGACTGGAAATTCGCTGATTGCCTGTATTTTCTCAGGATCTGTTTTCAGTTGGCCGTTTCCTATAATAAACCCGAGATATTTAATCTCTGTCATGCAGAACTTAGATTTGTTAATATTTATGGTCAAGTTAGCTTTCCTTAAGCACAATGCAATTTCTTGAAGCAAGACAAGATGAGAATCGAAATCATCCGATAACACTAACAAATCATCTAAATACACAAAGACTCTGGTACGCAAGTGTGCTGGAATAACTTCGTACATAAGACGACAAAGTGTTTGTGGCGCGTTGCAAAGGCCGAACGGCATAACCTTGTATTGGTATAATGGCCGATTGGGTATTGTAAATGCTGTATATTGCCGAGAGTTCTCTTCCAATGGTATCTGCCAGAAAGCATGTTTCATGTCTAATCCGGTGATATATTTAGCCGGAGGTAATCTACTTAAGATGCCATCTATATGGGGCAAAGGATATGCATCCTTTTCGGTCACCTTATTAACCTCTCTTGAGTCTAAACATAGCCTACACTTATCTCCGCGTTTGACAAGAACGCAATTGCTACTCCAGGGACTGGAAGATGGTTCTATAATATCTAGAGCTAGCATTTGGTCAACTTCCGCAAACATTAACTTTTCGATCGCCGGAGAGACTGGCCAGTGCCGTTGCTTGACTGGGGTTGCTGAACCTACCTTAATGGAATGGCTAATTAGGCTGGTTCTACCTAATCCTTCTTTAGCGTACGATGGAAATCCTCCAATAATTACATCAAGGCGATCCTGTTCATCTTTAGTAAGAATATGAAATTTTGAAATCTCCTTTGGTTCTTCTGTTGTTCCAACATCTAATTCTGATAACTCTGCTGATTTCGCAAGACTTCCTAACAAGCCAAATTCACGCCAAAAATTAATTCCTAAATAAATATCTTGCTTAAGTTCTGGAATAATGAATAATTCGAAACTTTTAGTTAAGTTTCGGTAAGTGATTTGCGTCCGTAGCTTAGCAACAATTTTGCTAGCCGTGCCATTTGCTGTCCGAATTGTTCCGGTGCATTTCTTGGCATTATTATGCTTTAGCAACTGCTGAGCGGCTGATCCTCCTACGCAACTAATAGTCGCGCCGGAATCCAAAAGTCCTATATACTCATTACCTTCTATATGAACTGAAGTGTATAAACGCTGATCCGAACTAAGAAAAATAGATGAAATCATGTTCCTACGGTTTTTACGCACTAATTTCCAAAATAAACGTAAACGTCTTGTAGAACGCTTGGGTTGACTTTTAAAATTAAAGGTATCTACATCTAAAAATATTCTCTTACGTGCTGATTCATAATTTTGCAGCCTAATGTGAAAAGGTAAATCTGAATAATGTTTGGAATTACTCTTTGAATGTTCTGATTGTTCTATCGAGGTTGTGCATTCGGTTTTATCTGTATCTATCGTTGTATATTGGGTCGATTTATCTGACCACGATTTACTATTTAATTGGGATGTATCTAATTGGTGTTGGGTCGAACATCCCGCTGCCAGTTTCCCGAGGGGTTGCATTTTGTGCAGCGTGGC
Source organism: Drosophila paramelanica (assembly GCA_035043915.1). NCBI lineage: Eukaryota > Metazoa > Arthropoda > Insecta > Diptera > Drosophilidae > Drosophila > Drosophila paramelanica. Next base: position 400,886 of record JAWNMO010000681.1, read on the forward strand.
TTAAAAATGTCTTTGGCTCCGCAGCCATAACAAAAAATACGACGAATCTCTAGGCAATTTTCGAATTTATGCCCGCTTTTATCGCAGTTCCAGCAGATCGGAGCTGTCTTAATACGTTTTATTTCCTGAATTTCCGCTTCTGCTGGCGTAAGCTGTGGACTTACGTTGCTTTCGTTTGATAATTCCGAAACGTATGGACGTAAAGTCCTGCCTTTGAATGATTTAATATCGCCATAAAATTGCTCATGTTTTTTCACTTCAACTCGGAGTTGTGATCTATTCTCAATGCTAACATGTAGAAGTTCGTGGTGTAGACTGGGCTTGGAATTACGAATAAGAAGGTCTACTGTCTGTTTTTCTGAGATGCCTTGTTGTAATCTGTCAACTAGATCTTCTATTGCAAACTGATAGTCGTCAAAAGACTCACTCTCCCCTTGACGTCTTTTCCCAATCATTTCCCAAATTTCTAAATCGGTGTCCGAGTCTCCAAATCTTCGTCGAAGCTCTTGACACACGGTATCCCAAGTAAAATTTGTGTTGGCTCGATGGAATTTCCAAAACCAATCACTGGCTTTACCGTTTAATAGTAAGTATAAATTGTCATTAAGAAGCTGGTAATCGTTTCCCAGATTTTGTTTGGTTAGGGACCGCACTCGGTAGAGAAATTCATCAATTCTCATGCCTTGCTTAGTGCCATCGAACTTAATTCTCCAGTTTTGAATGATTCCTGACACTTTTTCTGGATTCACACCAAAGCTTGGGGTGCTTCTATCCCTATTAATTCTTATAATATCTTCAGTCGACCTATCTTCCAAACGACTTGCTGTTTCTCCTTCACGTGCTCTAGGTGTTGTTGAATTAGTATTAGCTCCATTAGAAAATTGTGGTGGGTCGCTATTGGAGATTTGCAATTGTGCAAGTTGATTTCGAATAGAGGTCTCAATAGATTTACTTAAATACGACGAAATGTGGTCCATCAACTGATTTTGCTGAACATTCATCATATTCTGTATGTAATTAGCTATTTCGACTTGAGACCCAAGAGAAATGTTGCTTTAAGTCTGGTCAAAGGTTGGTACTCTACTTGTGGATCTAGTCGTCATCCCTCTTTTGGGAGTAGTTCCTCTATGCATATTCCCCATGCCTCGTCTATTTTGTGCATTTCTTTTATTTGTCTCTGGTTCTGTAACACTAGGAATGGTATCGGTAAGGTTAAGCTCTGCTGCTAACGTGTTATAAGAAAAGCTTAACGCAAGTGTTGTACAATCTGCTGCACAGGTAGGGCATGCTAAAGTGTGTTGTAAAAACTCTATCAAACATGTTTTGTGGAATCTGTGCTTACATGGAGCATTAGCTAACAGTTGTGACGGATTCATCACCTCGTTGCAAATCCCACAAAAAGTATTTTGCTGCTCTAAGGCAGCTGTAATATTTTCTGTACTTCTTTGTACTGCCATTGCGAATCATGCAATCGCTGAACTCTATATTTTAATTAATTTACTTGTATGTAAAACTAACTGTATGCTGGTGTGAGTTATCCATACTGACAACTCCGTTCTCATTGTATTCACATTTTATTTCTTAACGCATTACTGTTTTGGCTCACACCAGTTATGTTTGTTGCGTGTACCAACCTTACGTGCACCAACAATACGATATAAACAATCGCTAAATGCTTTGATTTGAGGTATTGAATCCTTGCGAGAAAGCATGGCCACGCTGAGCTTATGATTTGATTTGACATTTTGACCGATGATATGCTTCCAGCTTGCACATTGCGCAAGGCCACTTGAAGTCGGTAATAAACCCAGGAATTTTATTTATTGATATACCTGACACCTTCTTTCGCGCTATGATTTTGAATATCTCCGCGATGAATTTTTGCTCTGCGACCCTCTTCTGCCTTTGCATGTTTAGCATCACTTGACTATGGCTGATGTTTATCATGGGCGTAGTTGCAGGAGACTTCGAAACTTCGGAAAGCTTTAAATAAAACATAAATGGAACTTGAAGTGATACCAATTGTCAGAGACATCACACTGAACCAAATATTTCAGTTTTTTGTCTGTTTATTTCCTTCTGTATATTTTACACGCGTCGCTAACTATATTTTGCGTTGTTGTTTAGGCTAATCAACCAATAGATTAGATTGGAACTATCGTTTGATGATTATGTATGTGTAATTTGTATGCTGCAATTTTTTTTAATTCTGGTATTTTCGTTTTGCGTATTAGCAGATATAAAGCTGTCTTCTTATTGTCTTCTTATTTTTTGCGAATGCAACTCTTAGAATTTCATCATATTATGCAATCGCAAGCTTATACTTTGTATGTGTATACACACGCGAATGTCAGCAACGAAGATTTTACGAATTCGTACGGCTTACGAATTCGTCTGACGACAGTTTTTTAAGAATGTTGCCAGCGGACAGGAATTTTGTACAGCTTTGCTTAAACGGTTTAAATAAAATAAAACCACACTGCTCCTAGTACTATAATGTTTATTTGCTAAGAGTTAATATATGTGTGTATGTTAGTAGAGCAAGCGGAGCTTAAGAAAATTTTCTGTTTTCTGGCTGGCGTGAGTATCGCGTATCCATTCTTTTTTCGTTTTTGGTATCGATAAAATATTAACAAATGATAAGTTTAAATACATCGATAATATTAAGATAACATATTTGAAGTTAACAAATAGATATTGGCGGTAATCATTATTATTCTATTTTTTGCCAAAATTGTTTCGAGCAAATGTTTTCCAGACAATCTGTTTTCTGAATGCTTTTTAAGGAGTTTTTAATTTCGACAAGCTTACTTTGAATTTTGGTGTTTATTTCTATCTAGTTATTTACTGAATTTACCAGCTGACCTTGCTTGAACTTGATTTGTTTTCAGTCGTTAAAATCTGGATTTCCTGTTATTACCTTTAGTACGGTGCCCAAAATATAAACACTACGAGCATGACGATGGTGATTATTTTTTGTTGCTAGTAATGTCTCAATGTGTTTAAGGTCCGTGGTAATAATCAATCTCTATGGTATTCCTGCTCTCGTCGGCGTCGGTTTCGTATGATGTCACGCTAGTTGTATATCGTGAGTAACCGTATTCTACCCAGATTGTCGCGTCACCGTCTTATATGGGTGTATAGTTCATGTGTGAGTAATCGGTAAGTTTCAAGGTGTCAGTAACAATGATAAAGGTCAGATGTATTGTGGGTATTAACTGCCTTAGCCTTCATTAAATAATATGTTTTGGAAATTTGTACGGAAAGATGTGATTTTGTACTTCTCGTCCCAAGCTTTTTGAATTTTGTCCCTGATTGGGCTGCATGGATGACATCAATTGGTATTTTATTTGTTACTGAATATACTATTCTACTATATTCTATGTTTGAGAGTAAAATTAGATCTATGGTTTCGTGTATCTTCCTTTTGATATTTCTACAAGATTTCTATAAGATTGCTAGAAATCTTTCGACTATTAAGGTGCTGTGAAAACATTTGAAATTTTTATTTCGAAATTTGCAATGGATCTAATGTGTTCAAGTTGAGTGACTTTTCGTTGTCACAATATATGGTCTTTGTTTTTATACCCTGAACCCATTGAAAATGGGTAAAAAAGGGTATAATGGTTTTGTGCAAATGTATGTAACAGGCAGAAGGAAGCATCTCCGACCCCATAAAGTATATATATTCTTGATCAGCATCACTAGCCGAGTCGATTTAGCCATGTCCGTCTGTCTGTCCGTCTGTCTGTCTGTCTGTCTGTCTGTCTGTCCGTCTGTCTGTATGAACGCGTCGATTTCAGAGACTACAAAAGCTAGAAAGCTGATCTTGGTCTCATTCGGTTCGTATATTCCATACGCAGATCAAGTTTATTTCAAAACATCGATAACTTTTTCCGTTTTCTTATTATCGATATTTATCGCTTTTTTGACTCGGTTTTTTATGCATAACTCCCAAACTATAAAAGCTAGAGCCACCAAATTAATTTTTTTATGTTCGCGTAAAACATACGAAGAATTTAAGCCCTTCAGGTTTTGGATACCTCCCCCAATCGCCCACAATATCGATAAAACTAAAAAAACACAAATCAAATACTACACACGTGCAAATTGGTTTGTACATACATATCGATGATCTGAATAAGTCCTGAAAATTTCATAACGATCGTACATTTAGTTTACGAGGAAATCAAGAATCTATTTTCAGTAGTTGGGGCAAAGCGCAGCTGCTTGGCAATTTCTGTGTACATGTGCACGCATACATATGCATATGCAAAATTTGTCTTGCGTTCTTCTAGGAATTTTTTTTGCAACGGTTAAATTGAGTTTTAACACTGCGAAGTGAAGTAAGAGCGTGGTCCAGTGGGTAAGAGTTGTGCCGCGTAACGCGGAGGTCCGGGTTCGAATTGAGCGATGGTATGGTAGAGCAATATTGAATTGTTTTATTTTTTTATTTATTTATAATTATTATTTTTATTAATTTGTATCGTTTAAATGACAACTGCAAAATTTTCGTTTTCCTTGACTTTTTGCGATGGTTAAGTAATGTTATATCATTCGCGAAAAATGTGGTAGTGTGGTGCAGTTGGTAAGAGTCGTGCATCTTAAGACGGGGAGACCGAGTTCAAGCCCCGGCTGCGGAACATTTCTTTTTCCGTTGGTAATTGTTTTTTTTTTTTTATTATTATTTTTAATAGCATCCATACTCATCAACTGCCGAGAGTGTGTGTGTATGTGTTCATTTCTGGGTTCAGGGTATCTACTAGTCGGGCGGTCCCGACTAGAGCAATCTCACTTGTTGGAAATATCTTTATTAATTAAAGTATCGGTGCTTTAATGTGATGAACGCTCTTGAAGAGATAGGCTGGTCTACCTACGGCAACCTTCAAAAATTTATCGATGCATGTCAGAAAACACTTTTTGTCTGAAGAGAAAACATGTGGTGAATTTTACCGGTATAAATGTTATAGTTATTTCCCTAAAACCTGGATGGCGGTTATATATTGTCATGGAGCAGGTTTTTCAGGTTTAAAGCTCGGTGGGCCCTATTATGTTCCATAATCATGATCTCTCTCTGCTCGGTTTTTTTGATAATAACAATTACAATATATTTGCTGTTCCAATATAAGCTTGATAAATATGATTCAACTATCTTATGCTGAATAGAAGCCAATAAAATATCGCATTTACGACATTTTCTTTGACTATATCTTGACACGTGGTCTAAGAATCGGACAATGTGTCGTATTTTATTTTTAAAAAGTATGAGAGTTTTAAATGATGGAAAGTCTGATTTCGCAATTACTATTTCGTTCCTAAAACAGTTTGTTTTGGCTGTTGTATCTATCGTATAAGTGAGCGATTCCTCACTATGAATAATGCCAACATTTAAATCTAGCGAATCTTCTAAGGCCTTAATATGTTGTCGGGGTAGAGCATCAGCAACGAATTTTTCATTTCTTGTCTTATAAAACACATGTGCGTTGCGTTCATCCACAAACGCTTCCCACCTTTTTAGCCTAGGGTTAGGATTTTTTTCGGTCATAGTACTTGTTAAAGGTGGGTGGTCAGTAAAAATGTTTAATTTGTTGACACCGTACAGGTAATTTCGTAAATTTTGCAACCCCCAAACAATTGCAAGGAGTTCTCTCTACTTTAGCTAGAACGAACCATGGTGCTAGCTTCTTGCGTTTGCTTCGTGGGCTTTGTTTATGTTTTCCTTGGTCTTCTCACGTGCTAATTGCATGGTATCAGTGCGGCTAAGGTAAACATCGTCACTCATTAAGTTTAGGTTTCTAAATAAACTGTAATCTTTTCCATTCAGAATCATATTATGGCCAATGACAAGAAAATAAGGTGGAAAGCCTGTGCTTCGATGTAATGTACTTCTCAAAGATGCACTTATTGCGCTAAGGTGTACATCCCAATTAGTGTGATCTTTGCCAATATAAGCTCGAATTGCAGATAAGACTGATCTATTCAATCTCTCACTTGCATTAGCTTGCGGCGAGTATATTGCTGTGCATTTATGCTCGACTCCGAAGCTGGTTAAAAATGCTTTGAAATAGCTCGACGTAAATTGCGAACCATTGTCTGTAAGAATAGACTCCAAAGGTGTAGAAAATCGAATTTTCCAAGTATTCTGTAATTTTCGCAGCTGTAAATTTCTTCAGTGGACAAAGGAAATGAAACTTCGTGTTGTGGTCTACAACAATCAATAGACCTATATTGCCTTTTTTAGTACGGTCTAGTATGGTCTATCTGAAGTTAAAGGTTTACCCATTGGTGGTTTAAGCACTGTATTTGGGCTCTTAGTCAACCTACAGATGCTGCAGTTAGCAATGTATGTACGTATCTGGCTAACCATTCCTGGCCAAAACAAGTATCTTTTAATTTTATCTACTGTTTTACCCATGCCACAATTTGCTGAGCTAGGTGAATCATGAGCTTCATGTAGAACGTCAGGAACTAGACTTGGCGGTATCCAAAGCTTCCACGAGTTTTTCTCTAGGGGTTCTACGCCAGTCACAAATTCGGTTCTCTTGTACACATAATCATCGATTAACTTAAGGTCTGGCAACCTAGATTGGTTTTCTTGTATATATGCAATTAAAGCTAGATATTCTGGTGCCTTCAAGTAAGTCGAATTCAAATCTATTATAGGGCTCGTCTCGCACAATTCGGCTAATTCTTCATTAGTTCTTGAAAGCGTGTCTGCAACGACGTTTTGGGAACCACTTCGGTGCTGAATATTGAATTTGAATCCCTGTAGCCATCTGGCTAAACGTCGTGACAAATCCTTCTGCTTCATGAGCCACTTAAGAGAAGCGTGATCAGTGATAACCGTGAACTCCTGACCCTCTATATAAGGTCGAAATTTTTTAATGCCTTTGAGAACCGCTAGACATTCTAATTCTGTGACGGAGTAGTTACGCTGAGCTCTTGTAAGTTTCGCTGACATATAAGCTATCGGTAATTCTGAATTATCCCGTATCTGAGCTAGCACGCAGCCTACGCCGTATGTGCATGCATCACAGATTAGTAGAAAAGGGCTTGGAAAAATCTGGTGTTATTAATATTGGTGCTGCAGTTAGGTAAGATTTGAGCATTTCAAAAGCTTCAGTAGCTTCTTGGTTCCAATCTAGAGATTTTTGTTTCTTCAGCTGTTCTGTTAAAGGGTAGCTGACCGCAGCATAATTTTCTACGAAACGTCTATACCATCCTGACAATCCTAAAAACCGACGTAACTGCTTGACTGTTCTTGGGACTGGAAATTCGCTGATTGCCTGTATTTTCTCAGGATCTGTTTTCAGTTGGCCGTTTCCTATAATAAACCCGAGATATTTAATCTCTGTCATGCAGAACTTAGATTTGTTAATATTTATGGTCAAGTTAGCTTTCCTTAAGCACAATGCAATTTCTTGAAGCAAGACAAGATGAGAATCGAAATCATCCGATAACACTAACAAATCATCTAAATACACAAAGACTCTGGTACGCAAGTGTGCTGGAATAACTTCGTACATAAGACGACAAAGTGTTTGTGGCGCGTTGCAAAGGCCGAACGGCATAACCTTGTATTGGTATAATGGCCGATTGGGTATTGTAAATGCTGTATATTGCCGAGAGTTCTCTTCCAATGGTATCTGCCAGAAAGCATGTTTCATGTCTAATCCGGTGATATATTTAGCCGGAGGTAATCTACTTAAGATGCCATCTATATGGGGCAAAGGATATGCATCCTTTTCGGTCACCTTATTAACCTCTCTTGAGTCTAAACATAGCCTACACTTATCTCCGCGTTTGACAAGAACGCAATTGCTACTCCAGGGACTGGAAGATGGTTCTATAATATCTAGAGCTAGCATTTGGTCAACTTCCGCAAACATTAACTTTTCGATCGCCGGAGAGACTGGCCAGTGCCGTTGCTTGACTGGGGTTGCTGAACCTACCTTAATGGAATGGCTAATTAGGCTGGTTCTACCTAATCCTTCTTTAGCGTACGATGGAAATCCTCCAATAATTACATCAAGGCGATCCTGTTCATCTTTAGTAAGAATATGAAATTTTGAAATCTCCTTTGGTTCTTCTGTTGTTCCAACATCTAATTCTGATAACTCTGCTGATTTCGCAAGACTTCCTAACAAGCCAAATTCACGCCAAAAATTAATTCCTAAATAAATATCTTGCTTAAGTTCTGGAATAATGAATAATTCGAAACTTTTAGTTAAGTTTCGGTAAGTGATTTGCGTCCGTAGCTTAGCAACAATTTTGCTAGCCGTGCCATTTGCTGTCCGAATTGTTCCGGTGCATTTCTTGGCATTATTATGCTTTAGCAACTGCTGAGCGGCTGATCCTCCTACGCAACTAATAGTCGCGCCGGAATCCAAAAGTCCTATATACTCATTACCTTCTATATGAACTGAAGTGTATAAACGCTGATCCGAACTAAGAAAAATAGATGAAATCATGTTCCTACGGTTTTTACGCACTAATTTCCAAAATAAACGTAAACGTCTTGTAGAACGCTTGGGTTGACTTTTAAAATTAAAGGTATCTACATCTAAAAATATTCTCTTACGTGCTGATTCATAATTTTGCAGCCTAATGTGAAAAGGTAAATCTGAATAATGTTTGGAATTACTCTTTGAATGTTCTGATTGTTCTATCGAGGTTGTGCATTCGGTTTTATCTGTATCTATCGTTGTATATTGGGTCGATTTATCTGACCACGATTTACTATTTAATTGGGATGTATCTAATTGGTGTTGGGTCGAACATCCCGCTGCCAGTTTCCCGAGGGGTTGCATTTTGTGCAGCGTGGCTTAAAAATGTCTTTGGCTCCGCAGCCATAACAAAAAATACGACGAATCTCTAGGCAATTTTCGAATTTATGCCCGCTTTTATCGCAGTTCCAGCAGATCGGAGCTTTCTTAATACGTTTTATTTCCTGAATTTCCGCTTCTGCTGGCGTAAGCTGTGGACTTACGTTGCTTTCGTTTGATAATTCCGAAACGTATGGACGTAAAGTCCTGCCTTTGAATGATTTAATATCGCCATAAAATTGCTCATGTTTTTTCACTTCAACTCGGAGTTGGGATCTATTCTCAATGCTAACATGTAGAAGTTCGTGGTGTAGACTGGGCTTGGAATTACGAATAAGAAGGTCTACTGTCTGTTTTTCTGAGATTCCTTGTTGTAATCTGTCAACTAGATCTTCTATTGCAAACTGATAGTCGTCAAAAGACTCACTCTCCCCTTGACGTCTTTTCCCAATCATTTCCCAAATTTCTAAATCAGTGTCCGAGTCTCCAAATCTTCGTCGAAGCTCTTGGCACACGGTATCCCAAGTAAAATTTGTGTTGGCTCGATGGAATTTCCAAAACCAATCACTGGCTTTACCGTTTAATAGTAAGTATAAATTGTCATTAAGAAGCTGGTAATCGTTTCCCAGATTTTGTTTGGTTAGGGACCGCACTCGGTAGAGAAATTCATCAATTCTCATGCCTTGCTTAGTGCCATCGAACTTAATTCTCCAGTTTTGAATGATTCCTGACACTTTTTCTGGATTTACACTAAAGCTTGGGGTGCTTCTATCCCTATTAATTCTCATAATATCTTCACTCGACCTATCTTCTAAACGACTTGTTGTTTCTCCTTCACGTGCTCTAGGTGTTGTTGAATTAGTATTAGCTCTATTAGAAAATTGTGGTGGGTCGCTATTGGAGATTTGCAATTGTGCAAGTTGATTTCGAATAGAGGTCTCAATAGATTTACTTAAATACGACGAAATGTGGTCCATCAACTGATTTTGCTGAACATTCATTATATTCTGTATGTAATTAGCTATTTCGACTTGAGACCCAAGAGAAATGTTGCTTTGAGTCTGGTCAAAGGTTGGTACTCTACTTGTGGATCTAGTCGTCATCCCTCTTTTGGGAGTAGTTCCTCTATGTCTATTCCCCATGCCTCGTCTATTTTGTGCATTTCTTTTATTTGTCTCTGGTTCTGTAACACTAGGAATGGTATCGGTAAGATTAAGCTCTGCTGCTAACGTGTTATTAGAAAAGCTTAACGCAAGTGTTGTACAATCTGCTGCACAAGTAGGGCATGCTAAAGTGTGTTGTAAAAACTCTATCAAACATGTTTTGTGGAATCTGTGCTTACATGGAGTATTAGCTAACAGTTGTGACGGATTCATCACCTCGTTGCAAATCCCACAAAAAGTATTTTGCTGCTCTAAGGCAGCTGTAATATTTTCTGTACTTCTTTGTACTGCCATTGCGAATCATGCAATCGCTGAACTCTATATTTTAATTAATTTACTTGTATGTAAAACTAACTGTATGCTGGTGTGAGTTATCCATACTGACAACTCCGTTCTCATTGTATTCACATTTTATTTCTTAACGCATTACTGTTTTGGCTCACACCAGTTATGTTTGTTGCGTGTACCAACCTTACGTGCACCAACAATACGATATAAACAATCGCTAAATGCTTTGATTTGAGGTATTGAATCCTTGCGAGAAAGCATGGCCACGCTGAGCTTATGATTTGATTTGACATTTTGACCGATGATATGCTTCCAGCTTGCACATTGCGCAAGGCCACTTGAAGTCGGTAATAAACCCAGGAATTTTATTTATTGATATACCTGACACCTTCTTTCGCGCTATGATTTTGAATATCTCCGCGATGAATTTTTGCTCTGCGACCCTCTTCTGCCTTTGCATGTTTAGCATCACTTGACTATGGCTGATGTTTATCATGGGCGTAGTTGCAGGAGACTTCGAAACTTCGGAAAGCTTTAAATAAAACATAAATGGAACTTGAAGTGATACCAATTGTCAGAGACATCACACTGAACCAAATATTTCAGTTTTTTGTCTGTTTATTTCCTTCTGTATATTTTACACGCGTCGCTAACTATATTTTGCGTTGTTGTTTAGGCTAATCAACCAATAGATTAGATTGGAACTATCGTTTGATGATTATGTATGTGTAATTTGTATGCTGCAATTTTTTTTAATTCTGGTATTTTCGTTTTGCGTATTAGCAGATATAAAGCTGTCTTCTTATTGTCTTCTTATTTTTTGCGAATGCAACTCTTAGAATTTCATCATATTATGCAATCGCAAGCTTATACTTTGTATGTGTATACACACGCGAATGTCAGCAACGAAGATTTTACGAATTCGTACGGCTTACGAATTCGTCTGACGACAGTTTTTTAAGAATGTTGCCAGCGGACAGGAATTTTGTACAGCTTTGCTTAAACGGTTTAAATAAAATAAAACCACACTGCTCCTAGTACTATAATGTTTATTTGCTAAGAGTTAATATATGTGTGTATGTTAGTAGAGCAAGCGGAGCTTAAGAAAATTTTCTGTTTTCTGGCTGGCGTGAGTATCGCGTATCCATTCTTTTTTCGTTTTTGGTATCGATAAAATATTAACAAATGATAAGTTTAAATACATCGATAATATTAAGATAACATATTTGAAGTTAACAAATAGATATTGGCGGTAATCATTATTATTCTATTTTTTGCCAAAATTGTTTCGAGCAAATGTTTTCCAGACAATCTGTTTTCTGAATGCTTTTTAAGGAGTTTTTAATTTCGACAAGCTTACTTTGAATTTTGGTGTTTATTTCTATCTAGTTATTTACTGAATTTACCAGCTGACCTTGCTTGAACTTGATTTGTTTTCAGTCGTTAAAATCTGGATTTCCTGTTATTACCTTTAGTACGGTGCCCAAAATATAAACACTACGAGCATGACGATGGTGATTATTTTTTGTTGCTAGTAATGTCTCAATGTGTTTAAGGTCCGTGGTAATAATCAATCTCTATGGTATTCCTGCTCTCGTCGGCGTCGGTTTCGTATGATGTCACGCTAGTTGTATATCGTGAGTAACCGTATTCTACCCAGATTGTCGCGTCACCGTCTTATATGGGTGTATAGTTCATGTGTGAGTAATCGGTAAGTTTCAAGGTGTCAGTAACAATGATAAAGGTCAGATGTATTGTGGGTATTAACTGCCTTAGCCTTCATTAAATAATATGTTTTGGAAATTTGTACGGAAAGATGTGATTTTGTACTTCTCGTCCCAAGCTTTTTGAATTTTGTCCCTGATTGGGCTGCATGGATGACATCAATTGGTATTTTATTTGTTACTGAATATACTATTCTACTATATTCTATGTTTGAGAGTAAAATTAGATCTATGGTTTCGTGTATCTTCCTTTTGATATTTCTACAAGATTTCTATAAGATTGCTAGAAATCTTTCGACTATTAAGGTGCTGTGAAAACATTTGAAATTTTTATTTCGAAATTTGCAATGGATCTAATGTGTTCAAGTTGAGTGACTTTTCGTTGTCACAATATATGGTCTTTGTTTTTATACCCTGAACCCATTGAAAATGGGTAAAAAAGGGTATAATGGTTTTGTACAAATGTATGTAACAGGCAGAAGGAAGCATCTCCGACCCCATAAAGTATATATATTCTTGATCAGCATCACTAGCCGAGTCGATTTAGCCATGTCCGTCTGTCTGTCCGTCTGTCTGTCTGTCTGTCTGTCTGTCTGTCCGTCTGTCTGTATGAACGCGTCGATTTCAGAGACTACAAAAGTTAGAAAGCTGATCTTGGTCTCATTCGGTTCGTATATTCCATACGCAGATCAAGTTTATTTCAAAACATCGATAACTTTTTCCGTTTTCTTATTATCGATATTTATCGCTTTTTTGACTCGGTTTTTTATGCATAACTCCCAAACTATAAAAGCTAGAGCCACCAAATTAATTTTTTTATGTTCGCGTAAAACATACGAAGAATTTAAGCCCTTCAGGTTTTGGATACCTCCCCCAATCGCCCACAATATCGATAAAACTAAAAAAACACAAATCAAATACTACACACGTGCAAATTGGTTTGTACATACATATCGATGATCTGAATAAGTCCTGAAAATTTCATAACGATCGTACATTTAGTTTACGAGGAAATCAAGAATCTATTTTCAGTAGTTGGGGCAAAGCGCAGCTGCTTGGCAATTTCTGTGTACATGTGCACGCATACATATGCATATGCAAAATTTGTCTTGCGTTCTTCTAGGAATTTTTTTTGCAACGGTTAAATTGAGTTTTAACACTGCGAAGTGAAGTAAGAGCGTGGTCCAGTGGGTAAGAGTTGTGCCGCGTAACGCGGAGGTCCGGGTTCGAATTGAGCGATGGTATGGTAGAGCAATATTGAATTGTTTTATTTTTTTATTTATTTATAATTATTATTTTTATTAATTTGTATCGTTTAAATGACAACTGCAAAATTTTCGTTTTCCTTGACTTTTTGCGATGGTTAAGTAATGTTATATCATTCGCGAAAAATGTGGTAGTGTGGTGCAGTTGGTAAGAGTCGTGCATCTTAAGACGGGGAGACCGAGTTCAAGCCCCGGCTGCGGAACATTTCTTTTTCCGTTGGTAATTGTTTTTTTTTTTTTATTATTATTTTTAATAGCATCCATACTCATCAACTGCCGAGAGTGTGTGTGTATGTGTTCATTTCTGGGTTCAGGGTATCTACTAGTCGGGCGGTCCCGACTAGAGCAATCTCACTTGTTGGAAATATCTTTATTAATTAAAGTATCGGTGCTTTAATGTGATGAACGCTCTTGAAGAGATAGGCTGGTCTACCTACGGCAACCTTCAAAAATTTATCGATGCATGTCAGAAAACACTTTTTGTCTGAAGAGAAAACATGTGGTGAATTTTACCGGTATAAATGTTATAGTTATTTCCCTAAAACCTGGATGGCGGTTATATATTGTCATGGAGCAGGTTTTTCAGGTTTAAAGCTCGGTGGGCCCTATTATGTTCCATAATCATGATCTCTCTCTGCTCGGTTTTTTTGATAATAACAATTACAATATATTTGCTGTTCCAATATAAGCTTGATAAATATGATTCAACTATCTTATGCTGAATAGAAGCCAATAAAATATCGCATTTACGACATTTTCTTTGACTATATCTTGACACGTGGTCTAAGAATCGGACAATGTGTCGTATTTTATTTTTAAAAAGTATGAGAGTTTTAAATGATGGAAAGTCTGATTTCGCAATTACTATTTCGTTCCTAAAACAGTTTGTTTTGGCTGTTGTATCTATCGTATAAGTGAGCGATTCCTCACTATGAATAATGCCAACATTTAAATCTAGCGAATCTTCTAAGGCCTTAATATGTTGTCGGGGTAGAGCATCAGCAACGAATTTTTCATTTCTTGTCTTATAAAACACATGTGCGTTGCGTTCATCCACAAACGCTTCCCACCTTTTTAGCCTAGGGTTAGGATTTTTTTCGGTCATAGTACTTGTTAAAGGTGGGTGGTCAGTAAAAATGTTTAATTTGTTGACACCGTACAGGTAATTTCGTAAATTTTGCAACCCCCAAACAATTGCAAGGAGTTCTCTCTCTCGTTTGTTGCCATTGCTACTTCATTGCCACGTAGCAATATATTTGCATTTGCGAAAATATGGTAATTAGAAACTTATTTTGTGACTTTACAGCCCCTAAACCATGCCTTGAAGCGTTTGTAGTTAAGTCAAAGGGTTGACTAAAATCAGTTTTTCAAAAGCTTTTAATGGCTCTGTTGTCAAGTCGAGCGTGTCCTTTTATGAGTGCTTTGCCATTGCGATCGTGCCAATCCTTTCAGACCCTGCAAATCGTCTTTGGGTCGTCGACAAAAATGGTGTCAACGAATCATGTCATAAATTAAAAAGTTTGGTAATTTTCGTACACTACAGCAAACAAGTAAGAACGCGGCAGTCAAGCATTGCCAACTGCGTTATTCTCGGTAACGGTCTTACTTATTATTGTTACTTTGGAATATTTCGGATTGTTGTTATTTGGGTGGACGTGGAGAACATTTTTCGGGTCGCAAATGTGGCTGAACATTTTATTTGGTTTCTCTAGCTTTAAAACTGTGGGAGATATAGGCTTTTGGGACCTGTGTGGTAGGGGGCTTGTCTAGTGGGCGTGGCATTGATATCGAGGCCGCATACCAAATTTTGTGATTGTGGCTCTCTCCCTTACGGGAGACAGTCTTAAATTAAGAAAAACATTCTGAAGTTATACAATTTTTAAGGCGCAGCTACATTAACACTTAAATGAATGAGAGCAACAGGCCTTGCCTATATATTGAAAAAGATCAGAAGTCCAGTTAATCAACTCTGGTAACTCGCGACTGAAGCTCGCATATAACAATGTTCGCTAGCGCCCAAGACTTTTTGCATATGCGCAAATACATAAAATTTGATATCTAACGATTTTTTGCATCAATGATGCAAAGAAACAATTACAAATAGGCATATACATGAACAAATATGAATACGTGTGCGTGCATTCTCATCCCGAGGAAACCCGAATGCGACAAGGGACCTGCCGCGCAGGAAATGAGGGTCACATTTTTTTCAACTAGGTGTCCCATCTATCTGTGCTTAGTGGTATAACAAATCGTCAGCAAGGGGAACAACACCGTTGCGTCGGCCGGAAAATTAGTTATATGCAGATTCGGGCGCTAACATGGCTAAGGCAGCCCTTTATGGACTCAACAGTGCGGAACTGGATGCTCTACATAATAGGGCTGGCTATATCAGTGGGCGTGGGCAAGTCAACGCTACCAACGCCGGAAAATACATAACTGATTTTAATTGTCAAAACTATGACTCATCATCGCGCATGTTGAAAGAGATCAATTTTTCGTTTCCTAGCAGACTCTCTATCTTTACCTTTTACCCAATGGTCTACGCCGCAGTCCTACTTGCCTCGCAGTTCACAGGAGTTGAGCCAAAGACATTCATCTGTAGTAGAGTTGTATCGCATCGTTCTGAATAAGTTCGATTGATCTACTCATTTAACTGAACGAACAACTAAGTCCCAGCTTATAGTTTATCGTTCGTTTTATTTGTTTGAATCGTTCGTTCAAATCGTTCAAATTGATTATCAATCGCATTATATGTCGCCAGATTTATAGCAATAAAATAGCAAAAAAAAATAAACATGTTATTCTTATTCTTAAACGAATGAACCAATCGTGCGTTAAGAATTCGTGACACTCCTTCGTGGTAACAATTATTATTTTAATAATAATAAAACCAATAATAATGGTTTACTTTGTATGCGTGTATAAATATCGAAGATTCACAACTCAAAATCAAAGCGATATTTGGACCGATTATTAATCGCATATTCTATTGAAAATTCGAACACTATTTGGCCGCGTTAACTTAATTAATAAAGTTATAATTTAAAATGTTTTCAAAACGAATGTGTGGTGGAAGCAGGAAAGCATGGGAAATGTGTTTACTGCAAAGCTCAAATAAGCATTGAGGCAAAATTACAAAGTAATTTATTGCGGCACCTCAAGGCTAAGCATCCCACAATTGCTTTAGAGCGCCAAACACCTGCAACGCAACCGGCATTACAGTTTCCATCGTCCGAGTCTCGTCCGTCCGCTTTAATACAATTTAATCAGTCTGTTTCATGCATTTCTGTTACGTCTAATTCAAATTCACCTTCAACTGCATCACTAATGTGTTCAAGTGATTTAATAGCTTCCACGGCATCCGTGAATGGTATGTAAAATTAATCTTTTTAAATGTTTTCCATAATTTTTTTCATTAAATTCTTCTTCTTTTTTATCAAGTCAAAAAATGATCACCGATTTTGTTCGGCGTCCATCCGCCAATTGGAAAATTAGACAATGCCTAAAAATGCCCTAAAATGAAATGATGATGATGATGAAAAGGCAACCACGCCTTAAGAGTTGCTGCAGAGGCCGAGTTTCGTCAACTAATTGAATTAGTAACTCGTTGTTCAGACTATAAGGTTCCAACGCGGAACTGCATATCAAATACTTTGTTGTCAGCAGTATATGACGAAATCAAAGAAAAAGTTAAAGGCGAATTGCAGACCGCATATGCAGTGTGCGTGACCGCAGATGGACTGGACTTTTCGGTGTACCGAGAAATATTGCGGTAACGTCATGCATAGAAAAGACGGAAAGCCACACAAAGAAAATGAATGCAATTTTAAGTAGGGATATTCACAGAGTAGAACATTGCGCATAAATCAACAGCTGTGGTGTCTAACGATGGTGCCAATATATTCGGTCCTGTGAGGCTTGGACAGTGGCACTCAGATTTCAAATCGCAAGCGTTGAATCGCAAATTACTAAAGGTAAATATTTCCACAATTTTAAAGATAGAGCCACCAAACTAGTGACCGTCCCCCCAGATAGCACCCTTGATATCCCGTCTACGGAAAGGACTTCATCTCCCACAGTTCTTAAGCTACAGTCCCCAAATTTGGAATATATACAGTTGCGAAGAAAATAATAGCACCCAGCTCACATTTTTAACTTTAAGGAAACTTTGAAACAATTTTTAGAAATGGAAAACACAGACAAACCGTGGACTTAAAAAAAAATCACCCTTCTTAGTAACGTTTTAAAGCTATTTAAAGAACTTTATTAAAATTGATAAAATTGGGCGAAAAAAATAATAGCACCACTTTTCAAAAAATGATTTAAAATTAAAAAAAATTACCAATAAGTAACTAATTCATTAAATAACTGTTTTTAACTAATAATACTATATCTTATTTAAATAGTGCAGTGGCCTTTGTTGGCAATAACAGCTGCGCAGCGTCTCGGCGTGGAACCAATAAGGTCCTGGCATCGTTGTAGGGGGAATTTTGGACCAGGATGCTTTAATTGCTTCCCAAAGAGATCCAATATTGGTTGGATTGGAAGCAGAAACTGCCTTCTTGACATCAGACCACAGATTTTCAATTGGATTCAGGTCAGGCGACTGAGCAGGCCACCCAAAACGTTCACAAAGTTTGTCCTGAACAATTCCTTTGCTCTCTTGCTGGTGTGTTTGGGGTCATTGTTCTGATGAAAGACCCACAAGCGCGGCATTTCGTGGTAGTATAACTTCTTCCATGATATCTATGTACACGTGCTGATCCATTATGGATTTTATGCAATGTATTGGACCTACTCCATAGTAGGAGAAACAGGCCCATACCATAACTGAACACCTTTTATGCTTAATGGTTTTTGTAGTGTAGCGTCTAACGCATCATCGAGATCCCTTTCCACCAAACAAAACCACTTTGCACACATCTGACCATAAAATATTACTCCATTTTTGGGATGTCTAATTTGCATAATCCCTGGCAAACTTAATGCGCTTCGTCAGGTGTGTCGCATTTAAAAGTGGAACCTTTCTTGGGATTCAGGCTGTTTGATCCGTCGCATTATTTAAGGTTTTTATATCAGGTTTTTTTTTAAGCTCGGTGGCAGACTTAAAGACATCCTTCTTGCTCAGCCTTTTGACATGATGAGGGGTCATGGGTTGTTTTTGTCCACGTGTTTAAACTTTTTTTCCATAGTTTAAGGCGTTTTTAATCATTTTATTGGAGCATTTAGGGGATTAAACAAAAAAGGACGAATAGTGCTATTTTTTTCGGTATTTTTTGGAGATTTTTTATTAAAATAATAATCAACAAAATCGCAACAGTAGTTGCTTTTTTTTCATAAAAAACAAAATGTGTTGTAGTGGTGCTATTTTCTTTTTCGCAACTGTATATATTACTGGAAAGCTTCCAGACGTTAATAAGGTTTTTTTAGGAAAAGTTTTTCGACCACGATCCCTCCCTCCACCTACCGCCCCCACAAACCGCGAAAATCTATATCTCGCACAGTTTTAAAGCCAACATATCCAAATTTGAAAGGTTTAAAGATCTGTAAAAATTTCCCGGCCACGCCCCCGCAAATTTTGAAAATCTGTATCGCGTACAATTTGAATGTTAAATTCCTCAAATTTGGTATGTAGATAGTTAGTGACCTTTTCCAAAGGTTGCGAAATTGACATTCAAGGTAGAGAACTAGTCACCCCCTTTAAGGATCGGTAAATCAATTTCACTAGCGTTTTTCTAAAAAAAATTTTCCATGGTTAAGTTATGGGATATCATAGGTGAGTTAAATGGATATATGGTGCAGTCGATAAGAGTTGTGCAGCTGAAACTTGAAGGGTTAGCGGTTCAAGCCCCGATGCGAAGTCATTCTTCTTTTGGTGATAATATATAATGATAATATATAATCGAAATGTTTTTATTTTTTTATTTTTAGCAACCTGAAAACTCATTAAGTGCAGAGAGTTTGTGTGTGTGTGTGTAAATGCTGGGCTCAGGTTATCTCCTAGCCGGGCGTTCCCGATCATTCAGATGGACGGACAAATAGACTTTGCTGAATCAACTGAGCTCGTCATCCTTATAAAGAATATATGCACTGTACATAAACATACATTTACCAAGCAAAATGAAATTAAATTATTGTGGGCGTTCTTCGAACCACCGCGTGTAAAGCTTAAAGAAATACTTTGGTCTCTTGCTATCACGTTGCCAAAGTAAACTTTGTTCGCTCGGTAAATATGAATTTTTACCCGAACTTGTGGGATAAACATTTCAAAATATACATTGGACCCATAAACAGGCTTCAATCAAAATTTAAACTTTTTACTCAGTCAATCAGAACAAGTTTTTTGTTGTATATCTTAATATAAATAGACATACCGACATTGATGCTTTTTGATGAGCTAGTTACATTTTTCGGTTCCAAATATAATAAAATGTTACTTTGCTCGTAAATGTCCTTTAACTTACTTTAGTTTTATAAAATTTGTGCGGGTACGCTATGATACTTTCAATAAATATTACTAGGCTAACATATGTAACATAAGCGATGTTTAATGTAGAATAGAGAATAGAAGAGAAGCATACACTTTGTCAAGAAAATGTTTTGACAATAGGAAAAATTCACATTTTTCAACTTCTCTTGTAAAAAAGTAATTTCTAAAATTGTTTAATATTTTATTTTTATTGGTTATTGCTCTTAAAATTAGTAAAAAAAAATTAACAAAATTAATTTTATTTAAACAGTTCTAAAAAACAAAAAACCTACAATATTTTTGCTGTTAAAGTGTTTTGACAAATATTTTTCGCCCAACTAAATTCGGAGCAGTATAGCGAAAAAAAATTAATATTTTGTATGGCCACCATTGGCTGTACTAACAGCTTTCAATCGTCGTGGCATTGAGTTTATTAGGTTTTCCATATCAAAAGTCTCAGGAATTTTCATCCATTCTTCGAAAATTACAGTTTATAAATCTGCTCAAGACTTTAAACATTGTTTTGCTACGTTTTTCTTTAAAATCGCCCACACATTCTCTATTGGGTTTAGGTCTGGACTTTAGGGAGGAGTGTACAGTACTTATACAATACTCACCGTGGGGGCTTTATGTTTGGGTTCACTGTCCTAATAAAATGTAAATTTGGGTTTGTTGCCGTCATAAAAACCAAATTTGAATGCACTGCGAAACAAATGTTTCCAAATAATGTTTAGCATCCATAGCACCTACAATATATGCAACGCCCTTGCTGGATATGCAGCCCCACGCCATGATGGAAAGCTTGCCAAGCTTTACAGTCGGAATAATATTTTTGTTCTGCAACGCTGTTTAGGGCTTCCGGCAGACTCGGGGTGGACCATCACTGCACTAAAGCATCGTTTTGGTTTCATCACAGAATATGACATCATTCCAAAACGCAGATGGCTTCTTCCGATACAGTTGAGCGAAGGAAACCCGATTCAAAAGATTGTATATTGTCTACCTCTACAACGAAGCCGATCTGGTGGTTATAATAAACCAGCTGGGTGACCTCTCTCTCTAGGCATTGTGTTTTTTTTTCTCTAATAGAGGAATTTCAGATCATTGCTAAAGTAACAAATTCTCTTCATAGAAACTTCCTCCTACTTAAAAAAATGGCTGGGCAATCACATAAAATGTAAATTGTGGTCTTGGCGAGATTTATCCCCAGAAGGCTTTAAGAAGCAAGACGAGGTTCAAAGAGGCAAGCAGGCATTACCATCAGACTATACAGACATCTGATAGCTATATGAATCATTCATTTGGTCAATGTTTTCTCTAAGAGCGAGTTTCAGTTGGGTCTATAATCTCGATTATTGTAAAGGGATATCCAGTGTTGTCGAATGCACATTCGACATATAGAAAGAAGCAATTTGCAATTTGTTTCGCCTTTAATGTCTTCTAAATTTTACTGACTTTCTGGTGTAATGTGACCACAATCGATCTGTCTTTCATGTAGGCGAAGTGTGAATTATATTTTGCAATCTGCTTGGAATATGCAACTAAAATTTGTTGCTCGAAATAGTACGGATTTATGGCTAATTGGTATATATGACTAAGGTTAATCCACGGTACGGCAAGGGGCTTGGCAAGTGCCTACCCCAAGATTATGGAATGTACCACCAAGTGATACTCGCCCTAAGTAAACCAATATATTGATTGAAGAAGTCTATCAGGCTGAGTTGGAGCAGGTCTGGAAAAATCTCGTTGCCAGGATTGTCCGGGCTCATACCATAACCACAATAATGCACCTGAAGCAGTAGCTCTCGCATTAACTGTCGATCCATTAGAGAACCATTAGTTATTTTTAAGAGCCCAGCTCCATAACTCCTATCCAACACCGTTCGCAATCTTGCAGGATCTAAAAGTGATTGCACACTTTCGCAGTAGTTGATCCAGGTAGCGCATTTACCGAGTCTTATAGTCGTGTTATACTCGATGAGCGCGCATCTGTATGTCTCCTTTTGTCTTGGCTATGTTGAGGAGTCCTCTAACTTCCTTGGATCTTAGGGCTACAGTATCATGGTAAGAGGTTTTAAGTGCATCTTAAAGTTGCCTTGAGCCCACTTCTATATCCCTCATGGAGTTACAGCTGCGGGGAAGTTGATCAAGTTTCGAAGCCACTAAAGCTTTGTACAGATTTCGATTTGCTTTCGTTGGGTTAAAAAATTAGAGAGGAGTTCTGCTTAGAATAAGAGATAAAATCTGATGTGCTAGTGATTTTAAAGAGTGGTCTCAACGGTAACCTGTTAATTTGAAATGAAATCGGACAGAGAACTACTTATCAGAGTGAGGTATAATACCTCGTCACTGCTTTTGCTTATAAAACCCTCTATATAAATAATATTAAGCTCTGAACGATCCTAATGACATCACTACAATGAAGAAAAGTACTAGCACACATTAGAGGAACCAGGAGACCACAATTACCTGTAGAGATTGCTATGCGAAGAGCACTCGCATGCCCAGTGTTACTGCAACGTTGCTGATGGCATTTTTTCTACAGGCGTATGAGATCCATTAATTGGAACAAAAATATCTTATGAATCAATTATGCGACGATGCCAACGAACAGCTCTTTGGCCACACTTTGTAAACTTATAACAAACGGGGAGCTGGCAACAGAAAAATTATACATAAGTATAAGTTTCGAACAAGTGTGAGCTACACCACCGGCTCAACTGCGAAGATACGATTCTCTTTCCTAACATAGCCAACAAAAGTATTGATGGCATCCGTACACATGTATTTACCCATGTATTCAAGAGTACTGCTGAATGACGTGGGATTAGCCACGACACATTAGTTAGAGTCCAAGAAGCGTCAGGTACGGAAGTATTTGTCATGCGTCACTAAGTAGTATGAATTTGCAAAAGATATATTCTGTTCATTAGAATTTAAGATAATATTAAAAGAAACGTAATGGATATTAATTTAAAAGACGAAAGAGCGCGTGAATTAGACCTAGAACTGTATAGTTTGAAAGGACGGGCGTGGCATTGCTCCACTCGCGAGCATCAGTGCTTAAGCGGCAGAGCTTTAGGAGATGGGAGATAGGGACACAGAACTGAATAGACGTGTGCAGCGAGAATAGTAGTAACAGCTCAGTGATTGTCAAGACGAAGACATAAAGTGGTTAACGACGCAATAAAATGAGTACGTCCCAGAGAAGCAGGCCCTAGTGAGAGAAGCTTATAAAGGCGTAAAAAGACAATAAATAAATTGTCTGTTTTTTAAAAGAACTTTAAATAATTAAATTCTCATTGTCGTTTTAATCCATGTCCGATATTAAGCATAGTAGACGTTCGCAGAGCTTCGCCCAGACTTCGGTATTTCCGTTGCTTACATCGATCTTGGCCAGGGCCCCTCACTGTAAAACTCGATGGCACGAACTTAATAATAATAACCGTAACATTTTTCCCGAAAAGCGTTGCAAAAATCAAAAAACCCATTATTGGAATCGGACAAAAATTAAATAAGTTTTATAGAGAACTTCCCACAGATTTCATAAATGTATAATTTTATGACTTATACCAATATGTTTGCACGGTACAAGTTTTCAAATGTATCCAAACTAACAAGCCGATTTAGTCATTCTTAGTATAGTTTAATATATTTGAATAAAACAAAAAATATGTGTATATATTTTAATTTTGATGAAATAATTTTGAAGTTTGGGTCACAATAATCGTGCTGTTTAAAACTTTTACGTTATCGACGTACATGTTGCTCTTCGGTCGCTTATAATCTGCACGGGATTTTTAAAGACTTCATACCAACTCTGCAGCTTCTTCAGAACTTCGTCACAACTTGTAGTTATGGCCATAGCGAAAATATATTTTTACTGTTTAGTCGTCGCATCTATTGGTCCAAGATAGTCCAAATGCAATGTATGAAATGGTTCATATCCAACTTTCTATTAAAGATAATGCACTTAATGCAATTATTTATCAATTGTGCCAATTCAGCCCTAGGTCTGGTATCCAGTAGTTTTGTTGAGTCCATTGTTTTCTTGAATGCAAAATGTGCGACATTGTGAGCGTTTGCGAGAACTTTTCGCTCTTGAACAGATTTGAACAACAGCCCAACTTTGATTTCAAAATTTTCATATGGCCGGAAGGCCATAATTTCTGAAATCGCTTTTGTCATTTCATCACTCTGCTGCGCTTCTTTGCTAATCCGAGCTGAAACTTCTGATGCTACCAGCGGCTAAGACAGTGACCGTTCCTTAGGCGATCAGCAGCCCAATGTTCAACCGTGAACTCCTAGTCCTCCAGTTACAGGGCCCATTGCGCTACGTCCCTTGACACATCTTTTTTCTCAATGCTTAAATAGGATACCGAGTATATATTGGACTTATTGCATACTAAGAATATTGCTTTAACCAACTGTGCTGGCGAGCCTCTGCTTTTGTGGTTTTCTTACTACAGTATGACACTGGATACAGCTGACCGTCGTGCCATTGCAAATAAGCAGCGGCAAATCCATCTTTTGACGCGTCTGTGTGTATTTCCGTTCTTACGTCTCTCTGTTAAATGCGTAAGCTCGGCTCATGTCTTAAAGCATCCTCTAACATCTGGACTGCTTGCTGCTCTTCATGCTCTGATCTGATTTATCTGATTCGTCAGTGATTTCGCAATCAACCCCAAGATTAATTATAATTAATTATCTTAATTTCTGTTTACTTTATCTTATTTTTACCGATGTAGTAAATCTTTTTGTTCGTCAATGTGTTATTGATACAAAAAATGCAAAAAGAATCGATACGCGATACTCGCGCTCGGTCATTAACAGCAAGTTGGAAAACACGAAAGTATTTAAGCTTTGCTCGCTCCGCTCGCTCTATTTACGTACATCCATATATTAACTAGCTGTGGGGTATAATTGTTGATTTAGCCGTTGAAGCTAAGCTGTAAAAAATTCTTGTCCGCCAACTACATTCATAAAAAAAAACTTTCATTAGACGAATTCGTAAGCCGTACGAATTCGTGAAAAACTCGTTGCTGACATTTGCGTGCGTATACACACAAAAAGCATTTTTGTTGGAATTGTACTTACGACATCAGAAGCTTGCGTTTGCAAATTATAGTGAAATGCTAATTGCATTCGCAAAAAAAAAAGAAGACAGCTTTATATCTGCTAATACGCACCATAAAAATACCAGAATTAAGAAAATTGCTGCACACAAGTGTGAAGAGCACACGCTGGGCTTGAACGCTATATGCCACAAGTAGCGACAGTGCAGAATATAGCACGCTACTAAAGCTACCATGCAACGATCACTGTTAGGTGCCGCCAGCGGCAACCTCATACTGGAAATATCAGTTGCTCCACTAGAGAATTCGTCAAGGTGC
Source organism: Drosophila paramelanica (assembly GCA_035043915.1). Lineage (NCBI taxonomy): Eukaryota > Metazoa > Arthropoda > Insecta > Diptera > Drosophilidae > Drosophila > Drosophila paramelanica. The sequence continues at coordinate 426,016 of JAWNMO010000681.1, forward strand.
CAAGCAATTATTGAATATGTCATATTAAAAGTTTTCCAAAGTTCCAGAGCCACCTACAACTACGCCCATAACATACATCAGCCATAGTCAATTTATGCTAAATATGCTGGAGGAGAAGAGGATCGCAGAACAAACATTCATTCAACATTCGCAGAACAAACATTCATTCACGGACCCGTCAGGTATATCAAACATTAAAGAAATTTCCAGTCCAATGTTTCCTTAATCAGGTGTCCCAAACGAGCGTCGAAATCGCAGGAAGGCAAGAAATTCCAAAAGCTCTACACTCGTTCAGTGGTGACCCAGACGATTGGCCAATGTTTGTGAGCACCTTTGAACACAGCACTTTAGTAGCCGGATTTTCAAATGTGAAAATTATGTTACGGTTGCAGAAATGCCTTAAGGGCAAAGCACGTGACTTAGTAAAGGAAAAACTGCTTTTTCCGGGAATGGTTCATATAATATTATTAGTACTCTATATGTTCTTTGGTGGACACAAGCATATGTACTTGAGAGAATGTTTGACAAAGTAAGGAAGCTACCGCCACCCAAACACAAGCTTCAATCCATTATTGAATTTGCAAGCTAGAAGCACATCTCAACAATACGATGTTGGTAAAAGAGTTAGTGGATAAATTATCAAATCAACATAAGTTTAGCTTGACCATGCTACGTCGGACCGATTCAGTGCCTCAAATCAAAGCATTTAGCGGCTGATTATAGCGTACGACAGAGGTCGCATCGACAATAGTCACTCATTACTACTAAAAGTTAGTGCACTCAACACGCATAACAGCTTTCAGCCAAAACAGCAATGTGTTAGGCAACAAAACGTACAGGGTCTTTTACACAATGTGATTGGCGTTCCGTGTATGGCTATCTTACTCCAGCAAGGCATACCAAGATGTATAGTATGTGGTGTAGGAGGGCACTGGTCGGTAGAATGTGACAAGTTCCTGTTTAGCAATTTGGACCAGAGATGGCAAATCATTAAAACAAGACAAAAAAATTTTTTTTTATGTGCTTAAAAGACTATTGCAAGGGTTACGATTCTCAAAAGAACTGCAGCGTAGACTGTCCCAAAAAGCAATATCCATTGCTTCATCAAAAGAGCACGTTCAGCGCTCCAAGCATTGGTGGTTAGAGCTTTGTTAGCGCTCACCAAAATAGGAATGTCAGTAGCCAATTCTTCAGAATTATACCCATTAAGTTGCATAGCTAAGGCAGATCAATCGAAACCTATGCATTCCTGACCGAAGGTTCATCAGTGACACTGATGGACATAACAATACGCCGATGTGTTTGCAATGGACCAGCGAACCACACGCAATCACTGCTAGCTTCAATTCAAATAAGCGGGAATAGCCAAAACAAGTTGTACTGGCTCAACAATGTCCAGTCCATCTAGAATATAGTATTGCCAACCCAAACGGTCAACGTAGAGGAATTGCGCGGGAAGTATAGCTATCTCAGAATTTTACCACTGCGATCATACTACAGGTAGCAGCCTATGTTACTATTTGGAACAAGTAATTGGAAAGTTGCTGTACCACGCAAAATTCGCGAAGGTAAATGGAACGAACACACGTGAAGCCTTTAGGTCCTGCTGGACTGGAACATTTAAGGCTCAGCAACATCAAAGATTCTGCTGCAGCGTGTGTGGCGCGCAAGTATTGACTGGGACCAACAGCTGCCAGACTCACTAATAGAAGGCTCGCGCCAATGGAAACAGCTACTACCTCAGGTTGCTGATATCCAAATCCAAAGGTGCTACTCACAAAAACTACGTGGAGCAAATCATGTCGAGCTACACACTTTTGTCGACGCAAGCGAGCACGCATATTCGGCTGCTTGTTACATACGACTGTCACAAGGCGATGATGTTGACGTAGTGCTGGTGGCCGCAAAAAAGTAAGGTCGCACCACTGAAGTCTTTAATTATCCCCCGTATGGAACTTCAACGGCAGTAATGGACTCACGCGTAGCGCAAAAAATCATCAGTGTACGAAAACTTCTTATCGATAGCGCAACGTACTGGTCGGACTCGAAAATTGTTCTCCAGTGGACATACGTAATTTTTAACAGCTTGCGATGCACAGAGTCGAAGAAATATTAGAGCTCTCCGGTGAACAATGGCGATGGGGTGCAACAAAATTAAATGTCGCTGATGGGGCTGCAAAAGAAAGCAACAACCCGCTGCTAACCAAATGGGTGGGCGGAACCGACTTCTTGAGGATTCCGAGCAAAGATTGGACACATGGACCTCAACGACCCGAGACGATCGACATAACTGAACTGATCAATAAAACCGAAATTGGGCGTAACATAGAGTACTTTTCCGATTGGCGTCGTCTGTACCGAGCGTCAGCAACATTCATGATGTACGATTTCGTAAAAATGTGGCAAACTGTAACACAAGTATATATATAAGCGACACAAACTCTATTGAAAGCACTAATGATTGCAGAGGAAGTTAGCAACCTAGCTTCAGAGCTGCCTCTTAGTTAAAAAAGCAGACTGACTGCGCTTAATGTGTACGTGGACGACGAATATATCTTACGTGGAAGGGAAGGATAAATTCAGTCGACTTTAGGGAAGACGTTTTTGTCCTTCCACCTGAGAGTCATGCAACATTTTTAGTGGTCAGAAAGTATCATGAAAAATATTATCACCTCACTTAAGAAACGGTCATACATGACATAAAAGGAACCTTTTATATTCTCCATCTATGAATTTTAAATAAATCTGTACTGAAGGAATATCAAAAATGTGAAGTGACTGGAGTCACTTCAGAGCCGCCGCAAATAGATCCCATACCCAAAGCCAGATGGGGAATCTTCGAGAAGCTTTTAACATACACGGGAGTAGACTACTACTTCGGCCGTATACTTGTCAATTTTGGCAGACGCAAAGTGAAAAGATCGGTCGAACTCTTTTCCTGTCTTACTTTGCTCGCAGTTCATTTTGAGATTGCGCACAGCCTAGACACGAGCTCTGGTATTATATGCCTCGGCAATTTCATGGCATTATGCAGAACTCCAAAAGAATTATATATATTATATAATTATATGGGTTGTGCTGTGAAGCGTCTTAAACGCACAGCAAAAACTGTACTGAGAAGCATCTACCCAAACTTCTCCTTTAACGACGAATGCTAGCGACGCGCACTTATGGAGACACAATTCATAATAAATTCATAATTCATCGCGCTTACCCCAAACCATTTTTTATTGGGTACGGCAAACGTACAGGCCATTTTCAACGATGAGCACAGATCAGGGACGACGCTGGTATCAAGTAAAACTTTTTAGAGATCGTTTTTGGCAACGCTGCGTAAAGGAGTATACGCAAATTCTGACTAAATGGTTCCAGAAATGTCCGCCAATAAAAGTTGGAGGATCGATTACGAAGGGAGGAATGTTGCCTCCAAAACATATTATTTGAATTTCAAACGTACTTTATCAATTATATATTAATTTCTGTTTACTTTATCTTAACATTATCGATGTATTTAAACTTTTTATTTGTCTATGTGTTATCGATAACAAGAATTAAAAAAGAATCGAAACGCAATACCCACGCCAATCACTAACAGCGAGAGGGAAAACACAAAAGTTTTTTAAGCTCCGCTCGCTCTACTAACATACACACATATATTAAATTTTAGGAAATAAACATTATATTACTAATGCAGATTGTGAGGCGGGTTGGAGACGCAACGAGAGGCGACAATTTAATTAGTGTCGGAATCTTGAGTTGATCGGTCGAGTGTTAAAAGTTAAAATAGTGCGCGACGTAGTTTACGCACGTGCGCGGGAAACTTGCAAAGTGTCGAGAAAGATTTGACGAATTGAGAGCACGGCACCCGGAAGAGATCCGTAAGCGCCCATTTAATTTAAACCGTTTGACTAACGAAAATTATTAATTAATTAAATCGGTGTTAGTATTAATAATGTTAGATAGAATTAACATACTGTGTTATATTTGGGCACATTTTGTGGTCTCGTTAGCTGTCCTTAGATAGGTGTACGGTTTTGGCAGCGTGGCTGCGGTGCTAACCTGGCCTGAGCGGGAGTGCGGTGATACCTGCCAGTGCTAGTCTGTTAGAGGCATGTAGTCAAGGTGTGGAGCCTCACCCAGATAGGTAGTTTGGTCAAGGTGACATCCTGACCTTCGCAGCATAGGTGGCTACGGTGCAAGCCTTACCTAGTCGGCAGGCACGGTCATGGTGATAACCAGATCCGAGTAGCCATAACCATAACCGGTATGGTGCCAATCTAACGTAGTCGGCAAGTCGTGATCGTGGCGAGTGCACAGTTTAACGTAGCAGACTAGAGACTGTACATGCGTCGCGACGATGGCGTCAGCGTAAGCGTATGTGCAGCTGGTGTGGACAACGGGAGAAGAGCAACAGAGCGACAAAACGACAAGGAGGTACACCGAGATAAACCGGGAATTGTGCAACAAACTGTACCAAAAGTTCCAAATAATAAATAAAATAATTTCGTCGGATTTAAATAAGCTAATACTAAAATAAAATCGAGTAAATAAATATATAAACTGTAGTGCATACATAAAGAGTACACACTGTACGTAGTATGTACTTTAAGAATATACAATGTATCACTGTGTTGCATTGTTTACATAGCGCTGGGCCTTAGGTCGCGTAATATGATCATCCACTCGTGAAGAGCGCACTTAATTGCGCAAGTGCACCGTCGGCACATTTGACAATATCGACGGCGCAACTGGACCAAATAAATTATGTGCATAAATGTATTTGATTTGCTTTGTTTTTATGGCTATCCAAAAACTGAAATATTTATTCGTATTCTTCGTATGTTTTACGCATGTCATTTTACATGGTGGCTTTAGCTTTTATAGTTTGAGAGTTATGCTTAAAAAACCGAGTCAAAAAAGCGATAAATATCGATAATAAGAAAATTAAAAGAGTTATCGATGTTTTGAAATAAACTTGATCTGCGTATGGTATATACGAACCGAATGAGACCAAGATCAGCTTTCTAGCTTTTGTAGTCTCTGAAACCGACGTGTTGCGGAGTAAGAAAAATTTGAAAATAACTGCCACCCGGACATGCAAACCCAATCCCTGACGTATTATTGTTTAACACTGCTTTAAAATTCATATCGATATATTATCGAACCGAAAATAAGAAAGCGGGCTTGCAGCTCGACACATTGGCGCGATGGGCAGAATTGTGCAGAGATCGTACGGCTCAACACGTTAAAATAAACCTCTACGCCAACCCCTACGCTACCGCTACACTGCTACACCGCAGTGTTATTGTAAAACTAATGTAGAAACAATAAGAATAAAGTTAATATTATAACGAGCGAGTTGGCGTGTTGTATTTTTGTGTTGTGCTTCTGGACTTGCCAGAATAATCTTTATTTTAACTGACTGCGTGCGATTTGGAACTTCGTATTTTCACACATACATAGACAGACATTGTGAAATTGACTTGTCTATACATGCATATACGGGTATGCGTGCACTGGTGTTGAAAATATGGAAGTAAAGACGTCATTCAATGGAATTGCGAAATAGGAAGAAGCTGAACCAGATGTCTAACTCAGCTACTCCAGTTAAAGCAGACGAAATGGAAACTGAAGGCGAATTGGAGTTAAACGAAACCATTGTCGACAAAATGGCAGGAAATTCAAATGAGAAACTCCTGCAGAGTTGATGGAACAAATTAACAATTTGTAGTCACAAACAGAGGGAGTTCTGACTGTATCGAATGAATTATTTATCCGTGTAAGTAAATTGGAAGATCAGTCGAATAATAAACACATATCCACACAGGGTGGTACAGACGTTGCTACAGCCGGTAGTGACGCGTTTGGTGCTTATGGACGCACTGCCAATTTGATCAAACAGGGTGGTACAGACGTTGCTACAGCCGGTAGTGACGCGTATGGTGCTTATGGACGCACTGCCATTTTGACCACACAGGGTGGTACAGACGTTGCTACAGCCGGTAGTGACGTGTATGGTGCTTATGGACGCACTGCCAATTTGACCACACAGGGTGGTACAGGCGTTGCTACAGTCGGTAGTGACACGCAAGGCGCTTGTTGAAGCACAATGAGGATGGCCACACAGGGCGGCACAGGTGTTGCACAGCCAGCAACGCACTAGGCGTATTTGGACGAACGGCGGAAGCTGAAGCTCATGAGTTTCGTATTGCTGATCGCGTCGGTATGTACGAGCAAAATAGTGTTATTGGACAAGGTTCTATGGGCAATGGCCATGTCTAGGGTCTAATTTCAAAACTTCTTCCTTAAATAGCAATTATGCAACGAATCGCAATTTCATTTGGCATGTTCCCACGTGGAGTTTATTCGGGGAGGACTCGCTGCAACGGTTGCCGGAGCTGACTGAGTATCAGGCTACTGAGTACGCTTAGAGCTTGGACTTGGGCATTAAAGCTTGCTGGGTGGCATGACTCAGTAGATCCCGCGTGGTTTAATACATCATGTTAAGGCTTAGTAATTTAGCATCTAGACCCGATATTTCGCGGTCTTAGCTACGCTCGCCCCTTCTGCGTCACGCCTTTGGCGCGACTCTCGAAATTTACCCGAGGCTGCGCGTTACTTTTGTCCTGGACACAGAGACAGTAACCTTCTTCTGAAGAGAAAGAACGACTTATGGGAGCAATCTATTCTTACAACACAAACATACCTTTTACAAGAGCGCAACACAAGAAAATTACTTTTCCTGCCAATATTCGCAAAATATTCGCGCCACTTATTAGGTCAGGTCCAACAAAAGAGTAACGCAAACGTCGAAGAGTATTCAGAATAGGATGGATCGCGAAGCGATTGGATTATATTATTTTATGGTTAAGCACGTGGTGCTATAAGACTTAGGATATTTTGTCTTTTGCTTCCAATTGTGCGTCTGGACGCTTTCGCGGTTGCAAAGGAAAAGACTTGACATTCGCAATGCACGCGTGATGTCGCCAATTGATTATCGAAATATGCAACCATTAATTATCTAACAGTGATAGTGCTGATAAACATGCACTGATCTAAGGCGTGACGTTAGCGCCACTGTTATACAGTTGCGTCTCAAATTACAGTGTCAGTGTAATAAAAGAAAATAAGCGTACCCTTACAAGGACACAACGAAAAAATTGGATGGGTCATATGAAACAGGGCTACTTTTGGGCCGAAGATAATTTGTACCTGCCTGATAGTTACAACATGGCTGTCAAGAGGCTACATGCAGTGGAAAAGAGGATGCGTAGCAACGGTACAATAAAAGAGTATAATCAAGCTGTAATGGATTTCGTTAGGAAGGGATACGCCGTAGAGCTGACTAAAGAAGAGGCCTCAGTGGTTACCCCTAAAACATGGTATCTGCCGCATTTTGGGGTACACAACATAAATAAACCCAACAAGTGAGATTGCTCTAGTCGGGACCGCCCGACTAGTAGATACTCTGAACCCAGAAATTAACACATACACACAAACTCTCGGCAGTTTATGAGTATTGAGCCTTTTAAAAATTAAAACAAGTGAGATTGCTCTAGTCGGGACCGCCCGACTAGAAGATACCCTGAACCCAGAAATGAACACATACACACAAACTCTCGGCAGTTGATGAGTATTCAGCCTGTTAAAAATAAAAAATAAAATTTACTAATAATTACCAACAAAAAAATAAATACTCCACAAGCGGGAGTTGAACTCGGTACCTCCGTGATAAGATGCACAACTCTTACCAACTGCACCACAATACCGCATTTTTCGCGAATGATATAACATTACTTAAAGTCGCAAAAAGTCAAGGAAAACGAAAATTTTGCACTTGTCCTTTAAAACGATACAAATTAATAATAATTATATTTATGAATAACGAAAAAATAAAAGAATTCAACATTACTCTACCATACCAGCGCTGAATTCGAACCCAGTCCTCCGCGTTATGAGGCACAACTCTTACCCACTGGACCACGCTCTTACTTCACTTCGTTGTGCTAAAACTCAATTTAACCGTTGCAAAAAAAAATTCCTAGAAAAACGCAAGACAAATTTTGCATATGCATATGTATGCGTGCACATGTACACAGAAATTGCCAAGCAGCTGCGCTTTGCCCCCACTACTGAAAATAGATTCTTGATTTGCTCGTAAACTAAATGTACGATCGTTATGAAATTTTCAGGACTTATTCAGATCATCGAAATGTATCTACAAAGCAATTTGCACGTGTGTAGTATTTGATTTACTTTGTTTTTTGGTTTTATCAATATTGTGGGCGATTGGGGGAGGTATCCAAAATCTGAAACATTTAAATTCTTCGTATGTTTTACGCGAACATAAAAAAATTAATTTGGTGGCTCTAGCTTTTATAGTTTGGAAGTTATGCTTAAAAAACCGAGTCAAAAAAGCGATAAATATCGATAATAAGAAAACGGAAGGAGTTATCGATGTTTTGAAATAAACTTGATCTGCGTATGGAATATACGAACCGAATGAGACCAAGATCAGCTTTCTAGCTTTTGTAGTCTCTGAAATCGACGCGTTCATACAGACGGACGGACAGACGGACAGACGGACAGACAGACAGACGGACATGGCTAAATCGACTCGGCTAGTGATGCTGATCAAGAATATATATACTTTATTGGGTCGGAGATGCTTCCTTCTGCCTGTTACATACATTTGCACAAAACCATTATACCCTTTTTTACCCATTTTCAATGGGTTCAGGGTATAAAAAAAACAATTACCAACGGAAAAATAAATGTTACAAAACCGGGGCTCGAACTCGCTCTCTCCGTCTTAAGATGCACGACTCTTACCAACTGCACCACACTACCACATTATTGATGTTTGATATAACATTAGTTAACCATCGAAAAAAAAAATTAACACATACACACAAACTCTCGGCAGTTTATGAGTATTGAGCCTTTTAAAAATTAAAAAAAAACAATTACCAACGGAAAAATAAATGTTACAAAACCGGGGCTCGAACTCGCTCTCTCCGTCTTAAGATGCACGACTCTTACCAACTGCACCACACTACCACATTATTGATGTTTGATATAACATTAGTTAACCATCGGAAAAAAAAAAGGAAAACGAAAATTTTGCACTTGTCATTAAAACGGTACAAATTAATAATAATAATAATTATGAATAACGAAAACATAAAGAAATTCAACATTGCTCTACCATACTATTGCTGGATTCAAACCCGGGCCTCCACCTTACGCGGCCCAACTCTTACCAACTGGACCACGCTCTTACTTCTCTTCGTTGTGTTAAAATTCAACTTAACCGTTGCAAACAAAATTCCTAGAAGAACGCAAGACAAATTTTGCATATGCATATGTATGCGTGCACATAAACACAGAAATTGCCAAGCAGCTGCGCTTTGCCCCCACTACTGAAAATATATTCTTGATTTGCTCGTAAACTAAATGTACGATCGTTATGAAATTTTCAGGACTTATTCAGATCATCGAAATGTATGTATAAACCAATTTGCACGTGTGTAGTATTTGATTTGCTTTGTTTTTATGTTTTTTTTTCGATATTGGGGGCGATTGGGGGAAGGTATCCAAAACCTGAAGGGCTTAAATTCTTCGTATGTTTTACGCGAACATAAAAAAATTAATTTGGTGGCTCTTTTATAGTTTAGGAGTTATGCTTAAAAAACCGAGTCAAAAAAGCGATAAATATCGATAAAAAGAAAACGGAAAGAGTTATCGATGTTTTGTTGTAGTCTCTGAAATCGACGCGTTCATACAGACAGACGGACAGACGGACATGGCTAAATCGACGCGGCTAGTGATGCTGATCAAGAATATATACACTTTATGGGGTCGGAGACGCTTCCTTCTGCCTGTTACATACATTTGCACAAAACCATTATACCCTTTTTACCCATTTTCAATGGGCTCAGGGTATAAAAAGATGCGCTTGGTGTTCGATGCTGCAGCCGCGATAGATGGTGTTTCCTTAAGTTATTAAAGGGACCCGATGAAAATCCGCCATTAACACAAATCCTATTCCAATTTCGCCAAAGAAAGGTAGCGGTATGTGCTGACATAAAAGAGATGTTCCTGCAAGTGAAAATTAGAGAAGCTGATCAAGAAGCTCTCCGATTCTTATGGAGGCATGGTAATACGGATGCACCCATATCAATATACAAAATTAAAGTAATGATATTTGGAGCTGCTTGTTACCCTAGCTGTACACAATACGTTAAAAATGTACATGCCAAAAACGCCACAAAATTCAGGGAGAATGTTATAGAGTCGAAACATTATGTGGATGACTTCGTTGCAAGCTTCGATTCTGAGGCGTCTGAAATAAGTAATGAAGTCAAAAGGGTTCATAAGATGGCAAATTTCGAATTAAGGGGATTCGTATCAAACTCAAGAATAGTACGAGATAATCTAAACAGTACTAAAGACGAGATTTCAATAGCAACAGTCAAATTGGACTGTGATAAAGTTGATAAAATCCTTGGTATGCATTGGGATTACGAACATGACGTATTTATATTCGATCTAAAATTAAATCGAGTAGACAAAGACATTGTGAAAGGCATTAAATGTCCAACCAAGCGTCAACTTCTTAGTTTGGTCATGTCAGTGTATGATCCTTTTGGAATGTTGGCAGACCTTATGATACATGGCAAGGTGTTGGTACAAGATGTATGGCATACGGGAATCAATTGGAATGAGTTACTACCAGAGCATTTATTTAGATGTTTCAAGCAATGGATTTTACAGTTGGAAAGCGTGAAGCACTTTAAGATAGATAGATGGTATTCGCCGAATATGTTTGATCCAAACGTAAAAATAGAGTTACATGTTTTTGTCGATGCTAGTGAGTCGGCCTTTGCTGCCGTAGCCTATTGGAGAATAGATTACAATGGTCTCATTAAAGTCAAGTTCATTGCAGGAAAGACTAAATGTGCACCCTTAAAAATGTTGTCTGTGCCACGACTTGAGCTGCAGGCAGCTGTGCTTGGCACTCGTCTAAAAAATACAATTTTAGCATGTCACAATATAACGGTACAAAGCTTTACATTGGGTCTGACTCGTACACTGGATACGCTCAGATCATCGTTAGTACAAGCAATTCGTTGGTAACCGGATCAGCGAAATTTTGGAAACGACGGAGGAAAACGACTGGCGCTGGGTACCAACTGATTTAAACGCTGCAGACAAGGCTACAAAGGCACGCAAGAGTATTAAGTATGTGGCGGGAAACGTTTGGACAACTGGACCAAAATTTTAATTAAATGAAAAACAGTTTTGGCCAGTAACAGATTTGACAAAAGAACGCGACAAATCTGCAGAGCGAAAGAAAACAGTACTGGCCGTGACGTTAGACCAATTGACATGGGACGCTTTTCTCAGTACCTATATTTAAAACGCACCATGGGGTGGGTAGTTCGGTTTATAAAACGGATCAGTCATAAAAATGATTTAAGAATGCATGGACAACTTACAGTTGAGGAATTACGACTAGCAGAGAACATATTGTGTAAGTTAGTACAAAAGCATGGACAAGACATAAACTGTTTAAGAGAACAACGAACTATCTCAAAAAGCAGTGCGCTCTACGCCCTATGTCCAAAGTTAAACGATAACGGCATCTTAATAGTGAGTGGAAGACTCAATTATGCAATGGCGTTACCTGAAAGCGCACGTAGTCCCATTATTCTACCAAATAGACATACATTAACTAGTCTGATCGTCAAGTGGTATCATGAAATGTATCGCCATCAGAATGACGAACTTATAGTAAATGAGATAAGGCAGAAATTCTGGATAATAAACTTGCGATCGGCTGTTAAACGAGCCAAGGCAGAGTGTCAATACTGCAAAAACAAAAGAGCTAGCCCAAAACCAACGCTAATGGGGCAATTACCAAAAGATCGAGTGACACCATATCAACGGCCATTTTCTTACGTTGGTGTAGACTACTTTGGGCCAGTCATGGTAACGATTGGGCGACGCCAAGAAAAAAGATGTGTTGCTTTGTTTACATGCCTAACAATAAGGGCAATTCATCTAGAATTAGCAGTGGATTTGTCAACTGATGCGTGTATACTCTGCATAAGAAACTTTGTTAACATACGAATTCCAATCAGAATTAGATCAGATATGGGAATTAATTTTATTGGACCCGATAATGAGATTAAAAAGACAAAGGACTTGTTCGATTGGGACTACATAAAAACGGAAATGGCAAACAAAGGCATCGAGTGGGAATTCAATTATCCGTCTAACCCAAGTTCAGGAGGCTGTCAGTTACACTAAGGCAACAAGTCCCCCAAGTAGAGACACTGAGAAGTCTCCTAATCGAAGCTGAAAATATAATAAACAGTCGTCCTTTAACACATGTACCAGTCAATATTGATAACCCGGATCCCTTGACCCCAAACCACTTTTTATTGGGATCTACAAATTCAACACAGGAGACGGAAGAAATTTTTGTTACAGAAAACAATATCGAATTGCCAAGCAACTTAAAGACAACTTCTGGCGGCGCTGTATTAGACAGTATTTACCAACTCTAACTCGATGCACTAAATGGTTCGCTGTTACTAAGCCAATAAACATAGGTGACTTGGTCATCCAACCAACCAAGAGGAAGCTGGAAAAAGGGAATAATAACAAAAACATTGCCTGGCAAAGATGGACATGTAAGAATCAGGTGCGAACAACAACAGGAATATTGAAAAGACCAGTATCAAGGCTGGCAGTTCTAGACGTATTAGATAAAACTCCTGGGTAGTTTTACGGTGGGCGGAATGTTGCGGAGTAAGAAAAATTTGAAAATAACTGCCACCCGGACATGCAAACCCAATCCCTGACGTATTTTTGTTTAACACTGCTTTAAAATTCATATCGATATATTATCGAACCGAAAATAAGAAAGCGGGCTTGCAGCTCGACACATTGGCGCGGTGGGCAGAATTGTGCAGCGATCGTACGGCTCAACACGATAAAATAAACCTCTACGCCAACCCCTACGCTACCGCTACACTGCTACACCGCCGTGTTATTGTAAAACTAATGTAGAAACAATAAGAACAAAGTTAATATTATAACGAGCGAGTTGGCGTGTTGTATTTTTGTGTTGTGCTTCTGGACTTGCCAGAACACGACGTATTTATACAGACAGACGGGCAGACAGACGGACATGGCTAAACCGGCTCGGCTAGTGATGCTGATCAAAAATATATACACTTTATGGGGTCGGAGATGCTTCCTTTTGCCTGTTACATACATTTGCACAAAACCATTATACCCTTTTTTACCCATTTTCAATGGGTTCAGGGTACAAAAAATATACAGCCGCTAAGCAAACAGGATTAACAGCAAAATGACAAAGTTCCAAAAAAATTGTTTATGTAAAAAAAAAAACAAACAATAAAGGTTCCAACAAAATGAAACCTGTGCGTCTGCACCGTCCTCGTCCTCCGTCGGACTAAGGTGATGGACCGACTGCGTTACAAAGACCACACAATTATATATTAAGTAAAAAAAAAAAATAAAAAAATAAAAGTTCTGCAATCCCTATAAATGTACAATACCCAAAATGAAATGTTAGCTTAAAATATATACTTTGTAAACCACGCGGACTACTGCTGTGGTAGATTCAAATAGGTGGGGCTAAAAACCTTGTAAATTCACAATTAGACTGTGAATATATATATTTTTTTTAAATTCCCTCAGCTTTAGAGCGTATAATTATCAAGGTTAAAACTTCGAAAGTCGATCTACAAAATTACCAAAAAACATAAAAAAATATATAAAATAAATCAATAACGCTTAATGCATATATATATATATATATATAAATATATCAATCTGAATAATTCTTCTATATTAATTTTCAAAAATATAAGCGAAAATGGGCTGGTTTGGCTCTGACGATACACAAGCAAAGGACAATACCGAAAACGTTGTAAACAATGTCTGTGGATTTTACTACTAATAATTGCTATTGTAAATGTCGCGAAATTTCTATTCACGCTATATATAGAACACAATAAAATTATTAAGAAACGTTACATTAGCAAAGCAAATGAGCTACATAAAATTTAAAATTCAAAATTGGCTTTTTTTTACAATAAAACAATGAACTATGGATGAATCTAGGAAAACGAAAACAGACATCATTAAAATTAAAAAACGTAGAAATAAAGAAAGAAATAGGGAAACTAAGTACGATATAGAAAGTAAACCAATGTACTCACAAGAATGTAGGTGACCGTTGAAAGAACAATTATGCGAGTACGCTTGATAATAAAGAATAATAAAAAAAAATTCCACAAAACCTTCGTCTTATTTTGAGTCCATTTGGGTTGGAGAATGCATAGTATACAAAACGCAACCATTCACGAGCAATCCAAAATATTGGTAAACTGTTTTAAGGAGGCAAGAAAATTGATATATGATTACAGAAATATACTAAACAAAATACACTGGTCACAAGTCTCACAACTTTTAAATAAATTCAGGTAAAATATTTTTATAATCGAAAACAAACATAGCTTGGAAATAAATATTCCAGCAATAGTAAACACCCCCCTAACAATTGAAACAGGTGAACAACCTGAATCATCAAAAAGAGAGGAAATAGCAACTCTAGATTCCGAACAAGAATCAGAGTTCCCAGACATCAATAACCTTACAATCCCAGCTACAATAATCTAGAACTTTTAGATCAGGAATTTTCTGACCCTGAAAACAGTAGTCATGACTGAGACATCAACCGCTGATACCTATCGGGAGTTACCTCCATAATTCCCGAGTTTAATGGCAAGAAAATTAATCTTCTTGATCAACCTAAAAAAGGGACAAAACGAACATATCGCCGTTCAAGTATTAAGTCGAAAATCAGTGGCTCAACACAATATAAAGAGCAAAATGAGACCAAAATACTCGAAATTATCAATAAATTGCAGACAGTTGAAGTCGGAGAAACGTCCGAGAGAGTTAAAGATGGCAAATGTTTTCCAAAAACGAAAAACAGCCACTCAATTACAAATGAAATTCACCATTTACGAAATTTGCTAGAATGTTCGCTGGCACATTCAACACAATGAATGAAGACATCAGCAAATACATCCATTGCAGTACAGAAATGACTGGCAATGGGAATTCAGTCCTATATTCAAGAAGAGAACAATACTAACGAGGTAATATTATCGAGGTAGAGGAAATTGCCGTGGTTTAACAACAACAATTATAACCACAACTACAGTCAAAACTATAACAATAATGGTAACAACCGAGGTAATCGTGAAAACGGTTACCGATGGAATAACAACAGAGGAAGACAAGGTTATAAGCTTAATAACCAAATAGTTACGCAAAATAACTCAGAAAACAACAACCCTCAGATACACAAAGTTACTTCATGCAATCAAACTCAGTTTAAATATATGCGCTAACTTTTCTAATGTACAAAATAATAAAAACCTAACATTCCTGATAGATACAGGAGCCGACATTTCCATTTCAAGGAAAACTCAATTGACTTTCAATCAATAGATACTAGTAAAGGTATCAACATACGAGGTATAGGAAATAGAGAATTGGAATGGCTTCATTAGAAATACAAAACACTAAATACATATTCCAACACGATTTCAATATAGTCCATACGGAATACAATAGGAATTGATTTTATGAAAAAATACAATTGGCAGTTAGATTTCAAACAAACTGAAGATTGGCTCATAATTAGACCAAAGAATTTAAATACCCAATTTATGTACCTAATTTATACAACGCTGGAAATAACTCAACTCTTCTACCAGCACGCTCCGAATTAGTTCGAAAAATTCAACTACAGTCGTCCGAGAAAATCATATTATTTCCTAACCAGGAAGTACAAAAAGTACTATAGCCAATACAGTGCAACCGCTAATGAGGCTTATGTCCGATTATTAAATACAACCTCAACCAACAAATTGGTTGACCTAAGTAAAATTAAATTCGAAAAATGTCCAATTATAAGATATTTAAAACTAAAAAATCCGATAGATGTAAAACCATTTAAAATAAATTTAAGAATTATTTCCACCTCTATATAAAGAGTCGCTCTATATAAAGACACGCACGAAATATAGATACATATTCGGACTTGAAACCGAATCTATAACCACCAATTATTTCTATAAAAAACACTGAGATTGAAAGAACCGTCTATATAAAAAATTTATGGAAACCATCAAAGCCAAATACAGTAAATACAAACTCAAGTACAAAAACCTATTAACGTCAAAATTGTCGAATCATCTGTATCAGAATATAATAGCCCACTTTTGTTAGTACCAAAGAAATCTTAACAGATTCGGATATAAAGAGATGGCGATTGGTTATAGACTATCGCCAAATAAAAAAAATAAAAAAGGCTTGAGTTAGAGGAATATAATTTTACAGTCGAGTATCTGAAGGATAAAGATAACTATGTAGCGGATGCGAGAATAACCATCCAATAACTAAAAGAGATAAATGCAAATATTCTGACGCCACTTCCAGAATCAAAAGTAAACAAGTAAGAACGTTGCAGTCGGGCGTTACCGACTGCGTTATACTCGTTCACGTTCTTAAATATTGCTATTTGTGTGTTGCTGGGGGTGGGTGAGAGTGGGGGGTGGTCGTCGCCGAAATTTTGTAATGCTTTTTATAGGAGGTGACCAGTTGTCTACCCACCAAATGTGGTATATCTAGCTTAAAAACTGTGGGAGATATAGGCATTTCCGGCGGAGCGGGGCGTTTGGGGCGTTATAGTGGGCGTGGCCGGGAAGTCAAGTGTGCAATCTTTGGGGGAGGTCACCAGCTATATACATTTTAAATTTGGTGCCTCTGGCGGGTTTTTTTTGGTGGAGCATTCCGGTAATATATATCCCAAATTTGGTGACTCTAGCTTCAAAATTGTTGGGGATATAGCCATTTTTGATTTTTCAGGGCGGCGGCGCTGGAGGGCGTTCCAGTGGGCATGGCTAGGATATCAAGGTCGGAGGTCACCAGCTATATACATACCAAGTTTGGTGACTCTAGCTTAAAAATTGTGGACTTTAGCGATAATAGCGATTGAGGCGTAGCAGTAAAATAGAAAGATGACTACGGTTAGTCCGGATATTATTGGCCCTCTTACCAGTCCTTCTTCTAGTTGGGCAATGTCCCGGAGGTTCTATATGCTTAGTTTTTGCAGGTATGGCAGGCTGATGCTCCATTATATTTAGAAGCGTAGATGCCGCTGGTCCCGGGGATTTCCTCACGTAGTTTTTGAGATTTCTATAGACGGTGTTGTTTATTTTTACCTCGTCTTCCAAGGTAAGGAGGAATGTCCCTTTCACCATTTGCTCGTCGACTATAGCTGTTCCGTCGTTGATGATGATAACGCCATCGTCGATGATAGTTGGAGGTTCAAGATGGCTGGATCGAGTTGAACAAAGTGCGGTGCCACCAGAGTGCAGTTGTTGTGCGCATGTCGTGTATGGTAATTTCTTGCAGAACGTTATTGTGAGGGCTGTACTACAATTTCCTATTGGTATTACGTGATTGCCACAGTCAGCTATATTGTAGTCTTCGGCGAAATTTTAATATAATGTCATTGTGTTGAACAGGGTATACGGTTAATTTTTTACATACTATGTTAGGCTTAGGGTATCTTATAATAAAATGTAGAAAATTGTTGTTTAACAAAACTTTAACTTGAGATACTTCCATTAAGTTGGTAATAGTGATTTTTATAGGGAGTTCATTAAGAATATTTTTTAAATCGGTTGAATCTAATATGGACGGGCTTACAATTCCAACTTTTGCAAGTGTTACTGGTAGCATTAAGGTTTTTAGCTCTGAAATAATTATTATGTTTATTGAAAGCAGTGTTTCGTAAAAAAGTTCCGTGTCTATTTGCTTTGTTTTTGCATATTTTATTAAAAGGTTTGTTGTGTTACTTAACTTATTTATTTGTTCCTGCATTTTTGTATTTATAGTTATTTGCCTATTTTCTGATTCTACAAGTTCTTTCTGTGTAAATTTAAGTTTCTCGAAGTCATCGGAGTCTGGTGTGCCAGCTACGACTTTAAGAACGGTGCCTAGTACATTGATACTCCTAACATGTCTATGATGGATATTTACTGTGGCTATTAATGTTTCATTATGTTGTATATCCGCGTCTAAAATCTTTCTCATGTGTGATCGTGGGAAGTGGTTTCTTAACTCTTATTTGTCTTTTACTATTTCCGAATATAAAGTAAGGTTAGTTGAGTGTTTTAAATATTGAAAATCCGTCCAAATGGTTACATATCCGTCCGAGATTGGTATATAATCTGTGTTAGTATAATCAGTAAGTTTCGCCCTTATCGTTGCGGCAAAAAGAAGTAAAGCCCAAATCTTAAAAAGATAAAAAGGGGAATTTAATGTTTTTGTTTATCTTAGATTGTCCTTGTGGACCACCCTCCCTTTTATTAAGACCGTTGTCCCCAAGACTGCGTCAATTTTATTTTCGTTGTACAGGGGTGTCAGTTTATTCCCTAAACGTCTGTTGGCTTTTACAAGAACTGTATCACCTACTTGAAATTGTCTATCGTGTCTTGTTTCGCTTACTCTGTTTAGTTGAAGTTGTTGTGCTTTTTGAATTTTATTTCTTACTTCTATTTCGAGTTCTGAGGAGGATAAGTGGATTATATCAATTGGACGTTTGTTCGTTACTGAGTGAACTGTGTTGTTATATTCAATAGTTGCTTGAAGTATCGTTTCAACAGTATCAGTAATTTTCCTCTGAGCTGCTAGGCATCTTGCGATGTCACTGGGGGTGCTATTGAATCTCTCGACTTGTCCGTTCGATGTACTATCAAGTGGTGGGGCATTTACGTTTTGGATGTTATACTGATTACTTAGTACTCATTTTATTGTTTCAAACTTTATGGAGGGCTCATTATCGCAATAGATCGTCTTGGTATGTCGGTAAAAATTTACAAGTTGTAAAATTGCTGATTGTATGTGAATTATTGTCCTTGAATCGATGGGTTGAACGCTTGCGAATTTTAAAAATTTGTCTATGCATGTAAGGAAGTATTTTTTATCAGTTGAATATATGTCAATGTGCAGCATTTCACCCACATAGGATGGTATGGGTGTTTCCCCAAGTATTTGCTTTTGTGGATGACGGTTGTACTTAGCTGCTTTACAAATTTGCAATTTGAAACAACTCCGTTTGCTAGTTTTGTCAGTTTTGTTTAACGTTTTCCTGAGCTGCTCTGTGAGCTCGATTGTGTTCTGTTACAATTATTTCTTTCTGTTCGTTTTTGTCAACAATGTCATTTACTATGTGTTTTGTATATCGGAATATTGTTGTTGGGAAATTTTCTATTAGTTTATGTTGTATGAATGCTAGTACTGGTAACTCGCAATGAATTGCATTAACGACGTCTTTTTTGACTACATCGTGAATTCTTTCGATTAACGAATCTCTGTTTGAGAAGTGATTGGATTTTTTTACCGAACAAGTTGACTGTACAATCGGAAGCTATTCTATTTTCTTCTATTATAATTTGGTTTCGGAAACAGATGATTGGTTTGTCTGTTGTTTCTATGGTGTATCAGAGCGATATTTCGCTAAGCATTGTGGCTCTGTCTGACTGTGTATCGTCTTCCAAGGCATGAATATTATGCCGCGATAGTGCTATAGACGCGAAGTCTTTGATGAAACACCCATAGTAGCTTGCCAATCCAAGGAATGATCTGACGTTAAACAAAGTTGTTGGTAATTCGTAGTTACGAATCCCTTCAACTTTACTTGGACACGTCTTTATACCATTACTTGAGACCACGAAACCTATCTATTCTACACTTTCTTTGAAAAAGTGTGACTTTTCTGGCGACACTCTCATGTTGGCCTCGTATAGTTTATCTAAGACCCAGGCGATTTGCTTGACATGGCTTTCCATGTTTTCAGAAAAAATTATTACGTCATCAGCGTAAACGTAAACAAGATTTTCCAATTTGCTCTCTGAGCACATCGTCAATGGCTCTCTGAAAAATACTGGGTGAATTTTTCAGGCCAAAAGGGAGCCTGCAAAAGTCATACTTTCCACTTCCTACGGAAAAGGCTGTTTTTTCTCTGTCCTTTTCGGCAAGTAAAATCTTGTGGAATCCAGATTTCAAATCTAGTGTTGTAAAATACTTTGCTGTATCTAAGTTGGATAAAATAGAGGCTATATTGGGAATGGGATATTTGTCATCTATTGTTTTTTGGTTTAGTTTTCTGAAGTCTATGACAAAACGTTTCTTTTTTCTTCCTTGTTCATCGGTACCTTTTTTATCTACAACCCACACGAGGTTATTGTATGGTGACTGAGACGGAAGTATTATATCGTTTTTTAACAGATCTTGAGTTTCTGTGTTTACGAATTCTGTATGGGTATGGGTATAATTTTGAATATATGGAGTTTTCATTCTCTGTTCTAATGGTGGCAATGATGTTGGTATTATACGGGAGTGCTTCATTTGGTTCCGCAAAAACTCCTGTTCGGTCTTTGAGCATTGTTTGAAATTGTGTTGTTATATTTAGGGCTGTGCATTTCAGGAATTTAATCGTCTCCGAACCGCAGTTTGTTATTAATTTCTTATTTTTGAAGTCCAATAAAACATTGCTTTGGTTTAGAAAATCGAGTGCAATTATACCGTCAAATGTTGTGAGGTTTGGTAATATGAAAAATGTTGTGTTGGTGTTAAAAAGGTGCATTGTACATTTTCTGTCTATGTCGTTATAGCCATGAGTTAATTTTATTCGAAAAGATAATATGGCGTAATATGTTTAAGTTCTTTTAGCGGTTTTACATAATTTTTTGAGGCTCTATGAGCAATTTTATTGTCCTTCCTGCCACTGTTCTTTCTATGAACGGGAGCATGGAGCTATGCCTAAAAAATTGACCTGGTCATATTCGTCGAATTCGTCTTCAATGTCTTCCGTCTCAGTTTCTGCGATAGTCCGATATTCATTGCTGTCCTGTTTGTATTCTGTATCTCCTGTTTCTAAGTGCTTAACTCTTTGTTGTTTCGGTCCTGTGAACCATGCACTACTATTGTTTGGTCGTTTGTTTGCCTGTCCCTGATTATTGTAACTTTCATACTGAGTGTTTTGTTGCTGAACCGGCCACTGAGTTTGTTTCGAAGGAGCCGTGTTTTGTTTGTATTTGGTAGTTTGTCTAAAGCGAGAGGATGAGTCGATGTCCATTTGTTGGACTTGTTCTTGTCGTGGTGAGAACTCTGGTTTCTTATAGTGTGGGCTTTTTCCTGGCTGATTGTATTTTGGGTCTTGAGTTACATTCTTGTCCCTGCATTGCTGTGTTTGCTCGATTCTCTGAGCCGTTTCTTCCAAACTGCTGGCAAAATTCGTGGCAAACATGTAACGTTCGTGATTTGACTCAACTTCTTGAGCCAATGCCATTGCAGAGGGAGGGCTCTGTATTTTTCATTTAGCGATGAAGCAACAGTGGTGTCATAGGTCATGATTTTCTTATTTATGAGCAAAGTCAGTTTCTTCTCCACTTCGTCGTAGTACTGTAGTAGTGTCAGATTTCCCTGACGGAGTGTTGACAATTCTTGTTCAATTAGGTATATCGGTTGTTTGTCGGCGTACGTGAAATCTAACCGATTTATAATGGCCTTAAAGTTGAAAGGAGTGTCAAAGAGAGAGAGAGTACAATATCAGCAGCGTTTTTAACTTTGCTTCTTAATATTCACAGAGCTTAATATTGTTTCGAGCTACCATCGAATTTTTCATATACCTTGTATGCGATATGCGCAGACTTCCTCCATGATACGTAAGTTTCGTTTTTCCTTCAAATTCCGGAAGGGATTTCATGATATCAAGAGTTTCATTGCAAATGAAATTTTGTTACCAAATCTTGTATTTCACTGTCACTCATGCAAATAAGGACAAGGAATTTTATGTATTGCGTATTTTATAAGTAATATTCAAAGGTTAGAATTGTGTTTTAATTGAATTATGATATTTGTCTTTTCTTACTATTATTATTATTATTATTATTATTATTTTTTTTTTTTTGAACACCCTAGTCAAATGTTCTTATATTATATTAGTAGAGCTGTTGCACTGTGTTTCGTTTGTAAGCTGCTTCGTGGTGGATGTCTTCGATGTGTACTGCTTCGTTGATAAACTGCTTCGTGGTGGATGTCACTGCTGTGTTCTGCTTCGTTGATGTATTGCTTTGCTTTTTCTTTCACAATTCCTTTTGGTTGTGTACTTTATTTTATTCTTTTTGTTTTTTGCACTTGTTGAAAGATTTCATTCACTGGATCGATGTTTGATTCTGTTTTTTTTTTTTTTTTGTTTACGGTTCGATTCGGTTGGGCGCCAGTTATTTAAGTTCACTTTTCAGTATTTACGCAGATTAACACGTACGCTGTAGCGGTGCTATTATTTTGTATTTGTTGTAAGTTGGAACGCACTAGGTTGCGGGGTTGATACCTTGTATCTGATAGAGGTCAACACGCACGATGCTGCGATATTACCTCTTTTAGCTGTAAAGGATTAACGCGCGGTGTTGCGCGTAATGAGAAGACTTGAATAATTCCGTGGCAATGACCGACGTTCTTTATTTCCAAAAATTCACTAAAGTAAAGTGACATGAATTCTTATAATCAAAGCTAGCCCTAAACCCTGAAGACGCTGACATTGCATATTATACGAAGAATCATATTTCTTTGGGCAGCAACCTTGTTGCACGTTGGAGCTACTGTCGCTGTTGTGCAATATCCGCTTGGAATGGCTAGTATCGTTAACATTCATGCTGACGATTCTGAGGGTATTTCTGTCTTACACTCGGGCCAGAAATAGACTTTTAGAAAAAGATAAAATTAGGAAAAATTCGAATTCCGGATTTAACTTAGGAATATAAATGACAACTTAAGTAAATTAATTGACCTATTGACGTACATAAGAAAATACATAAATAATAAACTTAAACAGTAAACTCACAAAAAGTAGTAGTAACAGTGTATTTTTTTTTTTAATTTGGCCACGACTAGTTGGCGGTAATTATTTTTTATTATTTGTTTTTGACCTTAAGTGGCTAACGGAGTCGGCCTTGGCAGACTGGGCACAAGCCTCTAGGTGACTTGCAAAAACAGGTGGAGGCGGGCGGCGGCCGAGTCAGATTCAACCGGAACACACTCACTCAGTTGTTTTTCTTTGGTATGAGACTGGTTCCTTTTTGCCTCCGGGTGCCGTGCCTGCGACGGGCTTCAAAAAAAGGTGGATAGAAGAAGAGTTGGCGGCTGGCGCATGAGTTGCGGCCGATCTCGGATATAGATATTCGGTTTTTGGACGGAAGTTAATTAATGCGGCGTGACTTGCTGTTGGCTACCTATTTGAAAATAATACAATTAGAACATAGTCACTTTTACGTTAAAAAAACTCAAGCCGACGTACGCTCACACAAAAGACATCTGCACTTTGCACACTTGTGCACTTGTCGCTCAGTTGTCTACTTTTAAAGCCAGTCACCGCGGTCAATGGCCTTCCCGCCAAAAAATGTGGTGAGCTTCTTTCTGCGTTTTTCTGTCTTTCTCTTTCTCTCTCTCTCTCTCTCTCTCAAAAATTAAATACACATATTTAATGTATTTTCTATTTCTAAGACCTCTGAATGTGGATATATTCATAATTTGCATAACGATTTGCTGTTTTGTCCAAGCAATCAAAAACGTACTTCAAAGTGTTCAGTTGTAGAACTTATCCTTAACTTATAAGACCTAAATACAAGTATTCCATACATTATACATATCTTCAGCAGTGTATCCATAATGGCTTACGACTTATCAACATTTTTCGCATATTATGATTTAAACAGGCTCTTTGGTGGAAAAAATATATTGATATTAATACAAGCAAGAAATAATTTTGAAAAAGATTTCGCTTTTATATTGTTATATAATGCTGTATATGGTAAAACTATAAAAAAAATATTGACAAAAGGAAAATATTAAATTAGTGCCTAGATGGGAAACAATAAATCACAACAATTTAGGAGCCGCCGAATAAATCTCTAATGCCAATTTTCATAGTGCACTTCCGTTTTCAGATAATATGTATGCTATTCAAATGAAAACGCTACATAACTTTTACAAAAAAACAAATCTATTGCTAATGTATGATTTCCATTATAATTACTTGCTTTCGAAATTTAAAACTATTGCTTCATTAAGTTATATGGATACAGACTCCTGCATATATACAATAAGAACTGAGGACTTTTACGCAGATATTAATGAGGATGTTGATATTAATTTTAATACTGAATATTCTTCTGAGCTTGCAGATAAATACTCTCTAAGGAGATGTACTAAAAAGGTTTTGGGTATGATGAAAAATGAAAAAAATGGTAAGGTAATGGTAGAATTTAAAATTTGAGAACGGGGGGGTTGCATTAAAAAAGCAAAGGGTATAAAAAAATCCATCTTAGAAAAGAGAAGTTTTAATAATTGAATTATCTAAATAAAACATTAAAATACAAAGAGCTGCATCGTCTTTAAATTTTTATTCTCTACATGTTTATAGAAAGATACGGATTTCAGCAAACGCAGAGACTCCATCTATTAAAACAACAACCAAGTTTCAGGGGATAAGTTGTAGATATACTCCATGTCATCTTCACCAAGTCCACATTTTAAATTTTGCTGTATTAAAAGAATGAGGGATTCTAAACATATAATAGGAGGTGCACGATATAATAAAACAAAAGAAACGCAATATAAAGTGTTTCAAAATTCAACGAAAATAAATAGTGAAGAAAAAAAATTAAATGATAAGCGCTATTCGGAAACCTCCGATAAATATCAGAGGTTTAAGTAGCTGCAACATTTCTTATGACCAATAACAGTTAAGGTAAGCATATATTCAGAAATGAGTGTGTAAAACTTCAGCACTAACAATTATTAAACTTTTGGTTAACAGAAGCCAGCTGAGATGCAAAATATCAATATGAACAATGAAATTCAAGATCCAGCAGTCTACTACGAGACCATTTCTACCACCTTGAACCAAATGGGCTTATCACCGTCTCCTCAAGTTCAAATAAACACAGTTTTATTTACAACACATAACGTTAACAATTTATCTGATGATGATGTACCGAAAACAGATAGTGAGGATGAAATTTTCAGCATTAGATATAATTATCTTACCTAAGAGCCTTTATTATCATCAGATGAAGATGACGTTGAGACAGAATATAATTATCTTATACACGAAGCTTAACCTATATTTTTAACGGATGATAATGATGATGATAGATATTTTTGAATAAAAGAACTTAAAGACAGAAATATCACAATGAATATTTATTTTCATTTTATTTTACTATATGATTACATTGATATAATTGTTTTTATTTTAATTTTTCAATATTGGCTTAAAAACATTTAACATACACCTTATCTCCGTTTTTATACCCTGGTTTTGTGCAAATGTATGTAATAGGCAGAAGGAAGCATCTCCGAACCCATAAAGTATATATATTCTTGATCAGCATCACTAGCCGAGTCGATTTTGCCATGTCCGTCTGACCGTCTGTCTGTATGAACGCGTCGATTTCAGAGACTACAAAAGCTAGAAATCTATTTTTTTTTGTTTTTATACTCGTTCACGAAGTGAAAAGAATAATACGGTTTTGTGCAATGTCCGTCTTGCTGTCCGTCCGTCTTGCTGTCCGTCCGTCCGTCTGTCCTTATGAACGCAATTATTTTCGCTGCTATTGAAGCTAGAGACTTTTGGTTATATACTCGTGATAGTGTTAAGGATTTGGGGTTGCGCCAATACTTGCATACTTCCTCCACAGATTCCACCCTTGATATCCCGGCCACGCCTACTAGAACGCCCCCCAGCACCCCCTCCCTAAAAAATGTGAAATGCCTATATCTCCTACAGTTTTTAAGCTACAGCCACTAAATTTGGGATATATGTATATTAGTAGGAAGCTCCCTCAGAAGTTAACTGGTCAGCTCCTTTGAAGATCGATAAGAAATTCCCAGTCACGCCCCTTCCGCCCCCGCAAACCGCGAAATCGATATCTCGTGCAGTTTTAAAGCCAGACGCACCAAATTTGATATGAATATAGCTGCTGACCTCCCCCAAAGATTGCACACTTGATGGCCCGGCCACGCCCACTATAACACCCCAAATGCCCCCACCCCGCCGGAAAAATTTACCTTCTTTAAAGAGCGGTACAAAATTTCGCCGACGAACACACCCCACCTCTACCCCCCACTATCATCCAACCAACAGCAGCACACAAATTGCAAAATACCGAAATGTTTCAAAATAACAATAATTAAAACCGTGAACGAGTAAAACGCAATCGGTAACTCACGACTGTAACGTTCTTACTTGTTTTTTATTGTTAATGTATTCTCTCAAAATATAATTTTTATTATTGATACACGCAATTTTAACTTATTCCAGTTATGTAGATTATTCCCTTTAATTAAGCAATTACATTTAATATGTAAAAAACCTGTCAATACTTATATTAATATTAAAAGTTACATACTAGAACTTTTCCCTTTTATAAATTTTAATAAATAATGTTTGCTTCCCAAAGCTCTTCAATTATTGAAATTATTTCATCATCATGATTACTATGTCCAGCTGTTTCTGAAGCAATTAGCTTTAATCTATCAACAATTTCATTTGGATCATCCCCGTAAATATAATTTTGTTTATTTGTGTATAGTTTCATTGATCCATTCCCCGCTACAGACTATTTTGATTGATTTGGAGTTTATATAGAAATTGGATATATTTATTGAAAAATAACTGTCCTTGACAATTTTGGAAAAATTTGTTTAATTAAAGTAAAATATTTTTAGAGCGATTTCCCTCAAGTTGCCCAACAGCTTTATTACCTCTCCTGTGAGCACAAGTTTTTACTAGAATATTTGTATAATTTTCTGCATCTAATTTATTATAATTCTGAGGAGCATTTTCATAAATTAGAGAATATAGGCTTGATGTGAGATTATATGTTTCTCCATTTTCTAATATAATTTTCTTATCTATTAAACGAATTCTAGAATTTCCTAATCTCAAATTACCATTTAAATCATTATATGGTCCATATGCTTTATAAAGTAACTGTTTTCTAGTTAATTCACTTAGATTAAACATATTTTCCGTATCAACATTAGATTAAGAGTCGAGTTGTTTAACTCCATCATCATGAATATCATCATCATCATAATTATCCGTTTGATCGATTCTCGGGTTAGCATCAATAAAATCATCATCATCATCATTATCATTATCATGCTCATCATCCAGTTTGCTTCCTTTGATATTAGTAGTATCCAACTTAAACTTCTCTCCAATATTTTAAATGAGCGATGCGTTTGGCTGATTAATATTTGCTTTGTTTTTCGGCTTCAACAATTGTTTATTTAATATTTTACTTTTAGTTAATGAGATTTTGCTCTGGCGTCATTATAGGCGATATGCAGCGTTAAAATGTTGTATAATGATCCTGCAGGTATTTGCTTTGAGAGTTGGTATCGTCAAAGACAATATAAATACTAAGATGAGTAACGCAGTACACCGAAATGCTACAAGGCAGCTTGATATTTTGCAAAATTGAGAACGAAAACGAAATCGGTGCATTTGCGATCTCACAATTTTCGAGCCGCGAGTACACTCTTTCCCTGAACAGGGAATGTTTACTCTTTTATTGCTTTTAACATTTTATTCCAAAACTACTACAAAAATCAGTATAAAGCAAAATGTTTGCTGCATATATACTGAGTTTCAATTAAGCCATTAGTTTAAATATGTTTTATATAAACATTTTATATAAGAAGAGTATAAATAAGGGTATTTTTGCCTCGATGCACCAAAACAATACACAAATTATCGTTCCAATGCATAAGTATGCGTGTCCGCGACCCATAATATGCATAAAAATCTAGAGGTTGCATATTTTTTCAATACGGGACGTCACATCTTAGATTTCTGTGCGAGTGTGCAGTTTTGACCTGCCGAACAGAAGCTGATGTGACGTCACGTCGATGCGCCGAATTATGGACCATTTCCTTTTATATTATGCTACTCCGGCAGGCAAAATTTCTAGCTACCTGCGCATTGAATCGTGTGTCTTTTCGCTTTCGAAAAGCCACTCGGCTGGTGTGGCGTTTGAAGAGCGAAAAGCCACTTGAAAAGCCACACCAGAAATTTTTGCTTACGTTCAAATGTATGCGCATTACTCATCTTAGTATTTTCATTGTCTTTGGTAGCGTTCATTACACATCTTCTCGATTACTTCGTACATAATATTCTCCTTCATCGTGCTGATATTCGTACCCCAAGAATAGAAATCAGCAAGCGCCTCCATGTCCTCCATCGTTAGTTTTTGTTGCTGTACCTTCTGTGGATTTTGTTGTGGCTGTTGTTCGACTACCGCATCTTGAACAACATCGCTCAACGATGCCACTTGGTATGATTTCGGATGGTTAAATGATGCCATCCATTGTTGTGTTGGATACTTTATGAAATAATATAACTAGCTGCCCTCCTTTTTTATAGGACAACTACATATTTGTTTGTTTTAACACACCTTTTTCTTTTTTTGCTGTTGCTAGCATCTCCTTCTGCGTTGATCGCAATAGGCAATTATCTATTGCTTATAAATCTTTTCCTGCATCTGAAAAAGGGCGCGAACAAATGTCCCAACAGTTTTAGCTATTGAAACTTTGAAGCATTTGCTAACTTCAACAAATTTGTGTGTTCACAGCTGAAGCTGTTAAAACATTGAATTTGCTTATAATTGTATTTAATGTTTCTCTCTATATAACGAATGACTTCTTTTGGAAGTTGTAAATTTTCAAAACTATCGAAATATTAATTTTCTTTTCCATTTTTAATATAAGCTACCCACCTCCTGCTGATGAGTCTAAATTTATGATACCGCACTCATTTTCCAACTTATCCTTGGGGAGGGTATCTCTCATAAATACATCTCTGAAATTTGGTATATGTTTGCGAGCAAATTTCATTATATCAATACTTGATAGAGGTCTTTTAGGTAGCTAACTTAGCAGTTTTTGCGCGGTTACACCGCTTATTCTCCTCTAGCTGTTTTTCTGCATATTCGGCATTTGTGATTGTTTTTGCAATAGCTGCACCATCTGATGCAAGACCACCAACTGCTCCACGTGCTGTAAAAATACTTACAAGCGATAAGAAACCTCCAACTTTAGAAGCTGTAATCACACGAGGAATTATTATTTTATTATTTCTTTTCTTTGGATTTATTGATTCGTGTATAGCTTTCCGAGCTATTTTGATTGCGTTCTCAATAACATGTGGTTTTTTCCTTTTCAATGCCGCATCAGCCGCTCTGACCGCTTGCATAAATTTTTTAGTTTTCTGCGCAAGTTGTTGTTGTTTTTTTATTGCTTCCCCTCCCAAATGATTTTTTTTATTTATCGGTTTTTTGTATACCTATACCAAATGTTGTTTTTGCTTTAATTGCGTTCGTAACAAAATACGCAGCAGCTTTTTCTCCGATACTACTATCAGATGCTTTAACTCTCATCCAAGCTGCGTGCCGCTTATCTAACTCATTGTTTTCTGCTAAATCGTGCCCTCTGCAAGCTGCGTTTAACGGATTAATACCTTTATCACCCCGCTGTAAGCGATCTTTTAGTTTTTTTCCTGGTCCACAGAATTGATAACCTGGTATATGTAATTCAATCGGAAGGCTATTAATTATTTGATTAACTAGACCACCTCCACAATACCTTTTCAATTTACGACTGAATCTTTTATAAGAACAAAGAGGCATATTTAATTGATACTTAATCGTTGAGAGTATTGTGTTGAATAATTATCATTCGCAGAAAAAAAACCTTAAAAATGCATTTAAAGAAGCAAAGAAGAAATATAGAACTAAAAAAAAAATATTGATTTTTCATCAAATGAAAATCATAATACATACAGAGTGCTATTACCAAACTCAATTAAAGCATTAATTGTTGGTCCATCTAATTGCAGAAAGATAAATCTCATGATAAGCTTAATAGAGAGTCCAAATGGATTAAAATTCAAAAATATTTACTTATGCTCGAAATCGTTATTTCAACCGAAATATGAATATTCAAAAAATATCGTAACTACAATAAAATAAATGGGATATTTTACGTTTTCTGATACACTGTAATACAACCTGAACAAGCAAAAAATTCTTCGATAATAATATTTATTATGAATAGCAAAGAAATATACGTTTATACTTTTGCATGGGGCAGCATAAAAACATCGACTTATTTTATTTATGCCAGAAATATACACGCTTACCAAAACATCTTGCTCGTGATAATGCAAATGTAATAATAATGTTCAATTACGATGTACAAAATACGAAGCATATTTATCAAGTCCACGTGGGTATTGATATGAATTTTGATACATTCATGAAAATTTGTCAATTATGCTGGTAAAATAAATATAGATTGCTATTGATTAACATGGATGACCCAATCGAAAACGGATGATATAGTATTGGATATGATACATTTATTATAAATTAATGAAAAAACTATAAAAACTAAACTACAAATCGAAAAATATTTTCTTTCATTTATTATTGATATTTCAAAATGTCAACAACAACAACTTTAAGTGGGAAAGGATACATAATAAAAAAACAGCAAATTATTTCCGTCCTTTTGAATTATTAGGACAATACGAATGTTGTCAAGTTGATTTTCAAATGTATATTTCGATTCCAAATGTAGATCCGAATAATAATCTATTTCATTATGGACCACATACACATAATAGAGATACCTATAGGATCATACGAGCTAGTGGACATTAGTGATTTCAATTGAATTTATAAAAAGGAAAATTATTAATCACTCTAAGCTCACAATTAAAAGCAATAACAATACACTTTAAGTAGAAATAGTGAGCAAGGGCTTACTAATAAACTTTAATAATAATAGTGCGATTGGACAATTATTTAATAAATAAAAAGTTTGACCACGGACCACAATCCGCTTGTAATGTAACCTTATTAATTGTTCATATGTCTTATCTCACAAACTTCATGAATTTGCTCTCAACGTTCCACCAGGATATAATATGGATGAGATACCGCGCAACCTCATTTATTTGCCATTAAACACCAGTGCGATAAACACATTAATAGTACGAAGATTTAATTAACTTGCGAGACGAAAACGTAACTCTTCGCTTACATTTGAGGCTAAGACAATGATAATTTACAACAATAAAAATCTGTGGAAGCCAGTTATACGAAACAGTCTGAGCAGCAGGGAGCGGATCAACAAGGAGAGCACTTACATCGGAAAACAAAATATTTTTTAAATCTTTAGGACTTAAAATTAGAAAGCAATGGCAAACAGTATCTTAAATGATCGTGAGAAGCCTTATGCTGATCATAGTATAAGGAAAAGGAATATCACACTTATGCACCATAACTTCAATCATTTAATGCTAATGATAAAGTTTGAATCACAATTCAAAACCAAGATTTATATGTTTTACCTTGGTACTTCAGAAAATATGGTAGTAAATACAGGTATACTTAACAATAACTGTATTGCATACCATTTGATGAAATTCGATATGAGCTAAATGGAAATAAAGTAGATCGCACCCGATTGGTTGGAGTCACTTCGTCTATTAAAAACTACAAATCTTTAAATATTTTAGTAAGCCGAATGCTTGAAAATGCCGGATGGCCTAAAGGAAATACTCGCCCAAAAGCAAAAATTAGTGCAAATGGATTTTTTAATTTTAGTATGCCTCTAAAATGTTAACTTGGATTTGCTGAGGACTATGATAAAATATTGTTAAATTGTAAACATGAGTTAATATTCCTAATGAATAAGAATATGAGCGGTGCATTTAAAACCAAAATTAACACTATTTCCTACAAAATTAATATTTCCAAAATAACATGGAAAATTCTACATTTCACTATATGCATTATTAAAAATCTTCAACATCTAATGATTCGTTGTTCTTTTCATCACAACATCAGGTGCTTCTAGAAGCTCCACAACTGATTTTGGTAATGATCTCGTTTTATTTTGTTGCGATCTCTTAGTTAAAAAAATGCTTGAAATAAGAGGATCCGATGAGTCAATAGATCTTTGGAAAACATCTGTTAAATTGTGTATCCTGTTATTCTGGCGAGCATGTGACCGCCTATCACTCTTATATAATTTGTTTCGCGCTCTTGACGCGTTTTCTCCTAGGCATCCAACAGGCATAACAGAGGATTGTATAATTTGGGAGCCATGTATAAAAATCTTATGTACGCTAGGAGACAGTGGAAACCATGAATACTTATCCATATAAAATGTAAAAGTTTCTTCACAGAACTTTGACATGGTTAATGGGAAATTCACAAGAAATTGCGATTAAAATTATGTGAAGCATATCTATAATAAAGAACTCAATATCGAATATTAATGCCAATAGGATTGGACTTGAAAATGCTTGGGCTGATCTACAAGTATTCCCATTTCAGCGCGATATATCTTCTGTATATATATTGTTTTTTATTAATTATATTCAATTTATCCTTTTTATCTCTTATTTGCCATTTTTTTAAACTCATCCTGTCTTTCAGGGTCAAATTTAACTGACGACTTGATTGAAAGCCACTATGAATGTTTAATTTTAAAATTGGTAACATTTTGCCCACATTTTGATAAATTTTTTCGCATGTTGTTGTGAAAACTCTTGGATTCTTCATTAATTTAAGCTCTCGTACTTGGGTCAATATCACCCAAACCGACTTAACAGAAAATCCATTCAGAAATAGACTTTTCTGTTCTCTTGTTGCTCCACGCTTCAAGCAACTGTAAATTGCTGAAGACAAAAGTACCTGCAACACATTGAATTTTCCGGAAAACGCGCAAATTTGCGCAAGTATGATTATTATCCTCTAAAAGTGTATATTACTATTGACAACGAGACATATTTACTTTTTGGCACAGATTGGCACGGTGTTAGTTCTACTCCATAATTCACGAGCACTTGGGTTTATTTTTCAACATAAATCACTTAAGCAACATAAGACAGGTAAACAATAAATAGCGCATATTGAACAGTTCTTATATGGGATTTATATTTTAAGTACCTTGCTCTTTATTTTCCATTATTAATATAATTTAAAGATAACGACTGTAATTTTGTACAGCACTTTAAACTTTTATAAGTTTTTGCACGTTCCAAATGTAAACAAAACGCTGATCATATGTTTGACTTTGATGCCCTGGTACAAAACCAGGGCCGCAACTATAAAAGTTTAATTAATGGATTTAGTGTGCTTAGAATATTCAAAATATAATATCAAAACCACAAAAGCTTTTCATGAAAATATGGACTTTATGCCAAAAAAAATCGGGCTTTCCGTCCAGTGGGCATTGCTTACACCTAAAGAATTTCTATAAACAGCACCAATTGTTGTTATAGACTTATCTTATCAGAATGAAGCTGTTAAAACTGGACAAATTGATGTTCGAATTTCTATAAACTTATTAGCAGGCAATACTAAACCATGTGACGCTTACTGCCTACTTATTCATGACCGTTTGGTTGAATATTCTCTATTAACTTCATTGGTCCAACGCAATGTTTAAGTTAAAAAAAAAAACTATAAATTTGTGTTTCTTTTTTTAATTGTATAATAAATAACAAATATTTGGAATTGTCTTGTCTTGTGTTTCTTTATAAATTTAGTTGTCCAGCAACATCAGACAGCAATGGACATGTCAATTTCTTTAGGTCGCTCAATTTATAATAAAATTAAAGCGTTTACATCCGATTTTGAAGAAGGTACATTCTGATTTCCTTAAATAATTTAAAAATCAGCTTTCAGAGCATTCATATTGTGATTTTATTTATTCTCAATATGGTTGGCACTGAGTGTCTTGTCCTTGGGCTTTCGAAGATGCAACAGGAGGACGTGAAAAATTTATTATTCAAAGAGAGTTGTTTGAAGTTCTATATTTAAGACAGTAAATTAAGAAGCAGAATGGTAAATATACACACACACACACACACACACAAACTCGCACACACACACATTCTTTTTATTGTTGTGTGAAAGACGTGCAAATTAGCCGAAACTTCACTGAGTTCAATATTCATATGAATGCGCAAGACCAACAAAAAGTGTTGCGAAAGTCAGATAAGGCTAATAAAACCTACGTGATCCCTAGATAAGGGAACAAAATCAAAGAAGTGCGCTGCTTAATACTGCGCCCAATAGAATCTGACAGTGCGGACCAACAAGACGTTTAATAGAATGGTAGTGGAATTCATTAATGCCAATAACGTTCGTGGTATAACATTTATCCAAGATATCGGTCGCTGTTAACTCCAGCGTTGTCGATTTCACTAAATACTAGCCAGCGTTTCAGAAGTATGGGAGAGCATCGCCTGCCTGCCGCTCTCTATAACGAGGTAACACCTGGTTCGGCGACTATTCAGCAAATCCCAAGGAGAAAGCGAATTAGCTCATACAAAGCTTCCACATCGAAGACAAAAATCTACAACGAGAGTCTGGCGACCAAGGGTGGCGTTATTATGTGCTGTCTATCTACTACCTAAAGCTGTCAACAGTTCTGCAGCAAGCTAGGTCAGAGCAAATCGTGCTGCAAACGTGTAATCCAAATCTCCTCTCACACGACTAGAACGCATTCACGACTAGAGCGCAGTCAATGTGAAGGATATGAAGGGCGGTGGTAATCGTGAATAAGGAGTTACTCACTAAACATCGGATTTAGCTCACAATTAAGGTCTACGGATGCTGCGACCACCTCGGTGGAACCGAGGATATCGAGGCTCCCGATAAATCAAGCTGGACGGATAGATATCTGACGCATTCACCAAACCGCGGCACCTAAACACATACAGCTGTGTTCATTAAAATAGCAGTGCAGATGACCTGCACTTTAAAGATTGATAAATCCTAATATAAAGACCATTATGGAACAAAATTTTTTTGAAAGTGTGAAATATAGTTATTTCCACTTAACTTAACAATATTTCTTTTTTCATTTATTCAATATTTTTTAAATTAGGATGAATAATACAAAAAAAGGTATAAAATGTGCTGTTCAGTAAAATAGCAGTTTTTACAAAAAACATCAGAGAATTCAATATAACACATTTACAAACTCAAAACTCATAAATAATAGTTTGGTTATGTCCAAATATTAAGTTTTATATCCATTTTGGGCTATTACAGCCTCGCACCTACGTGGTAGGAGTCGACCAAGTCCTGAAAACGCTTAAGAGGAATTTGCGCCCATGCCTCCTGAACAACCTTCCAAAGATGCGGCTTAGAGGTCAGGGATCGTTTTGAAACAAACCGTTGACGTCTCCCCATAAGTTTTCTATGGGGTTAAGGTCTGGGGACTGAGCTGGCCAAGCCATTAAGTCGATCCTTTCTTGGCTTAGCCAATTTTTAGCCAGTTTTCTGGTGTGTTTTCGTTCGTTATCCTGTTCGAATGTCCATTTTAAGGGCATATTTCAACTGGCATATGACAGCAAAATGTTCCTTAATATATTCACGTACACATTTTGGTCTATGGTCCCCTCGATCATATGTATTGGGCCCATACCGCTCTATGAAAAAAAGGCGCATAACAAAATTTTAGACAGTGTAATTTGGAAGAAAATCTGTGATTGGAGGTCAATAGACATAATGTCTAGAACCTATTCCATCAAACAAGACCAGTTTGGACTCATCTGTCCAAAGGATATTACGCCATTTTTCCTTTGGCCAGTTCACCACGTTTTTTGGGCTTCTGTTTATGATTTATGGCATTGCATATCATCTTGGCGAAACATTTTAAAAGACTTTCTATTTCATTCCCCTCCTTTATCCTTTTTCCCCTCCTTACTGAGCTCAACTATCAATTGCCTTTTTCCCTTGGAGCAGTGAGTTCCTTTACCCACTAAAATTAAAATTTTTGCATTGTTTTAGTGTATTTTTACTTAAATTATAACAATAAACTTATTTAAGCTTACTTTTTACAAATTTACAAATTTTTTCGCGACTTTTTTTCGAAGAAGATCAAAAACTGCTATTTTAATGAACAGCCAAAAATTGGCAGAAATACGCAAAAATATCAAAAAAGCACAAAAAAATTTCAAATCTAACGGGACTTTTGCGTTTTTCTCTTCTTTATATTCCATTTTACAAATACAATGTGCATTAGATATCCTACGAAAAGGATTATGCTAAAAAAACAACTTTATATGTGACCTTCTGTTGCACTGCTATTTTAATGAACACAGCTATATATGGCTGACAAACATAGTAAGCAAATCCGCAATGTTCGCTGCTTTTCTGCGACGCATGCAGGCGGGTGGTTGGGTAAGTAAGGTAAGTTTCTTGGATTAACAAAATTGTAGGTAGCTGGACCACAAGGAAGCGTCTGAACCTGTATTCTCTTTAAAATTTTCTGTTCCGTCATTTCAGCAATGCCGATCACACTGACGTCTAGATTACTGAAACCTGATCGCATAATGCAACAAACTTCAAATTGACCTTCTAACTGTCTGCGATGATTACACCCACCATACCCAGTGGGAAAGCATTAATACACACGTAAGGAGTGAGTTCATCTTGAACTTAACTTATTTAACACTGAGCTTGGAATATAAAACCGGAAATCCGGAGAATCAAGACATCTTTGACATGGCCCACGCAAGCCTCGTAATAATTGAGGTTATCAGGAATTAGAGAGTCTTTAACGAACACCCATTTTCTGATCACGGATACATGGAATTTGATTTTAACCTAAAAACCCTACACCAGCTGAATTCTTCAACCCTAAGAGAAGAAATTAGTCAATATACTACCGTAAGAAAGTTAATCCCAGACACACCAATCTTAGGCCTCACACTGTAGACACCACCTCTATTTAGTAAGCACATTCAGTAAGGCAACATGTGAAGTTAACAAACCCAAAGTGAAAAAAAAAACTAGAACATCCCCACATTTAAATATCCTACTAAAAATCAGCAAATAAAAAGACCACAAAGAAATCCAAAAGAGAAAAGTGGAAAATCAAGTAAGGAGTGTTTTTCTATGGAAACACTTTTCAGGGAGAGCCCCATTAAAAAGAGAAAGGACGCGGCCAGTAAACAGATGAAACATCGGCTGGGCTATAAAATGATTAAAGCCTTCTAAGTCACCTGAACCAGATAAATTGATAGCGAGAACGTGCAATAACCTTAAGAGTAGTTGTAATACCAAAGCACGGCAAAGCCTAAAAACCTTACCCAAAAACTTCACACAAAAAAAATTTTACGTCCGTCATGCTGAAAACATTTTAGTTTTTTTTCCATTGTTGCAACTTTAGCGTAATCATTAAATAGCAAAGACTATACAACATTACACATTTTTGAAATTAATAAATTTTGGGGTTGGAGGCCTTTCTTATGAAAGGTAAACTGAAGAACTAGTCCTGTTCAACAGAAAAGATAAGATTCCTCCTCTATGCCTTCCAAAATAAATGGAATTCGTTCTTTCCTTCATCAACAGCGGTAAATATCTGGGACTGATATGATGAACCAAAAAAAAAATATTATCTAATGCAACAAAGTAACAATTGCTCTTGTATGTAGGACAGCTTAACTGGGACTATTGCTATACGCAATAGTCAGCCCAATCTTACTCGCCTCCTATCAAAGCAGGCCATATAAAATCAGCTCAATAAATTACTTGGAATGAAACCACTCCTTATCAGAGGTGCACTACGCACCGCACCACGAAATGTTCTAGATGTCATTCTAAGCATCCAACATCTCGGATTCGTAAACAAGAACCACACTGGTAGCAATTCGCCCTAGAGACTCCAAGTTCTAGAAAGTAACCCAAGTAGGACACTCATTCAATCTAAAAGACAGCAAACCTGCAAATCAGACTACTGGACCTATAA
Organism: Drosophila paramelanica; assembly: GCA_035043915.1. Taxonomy (NCBI): domain Eukaryota; kingdom Metazoa; phylum Arthropoda; class Insecta; order Diptera; family Drosophilidae; genus Drosophila; species Drosophila paramelanica. The sequence goes on from JAWNMO010000681.1 coordinate 464,047, forward strand.
AGCATTCTAAGATTGTCGTTTTCATACTCATTTCACTCGAGAGGACTGGGTTTCAGGTACTCCAGAAAAAGCCGAAGCACTAACCTTCCATACCAGCCGATCGAAGGTAGACAATCGGGTGGGAGGTGGAATATGCTCGGTTCAACTCAACATAAGAACGTTCTTTATACTACCGATCACTTCCTGATTCCAAGCCGAAGTGTTGGCGATCAACGAGGCTCTAAATACAACATATAGATACAACGATAGCCTATTAAATTCTTAAAAGCGACAACAATCAAGCCGACATCAGTCATGAACTGCCTATATGAGATGGCAGAGCAGTTCGTCATCAGCCTAATCTGTGTGCCAGCTATTAGAACACCTTAGGCAACTCATTACGGACAAGAAATAGACCACGCGCAAGAGACACCCTCCTCCTGAAAAGAGGATATTTGCATGCCCATGATTGCTTGTTAGCTTCGCCTCCGAGAACATATCCACAATATAGCCAAGAAGGAAAGGTAAATACCACGTATACGGCAAGCATAGCCTTAAATAAAAAAGGCTCGCTCAACAATGGTATTTAACCCACAGTAGCACGAGTGCTTTTCCGTGATCCGAGTATTAATTATCTACTAAGTAGTCGGAATACACGCCATGACACATAAAGCCAATAACGACTCTTAGTCCGAACATAATTGCTGAATAAGCGCCTATCTGATGCAAGCATCTCCATAGTTCGTAAGGTTCAAATTTACAAACTGTATCGATTACATCGGCAGGCAGTCTAACCAAATCTAAACTACACATGCTAGCAACTCTAAAGATTTATAAAGAACAATACGTTTTAAAAGCATGGAATTATTCTTTGGCGCGAAATGTAGTTCTCTTTTATTTATTTATTTATCTATTTCTCGACAATTCGAGTATCAACGAAGTAACAATTAGTACAAAAATAAATTAGGTATTCAGTTGAATCACGTTAATTCGTTTCCCAATAAATCGAAAACATTAATAATCCGTACAAACAACTGGTCCCTTTAAAAAAATATCATTAATTCGAAAAATGTTTATACATCTTGGACCCCTCGCAAATTCCTATGTTATTTGCAATTCATGAAATATACACACTTTTATAAATCATAATTCAATTTAAAAATCTTTTGCAATGCAAAACTTAAAAAAATAAGTTTTCAGCTTAACGACCGTTAACTCTTGTAGACAATTTGATCGCCTTCATGTTGTCTTACACGCTGCACATTGTTTTACCATTCTGAATTTCTAGTTTCTTAGTTTGGAAAATTCAGTGATAAAGTGTTTAGTGATTTAGTGTTTAGTGAGAGTGGGAGTTTTGAATGGCTGAAACTCGTGATTCCAATGGTCGAAGACCGTTGGCGTTGATTTCATGGCCGATAAATTCCACCGTTGGTATGCCAAATTGGCATTTGCTGGCGTTGAATGTTAAACTAATATCGCGGAGTTGTTCCAAAACTGTTCGCACATGCTGTTTGTGTTCTTCCATGCTGGAAGAGGCGATGAGTATGTCATCGATGTATACAAATACAAATTTCAGACCGCGTAAAACGTTGTGCATGAACCGTTGAAAAGTCTGCGATGCAATTCGCAGCCCGAAGGTCAGGTTATTGCCGTCTTTGGGATGTCGCTTGGCTCAATTGCGATGTGATGACATCACATGCAAGTCGATGAAAAAATTCGTTTGTTGTATAGGATGTTTATGACGTCACCTATGAACGGCAATGTGTAGCGATCCAATTGCTTTTGGAGGGGCGACAGATACCGCATTCCACCATGTAGGCAAATTCCTTTTTAGCGGCAGTAAGTTTGACTCCAGTGAGTCTGCGGGGTCGAGCAAAGACTGCGGGCCCGGTAGTCTCTATGACGTTCGTTACGTCCGCAGGAGAAGGTTGTGTATTGTGGTTGTGCATGGTGAGCTGTTTGAACTTGTTGAGCATGCTGGAAACCTCATTATTGATGATATGCGGTTCGATTGTAACGTTACACAAATTTGGTGCGGCTCCTTGCGCTTTTAGTAACGTTTTGGCATCAATCGTTAGCCCCCGTGTTGATTAAAAATTTTTGTTTGGTGCCCTTGTCGAAAATTGTTATGCGTGCCACCTGGAATATATCTTCTGTTTTGGTGGGCGACGAAACAGAACAGGGTCTCAGTTTTTTATAGCGGAATTGATAGAACAGGGCTGTTTGCATATTTTCGCCTTACTTCGAACTTTATATGATACCAGCACATAGAGGAGTCAAACAGGCGATAGTCGCGTGCTGATGAACGGGATCGATAACGGATGTGCTTGTCCAACTGTGTGAAACTTCGTCTGATCGGCAGTAATTCTTGCGATGCAAAATTGTGATTCGATCTGCGCAAACCAAATTTCGGGACGCTCGGACCAGAATGGAGGAACTTTTACAGCAACACGGTTGACAGCAGTGTTTGAATCCCTGGGCAACGATTGAGCTGATGCGGAGCTAGCTGTTGGTGCAGATCCAATTATCGTGTCTTCCAGTTCAGAATCCATTGCAAAAAAAAAAAAAAATTGCGTGGAGTTCTGAAATTCACAATATTGGACGTGTGTGTGTCTGTGTACGCGTGATTGTCAGAAAAAAACGTTGCAATTTTAAGCTGTTTGTCGTGTGATTACTTCGGGGTCACCAATTGTCGCGGTTCTTGGAGAGAACGGTATTACTAAAGGGTAACAATGTGCGACATAAATGCGTATTTTATTTGATTTTATTAGAGAACAAACTTAGACAATATTAATTATTAATTATTTATGCTGTTGCCGATCGATGCTTTTTTTCTCTCGAGTGTTTTTTTTTATGGCATTCTCCCGGGAAACTTGCAGCCGATGTTTCGCTATGAATTACCACCGAAGTCGCTTTTACGCCACAGTGGTAACAGCTTGAAAACTGAGGGAGGTTTCGATTTTTGCGATTTGCGAGGGTGGGAGCTGTCGTGGGTTGGAAAGGGTGGTCGTGGTCGATCCTTTAGGGACATGGCCAGTTATCTATCTTCCAAATTTGGTAGCTCTAGCTTAAAAAGTAAGGGAAATAGTGCCATTTCCGATATTTAAGGGCGGGGACTTTAGGGCGGCATTGTAGTGGCCTAACCTCTAATATAGTGGGGAGCTAATTCAGTTTTTAAAAGTGTGCTAATACTTATTTGAAAATAAATTGTAGTTCAATTCCCTTTATATTATGACCAAAAATGAAAAAAAGGTGTTTGTTGTTAAAATGTATAAATAAATCTTCGTTAAAATAAAAGCATTATTATTTTGCGGATTACTCAAGTTGATTTAAAGTTATATTAATGTAACCTTTGCAAATTCAGGTGTGCCAATCCTTTTTTGACTCACTGTAGATATTTTTATGTGGATATTGATGATATCTTAACAAAATGTTCTACGAAATTCTGGCTTAAAGGTCTCAGAAATGCCGCCTAAATTTGGGCTGTTTAAAAATAATATAATAATGGGTCATTTATTTAGATATCGTTCACTAAAATTAACGCTTAAACAGCCTATTTATTCGATGTAAACTCACAGTTAAACCATATGCCGTGGTATATTAAATTTAATAACATAACGAATAATAATTTATTTCTTAAGGTATTACATTTTATTTAAGTTTTAATGTATTGTTTTGTTACTATACTCGTTACATTCCAAATAATTCAAGTATCATATCACAATGCATGCTTTGATTCCACAATCCCCGATAACGTCGCTTTACAGATTTGAATTGACATTTTCTGCGTTCATCGATGTCCAAGTGTGAAAAAGAAAATCATTTATTCAAAATTCTGTAGTTTTGTTGATACCCACAACGTGTGCAGGGACTTATCGGAATGACGCCAGGCTGACTATTCATCTGATGTCAAAATAGATTAAGATTTCTCATTTTCCAATAGCTTCCGAATTAATAGGCCATCCAATATGCCTTCGTTTTGCCACTGAAAGAATTGCAAAGACAGTTTTTATATACTCTAATGTTTCACGTTCCGTATCCAATGATTTTACGAAGGTCTCGTTGACCCATGCTTGATGTGCGATGGTGACAATATTATGTCATCCACATTCACTACAGCTACATTTTGCAGGTTACCATTTATCAGAATAAGTACTTCTAGCTTTGACCAATTCTTCATATAGATCTGGACTATCCCAGAGACTGAGAAAATATCAATACATACAAAGAAACCCACATTGCCCAGATAACATGAGTATAACTTTTACATTCTTTATATTTAATACTTTCAAGCAGATTAGCCATTGTGCAATAGCATTTGCAACACGTCTGTTTGGATTCGGTGGGCAACCACGGCTAGCTCAGTGTACCCAGGGGTGGGTAACCTCAACCCGGCCCTTAGACGGTACAAAAAAATTCCCTACACAAACAGCCTACACTCACAACTACATACAATACATAAGCAATCGACCGAACAAGTTGGCAGGCCTTGTGTTATCGGCCACGACGTACCCGCTTTTCCTGCAATGGGCAGATTTAAATATTGTTGCCCATCGCCCAAAAATTGGCATTGGCGGCTAACTTAATCCATGGCTTCGGCAATCCCCCCCTTCCTTACATTTACTCACAAGACATCCTTACTTTACTTTCGAACAAAGTTTAATTGATAACATTCTTATTGAAGATAATAATTCTATATACAAGACGACAATGGCCACTAGATGGCGGTACTTATTTGTAACGGTCGCATTCAAACAAAAGGAATCGCGACTTTAAATTAAACGGAGGTCGATGTTTGCCAATTGGACGATTCAGAAATGACGTCAAAAAGAAATATAATAATTAAATGCCCGAAGAATTTTATGTGTTTACAGAGACACCACACGCCACCTCGTGTGACCACGCTCCCTATCCTACCCTAGTAGAGCTCTAACAAAGGTATGAAAAATAGAGGGGGGGACAGTTGGGATTGTGAGGGTATTTCTGCCATGCAGAAACAGATTTAAAAAAAAAGAGCAATTAAATTGGCAAAAATCCGAGGTGCGGATTTAAATCTAAAGCATAAATTAAATTATAAATATACACAAAAATGAATCTACTAAATTACATAAATAAGAATATATAAATAGGGTAAACTTAAACATAAGACAAACAAACAACAGCGGCAATTGTATTTATTTTTTTCTTGGCGGCGTTCGCAGGGCCTGTTTGACGGCGATTCTTGTAGTCTCGCCACGCCTAGTTGGCGATAATCGTATTCTTTTTTATTTGGGTATAGGCCAAGGAGTCGGCCGTGGGATACTGGATACAGGCCTCTGCATAACCCGTAAAAACAAAAAAAAAGGTGGCGACGGGCGGCGGCCGGGCCTGATTTAGCCGGAACAAACTCACTCAGCGAACTTTTAATGAGGATGATGAAAAGATTAAATTTTCCGTTGCAGCCGGTACATGAATTGCGGCCAGTCTGGGATATAAATTCTCGCTTCTCTTTTAAGACGGAAGATAAATTGCGGTTTGAAATAACACAATTAATACACAGTCACTTTGATTTTTCACAAAAACTTACGCCGACACACAGTCACAAAAAGACGAGAAGAAATTGAAAAAAAGAAGGGGGCAAAAAGGTTAGAAATAACCTCAGCTTGGCGCGCTTGTTTGCTGCTGCACTTGTTTGCTCGTCGCTCAGCTGGCTAGTTTTAAAGCTGCCCACCGCCCACCAGGTCATTGGCCTTCCCGCCAAAAAAACGTGGTGAGCCTCTCTCTACTTTGACCTCTCTTTCCCTCTCTCTGACTCATATGGTAACCTTAGAAAAGGCTCTGCCAACTGTTTTGCCCTGGCAGTATGCGATGATCAAGGCCGCTTCCCTCGATAAATTTCCCCCAGGGTCGCGTTGGTGCCGATAACCATTTGGGCGCGATAGTCAAATGCAACACCACACGGCAATTTGAAGTTAGGCGTCGGCCTGAACGACCTAATTGCCGTGCGCATTTACTGGTTCCGTTTGACCGGTTGCCCACTTCTGCGGAACGCCCAACGTAGGCCACACCCACTTCTTCCTGCTACACCCTAAGGTCTTTCGCGTGCACTACACCCAGTGATCGTCCGTTCTCGTCTTCCACCTCGTAGGCGTTGTTTCCCTCGGCTCGACACTATGCGACACTTTCGGAATCTCCTGGCAAATTTGGCGTTGAAGGCTTTGCTAAAGTCACTCAGCGCGAAGTTTTGCCTATAAACCCCTTGCCCTGGTACCGCGTGAAATTTGCGCGCCCGTTTGTCGTAGTGTTGTCTGCTACGTTCGTACGCTTTGTGCAGGCCTTGCTTTACCGTTTCATGCACCAACCGGATTTGTCCTGTGTCCCCAAATCAGAGATCGCGTGTTCGCCCAGGGACCGCAATTTCCGCGCTAGGCCAAAGACAGCAAAGAACGGTGTTACCCCAGTTGCGCTATGGACAGCATTGCGGATTGCGACTTCTATCTCCGGTAGATAGGCATCCCACTCCCGGTGGTCTTGCTCTAAGTAGAATCGGATCGCCGCTAACACGGTGCGATTAACACGTTCCGCTGCGTTGCTCTGAGGGGAATAAGCTGCCGTCTTCATGTGAGATATTCCATAGGCGTCGATCATGTTCTCAAACTTTTTCGAGATGAATTGCCGGCCGTTGTCCGAATGAATCGTCTCTGGGACGCCGAATTTGAAAAATACTTCGTGCACGAGGAATTCGACAACGTTCTCTGCCGTGGCGTCTCTCATGGCCTTCAGAAATGTAAACTTTGAGAAGTGGTCGACGACTACGAATATCCACGCATGACCCCTCTTGGACCGCGGATACTTTCCCAGAAAATCGATGTAGATTTTCTGGAATGGCCGTCCCGTCTTTACCTCGTGCCCTATAGAGACCTGCATCCGGTGCTTCGGTGCCTTGGTTTCCTTACAAACCCCACATCTGCTCACGTATTCGCGCACGTGAACTGCCATGTTGGGCCAGTAGAACTGCCTTCGAAGCAAATGGAGCGTTGTTGCTGCGCCTCCATGAGATGCCTTTGCGTCCACATGGGCCTGCTCGATCAGCGTCGTGCATAGCGACTCTGGCACCCACAATTTCCATGCCGTACCCTCAACTTCGTCCTCAAGCCTCTCAAACCCCATCCGTTTGTACAGGAGTCCGTCTTGTACCTGAAGGTCTGGCAAACGATCGCGATTCTTGGTTGCCTCTTGCACCAATTCTTGGTACTCTGCAGCCTCAAACGCCACCGTCTGCATCCCTACCAACTGCTCTAGCTTGACAAGGTGTCAGCGACGACGTTGTCTCGACTCGGGTAGCGGAGCTTCTAAGCGAGATGCCATCGTTGTCATGGCCTGGATGAAGTCGTTTACCGACTCTCTAGGAAGTTGTTGGCGCTGTCTCAACTCCTGCATTCGGTCTACATCGGCTAGCAGTTTGGGTGGGCCTGACTAAGTCATTGATGGCTTTCATCATTTCCTGGAATTCCAGCCGGATTTCTTCCCTAAACGCTTGCGCAATACCCGCTTCGGTTGACTGACGATAAGTCTCATGGGCTTGGAAGAGGGCAACGTTAATGGCGGACGCTATATCGGATTCTATAGCTACTCGAGGCTCTGCCGGGACGTTTCTCTCCTCCGCCAGGGTGTCGAAATCAAGGACTACCGGATTCAAGTCGCCTGGCAGCGGTGCCGATGGCCTTACTGGCGTCCTCGCTAGGTTTACGCCCCTCACTGCGTTTGCCCCTGCTTCTTCCCACGAGTCTTCTCGTGCTGCACTGTTTGCACGCGAGCGCAGCGGATACGAGTGGGCGGCGTCGGCCCCCGATTTTTCCCTTCCCGTCATGGCTATAAGTAGCTCTACTAACTCTTAACTTAACTAGGTAATTTGAATTATGTATGTTTGCCTAATTTCAAAGATAATTTATAGATAATAAGCAATAGATAGAAAATAATAGATAATAGATAGTAGGCAACAGGTAACGACCAACAACAATACAATATCTCGAACATTAACACAATCATATATTGTAAGGGGGAATCACCGTTTGCCGGAATCAGCCGTCATTCCAACCTACGTCATCTACCAACTCGTTGCGATCAACCCTGAAACTTTTAAATACACAAACTAATTTATTTGAGGTCAACTGGTTTAATCGTCGGCTGCGCTGACGATCTCCAGTTAGCATCTCTCCTGTTGGCACGTTTCTAGTCCAGTTTGTTTGCCGGCTCGACAACCATCGGCAGGATGCGGCGCGTGATTACAATTTAACTGTATCACGGGTCACCCTAACGCGATTGCTATCTCCGCCGACACCCAAATTGGCAGAAACACACACATAACTAAATAACAAAAAAAAAAATGACAGAAAGCTACGTGCTTTTATCCCCTGCTCGGATCTGACTGTTGTCAACGTCAAGATTGTCGCTTCTCTTTTTGTGCCCAGTAGCGAACTGCACTTCGTTCACAAAGAGTGAGTAAAATACCGGCACGTCGACAATCTTGATCCGACTCAAATTCGTATCCTCGGTGCAATGGTCCTGTGCCATTTCGACCAGACCAGTCACCTGAGGCCTACAAAAAAAAACATTCGGACATTCTCAAAACACGAAGAACAACGCTTCCGGGTACTCTCAAAGTCGTCCTACGCCGCGAAATTACACTAAAAAAACTATTTTTGATTGTAAGCCGCGGTTTCAACCGGCCCACAGAGTAGCCGTCTGCTTCGCGAGGCATCGCCGTGTCGGATCTTTTATATCTCCCGCTCAACGCTGTCCGCTGAAAACCGCCTCACCGCGCACGACTAACGCGGTCCTGAGGTTTTCAAAAGATTGGGCGCCATATTTGTAACACGTCTGTTTGGATTCGGTGGGCAACCACGGCTAGCTCAGTGTACCCAGGGGTGGGTAACCTCAACCCGGCCCTTAGACGGTACAAAAAAAATTCCCTACACAAACAGCCTACACTCACAACTACATACAATACATAAGCAATCGACCGAACAAGTTGGCAGGCCTGGTGTTATGTTATGTTGTTATGTTGGGATTGTGAGGGTATTTCTGCCATGCAGAAACAGATTTAAAAAAAAAGAGCAATTAAATTGGCAAAAATCCGAGGTGCGGATTTAAATCTAAAGCATAAATTAAATTATAAATATACACAAAAATGAATCTACTAAATTACATAAATAAGAATATATAAATAGGGTAAACTTAAACATAAGACAAACAAACAACAGCGGCAATTGTATTTATTTTTTTCTTGGCGGCGTTCGCAGGGCCTGTTTGACGGCGATTCTTGTAGTCTCGCCACGCCTAGTTGGCGATAATCGTATTCTTTTTTATTTGGGTATAGGCCAAGGAGTCGGCCGTGGGATACTGGATACAGGCCTCTGCATAACCCGTAAAAACAAAAAAAAAGGTGGCGACGGGCGGCGGCCGGGCCTGATTTACCCGGAACAAACTCACTCAGCGAACTTTTAATGAGGATGATGAAAAGATTAAATTTTCCGTTGCAGCCGGTACATGAATTGCGGCCAGTCTGGGATATAAATTCTCGCTTCTCTTTTAAGACGGAAGATAAATTGCGGTTTGAAATAACACAATTAATACACAGTCACTTTGATTTTTCACAAAAACTTACGCCGACACACAGTCACAAAAAGACGAGAAGAAATTGAAAAAAAGAAGGGGGCAAAAAGGTTAGAAATAACCTCAGCTTGGCGCGCTTGTTTGCTGCTGCACTTGTTTGCTCGTCGCTCAGCTGGCTAGTTTTAAAGCTGCCCACCGCCCACCAGGTCATTGGCCTTCCCGCCAAAAAAACGTGGTGAGCCTCTCTCTACTTTGACCTCTCTTTCCCTCTCTCTGACTCATATGGTAACCTTAGAAAAGGCTCTGCCAACTGTTTTGCCCTGGCAGTATGCGATGATCAAGGCCGCTTCCCTCGATAAATTTCCCCCAGGGTCGCGTTGGTGCCGATAACCATTTGGGCGCGATAGTCAAATGCAACACCACACGGCAATTTGAAGTTAGGCGTCGGCCTGAACGACCTAATTGCCGTGCGCATTTACTGGTTCCGTTTGACCGGTTGCCCACTTCTGCGGAACGCCCAACGTAGGCCACACCCACTTCTTCCTGCTACACCCTAAGGTCTTTCGCGTGCACTACACCCAGTGATCGTCCGTTCTCGTCTTCCACCTCGTAGGCGTTGTTTCCCTCGGCTCGACACTATGCGACACTTTCGGAATCTCCTGGCAAATTTGGCGTTGAAGGCTTTGCTAAAGTCACTCAGCGCGAAGTTTTGCCTATAAACCCCTTGCCCTGGTACCGCGTGAAATTTGCGCGCCCGTTTGTCGTAGTGTTGTCTGCTACGTTCGTACGCTTTGTGCAGGCCTTGCTTTACCGTTTCATGCACCAACCGGATTTGTCCTGTGTCCCCAAATCAGAGATCGCGTGTTCGCCCAGGGACCGCAATTTCCGCGCTAGGCCAAAGACAGCAAAGAACGGTGTTACCCCAGTTGCGCTATGGACAGCATTGCGGATTGCGACTTCTATCTCCGGTAGATAGGCATCCCACTCCCGGTGGTCTTGCTCTAAGTAGAATCGGATCGCCGCTAACACAGTGCGATTAACACGTTCCGCTGCGTTGCTCTGAGGGGAATAAGCTGCCGTCTTCATGTGAGATATTCCATAGGCGTCGATCATGTTCTCAAACTTTTTCGAGATGAATTGCCGGCCGTTGTCCGAATGAATCGTCTCTGGGACGCCGAATTTGAAAAATACTTCGTGCACGAGGAATTCGACAACGTTCTCTGCCGTGGCGTCTCTCATGGCCTTCAGAAATGTAAACTTTGAGAAGTGGTCGACGACTACGAATATCCACGCATGACCCCTCTTGGACCGCGGATACTTTCCCAGAAAATCGATGTAGATTTTCTGGAATGGCCGTCCCGTCTTTACCTCGTGCCCTATAGAGACCTGCATCCGGTGCTTCGGTGCCTTGGTTTCCTTACAAACCCCACATCTGCTCACGTATTCGCGCACGTGAACTGCCATGTTGGGCCAGTAGAACTGCCTTCGAAGCAAATGGAGCGTTGTTGCTGCGCCTCCATGAGATGCCTTTGCGTCCACATGGGCCTGCTCGATCAGCGTCGTGCATAGCGACTCTGGCACCCACAATTTCCATGCCGTACCCTCAACTTCGTCCTCAAGCCTCTCAAACCCCATCCGTTTGTACAGGAGTCCGTCTTGTACCTGAAGGTCTGGCAAACGATCGCGATTCTTGGTTGCCTCTTGCACCAATTCTTGGTACTCTGCAGCCTCAAACGCCACCGTCTGCATCCCTACCAACTGCTCTAGCTTGACAAGGTGTCAGCGACGACGTTGTCTCGACTCGGGTAGCGGAGCTTCTAAGCGAGATGCCATCGTTGTCATGGCCTGGATGAAGTCGTTTACCGACTCTCTAGGAAGTTGTTGGCGCTGTCTCAACTCCTGCATTCGGTCTACATCGGCTAGCAGTTTGGGTGGGCCTGACTAAGTCATTGATGGCTTTCATCATTTCCTGGAATTCCAGCCGGATTTCTTCCCTAAACGCTTGCGCAATACCCGCTTCGGTTGACTGACGATAAGTCTCATGGGCTTGGAAGAGGGCAACGTTAATGGCGGACGCTATATCGGATTCTATAGCTACTCGAGGCTCTGCCGGGACGTTTCTCTCCTCCGCCAGGGTGTCGAAATCAAGGACTACCGGATTCAAGTCGCCTGGCAGCGGTGCCGATGGCCTTACTGGCGTCCTCGCTAGGTTTACGCCCCTCACTGCGTTTGCCCCTGCTTCTTCCCACGAGTCTTCTCGTGCTGCACTGTTTGCACGCGAGCGCAGCGGATACGAGTGGGCGGCGTCGGCCCCCGATTTTTCCCTTCCCGTCATGGCTATAAGTAGCTCTACTAACTCTTAACTTAACTAGGTAATTTGAATTATGTATGTTTGCCTAATTTCAAAGATAATTTATAGATAATAAGCAATAGATAGAAAATAATAGATAATAGATAGTAGGCAACAGGTAACGACCAACAACAATACAATATCTCGAACATTAACACAATCATATATTGTAAGGGGGAATCACCGTTTGCCGGAATCAGCCGTCATTCCAACCTACGTCATCTACCAACTCGTTGCGATCAACCCTGAAACTTTTAAATACACAAACTAATTTATTTGAGGTCAACTGGTTTAATCGTCGGCTGCGCTGACGATCTCCAGTTAGCATCTCTCCTGTTGGCACGTTTCTAGTCCAGTTTGTTTGCCGGCTCGACAACCATCGGCAGGATGCGGCGCGTGATTACAATTTAACTGTATCACGGGTCACCCTAACGCGATTGCTATCTCCGCCGACACCCAAATTGGCAGAAACACACACATAACTAAATAACAAAAAAAAAAATGACAGAAAGCTACGTGCTTTTATCCCCTGCTCGGATCTGACTGTTGTCAACGTCAAGATTGTCGCTTCTCTTTTTGTGCCCAGTAGCGAACTGCACTTCGTTCACAAAGAGTGAGTAAAATACCGGCACGTCGACAATCTTGATCCGACTCAAATTCGTATCCTCGGTGCAATGGTCCTGTGCCATTTCGACCAGACCAGTCACCTGAGGCCTACAAAAAAAAACATTCGGACATTCTCAAAACACGAAGAACAACGCTTCCGGGTACTCTCAAAGTCGTCCTACGCCGCGAAATTACACTAAAAAAACTATTTTTGATTGTAAGCCGCGGTTTCAACCGGCCCACAGAGTAGCCGTCTGCTTCGCGAGGCATCGCCGTGTCGGATCTTTTATATCTCCCGCTCAACGCTGTCCGCTGAAAACCGCCTCACCGCGCACGACTAACGCGGTCCTGAGGTTTTCAAAAGATTGGGCGCCATATTTGTAACACGTCTGTTTGGATTCGGTGGGCAACCACGGCTAGCTCAGTGTACCCAGGGGTGGGTAACCTCAACCCGGCCCTTAGACGGTACAAAAAAAATTCCCTACACAAACAGCCTACACTCACAACTACATACAATACATAAGCAATCGACCGAACAAGTTGGCAGGCCTGGTGTTATCGGCCACGACGTACCCGCCCTTCCTGCAATGGGCAGATTTAAATATTGTTGCCCATCGCCCAAAATTTGGCATTGTCGGCTAATTTAATCCATGGCTTCGGCAATCCCCCCTTCCTTACATTTACTCACAAGACATCCTTACTTTACTTTCGAACAAAGTTTAATTGATAACATTCTTATTGAAGATAATAATTCTATATACAAGACGACAATGGCCACTAGATGGCGGTACTTATTTGTAACGGTCGCATTCAAACAAAAGGAATCGCGACTTCAAATTAAACGGAGGTCGATGTTTGCCAATTGGACGATTCAGAAATGACGTCAAAAAGAAATATAATAATTAAATGCCCGAAGAATTTTAGGTGTTTACAGAGACACCACACGCCACCTCGTGTGACCACGCTCCCTATCCTACCCTAGTAGAGCTCTAACAAAGGTATGAAAAATAGAGGGGGGGACAGTTGGGATTGTGAGGGTATTTCTGCCATGCAGAAACAGATTTAAAAAAAAAGAGCAATTAAATTGGCAAAAATCCGAGGTGCGGATTTAAATCTTAAGCATAAATTAAATTATAAATATACACAACAATGAATCTACTCAATTACATAAATAAGAATGTATAAATAGGGTAAACTTAAACATAAGACAAACAAACAACAGCGGCAATTGTATTTATTTTTTTCTTGGCGGCGTTCGCAGGGCCTGTTTGACGGCGATTCTTGTAGTCTCGCCACGCCTAGTTGGCGATAATCGTATTCTTTTTTATTTGGGTATAGGCCAAGGAGTCGGCCGTGGGATACTGGATACAGGCCTCTGCATAACCCGTAAAAACAAAAAAAAAGGTGGCGACGGGCGGCGGCCGGGCCTGATTTAGCCGGAACAAACTCACTCAGCGAACTTTTAATGAGGATGATGAAAAGATTAAATTTTCCGTTGCAGCCGGTACATGAATTGCGGCCAGTCTGGGATATAAATTCTCGCTTCTCTTTTAAGACGGAAGATAAATTGCGGTTTGAAATAACACAATTAATACACAGTCACTTTGATTTTTCACAAAAACTTACGCCGACACACAGTCACAAAAAGACGAGAAGAAATTGAAAAAAAGAAGGGGGCAAAAAGGTTAGAAATAACCTCAGCTTGGCGCGCTTGTTTGCTGCTGCACTTGTTTGCTCGTCGCTCAGCTGGCTAGTTTTAAAGCTGCCCACCGCCCACCAGGTCATTGGCCTTCCCGCCAAAAAAACGTGGTGAGCCTCTCTCTACTTTGTCCTCTCTTTCCCTCTCTCTGACTCATATGGTAACCTTAGAAAAGGCCCTGCCAACTGTTTTGCCCTGGCAGTCTGCGATGATCAAGGCCGCTTCCCTCGATAAATTACCCCCAGGGTCGCGTTGGTGCCGATAACCATTTGGGCGCGATAGTCAAAAGCAACACCACACGGCAATTTGGAGTTAGGCGTCGGCCTGAACGACCTAATTGCCGTTCGCATTTACTGGTTCCGTTTGACCGGTTGCCCACTTCTGCGGAACGCCCAACGTAGGCCACACCCACTTCTTCCTGCTACACCCTAAGGTCTTTCGCGTGCACTACACCCAGTGATCGTCCGTTCTCGTCTTCCACCTCGTAGGCGTTGTTTCCCACGGCTCGGACTATGCGACACTTTCGGAATCTCCTGGCAAATTTGGCGTTGAAGGCTTTGCTAAAGCCACTCAGCGCGAAGTTTTGCCTATAAACCCCTTGCCCTGGTACCGCGTGAAATTTGCGCGCCCGTTTGTCGTAGTGTTGTCTGCTACGTTCGTACGCTTTGTGCAGGCCTTGCTTTACCGTTTCATGCACCAACCGGATTTGTCCTGTGTCCCCAAATCAGAGATCGCGTGTTCGCCCAGGGACCGCAATTTCCGCGCTAGGCCAAAGACAGCAAAGAACGGTGTTACCCCAGTTGCGCTATGGACAGCATTGCGGATTGCGACTTCTATCTCCGGTAGATAGGCATCCCACTCCCGGTGGTCTTGCTCTAAGTAGAATCGGATCGCCGCTAACACGGTGCGATTAACACGTTCCGCTGCGTTGCTCTGAGGGGAATAAGCTGCCGTCTTCATGTGAGATATTCCATAGGCGTCGATCATGTTCTCAAACTTTTTCGAGATGAATTGCCGGCCGTTGTCCGAATGAATCGTCTCTGGGACGCCGAATTTGAAAAATACTTCGTGCACGAGGAATTCGACAACGTTCTCTGCCGTGGCGTCTCTCATGGCCTTCAGAAATGTAAACTTTGAGAAGTGGTCGACGACTACGAATATCCACGCATGACCCCTCTTGGACCGCGGATACTTTCCCAGAAAATCGATGTAGATTTTCTGGAATGGCCGTCCCGTCTTTACCTCGTGCCCTATAGAGACCTGCATCCGGTGCTTCGGTGCCTTGGTTTCCTTACAAACCCCACATCTGCTCACGTATTCGCGCACGTGAACTGCCATGTTGGGCCAGTAGAACTGCCTTCGAAGCAAATGGAGCGTTGTTGCTGCGCCTCCATGAGATGCCTTTGCGTCCACATGGGCCTGCTCGATCAGCGTCGTGCATAGCGACTCTGGCACCCACAATTTCCATGCCGTACTCTCAACTTCGTCCTCAAGCCTCTCAAACCCCATCCGTTTGTACAGGAGTCCGTCTTGTACCTGAAGGTCTGGCAAACGATCGCGATTCTTGGTTGCCTCTTGCACCAATTCTTGGTACTCTGCAGCCTCAAACGCCACCGTCTGCATCCCTACCAACTGCTCTAGCTTGACAAGGTGTCAGCGACGACGTTGTCTCGACTCGGGTAGCGGAGCTTCTAAGCGAGATGCCATCGTTGTCATGGCCTGGATGAAGTCGTTTACCGACTCTCTAGGAAGTTGTTGGCGCTGTCTCAACTCCTGCATTCGGTCTACATCGTCCCAGCTACCTCTAAACCTGGCTAACAGAGCCCTGCGAAGATCGAAGATCCAAGACGTAATCGGGCGTTGCCTTACATGGAGCCAGTACCAATCTCTGGCCCGCCCGGTTAGTAACACGTGGAAATTTCGTAAGACTTCGTCCCAAGGGCATTGGAATTGTCCTTGGAGATACTCCAGCTTGAAAACGAAGTCTTCCATCGATCCACGGTCATTCGACCCGTCGAAAGACACCACTTTTCGATCTTGGCCCAAGGTGGACCTGGTGGTGGTCTAAGGCTCGGACGCCTGTGACTTCCGTAGCCGTGATCGTCCCCATGCTCCCCTCGATTCGTCGCCGGCCTAAAGTCCCCGCTCCGTCGGTTATCCCGTCGCCCCTCGTCCGGCCCAGTATTGCGCCAATTCCACGCTAGGTCTCCACTAAAACCACTTGAGGTGTTTGACCTTTCTGGCTTCGGCGGTGGCCTAGGAGCTGTAATGGTGCCCGCACGTTTCTTTGGCACGGCGCCCTGACGCGGCGGTTCAGGCGGCTGAGTCGGCGGTTCAGGCGGCTGAGTCGGCGGTTCAGGCGGCTGAGTCGGCCCAACGCCGTCATTAGCCACTTCTTCCGTAAACAGATTACGGCTAGCAGTTTGGGTGGGCCTGACTAAGTCATTGATGGCTTTCATCATTTCCTGGAATTCCAGCCGGATTTCTTCCCTAAACGCTTGCGCAATACCCGCTTCGGTTGACTGACGATAAGTCTCATGGGCTTGGAAGAGGGCAACGTTAATGGCGGACGCTATATCGGATTCTATAGCTACTCGAGGCTCTGCCGGGACGTTTCTCTCCTCCGCCAGGGTGTCGAAATCAAGGACTACCGGATTCAAGTCGCCTGGCAGCGGTGCCGATGGCCTTACTGGCGTCCTCGCTAGGTTTACGCCCCTCACTGCGTTTGCCCCTGCTTCTTCCCACGAGTCTTCTCGTGCTGCACTGTTTGCACGCGAGCGCAGCGGATACGAGTGGGCGGCGTCGGCCCCCGATTTTTCCCTTCCCGTCATGGCTATAAGTAGCTCTACTAACTCTTAACTTAACTAGGTAATTTGAATTATGTATGTTTGCCTAATTTCAAAGATAATTTATAGATAATAAGCAATAGATAGAAAATAATAGATAATAGATAGTAGGCAACAGGTAACGACCAACAACAATACAATATCTCGAACATTAACACAATCATATATTGTAAGGGGGAATCACCGTTTGCCGGAATCAGCCGTCATTCCAACCTACGTCATCTACCAACTCGTTGCGATCAACCCTGAAACTTTTAAATACACAAACTAATTTATTTGAGGTCAACTGGTTTAATCGTCGGCTGCGCTGACGATCTCCAGTTAGCATCTCTCCTGTTGGCACGTTTCTAGTCCAGTTTGTTTGCCGGCTCGACAACCATCGGCAGGATGCGGCGCGTGATTACAATTTAACTGTATCACGGGTCACCCTAACGCGATTGCTATCTCCGCCGACACCCAAATTGGCAGAAACACACACATAACTAAATAACAAAAAAAAAAATGACAGAAAGCTACGTGCTTTTATCCCCTGCTCGGATCTGACTGTTGTCAACGTCAAGATTGTCGCTTCTCTTTTTGTGCCCAGTAGCGAACTGCACTTCGTTCACAAAGAGTGAGTAAAATACCGGCACGTCGACAATCTTGATCCGACTCAAATTCGTATCCTCGGTGCAATGGTCCTGTGCCATTTCGACCAGACCAGTCACCTGAGGCCTACAAAAAAAAACATTCGGACATTCTCAAAACACGAAGAACAACGCTTCCGGGTACTCTCAAAGTCGTCCTACGCCGCGAAATTACACTAAAAAAACTATTTTTGATTGTAAGCCGCGGTTTCAACCGGCCCACAGAGTAGCCGTCTGCTTCGCGAGGCATCGCCGTGTCGGATCTTTTATATCTCCCGCTCAACGCTGTCCGCTGAAAACCGCCTCACCGCGCACGACTAACGCGGTCCTGAGGTTTTCAAAAGATTGGGCGCCATATTTGTAACACGTCTGTTTGGATTCGGTGGGCAACCACGGCTAGCTCAGTGTACCCAGGGGTGGGTAACCTCAACCCGGCCCTTAGACGGTACAAAAAAATTCCCTACACAAACAGCCTACACTCACAACTACATACAATACATAAGCAATCGACCGAACAAGTTGGCAGGCCTGGTGTTATCGGCCACGACGTACCCGCCCTTCCTGCAATGGGCAGATTTAAATATTGTTGCCCATCGCCCAAAAATTGGCATTGGCGGCTAATTTAATCCATGGCTTCGGCAATCCCCCCCTTCCTTACATTTACTCACAAGACATCCTTACTTTACTTTCGAACAAAGTTTAATTGATAACATTCTTATTGAAGATAATAATTCTATATACAAGACGACAATGGCCACTAGATGGCGGTACTTATTTGTAACGGTCGCATTTAAACACAAGGAATCGCGACTTTAAATTAAACGGAGGTCGATGTTTTGCCAATTGGACGATTCAGAAATTACGTCAAAAAGAAATATAATAATTAAATGCCCGAAGAATTTTAGGTGCTTACAGAGACACCACACGCCACCTCGTGTGACCACGCTCCCTATCCTACCCTAGTAGAGCTCTAACAAAGGTATGAGAAATAGAGGGGGGGACAGTTCGGATTGTGAGGGTATTTCTGCCATGCAGAAACAGATTTGAAAAAAAAGAGCAATTAAATTGGCAAAAATCCGAGGTCCGGATTTAAATCTTAAGCATAAATTAAATTATAAATATACACAAAAATGAATCTACTAAATTACAAAAATAAGAATATATAAATAGGGTATACTTAAACATAAGACAAACAAATAACAGGCAAATGTATTTATTTTTTTCTTGGCGGCGTTCGCAGGGCCTGTTTGACGGCGATTCTTGCAGCCTCGCCACGCCTAGCGATAATCGTATTCGTATTTATTTGGGTATAGGCCAAGAAGTCGGCCGTGGGATACTGTATACAGGCCTCTGCATAACCCGTAAAAACCAAAAAAAAAAAAGGTGGCGAAGGGCCGCGGCCAGGCCTAATTTAGCCAGAACAAACTCACTCAGCGAAGTTTTAATGAGGATGATGAAAAGATCAAATTTTCCGTTGCAGCCGGTACATGAATTGCGGCCAGTCTGGGATATAAATTCTCGCTTCTCTTTTAAGTCGGAAGATAAATTGCGGCGTGACCTGCCGTTGGCCACCTGTTTGAAATAACACAATTAATACAGTCACTTTGATTTTTCACAAAAACTTACTCCGACACACAGTCACAAAAAGACGAGAAGAAATTGAAAAAAAAAAGAAGGAGGCAAAAAGGTTAGAAATAACCTCAGCTTGGCGCGCTTGTTTGCTGCTGCACTTGTTTGCTCGTCGCTCAGCTGGCTAGTTTTAAAGCTGGCCTTCCCGCCAAAAAAACGTGGTGAGCCTCTCTCTACTCTGTTCTCTCTTTCCCTCTCTCTGGGTCATATGGTCACCTTAGAAAAGGCCCTGCCAACTGTTTGGCCCTGGCAGTATGCGATGATCAGGGCCGCTTCCCTCGATAAATTTCCCCCAGGGTCGCGTTGGTGCCGATAACCGTTTGGGCGCGATAGTCAAATGCAAGACATTATTCATATTAACAGTACGAGCTTAGTAAACTATTATGGCTTGAGTAAAGCAGGCCATCCACATGCGAACATGCTCGATAGTTATAAAAAAAAAACAAAAACAAGTATGAACGCTGCAGTCGTACGTTGCCAACTGCTTTATACTCGATCACGTTCTTAATTATTATTTTTATTTTGCAAATGTTCAGTATTTTGTAATTTGTGCAACTTGCGGGGGCGGGAGTTGTCGCGCTTGGGGAAGGGTAGTCGTGGCCGATCCTTAAAGAAAGTGACCAGCTTTCTACCATCCACATTTGATAGCTTTAGCTTAAAAATGTGAAAGATAATGGCATAACGGTCAACGTCGCAATTTTTGAAGGAGGTCAGTAGCTATACACATACCAAATTAGGTGACTCTGGCTTTAAAATTGTATGAGATGTAGGAAGGGGATATGGTCGGGATCTTTAATGATCTTTAATGTAACCCTAGCTGTAACTCTGTGGGATATATAGATTTTCGTGGTTTTTGGGGGTGGGAATATTTTAGCTAGCTTCTATTAAAGCTAGCGACTTGTAATTTAGTATACATATTCGTGTGTAACCGCGTCAGATAAAGTGTTAAGAATTTTGTGCTGCCCCCACTGGGGTTATGGCAAACCGATAATACGTAAAATGGCAAATCGATATAGTTCTCAATTTAAAAGCTAGATTCACTAAATTTCATTTGTAGATAGCTAGTGCCCTCCCCAAAAGATTGCGATCTTGGTATCCCGGTCGCGCGTTCTAGAACGCCCCCCAGAGCCCCCGCCCTTAAAAATCGGATATGCCTATATCTCCCACAGTTATTGAGCTAGAATCACAAAATTATGCATATATTTTGCAGGAACGATCTCCCAAGTATCACAGAAAAATTTGTTAGCTATACCCTTTTCCGACCCCATAATCGTAAAAACCAATATACCTGAAAGCAAAGCTGTTGCATAATTGCTCAATTTTAAAGCTAGAGTCACCAAACTTGGTATGTATATAGCTGGTGACCTCCCAAAAAGATTGCGACCTTGATATCCCGGCCACGCGTACTATAACGCCCCCCAACGACGCCGCTCTCAAAAATCAGATATACATATATCTTGCACAGTTTTTGATCTAGAGACACAAAATTTTGCATATATATTGCAGGAATGCTCCCCCAAATATAAAAAAAATTTTTTTGGTCACACCCCCTCCCACCACCATAATCGCGAAAACCGATATATATGAAAGGTCAAATCGATAAGTATTGAATTTTTGCACAATTTTAAGGCTAGAGTCACCAAACTTGGTATGTATATAGCTGGTGACCTCCTCCACAGATTGCACCTTTGATATCCCGGCCACGCTTACTAGAACGCTCTCCAGCGCCGCCGCTTTGAAAAATTGGAAATGGCTATATCCCCAACAATTTTTAAGCTAGAGTCACCAAATTTGGGGTATATACATATGTAAGAGTGGGCAGGCGGCGATAAGCTAGTATCGGGTCGAAGTAGCTATCCATAGTAAGCAGAACTATTGATGCTGTTGGAGAATCACATACGACAGAGAGAAGTCGTCGCGTAAGCAAGGAGGACAGTCTTAAGCAGAAATCGTGATCAGCAGTTGTAAGCGAGGAATTTAAGCCGTTAAGCCGTAAAGCCGTAAAGAAGTAGTCTGCCGTTCAACTCTTGTTCCTTAGCGATTTCAGTTTAAATATAATTAACATTACAAACTATATAATATTCAATAAACTATAGGTTATTTTAAATATAACCTAACATTTGGGGGCTCGTCCGCGTCGAATAAAAATCAACTGTGCCATACCTAAATTGAAGTTCGCGATCGTAAAGGATCTGGTAAAATTCTGGTGAAGTTCAAATGCATATAAAGTTGGATATCGTTTAGAAAAGCAAGTGGTAGGCGCATACAATTATATAAATGCGAAAACGAGGCCTGCAGAAAAAACCCAGACGGCGCCAGTGTGGGGAAAGCAGCAAGAGAAGACGAAAACTATCGCCAAAAGCAAGCCGCCAAAAACAGCAGAAATACCCAAGACTACGGGTGTGCAAGGGAGACAGCAGTATTCAACGCGCTCGTATACTCAAAAAAATTTGAACGAGTTGAAAAGGAATGAAGAAAATGCGCAGCAGTCCAATATTTCACAAGGTCTCGTGTTCCCAGAAGCGAATGCAAATGTAACGAACGAGAACCGTACGACGAGTGAAAACTTTTTAGCCGAAAACAGCATGATGTTACAGCAGCTCGTTCAGTTATTATCGTTAAAAATCCAGGCAGATGAAATATCAAAAGATGAAGGAAAATTAGTTGTTGAAAACAAGTGGTTTACAAATTTTGAGCTAAATGCTAACGCTTATGGCTTAAACGAAAAGCAAAAAAATGTGCAAGCTCGTACCAAAATGACACAGACGGCAGCTTTGTTTTTGGAGACGACGACAGTACACGACTAAAATACCCTGCGTGATCTGCTGAGTGAAGAGTTCGAACGAGAGAAAGTATACAGTGCCGAAATTCACAAACAGCTCAGTGCACGGGTGAAACGACCAGATGAAAGTATCCACGAGTACATTTTTCAAATGAAGCGTATTGCTGCGCGTGGGGTGATGGATGGATGAAGAAGCAATGGCAAGCGTTCAAAAGCAACAATAAGAGTGTGATCATGAAAAATGAGAAGAAGCAGCATTGCTACAATTGTGGCTCATCAGATCACCTACGCAAAGATTGCAAAGCTGACATTAAGTGTTTTCGCTGCAACAAAAGTGGACATATGTCTAAGGAGTGCTCGTCCTCGGCCGATGTAAATGTGGTACAAGAATCCAAGCGCTTGGTAAATCTTAAGGTCAACGACGTGGTGGTGAACGTACTGGTAGATACCGGAGCTGATGTATCAATTTTGAAGGAATGCGTATTCAAAAAAATTCGCCGTGCGAAGTTACAAAAAAGCTTTGCCACCCTGAGAGGTCTGGGTAAAAATCTTACACGTCCAATGGGTCAATTTCAAGCAGAAGTAGAGATCAACAAGTTCTTGGTCGTAGCAAATAATGCTATTGGATGTGATGCATTACTTGGGTATGATTTTATATCCAAATTCACCTTGACGATGACAGCAGCTGGATACGAGTTTTCTCCCCCTGCTGGGGAGGAAAATACGGACATAAATAAGATAAGTATTTATAACGTTGTGTAAACAAATACTGATGCCGATATTCTACCACAGTTCAAAGAGGACGTGCAGACGATGATTCGGGAGTATAGTTCGATGCCAAAAACAGCTGAGTGTCCTATCGAGCCAGACGGAGACATTATGCCATTTCGGCATGTACCAAGCCGTATCGCTTACAGCGAGGCGGAAGCAGTGAAGCAGCAAATCAACGAATGGCTGGAAACAGGCGTGATTCAGCGCTCGTCATCAAACTTTGCTAGCCGTGTAGAGCTCGTAAAAAAGAAGGATGGCAGCAATCGAGTTTGCGTTGACTACCGTCAACTAAATAAAAGTATTAGAAAAATTACAAAAAGCTAGATTTTTCACCGGCTTTTTCCATGTCAGACATTCCTGGGGCTAACTGGTTTTTTTCGCAAGTTTATAAAGGGTTACTCCCAGATTGCGAAACCACTGACGGATCCGCAAGGAGGTGCAATTCCGGATGGAGCATGAAGAGCAGCAAACAGTCCAGATGTTGAAGGATGCTTTGAGCAATGAGCCGGTCTTACGCATTTATCAGAGAGACGCAAGAACGGAAATACACACAGACGCGTCCAAAGATGGATTTGCCGCCGCTCTTTTGCAATGGCACGACGGTTATTTTTCTCCAGTGTCATACTGGAGTAAGAAAACCACAGAAGCAGAGGCTCGCCAGCACAGTTATGTGCAAGAGGCTAAAGCGATATTTCTAGCATGCAAAAAGTTTCGCTAATATATACTCGGCATCCCATTCAAGTTGTTTACAGATTGTGCTGCATTTAAACAGACTTTGAATAAGAAGAATGTGCCAAGGGAGGTAGCGCAGTGGGTCCTGTACCTGGAGGACTACGAGTTTACGGTTGATCATAGAGCTGGAGATCGCATAAAGCACGTGAACTGTCTTAGCCGCTACCCACAACAGGTAATGTTGGTGACATTAGAAATTTCAGCTCGGATTAAAAAAGCGCAGCAAGGTGATGAAATGACGAAAGCAATTTCAGAAATTGTAGCCAGCCGGCCATATGAAAATTTTAAAATCAAAGGCGGTCTGTTGTTCAAAGCGGTGCAAGGGACAGATTTGTTGGTAGTGCCAAAGCAAATGGAGCGAGAAGTTATCGCAGAGGCACACAATGTCGGACATTTTGCTCTCAAGAAAACAATGCACGATGTTCAACAAAACTACTGGATACCACACCTGGAGGGTAAGGTGGTACAATTGATAAATAATTGCATCAAATGCATCATCTTTAATAGAAAATTGGGCAAAAAGGAGGGCTTCCTATATCAAGTGGAAAAAGGATATGAGGCGTTGCATACATTACATGTAGATCATCTTGGACCAATGGATGCAACGAATAAGCAGTATAAATATATTTTCGCTATGGTAGATGACTTCACGAAATTTGTATGGATGTACCCAACCAAAGCTACAAATTGTGACGAAGTTCTGAAGAAGCTGCAAATTTGGTCTGAAGTCTTCGGAAATCCCATGCGGATTATAAGCGACCGAGGAGCAGCATTTACGTCGACAACGTTTGAGCAATATGTCAATGAAAATGGAATCGAACATGTGTGGACCACCACAGGAGTACCAAGGGGAAACGGACAAATAGAGCGCGTCAACCGTTCAATACTCGGAACCATAGCAAAAATTTCATCAGAGAATCCCGAGAAATGGTTTATGTTCGTGGCTAGAGTGCAAAGAGTCATAAACAGCACTATTAATGGGACCACAAAGAGATCGCCCTTTGAACTGCTGTTTGGCATTAAAATTAAAAATAATGCTGAAGATGAAATCAGGCAGTTGCTGGAAAAAGAGATGTATGACAACTTTGAGGAGGAGAGGCAGGGGACTCGATGAACCGCAAAATCAGACATTGAAAAAGCTCAGCAGGATTATAAAATGCAGTATGACAAAAACAGAAAGCCCGAGTATGGATATAAGGAGGGAGACCTCGTCGCAATCCGTCGTACACAGTTTGTGGCAGGGAAAAAGCTGGCTAGCGACTACCTCGGACCGTATGAAATTACAAATGTGAAGCGAAACGGGGGTTATGAGGTACGGAAAGCAGCGGATGTTGAAGGACCAATTAACACAGCAACTAGTTGCGATCATATGAAGCTTTGGAGATATGTAGCAGACAACGAAGACGCTTGGTCATCGGAGGCCGATGACACAGCAGGATGGCCGAATGTAAGATGGGTTGAGTGGGCAGGCGGCGATAAGCTAGTATCGGGTCGGAGTAGCTATCAATAGTAAGCAGAACTATCGATGCTGTTGGAGAATCACATACGACAGAGAGAAGTCGTCGCGTAAGCAAGGAGGACAGTCTTAAGCAGAAATCGTGATCAGCAGTTGTAAGCGAGGAATTTAAGCCGTTAAGCCGTAAAGCCGTAAAGAAGTAGTCTGCCGTTCAACTCTTGTTCCTTAGCGATTTCAGTTTAAATATAATTAACATTACAAACTATATAATATTCAATAAACTATAGGTTTTTTTAAATATAACCTTACATATATTACCGGAATACTCCTCCAAACATCACAGGAAAACATTTTTGGCCACGCCCTCTCCCGCCCCCGTAATCGCAAAAACCGTAATATTTGACAGCTGCAATCGATAACACGTGTATAGCTCCCACAATTTATTTGGTATGTCGATAGTTAGTGTCCTCTCCCACAGATTGCATTCTTGATATTCCGGCCACGCCTACTAGAACGCCCCCAGCGCCACCTTCGTAAAAAATCGGAAATACCTATATCTCCCACAGATTTTAAGCTAGAGTTAGCACACTTGGTGGGTAGATAACTGGTCTCCTCCCTTCAAAAGCGGTAAAAAATTCCGCCGACGACCACCCACCACCCGCACCCACCACTGTACCCCACCCCCAACACTAGACATATTGCAAGATAGCGAAATTATTTTTAAACAACAATCTAAAAGTCATCGAAGAACAATTAAAGCACCGAAATTTTTAAGGTTTTGATTTAATATCTTCGAAAATTATCATAGACTCTCCAAGGTGTGCGAATATTTATCTCTTCCGGCTTGTCAATGCAATCGCAAAACTGGACACTACCCTAATAAATGGAAGGGATCGAATAAAGTGATGACTCCTAAGCAAAAAAAACCAAATTGCAGTCATCATCATACAGCCCGATTAGTCCACTTACAGCGCATGAACAGCTACATAAAAATTTAAAACATGAAACCATTGCAGCAATTTAAATTTTAAATTCTACACTTTGAAAAATTCATGAGCGGATAGTTACGCAAATCTTAGAACAGCAAAACAACAACTGGGTGAAAAGGCCAAAGATTATATTGACGACTTGCGATAGATAGTATCTTTTTTGAAGACGCCATTGGCCCACATAATGATAAACCACATTAAAAATTGTAGTTTTTATTTTTAAATTTTCAATAGTTGTACTTGTGTTGTACTGTTTTCGGGAAACAAACAAGTCGACCGACATTCATTGCTGCAAAAGGCAGGGGTCCACGAGTTGGACGCAGGGCTCAATGAAATACTGGAAGTGTTACGCTCTGATCATATATAAACGATTAAGCCCGGATGGTGTTACTGTGGAAAGTGTTGCCACGATTTTATAGTTTGTCCGTCCATCGAACGTACACTTTTTTCGTTTTACCAAATGCTTTCCAGACGCCAGCTGAAGAGGAATTTAGTCCGTCAAAGAGAGTGGCCTAGCGAAGTTCGTAGAAAATAAGTAATATTGCTCTAGTCGGGACCGCCCGACTAGTAGATACACAGGACCCAGAAATTCTCACATACACATTAACTCTCGGCACTTGATAAGTATTTGGGCTGTTAAAAAATAAAAACAAAATTTACTTATAATTACCAACGAAAGAATACCACACCGAGAATCGAACCCTCCACGTAATGCGGCACAATTCTTACCAACTGCACCACTCTTTTACTAGACTACGATGTGTTAAAACTCAATTAATCCGTTGCAAAAAAATTGATAGAAAAACGCAAGACAAAATTCTGCATGTGCACATTAACACAGAAGTTGCTTGCACTTCACTCAAGCATGTGCGCTTGGCCCCCTCTACTGAAAATATATTCTTGATTTGCTCGTAAGCTAAATGTATGATAGTTATGCAATTTCCAGGAGTTTTTAGTATTTGATTTGCGGTTTGTATGGTTTTGTCGATGCTGGTGCTGATTGGGGGGAGTAATCGAAAACCTGAAATATTTAAATTCTTTGTATGCATTACGCAAACATAATAAAACAAAAAAAAATTGGTGGCTCTACTTTTTATAGTTTCGGAGTTATGCTTAAGAACCCGAGTCAAATTAGCAATAAAGATCACTAAAAAACGATATCGCTAATAAGCGATATTTATCGCTAGTAAGAAAACGGAAAGATTTATCGATCTTTTGAAATATAGCTTTTATAGTCTCTGAAATCGACGTGTTTATACAGATAGACAGACGGATAGAAAGACAGACAGACGGACATGGCTTAACAATATATATAGTTTATGGGGTCGCAGACGCTTTCTTTTGCCTGTTACATACATTTGCACTAAGCCATTATTTCCCTTTTTATACCCATTTTCAATGGGTCATCATGATACAAACCGATTATTCCTCTCACAGCGCATGAGCAAGTTTATAAAAATTGAAAACATGAAATCATTGCAGCAATTTAAATTTTAAATATTACACTTTGATTAAATATATATATATGTATATGTATTGATTAGCTTTAAAGAATTGTAATTTTTAAAAACAAAACAGGGCTGCGGGAAAAAACACTGCGGGCGACTTACGTTTGAGAATGTAGCCAGTCAAAGAGTCTGGCCGAGTGAAATTTGTAAAAAAAAAAAAAAATTGATATGTCATAAAAATATTTGGAAGTAAGGAAAGTGATATTTCATGCTCACCGAGATGGTATGCGAATGGTGTCACGTAATATTAAGACACGACACCGTTCTTGCAGACTTCGCAATGTGAAAAAGCAAATTTTGGAAGAGGTTGAGTAATGTGAGCAACCTGACTCGATCCTTTTAGGCACTAGTGCGTCGTTTGCCTGTTAGAAAAAGGAAGTCGGGAATTGGTTGAAGAGCTGGATGAGATGATAGGACCGACACAGAAAAATATTCCATAGACTTAGTTGAAGGGGCGTGCACAGACTTATGACGCAATCTCTAGCTACGCAATAAGCATAAAATAATGACGAAGTGGATAAAATTTTTAATTAAAAGAGGAAAAGGAAAAGCAAAAAAAACATATCCTTCACACTGTACATGCGCGAGAAAACTACGGAATTCGTTTTGAGCAGCCGATATAAGCATATAAGTTAACAAGTACCCAAGGGCACCAGTGTTTTTGTGTGTTTGCGCTGCTAGATATTTGCAACGTAAACAGACCCACTAATCATGAGGCTTACATCCGCTGCTGCGCTTGCATTGTTACATAGTTGTAGCCTTGTGTTAACAATATTCAGTGGCCACAGATCTGGCGTGCGTAACAACCACGACGATAGCAGTTAGGGTTTATGATAAGATTAATGTTCAATTATAAGTGAGATTTCAATAAGATTTTGAAGAGACCACAACATTCCTCGCAATAAAAGAACAAATATAAATTCTCATAGCTGTATTGCCAAGTCTCCGAACCGCGAGGACAACGTTTTGTCCATAGCATACCCAACCTGTATACTTGGCGCCCAACCGGGTTAAGCACCTAAGCTATAAATTATTAAATAATAATTAATAAATTGTGGAATGCACATATCGAGAGCTCAGTGTGCTCAGTAAGTTGCGATTGAGTACAGACGTGCCTATTTATTTCGTTATCTATCGTGAGATATTAAGAGTGCAGTGAGCGTGATTTTTACCCCGAGTTTTGATTGATCGAGCCGCACATACTTTCACACGCTTGCAGCGTGCGTGTTATCTGCAGCGGTTGCTGTATTGTCACCAACGCAACCGACGCGTAAACAAAGCAGCAGGTGTTGCTGTCGTTAATTCGGCAAGCAGCTCCTAATTTCCCCCCTCCCCCTCACCCGTCTAGATGGATTGACGAGTACCTCCACGTCCAATTAAAGCTAGACGCAGCGCACCCTCTAAATCTAATGCCAATATGGCTAATCTAGCGAATAAGTTCATCCATGGCGAGGAGAACACCAACTCGGCCAGTGAATCGGGCGAAATCAAGCGAAAAATTCTTAAATTGGCCAACGATGGACCCAGCACCAGTGGAGCTGCGCGGGAAAATATCGCAAACACTTCATTTTCTCTACTATACAGCGATGACGACGATGAAGACAACGACGACCTTGTTTCCATACCAACCCAAAACTATGAAGCCCCCTCCAATGTTCATGCCGGATGACTGCAACATTAATGCACTTCGAGACCATCACTGGAATCATCGGACATAAGAGCGAATTCTCCTACAAGGCCGGCAAAGACAACGAAGGCCGCGTGATAATGCCCGATAAGGCCAGCTATACTTCCCTTAATACGCTACTGGATGCCCAAGACAAAAGGTACCACACCTTTTAACCTTGAGACGAGAAAGCGTTTAGAATAATGGTAAATGGCATCCATCACTCCACCGAAAAAGTGGACATCAAGGAAGCAATGGAGAAGCTATGGCATAAAGTGCGAGATCTAAACAATGCCATTAGCCGCAAAGCCAAATTAGCGCTGTCAATGTTTTCGTCTGGAACCGGCTAGCAACAATGCAGAAGCATACAAAATCAGCCGCCTATGCATGTCCGCAGTGACTGTGGAGCCCCCCCTCAAATTGAACGATGTCTTACAGTGCTATAGATGCCAAGGATTTGGACACACCCAAAAATACTGCCACCTGGAGCCAGGTGCGTAAAATGTGGTGGCGGGCATCGCACGTCTGACTGTAGTAAGCTGAGGGACGAACCGGCTTTCTGCTTCCACTGCGAAGGTGATCACCCTGCCTCCTTTGGAGGATGCACCGCCTATATAAAAGCGAAAGACATGGCCTCCCCCAAAACCAGCATACCCAGCTTAATTAACAGACCAGCCCCAGGATTAGCAGCTCACAATTGGAATCCCAGCTGTCACAGGAAAGACTAATAGAAACCATGATCGCTTGCATGGAATTCATGAAGAAGAAAATAATGGAGAAAGTTTTCAACCAGATGACTCAGATGCTTGCCACGGGCGTAAGCAAACTATGCAAATAAATCTACACATAGTTTTATGGAATACGAACGACCTGTGCAAAAGCCCGAGGTGATTCCTGAAAACCAATTTTGTAGACGTCCTCCTTATCTCCGAGACCCACTTCTCCTCAAGATCGTACTTCTCAATTAAAGGGTACGATCTTATACATGCCAACCATCGCAAAGGTAGAGCCCGCAGTAGAGCAGCGGTTCTGATTAAAAATAGCATAAGCTACATAAAACTACCACCATTCCGGGAGGAATGGGTCCAATGCGCCCAGATCAGACTGAACAGCCCGCAAGGAGACCTAAGGAACGCAGCAGCCTACTTGCCTCCCAGGCACCAAGCCAAAAAACGGCCAATTTGACCACCTCCTAGAAAGCATCGGATCCAATTTCATCTTAGGCGGAGACTTCAATGCAAAGCAATCCTGGTGGGGCTCCAGGACTAACAATACCAAAGGACATTTGCGGCTTAGAAGATTCCTCAAAAATATGCTGCAAAATTAACCTGGACCTCGCCTCTGGCCACAGTGCAGTTACGCTACTGGTAAATGTTTCTGCTGAAAGGAAAGCTACGCACAAGAAGCTGTTCATGCGAAAACAGCCTTTTTCAAATATAAGTCGTGGCTGGTATTCAACATTGATGCAAGTCCCACCATCGAGTCCAAGGAAGAGATAGCAACTTATATAGCCGCGCAGCCCTCGGGACAAAAATCAATTTAACAGAGCGTGCAAAGAACTCAAAGAGCTGCCGCAAAACCTCAGACCGAGCTCCTTGGATACCTTTCTGGAAAACATCGAGCCTAGGGACCCGCAGTACAACCTATGAATGGTCACACGGCACATCAAATGGACCACTAAGAGAGCAGCGTTTTTCAAAGACACAAATGTCACTAGATGCCGATCTGACACCGAAAGAGCCGAAGCGTTCGCAGAACACCTTCACAACGTCTTTGTGCCTTTTTACAGATGCGCCATAGAGCCTGGTAACCTGAAGCCAATCTCGCCTCAATTCTTTCGATTAGCCTGCTGGCAATACTCTTCAAAATACTCGAAGGATTAATTTTCCGCAGAGTGGTTGTTGAGGAATGTTTTCGATCACAATTAAATCTGAATTTATCGACACATTTGATTACTTTATCCTTAAGTTGGCAGCTCTTTCATTTCGCCGCATTTTTTATTATAAGCACATTATACTAACACATATACGTAATATTACGCAACATTGTGAAATTCATTAACAGCAGCGAATTTGCTTAACAGCGCGTTACTGCACTTATATAAAAGTTAGTTCTACTTTACCAGCAGAGTTGCATGAACCTGCCCATGGCAGTCCGTTAAATAAAAATACACTCATATATGAAGAATATTTTGAGAATCGCAATCATTATTCAACATATAAGTTTTGGTCCTTCGAGCCGGATCTGTTGTAAAGTAGTGGGTTAAATTGTCAACATGGAGCAATTTAAACAACTCATCAAGATAAGGGGCAGATTGAAGGCAAGTCTCACACGATTGCTTCAATATGCTGAGCAGCCGCCGGCTGTATGTGACATAGACGTCGTAGAAGCAATGCTATCCAGGCTCAAAGATGTTTGGATCGAGTTCGAACAGACGGGAGATAGTATGTGCATGTTAGATGAAGTTGAAGGGTATGTTGATCCTGCAACTGACAACGGAATCTATGAAGGCAAATATATGAAAGCCCTAGCGCTTCTTCTTGCATTAAAGCGGTCAGCGGACCCAACCACCGCAGCAACCTTGAAACTTCCGGAAAGAAACGCAATTGCTAATGACGACGCAATTTCGCGTTTGGTACAACAACAACAAGAATTCTTTGAACGTTTTGCTGTCACTCAAGAAATAACAACAACCCACGATGCAGTTGCTACGCCAATAAGAGAGGCGGAATTGCCAAAATTGCACATCAAACCATTTGGTGGCGACTATAAGGAATGGCCTGCATTCAAGGAGTTATATGAGAGTACAATCCACAACAAACCACGCTTAGGAAATATCCAGAAGTTTCATTATTTGAAGTCGTTTTTTATAAATGAAGCAGCTGCATTAATACGACATTTGCCGATCAATGAAGTCGCATATGAAAGTGCATGGGTACGCTTAATTAAACGATATAATCGACCACGCCATATCGTCCATTCATTATTACTTTTAACAATGTTACTAATGTGTCAGTCCTTCGAAAGGTTACAGATGGAGCGAATGAGATTGTTCGAGGATTCCAGAGTCTCGTTGCAGATGGGTTGATGCAAGCCGCGCTACCGTATCTCCATCAATTGAAGACTTCTTTAAATTTCTTGGCGCCAGATGTGAGGAGTTTGAGCTGTGCCAACGAGATACCATGGCAACAGCAATCGACAAACCAAAGAAGCTGACCCGTACTTTAGTGGCAGCTGAAAGAAGTCACTGTCCGAAATGTGGTTCGACTGAACATTTATTGCTCGCAGTTTCTCGACCTATCTGTCGAGCAACGCCATGCATTGGTCAAAGGGAAATCCCTGTGTTTCAACTGCCTCAAGCCCGGCCACCTGTCAACGAAATGTGAATCAAAACATTGTCGCAGCCGGCACCACTCCCTAATTCATTTGCAAGGCTCATCGTTGAAGGTAAGAGAGAGCCAACCTCAATAAATTAGCAGTCCAAGGGTAGACAATCGGACACATCAAGCGCTAAAGATTTTGGGAATTGGACGCACATCAATGTCTACCACCTGATCCCGAGGAAACAAAGGCAGAAGAACATTTTCAAAAGACCCATACACGAGACTTAGAAGGAAGATACATCGTCGAGCTTCCGTTCAAATCTGCAAATACACACTTTACCGATACCCTACAAGGGGCAAGCACAGTATGTCCAGTTCATGCAAGCATATGTTAACCTAGGTCATATACGTGAGCTTAAACCGGAAGAAGTATTGGTATCTGAAGGAAGCATCTTTTACATGCCACATCATCCAGTCATCAGCCACAAGCTGCGGGTTGCTTTCGATGGATCCCATAAAGATCATAAAGGATATGCTCTGAACGAGGCTCTACATGTCGGCCCAAGTATCCAGAGAAATCTCTTTGCTGTATGCTTACGCTTTAGGATTCATAAGTTTGTTTTTTCCACAGACATAGTCAAAATGTTTCGCCAAATATGGGTCGCCGAGAATCATCAAACTTATCAACCGATTGTATGGCGATCACACCCGTCTGAATCTCTAAAATACTACCAACTTCGCACAGTTACATATGGTACGGCCTGCGCGCCATTTCTAGCTGTTCGAGTTTAATAACATATTGCAGCTGATTATAAAGAAGATTACCCACGAGCGGCAAGAATTCTGTAAGAGGCTTTTTATGTCGACGATGTTCTAACAGGGGCAAATTCTGAAGAGGAGTTCCTGCAACTACGAGATGAGCTTGTGTAACTTCTGGCACATGCCCAATTGGAGCTTAGAAAATGGGTGTCAAACAGTCAATGCATCGTAGATCAAGAAACCCAGTCAGAGTTTGATGTTTTAAACAATGCGCAAGAGACCACAAGCAAAGTACTTGGAATTCATTGGCAATCAAATGATGACGCGCTAGCATACATAGTAGCATTGGACACACATGTAGATAGTACTAAACGAGAGGTGCTATCCGACGTATTTCGGATATTTTATCGTCTGGGACTTTTAGCGCCAGTAGTCATTCAATTTAAAATATTGTTTCAAGAACTCTGGCTTCACGAGCTATGTTGGGATTCGCAACTTCCACCTCAACTGATGGAGGTATGGCAAAAATACCGCAGCGATATTAGATCTTTGAAACACTTCAAGTTACCCAGACATATTGGCTACACATCGAGCACCTTGAACCTTGAACCACCTTGAACCACCTTGCACCAGCAGATTGCGCATCAAGGGGCATGTTTGCGTCGGATTTACAGAACTTTGGACTCTGGCGGCACGATCCTTCCTGGCTACACGACAAAAATCTCGCTATGGTAAATTTGGGCAATGAAAAGATCTCTAATCTCATTTCAGATAACCAAGTACAAGAAGAAGTCAAGAAGTCCACGCTGGCAGCGCTGATAGAAATCAACTCTGCGAACTCCACACTGACCGACCTAGTTGAACGTGTTTCATCCTGGCTAAAACTCATACGCATTATGGCGTATGTCTTGCGTTTCGTACGACGCAGAAACCGCTGGCAATCTGGCACCAGCTCATCGTCGCTAACAGCTGATAAAATAAAGGAGGCACGCACGCTATGCCTACGACATGCGCAGGAAGTCTTTCAAAAGGATCATAAACACCTTCTTGAGAAAACACCACTGGCATCCAGCTCCAAGTTGCGCATACTCTGATCTATTATAGACGAAGTCGGGTTACTACGCGTCTGTGGACGTTTAAGTAATTCAGAATTAACCTACTGTGTCAAACACCCGATTATTCTACCCAAGGCACATCGTATAACCAAACTCATTCTTGAACATGAACACCGGTTACACATACATCCAGGCGTTTTGGCCTTGTTTGTAATTGTTTGACACTGGGGTGGTAAATGGTAGTCAGCTGTGCGTTCTGTTAAACTGTATCTTCGCCGGGTTATTAGTAACTCAACGCTTACCTTTAAACAAATGCATACGCTATTGGCTCAAATAGAAGCGACAGTCAACTCGCGTCCTTTGTTCACAACATATGACACGGATCTGGAATATTTGTCGCCCGCACATTTACTTATAGGTCGACCATATACCTTAGTTCCGGAAGGCGATCTTGGTCCGGTGCCACAAAACAGGTTGGACTATTGGCGGCAATCTCAGGCTATGCTGCAAGGTTTCTGGAAACGATGGCATCAAGAATATTTGACTATCCTGCAGCATCGATCTAAATGGACTACAATGTCTTTGAATCTTGTTCCTGGGGACACTGTGCTAGTCAAGGATTCACATACTCCACCAGCAGCATGGATTTTAGCACGAATTATCGAAACATATCCTGGACCTGACGGATTAGTGCGAGCTGTTAAACTTAAGACACCAACCGGGCATATGACTCGTCCAATTACAAAGATTGCGGTTTTACCTAATTCTGAGACATTCTTTCAGGGCCGCCCGGGATGTTGAGGAATGGTTTCGATCACAATTAAATCTGAATTTATCGACACATTTGATTACTTTATCCTTAAGTTGGCAGCTCTTTCATTTCGCCGCATTTTTTATTATAAGCACATTATACTAACACATATACGTAATATTACGCAACGTTGTGAAATTCATTAACAGCAGAGAATTTGCTTAACAGCGCGTTACTACTTTACCAGCAGAGTTGCATGAACCTGCCCATGGCAGTCCATTAAATAAAAATACACTCATATATGAAGAATAATTTGAGAATCGCAATCATTATTCAACAGTGGTATTGGACCGTACGCCCATGTTGGATTGATCACAGATTTGTATATCAGCAGCTTGACGCGTAGCTTTAATTTGGACTGCCTGCCAATCGGCCAATAATGGTCTCTCAACTTTTTGTCAGCCTATTTTCTTTCGCGAAGCAGATGCTCGCGCCATGTCAGCCGCCTGTCCAGGGTCATGCCTAGATATTTAGGCGTCACATTTTCTGTGATGACGGTTCCATCTAAGAAAACAGGAGGCAGTTACCTTTACGCACAGAGAAGGTCGTGTGGGTTCATTTTCCTTGGTTGACGCAGATGTGCAATCTTGTCATCCAAATGTCCAGGGTGTCCAATTGACGCTGCATAATTAAGGACGCTAGTTCCGGCGTGTTGGTAGTTACTAGAAGTGTAGTGTCGTCGGCTTAAGAAGCGACCAAGAGGCTTGGGTCCGGGCTGATAGGCATGTCGGCTGTGTACACAGTGTAGAGCAGCGGTCCCAAGACACTGCCTTGGGGTACACCGGCTCTAATATCCTTAGGAGTGGACGTAGCAACTCCGCATCTAACTTGAAAGCTTCAGAACGGCACGATAGGCTGCTGACAGACAGGCTTTCAGCTTGTAGAGCGGGCCGGGGTTTGACGTCTAGTATAACGGCATTAGGATTTATCTTCGAATGCTTCCATAGTACACTCAACAAGCCTGAGGCATTGTTCCGGTGTTTCGTGGAAGCTCCTGAAGCCAAACTGGTGATCAGGGATCAAACGGATTTAACGGACTGCCATGGGCAGGTTCATGCAACTCTGCTGGTAAAGTAGTAAAGCGCTGTTAAGCAAATTCTCTGCTGTTAATGAATTTCACAATGTTGCGTAATATTGATTGTGATCGAAACCATTCCTCAACATCCCGGATGGCCCTGAAAGATTGTTTCAGAATTAGGTAAAACCGCAATCTTTGCAATTGGACGAGTCATTTCCCCGGTTGCACACAAACACACACATATACTTCACACTGCACATGCGCGAGAAAACTACGAAATTCATTTTGAGCAGCCGATATAAGCATATAAGTTAACAAGAAACCAAGGGCACCAGTGTTTTTGGGTGTTTGCGCTGCTAGATATTTGCAACGTTAACAGACCCACTAATCATCAGGCTTACATCCGCTGCTGCGCTTGCATTGTTACATAGTTGTAGCCTTGTGTTAACAATATTCAGTGGCCACAGATCTGGCGTGCGTAACAACCACGACGATAGCAGTTAGGGTTTATGATAAGATTAATGTTCAATTATAAGTGAGATTTCAATAAGATTTTGAAGAGACCACAACATTCCTCGCAATAAAAGAACAAATATAAATTCTCATAGCTGTATTGCCAAGTCTCCGAACCGCGAGGACAACGTTTTGTCCATAGCATACCCAACCTGTATACTTGGCGCCCAACCGGGTTAAGCACCTAAGCTATAAATTATTAAATAATAATTAATAAATTGTGGAATGCAATTATCGAGAGCTCAGTAAGTTGCGATCGAGTACAGACGTGCCTATTCATTCCGTTATCTATCGTGAGATATTAAGTGTGCAGTGAGCGTGATTTTTACCCCGAGTTTTGATTGGTCGAGCCGCACATACTTTTCACACGCTTGCAGCGTGCGTGTTATCTGCAGCGGTTGCTGTATTGTCACCAACGCAACCGACGTGTAAACAAAGCAGCAGGTGTTGCTGTCGTAAATTTGGCAAGCAGCTCCTAATTTCCCCCCTCCCCCTCACCCATCTAGATGGATTGACGAGTACCTCCACGCCCAATTAAAGCTAGACGCAGCGCACCCTCTAAATCTAATGCCAATATGGCTAATCTAGCGAATAAGTTCATCCATGGCGAGGAGAGCACCAGCTCGGCCAGTGAATCGGGCGAAATCAAGCGAAAAATTCTTAAATTGGCCAACGATGGACACAGCACCAGTGGCGCTGCGCGGGCAAATCTCGCAAACAATTCATTTTCTCTACTATACAGCGATGAAGACAACGACGACCTTGTTCCCATACCAACGACTTCCAAGCCGCAGCCCTCGCCAGACCCAAAACTGTGAAGCCCCCTCCAATATTCAATCCGGATGACTGCAATATTAATGGACTAATCCAGACCATCAGAGGAATCATCGGACATAAGAGCGAACTCTCCTACAAGGCCGACAAAGACAACGAAGGCCGCGTGAATGGATGGCCAAGTGAAAAGGTACCACACCTTTCAACCTTGAGACGAGAAAGCGTTTAGAATAGTGGTAAATGGAATCCATCACACACCGTGCAAATACTTAGTTTTATGTAAACTTAGGGCACTTTTGGATTAACGAATGCTGGCAACATTTTTCTCCGCGCCATAGATGATGTTCTCAGAGAACACGTAGGCAAATGTTAACGCGATTGTGTTCTCGGTAAAATAAAATGACCATGTCAAGCACGTTGATGCGGTCTTTGGGAATATGTTAGATGCAAACATGAGAGTGGGCCAAGAGAAGAACCGGTTTTTTTTATAGAAATTGTCAGGTACCTTGGATTTTTTGCAACAGGGAGGGTGCAAAAACTCTGCTCGAAAGGGTAGAAGCCTTAGAAGAGTATGCTCAGCCTAAAAATGTGTTTACGGCAAGGTCCTTTGTGGGACTCGACAGTTTCTAAAAATGCTTTTTAAAAGACTTTGCATCCATAGAGAGTCCGTTGGCCAATATTTTAAAGGGGAAAAAAGCTGCGACAGCGAACACTGATCGAATTAAACTCCGATTGTACTAAACAAGGTGCAAAGGCACTCCTTTAAGAAGTTAAGATACATTTTGAATTCAGAACACTTCATGTTACTTTACCCTGACTTTGAGGTGCCATTTGACTTAACAATAGACGCCTCAAGTCATAATACAGGGCAGCTCTCTCTCAAAACGGTCGTCCAATAAAAATGATCTTAAAGACTTTAAAAGAAATGAACCACGGCGCTGACGTACTGTCATTACAAGATTTAAATGCACTAGATAATCAGTCCGCAATATCTGACGCGGCGACAGTACACAGCGGGGCATCGCTGTCACATACGGTAGAGTCCGCTAACAAGCTCTTGAACTGTTTTGGGAACCAAATCAATATTAAAGAGGCAAAATTTGCGTTAACACAGTGATTTGAAATTTTTAAAGCCCAAAATACGACACCTAATTAGCTTCTCAAACAAAAAGGCGTTACTTGACGTCTTAAAGGAGGTACTAAACCCAAATGTTCTAAATACCTTACACTGAAGCTTGCATGTACTGACAAAAATTCAGAATAAGTTGTTGATAGCATTCCCAGCCACCAAGTTCAGGCATAATACAAATCTCGTTGCAGTCATTTTAAGTAAAAACGAAATGCTTGAAACTACAATGTAGCACAAGCGTGTACATATGGCAGCTGAGGAAAACATAAGAAAATTTTGGGCAAAATTTATTTTCTAAACATGACCAGATTAGCAAACGAGGTGGCCCTAAACTGCAAGGTTTGTGCAAAAGCCAAATATGCCAAGCACCTGGGTAGGCGGCCCTTAGGTGAAACGCAAAATCCTTCTTTTACAAGCATATCGACATATATTCGATGAACAAAAAACAAAAACAAACAAATTCTCAAAGTTAACCGTTTTACAACCGATAGTATCGCAAACAATTAAGGATGTAAAAGTTGCACTCATATAACTGATAAACATTTTTCAACACGCTAGATCCGTGTACTGTGACAATGAAGCAGCAGTGATTTCGGATACTATTCCAAAGTTAATAGCAACCACTTTCTGCTATCCGCTCTGACATCCGCTCTGTCAGCCGCGCTGCCAGCAGCTCTGCCACAACTTTTTAGGGTTTATGACAAGATCAATGTTTAATAATAAGTTAGATTTGAATTTCATTTTAAAGAGCGCACAATGTGCCTCTCAATAAAAGAGCAAGTTTAAATTCACATCGCTTTATTGCCAAGTCTCCGACTAGCACAAAGCAAGCCAAATGGACCACCTACTGTACTTGGTACACTCAAACAGGACAATTTATACATACTTTACTCACTCGATAAGCTTCGCTAAGAGTGCATTGTAACGTTAAGTTGTGAGAGCGCAAGGGCAACGATTTCGTTTTCGGTCTAAAATTTGCAAAAATCAAGCTGCCTATGATAACAGTTTTTTTTTAATAGGAACAAAAGTTGTTACGTTGTATGCGTTCTGGTCTCAAGAAAAACAAAAAAACAGACGATCAAGCCATTAAATACAGATTATAATACATCCCTGCAAACTTAGCTGGGATCATTCTGCTCAGCACCAAACAATTTTTATTCTGAAGCCATAATATACTCTATAAATAGAA
The DNA here is from genome assembly GCA_035043915.1 of Drosophila paramelanica. Lineage (NCBI taxonomy): Eukaryota > Metazoa > Arthropoda > Insecta > Diptera > Drosophilidae > Drosophila > Drosophila paramelanica. The sequence continues at coordinate 503,851 of JAWNMO010000681.1, forward strand.
ACCAAGCACTAATTGCAACTTCAACGATTGCCTATTTGAAAAATTAATTGATCATATTCAAAAAATAAAGACAAATTATACAAATCATTAAATATAATAAATAAATCAACGTATGCCTAGAGTAGAAAATTTATCAGGCATGATTGATATTTACCTCAGCATTTATTAGAATCCTATCTTGGCCGCTAAATTTATTTACCTTATATCCATTTGCAATTTGAGGTGTATTGATTAGTTATCGAATTGCCAACCTCTTCCTCCAAAACTCTTTGCACTTTGTCTGAAGAGAATAACTACAAGTACATATCCAATGTTTTATGTCTCCATTTTTCTATCAGCAAAAACAGTTACGTTCATCCGGACGGACAGCATGACTGACATTGCACAAACCCAATTTAATAGTTTCACTCCGTAAACAAGTATTAACAAGTGAGATTGCTCTAGTCGGGACGCCCGACTAGTAGATACCCTAAACCCAGAAATATACACATACACACAAACTCTTGGCAGTTGATGAGTATTGATCCCTTTAAAAATAAAAAAAAATTTGGTGACCCTTATTCAAAAACGGAGGGAGATATAGGTATTTTCGATTGTTTTTTGACCGGGATACCAAGTTTGCAATCAGCAACTATCCACACCCAAAATTTGATTGGTTTATCTTTTAAATTGTGGGAAATATTCACCTTTCATTGGTTTGCGATTTAAGGTGTATCGCTGGCCGAGGTTTGAACCGCCGACTGTAACTTCAGCTGTACAACTGTTACTAGCAGCATCACACTTCGGTTTCGTTTCTTCTTGGCAAAAATCAACTTAACCATCAAAGGAATTTTTAAAGAAAATGAAATGCACAATTGTATGTGGCCATGTGTGTGTGTGTTTGCAGATAAAACCGAAAATTACTTGCGCTTGCTGTCAACTAGCGTGTCGAGTGGTTTAAAATTCGATTACACACTGTCAATAATAACCTCTGTTTCCTAACCAACCATAATGAATCTCTTTGCAATCGATTATTTTATTAATAGAATATAATTGATTCATAGAATTAAATTTTTCTCTAGCAGTCATATTATCAGGAACAAGGTCAAGCAAGTGAGATTGCTCTAGTCAATACCGCCCGACTAGCAGATACCGTGAACCCAGAAATTAACACACACACGCCAACTCTTGGCACTTGATGAGTATTGAGGCTGTTAAAAATGAAAACAAAATGTACTAATAATTACCAACGAAAAAATAAATACTCCACACCGGGATTCGAACCCGCTGACCCTTCGTATTAAGTTGCACAACTCTTATCTAATTCACATATGATATAACATTACTTAACCATCGTAAACAATTTTTAACGAGAACGAAAACTTTGCACTTGTCATTAAAAAAATAAAAGTTTACAATAATAATAATAACGAAAAAAGATGAATTCAACATTGTTCAACCATCGCTGGGACTCGAACCCAGAACTTCCATGAAATGCGGCACAACTCTTACGAACTGCACCACTATTTTACGTCGTAATGTTGTGTTAAAATTCAACTTAACCGTTGTCTAGAAAAACGCTTGACAAAATTCTGCATTTGTATGTATGCGTGCAGATGCACAGAAGTTACTTGCGCATTAGCCAAGTATCTGCGCTTGGCCCCCACTACTGAAAATAGATTCTTGATTTGCTCGTTAACTAAATATACGATCGTTATGAACTCTTCAGTACTTAATAAGAGCATAAAAATGTATATACGAACCAAATCGCAGTGTGTAGTAATTGATTTGCTTTGTTTTTATGGTTTTATCAATATTGGGGGCGATTGGAGGGAGGTATCCAAAACCTGAAATATTTAAAATATTCGTATGCTTTACGCGAACATTATAAAACAAGTGCGAGGGCTCTAATCGCGGCCGCTCGACTAGGAGATACCCTGAACCCTGCGATCTGTCTTTGTAAGCATTTCAACCCATTTGAATTCATACATACATACACAAATTTACACATACACACACACACACAAATGCACGACGCAAGCACTTTACTCGGTTTTTGCGCGTGCCCCACTATAGAAACGAAATCTTTATTTTCTGCTAAACTAAATGTATGATGGTTATGAAACTTTCAGGGTTTATTAGCAGCATTGAAATACAGCTACAAACCAAATTTCTGTAGTCTTTGTAGTATTTTTATGGTTCTGTCGATACTGGGCGCGATTGGGGGGATGTATCCAAAATCCGGAGGTATCAAAATCTGCGTCTAGTCAAAACGCACATAACGCACTTGTTGCCTCTAGCTCTTTTAGTTACTGAGATATTGTACAAAAACAAAAGGTTGTCATCGATTTGTATCGATATTAATGAAACGGAACAAAATGGTGGCGTTAGCTTTTCTAGTTTACGTGTTGTGCTTGAAAAACTGAGTCAAAAAAGCGGTAAATATCGATAGTAAGAATACGGAAAGAGGTATCTGCGTATGGTATATACGAACCAAATGACTCTAAGATCAGCTTTCTAGCTTTGTAGTCTTTGAAATCGACGTGTTCATACAGACAGACGGACAGATAGACGGAGAGAAAGACAGATAATTAGACGGACAGACAGACGGACATGGCTAAATCGACTTGGCTAATGATGCTGATCAAGAATATATATACTTTATGGGGTCGGATATGCTTCTGCGCGTGTCATGGGAGAGTCTAAATTCGAAAAGTTGAAGTCTCTAGCTTTTATAGCTTTCGAGTTCAGACGGACATGACATAAATCAAGTAATTTCGTCGTCCTAATCAAAAATATATATAATTTACAGCATCGGAGATTCCTTATTCTGCCCGTTACACCCATTTGCACAACATCATTATACCCTTCTTGTACCCATTTTCAATATGTTCAGGGTATATAACGCCAATATATTGAAAAATATTTCATAAATAAAACACGTACTATGCTTTTAAAGACCGTGCCGGGCCTCACAAAAAAATGCGTGCCGCTCGGTTTCGGCCTCGAGCCATGCTGGTCCTTAAAAATTAGGATAGCGACTCATATTTTCAATACCCAGACATACCTAATACCTTCTAAGCAGCTACTGACAATCTAATACTTATAACATAAAAACTAAATGGTATCAGTTCTCCATAAATTTAGCAAATATTTTCTGACAAAATTAAACTACAAAAACTTTGTCAGCAATAGTTAATTACTTGCAATATTCTGGAGGAAATATTAGATAAGGCATTACACTTACTTTATCGGATGGTATAGTTCGTGCCATTTTCTGTGTAATTATTGGATTTACATTGGTTTTTGTGTCAACAGAGTAGGACGAAGTTGCGTCATCCAGTCGAAGATTTTCTGATGAGGCAGTTGAAAAAAAAGTATGCTCTCGTTCTGATGAATCATTGTCGTTGTGGTAAGCTTGTTTTTGAAGCATATAATAACACTGATGTTGATGAACGGCCAATGGTGTCTTACTGCATGTTGACAAATATGAGGGTGGAGTTAGCATTTTGTTTGTTGTAGTAATAGAACTGCTAATGTCAACGGTATCAAAACTAAACGAACCCGACGATGCCATAGATAATTTGCTGCGTTTGAAGAATGTGTGAGAACGTTGGTGGGTATCGATGCTACAACTCGGAACTATGGCTGTAGCTGTAGTAATTAGCATGTTTTTTTGATGGTAATTATATTTTTAAGAGTATGTTCCATGCGATTCATTACTATATGCAGATATGTCTTGAATATTGCGTATTAAACTTATACTTTATTTGTCACAAGTTTTATTTAAAGAAAATATATTGTTTTGACGTCAAAATCAACCTCGCTTAGTCCATCTGAGTTTTTTTTATTTATTTATTTTTGAATATAAGAGAATTTGTAGTTCAATTGCGGTGTACGTTAAACTTGCCTAATGATTTTTATCTTCCACTTAACTTGCAATTGCGATTCCCAAAGTCGAATGTTTGTGTTTCAGGTGCTTTTCAGTTAGTAAAAGAAGTTTTAAATTACAAATACCTAGCATTTGTTGTGCATTTAACTGCAGTGCAAAAGGAAAGGATTGACAGGTGCCTTTGTTCACTTATTCGTAGTCATTTGGTTATAACTCATTAATTTAATTGTGTTGACTGTGTACAAATACATGTGTTTGCGGAAAAAGCGGGTACATATATGAGTAAATGCACGTGCTCGCGCATGCGTATATAGTGATTGCAGACACCGCTCTGAATATGTAATGACATTGTTTTTTTTTTAAATTTCATTTTATTTGCGGTCAGTATACAAACAAATATCGATTTAAGCTAATTTTTTAAAATAATTGCGTAAGAAACAAAAAAGACAGAGAGAGACAGAGAGAGAGAGAGAGAGAGAGAGAGAGAGAGAGAGAGAGAGAGAGAAAGTGAGAGAGAGAGAGACACAGATAGATAACGAGAGCGAGAGAGAGGGAAAGCTCCGAGTACTAGGGGAAGGTAAAAAAAGAGAGAACGTTTAATTTAGTCCTGGATGATGAGAGGTATAACATAACCAATTTCGGAATACCTGTCACTGAATATCTAGAGTATCAAGTCAAACGATATGTATAGTAGCAGTTACCCGATATTAGGGAATTTCCAATTCCTTAAATTCAAGCCAAAGTTAAGTTATCTTCGAAATAATCACAGTGGACAGAACGAGTAAGTGGGGAGGCACAACAGAGTATGAAAAAAGCAGCTGGCAATCCAAAAAAATTTGGTTTTGAAGTTGTGCAATAATAGTCATATCAACTTGTTAAATATCGAGAGAAAGGTATTTATATTTAAATTTACTGATTGCCCATATGTATCATGAGAAATGAAGCTGTAAAGTGTTTTATATTTAGAATCGTCAATCTGATAACTTTAAACAAATACTAATTAAAATTACAGTTTTATTAAAAACAATTAACTAAAGCCCCTTTACAACATCAGACGTGGGATTGCCAAAACGTCTGCGTTAAGAAGTGAGAGGGCTCTAGTCGGGGCCGTCTGATTAGGAAATACCCTGAACCCTGTCTTCATAAGCACCCTGCAGTACGGCTCAGGCCTGAATCAGTACTGAAATCATCCCATACTTTGGAAGTACCAGTACTGAAACTTCAGCTTCCCGCCCGTGTGTTTGAGGCATGAATTTAACCAAAGCATGTCCTACGACTTTCATGCCTCGATGACGTTCGCTTCCTTTAGCCATGAAAAGCAAGTGCAAGTTCATGCATGAATTCGAGTTCGAATTCATGTCCGATTTCATGAGTAACTTCGAAAATATATATGTCATGGGTGAATTCATAGGTGGTGATTTTATTAATGATTTCACGACAATAATTCATAGCTGAAGTCATCGGTGATCTAGAACCATATTTCATACCTAATTTCATGAGAAAAATTCTTGGATAAGTTCAATTTTAAATTCCAATTTAATTCGTTTTTATTTGTTGTGTTTGGCGGGCCAGAGTCTTCAGTCAGTGTTGTCGAATATGAAATAGTCAATAATGAAAGTATACTGTAGTTTTATATATATTATTATTTTTTGCCCTGGGTTCCGTCAACGTTGGTTGCGTTTATCACTTTATCGCCCAATATGCACCTCTAGCTTTTGGCGATATCTTGCTTTAAAATGTAGTTTGTTTCCCCGTCGAATTGTATTTAAAAAGTGTATGATTATATGATAACTCAGATTCAACATTCGCTAATTTATCTAGAAGTTCCTGCTTTTTGGACTAAACCAACCTACGCATATGCCTTTTACCCACCATTGCTTTATTTGTTTTTAATTCCAAATTCCGCGCGGCACAATTTTTTTTTAACAAATTTTAATTTTACTTTAATACACTGTTCGAGCAAAACAAAAAGAAAATTGTAATTGGTAAATTCACACGAGTACAAGAAAATATTTTAAAAGTGCAATTAAAAGTCATCTGTTATCTAATTGATTTAAAATGTTATAAAAACAATTAAAAATTGTATTACGCTGTATGTAGGTGCTTTCGCTTTGACAACTCAAGAGAAATTATGCCAAAATGCAAAAAAAAAAACAAGTAAGAACGTTGCAGTCGGGCGTTACCGACTGCGTTATACTCGTTCACGTTCGTAAATATTGCTATTTTAAAAAATTTCGGTATTTTGCAATTTGTGTGTTGCTGTGGGTGGGGGAGAGTGGGGAGTGCCGGTGGGGGTGGTCGTCGGCAACATTTTGTTTCTCTCTTTAAAGGAGGTGACCAACTATCTACCCACCAAATGTGGTAGCTCTAGCTTAAAAACTGTGGGAGATATAGGCATTTCCGGTGGAGCGGGGGCGTTTGGGGCGTTATAGTGGGCGTGGCCGGGATATCAAAGGTGCAATCTGTGGGGGAGGTTACCAGCTATATACATGCCAAGTTTGGTGACTCTAGCGTTAAAATTGTGCAAATATGCAACACTTATCGATTTGCCCTTTCAGGTTTATCGGTTTTCGCGATTATGGGGGCGGGAGAGGGTGTGGCCAAAAAACTTTTTTTTTAATATTTGGGGGAGCATTTCTGCAATGTATATGCAAAATTTGATCACTCTATTCAAGAACTGTGGGAGATATTAGCATATCCGATTTTTGAGAGCGGGGGCGCAATCTTTTTGGGAGGACACCAGCTATATACATACCAAGTTTGGTGACTCTAGCTTTAAAATTGTGGACTTTAGCAATATGCGATTTTAGGTGTTATCGGTTTGCCACGCCCCCAGTGGGCGCAGCCCAAAATCCTTAACACTTTATCTGACGCGGGTACACACGAGTATATATCCAAAATTTCAAGTCTCTAGCTTCAATAAGCTTCGAAAATAATTGCGTTCATACGGACAGACGAACGGACGGACAGCAAGACGGACATTGCACAAAACCAATATACTCTTCTCACTTCGTGAACGAGTATAAAAACGAAACCGAAAAACGCTTGCATACCAATAACAACAGTATAGACATTCTCTGTCAATTCACCGTTAGGTCTTTTTTGGGCATTGCATTTCTACCTAAGCATGCTGAAAGCAACAAAAACGCCACACACTTTCGGCATACGCTCCGATTTGTGTTCTTTCGTTTTGCATTGTCTATTAATTACATACATATGTATATATATATATGTATATATTTATATATATATAAAGAGAGAAAGAGGCACAGAGCACTAGCTAACAGAGTCGAATTTGTTCGACCCATGAGACGTTGCCTTACCATTCAGGCCTGATTTCGTGCAGGCATGATTGCTGGATGAATTCTTGCATGAATCAGGAGCAATTCATACTTCAGGGTACTGAATTCAGGCATGAATTGGAGCAATCGCATCCACTGGTACTGGCGGGCATTTCAACCCGCTTGCATTCAGACATACATACACAAATTCACACATACACACACACATAAATCGAAATCTTTACTTTCTGCTAAACTAAATGTATGATCGTTATAAAACTTTTAGGATTTATTAGAGCATTAAAATACATGTACAAACCAATTTTCAGGTCTGTAGTATTTGATTTGCGATTTTTTTAGTTTTGTCGATACTGGGGGCGATTGGAGGAGGTATTAAAAATCCGGAGGCATCGTAATCTGCGTCTAGTCAAAACGCACATAATGCACTTGTTGCCTCTAGCTCTTTTAGTTACTGAGATATTGTAAAAATAACAAAAGGTTTTTAGCGATTCTTATCGATATTAATGAAACGGACTAAGTTATCGAAAAAAAACTTGTTTTGCGTATGATATGTACGAACTGAATAAGACCAAGATCAGATTTCTAGCTTGTGTAGTTTCCGAGATGGCTGCGTTCATACAGACGGACAGACAGACGGACAGATGGACATGGCTAAATCAACTCAGCTCTTCGTGCTGTTCGAGAATATATACATACTTTATGGGGTCGGACGCAAACGACGCAAACAAATATACATAAGAACTTTGAATTTTCCTTGAAAACGAGAACTAGAATGGAAATCAAAGGTGAAAAAATATGCTGAGTATTTTTATTTATTTATTGAAAAAAAGTCGACAAAACGAGTGTCTACAAAGAAACAAAATATAAAACAGGATATATACACATAAATGTACTTAATAAATGCTAAAAGCCTAACGGAATTATAAAAATCGATAATAACATCACCAACACTGTGAGTGTTTTATTTGCCTGTACGACCAGCTGTAATATTGCAGACATAAGGTACGAAAATAATTGTGCAAAGCGTAGTCGGTTGTGCATGTAGGCAAGAATAACGGGAAGTAGTTTAGAGTAGGTCTGAATGGGACAGAGAAGTTTAGTCGACAAAAAAGGAACGAGGAATCAATATCGCCATTAATCAACTTATGTAGGAACATAACACCAAGGATTGTCCTACGGTTGGATAACGACGGAAATTAAGAAGTAGGAGTCTCCTGGAGTACGATGGGAGGCGAAGATTGGGATCCCAGCTTAAATTACGTAAGGCAAATATCATGAATTCCTTCGGAACAGACTCAATTCTATCTGCGTGGATTTTATACTGCGGACACCAGATACAAGACACGAGAGAGGGTGTGAAACCCATACGGTCAAGTTTTAGCAGTAAAAGACATTGGTGTACCGAGTCAAATGCTTTACTGAAGTCGGTGTAAATGACATCAGATTGTTTTTTCTTTAAAAAAGCATTATGTACCAGCTATGTAAATTCAAGTTGGGCGAAGTTGACAGACTCTTAACAAAACCATGCTGCGAAGGGAAAATAATAATTTTTTCAAATAATTTGGGGATAGCAGATAATTTAGCAATGCCCCTAAAGTTTCCCATATCAGACCTCTCACCTTTTTTGTTGAGAGGAATGATAAACGATTCTTTCCAGATGGACTGAAAAACAGCAGATTCAAGGGATAGATTAAAAAGCTTCAGAAATGGGCGAAAAAGGGAAGCACTACACTCTTTGATCAGACAACACGGAATGTTGTCCGGCCCAGGAGAGTAGGAATATTTTAGTGAATAAATAGCAGCAAGAAGAGAGGTATTTGAGATAATTGGCGCAAAGATAGCATTAGTGAAAACAATGTTATAAGGATAAGACGCATTAGTAGGGGAGACAGAGGAATAAGTTGACTGGAAGAAATCAGCAAAGAGATCAGAAAACACAACTTGCTTTATCTATCCCAAGAAAAAATGAGGAAGGCAGAGAATATGATTTACGCTTCGAGTTTACAAAACTGTAAAATAGTTTGGGATTTCGAGCGAATTGTTTTTTGCAACGAGCTATATAATTGTCATAGCACTGCGAATTGTAAATAAAAAAGTTTGACTTGGCTATGGAATATTTTGACAAGTCAACAATCGCTCCAGACTTTTTAAACTTTTTCAAACGTTTAGATTTCATATTTCAAGTTTTTTAAGTTTTCTAGTCTACGATTACACCAAGGAGGCTTACAAAAATCAGGCAAAGGGAAGTAATTAGGGATACACACATCACAGAGTGAGCTTAATGTTTTATAAAAGTATTTAATAGCCTTATCTATATAAACATAGTTGTATAAAAAAAACCAATCGGTTTATAAAATAAGTCTATTTAGCAATGCATAGTTACCTTTACAAAAGAAACGTCGGGGCATATTAGGCCTTATCGAAAGTAAATTGATATTTACCGTCGAATAGTACAACCTCAAGAGTAGGATGATAAATATCCTCAGGGACAGGTAGAGGGGATGACCAAGAGACATCAGCAATGAGATTATCGTTAACAAAGATGAGATCAAGTGTTCTATTCAATTGATTTCTAATGAAATTGATCTGAAATAATGAAAGGTCAAGCATTCCATCTAAAAAGTAAGGATGGGCTGAAGGCACCAGATACTTTGATGATGAGAATACTGACCAAGAAATAGTTGGTATATTAAAGTCACCTAACACGAAAAATAAGACATTGTTGCGAACATGGGATATAACCTCCTTAATGCAAACTAGATGCTGCATGTAAACCTCAATACTAGAAGAAGGAGGAATATAGGAGCACCTGATAAATAAAACACAAGATGGGAAAGTTATTTTTAATGAGATAATCTCTGCATCAGTAGGCGTGGTAAAATGGAAAAATTCACACTGAAGTGAGGCTTTGACAGCAATTAATATCCCACCACCTCGACGAAAAGTTCTGTCCTGTCTATAAACTGAAAAGTTATTTGCAAACACTTCGCAGTCAGATATGGTAGAATTAAGCCAAGTCTCAGAAAAATCAATAATATCAGATTAAAAAAAGGGGCGTCTCATAAAAAGGTCTTTGAGCTTAGATGTAATGCCTCTGACAGTTTGGTAGGAAATAGAAAAATTTTCAGATTCGGCAATTAGTTTATTTATAAACTATTGCTGGATGTAGGCAAGGTGGGAGTTGGAAGGTTGACAGGGACAGGTTGTCTTCTATTTTTAGGCTTAAACAAATACTCTTAAATGAGTCATGAGGGACAGTAATTTTGAAAGAAGATATTTCGAGGAGTGAAGAAATTAAATTTGCTTGTTGTTACGGATGCCGAAGATTTGCTCGCAATATAAGCTGCCACGAAATCACATGTGGTGTCCGAAGAAAGTCTAGACACAAAGACCTGGTTTGGATGCGGAACAACAATTAAATATGGAGCTGGAGGAAAAGAAAGCGCAGCAGCACTGCTGCTTGACGCCTGGACTAAGTTGCGCGAAGGACTCCTTTGGCGACCAGGAGCTAAACGTGCAGTAGACGAATTGTTGATAACAGCCGTATCCACAATTGTGTCTATAGACATCACCTTAGACGGAGCCAGAGGGGTAATATTCGGACAATCACCTGGGGAAGGTGATAAAGACAGCATTGGGGATACGTCTAAGAATTGAGGCGTGTCCGAAACTGTCGAGAGTGGTTGGGCAGATTTAGGGGGAAGGGAAGTGGGAAGACTTAAAAATTGAGTCTTAGTTCGGCGTTTTGGAGGAGACACAAATTTATTATTGCTAAGCAACTGTATGGTCGAGTCAAAGTCACTCAGAAGTTGCTTAGCGACAATGTTAAGTTTTAAAAATTGATTTCTCACCGAATTGTACATTCTAGAGAAATCAGTTTGAGTTTGCAATGCATTTGGGCACGACCAACTCAGCCCGCCACAATCCTTTTAAAATGCAGCGGATACTTTATCACAATCGCGCCCATCAAGGCCTGCACATTTAGCATGCATCAAATTATCACACAATCAGCAATTAATAAATGGCGATGGTGCAGTATTATCAGTCTGCTTGAAAGTGCATGAAACTTTGCAGCACGACATATTGACTACAGGGGACAAACCAAATTAGTTTAACGAGAAAGCACAAAGCAGAAAAAAATTAGCTTTAATCAGTACGTGATTTGAGGTGCTTGCCATCTAGTGTGCTTGGCAAAAAAAATCTTAACACATTGTCTGAAACTAATAACTACAAGTATATATCTAAAATTTTAAGTCCTTATCTTTAATAGCGCCGAAGAAAACTGGTTCATCCGGGCGGACAGACGGACTTAATTATGGACATTGCACTAACCCAATATTGTAATGTCACGTCGTAAACGAGTATAAGAATCGACAAAATACCAAACCAGCTATCTACGTATCTAATTTGTTGACTCTGCCTTTGAACCTGTACGAGACATCGATTTTTGCGATTTTCGGGAGCCGTAGGGCATGACTGAGAAATTCTTTTACCGATCTTTAAAAGAGGTGACCAGATATCTTCCTTCTAAATTTAGTGACTCTAGCTTTAAAACTGTGCGAGAAATCGATTATCGTGGTTTATTGGGGGCGGGAAAAGTCGTTGGCGCAAGGACCCAGGGCAGCTTTCCAGAAAAATATATTTATAATTCGGTGACGCTAGCTTAAAAACTGTTTTTGAAATAGGCATTTTCGATTCCCTACGGCTTTTTAGTAAGCGCAGCTGGAATTTCAAGGTCGACATCTTTGGCGGGGCTCCCCAGATTTCTTTATACAAAACTTGGTGACTTTGTGATATTGTTTTTATCGATTTGAAATTTGGAGTGTATCGAAATGCTATCGAATTGCCAGCCTCCCAATTGGCATGGAACTTAAATCTTTACAACAGAATATAACTTTAGGTATATATTCAAAGTTTTATGTCTCTTTCTTGAAAACGTCGAAAAAGTTTCGTTTATTCGCTCATCCGAGATATGTCTTTGTAAACATTTCAACACGTTTCACATTTCACATTTCAACAGATTCACAAATTTACACATACACACACACAAAGGCACGCCGCACGCACTATACTTTCTGCTAGTGCCCCACTCACTATATGAGCGAGTCTTCCATTTCTGCTAAGCTTAATGTATGATCGTTATGAAACTTATTGAGCGCATTGAAACGTATGTGCAAAAAACAAATTTTCGATCTGAAGTATTTGATTTCCGATTTTTATGGTTTTGTCGATACTGGGGGCGATTGGAGGGAAGTATTCAAACGTCGAAGGTATCAAATCTGCTTACACAAACACTATGTTAATGTTATTGTTATTGATTTTTATCGATATTATCAAAATGAAGCAATTTATCGAAGAAAAATATTAAAAAAAACAGAATGAGACTAATATTAGCTTTCTAGCTTTTGTAGTTTCCGAGATCGCTGAGTTCATACAGACGGACAAACGGACAGGACAGACTGACGAACATTGCTAAATCAACTCAACTCGTCGTCCTGATTAAGAATATTTATACTTTATGGGGTCGGAGATGCGTCCTTCTGCCTGTAACATACATTTTAACAAAACTGTTATACCCTTCAGGGGCTTAGGGTTTAAAAATGCAAAATGACACTATGTGACAAAAGGCGTATTAGTTTGGATGCAATTAAATATCGTATGATTGTTCCAAGCCGCAAAATTTATTTAATATTTGTAATTTGTGGTAAATTTTCAATGAAATGCATATTTCATTTATATCAGATTCAAACATTGGTTTTTGATTTTTGCACCGTTTTTCGAGAAAACGCCGTCATGCTTACCATGGCTTATTTTGCCGAGTAAATGGCCTGAACAGTGTCAGCGTGCTGCTTCTATTCGCTCCATACAGTAATAAAGAACAAAGATATATGGATCACTAACTATTTCTCAAAATATTTGGCGGCAACGATGCGGTTGCAATCACAAATAAAAACACATTTCACAACTGCCTTTGCGCCTATCTTCTATTGGTGTGCTGTGCAAAGTCACAAACATATGTACGTCTTCTTCTTTGTAGTCTTGGAATCAACTTGTAGCAGGGCGGCCAATTTTTAAATTTTGTGATTTTCGAGCCACGAGTACACCCTTTCCCTGAATAGGGTATTTTAACTATCTTTAGTGATTTTAACAATGGTCTACAAATTGCCAAATCAATATGAGGAAAAAGTTTCCTTCTTATTTACTGAGCTAATTATAATATATTTTGTATAAAAATTGTATATGTGTTGCATAAATAAGGTTTTTAAAGGTTACACATTTTTTTACGACGTCACATCTGTGCGAGTTCTGTGCGAGTGTGCAATTGTTGCTAGCCGTTGCTGTTGCTGTTGAATAGAAGCTGTTGTGACGTCACTTTTATGCGCTGAATTACAGAACAATATTCATTTTTACTATCCTACCGAAATCAACCATCTGTGCCGCCAATTTCGACCAAACATTAACGGGAAGTTTATGCCTCTATTCGTCGTGTGCGCTGCTGCCTATGATCTGCACTCTTCTTTTCTTTTTCCTTTATTATTTAACCCTGCTTCGTCACCACGAAGCTGCCAAGGAACCCATCCATTCCACCAACCTGGACCAAAACAAAACAGAGGACAATGTAAACTGTTGTTGTTTTTCAGAGAATTATTGTTGCATGTTAAATTAGGTTGTGCTTGAATTTACTGTGCAACCCAATCGCATAAGTGGCCGCAGTTTTTGCAACGGTAATAAAAGCTCGGATCCATATTGGTTTTTTCTATACAGCATTGAAAGGAATAACGGTTACAGTTGTGAAATTAATTATAGTTAGTTTTATAATCTATGAAAAAGATATTTTATGAAAAGTCTGAAGTTTTCTGGAAATGGGTTGGAAATTGAGACTATTGCTGTGGGAAAATTATTGTTATTTATTATGGCTGAAAGGAGGACAGGAGGCTAGTAAGTGGCTATGGGTTATGATATTGTTGTTTTTAAAAGGACATGAGGTGGGGTGTATTAGTCTGCATAGTGTGTATGTGTTATATTTGTATGCCCCGAGCGAAGACGAACAAATTTTATTTCATCTATTCGTGAGATACAACTTTTTTCTTTATATGCTAGGTAGCTTTTAATATTTATATTAACATTCAGTGTGTTAATTCCTTGATACCAGTTAGATGTACCTGTAAATGAATTTTTTTCGCGTATATAAACAAGTTTTTTAGTTTTTTTTTTGTTTGTTTGCAGTATATGTAAGTGAACAATTTCTAGACTTTTTTGCTCTTATATCAGCAAGCTCATTACCCGTAATCTTAATGTGACTAGGGATTCACAGAAGAGTAAATTTTAAGGAAAAGTCGTATTAACAGATTACCAATGTCGTTGGATTTCTGAAAGGTTATATTCCTATCCTATCTACAGCCGAATTTGGGAGTTGACAGACATTTAATAATATCAAAGCGGTTCGGAAGGGAAGTACAAAGATCTGCAACGTGTGTGTTCCCTTTATGTTTTTTGTTAATCGTGAGACCCAATAGTTTAAACGTATTCACATTGGTTATATGAATGTTATTTGTAGACATGTTACATTTGAATTTGTGTTTGTTGCAGATTTTTATATGCTTACATATAGCATGTGCAATACTACCTCCAGAGTTAAGGCTCCAGTTAAAAATACTGCTAAGTAAGGGATCTAGGTTTATTGTTATGTTTTTTGAAATATCTAATTAAATTCAAAATTTAAAGTTGTCGAAATAGGCACGTATATGTATTTCTTTATGTAAGTTAATGATTTCAGTTGGTTTTTTTTATGCAATAACGAAAAGGACATTGAAGTGTGATGACCTTTATGTACCCTTGAGGTATACCGTTCTCAAGTGAAAGTGTTTTGGAAGAAAATTTGTCCACTTTAGCTTTAATTTTTATATTTTCTAGAAAGTTTTTGACGTATTTTAGTATGTTGGGACCAACATCTGGTCAATAACGGCATGAGTGATTTATCTGCCTGTAGTTGCAAACCACCATTTTGCTATTAATTTGTCGAGTAGTTAGGCATACATGAATGTAGCGAATATAAGTCGTTTGGTTTTAATATCGGTATAATGGGGCTAACTTTGTGTTGTTGAAATGTGCATTCACTTAGTATAATCATTTTATCTGTATGGATAGTGCCCGAATCATGGAATAATTTAATCCAATCCCGGAGTATTTCCTTTTAAGGAGGAGAGCAGAAGAGAATTCGAAAAAGGTAATCTGGTTGTAATGGGAATAGCAGTCTTCTCTGCCACATACTGTAAATTATCGGCTAATATTTTATTTTTGTTTGAGGTGAATAACGTAGAGAAGTTTGATTGTTCAGATTCTTTTGACCACCTAGAGCACAATAAATCAGCAATATTTTGGGGCTATGCTATGTTGTCAGGAGAGATTGGTTTGTTAAGGCAATGCAGGCGCTATCAGTAAATTGGGGGTGCTAGAGTCTTTTTTGAAGAGTACGCCTAAATAAGACGTTTTTTCTTTTTAGCCGATTATAGTTTCGACAGAGATGTTTCTCTTTAGTGTTCGCCAGGCTTTCTTGTTTTCACGAAATGTGTCAAGTCCTTTGGCCCACTAAGGAAATGTGTGCGATGTTTTGGGAGAGGACTTAGGAATACTTTGATGGGCACTTTTTAGAATAATTTTACGAATGTTAAAATTGCTAGCTTGGTTTATATTTGAGCTGGTTGGTATTAACGAGATTTGACAGGAAAGGGATGTGAAAATGAAAATCTAATCAGCTGCATTGGTTTTAAAGAACGGTCGGGTGGTTGGTTTCAGAATTTGCATATTATTACAAAACTACTCGTTTCCGAAGAGGTCAGTTTCGATTGCCCAATCTGTTTTACTACAATATCGGCTGTGCACAGACTGAGATCGATGTGCGTTAATGTATAATGTGTGCTCAGATGTGTTGGGCTGCCATCGTTAAGGTTGATTAAATTTGATTGTGTTATAAGTTTCTCCAGAATAATTCCTTTCCTGTTATTGGTGGGAAAGTCCTATATGTTGTGCTAACAGTTAAAGTCGCCAGTTATTAAAGTTGGAAGGTTGTTAGGAATGTAAGTGCTGCTTCACCTGTTCCTGCACTGTCCGGATTTTGTCCTGGCGTGTTCGCCAAGGGACCGCAATTTTCACGCTAGTTTATAGCAGGCTCCATTCAAGTACGTTTTCTGCCTTGGCGTCTCTTATGGCCTTAAGGAGAGTGAATTTCGAGAAATGTTGGACAACCACGAATACTCACGCATAACCTCTCTTCAACCGCGGAAACTTTCCCAGAAAACCAATATATATTTTCTGAAATGGCATTGGTATTGGTATTCCCGCACATGAGCCCCCATGTTGGCCATGTTGAGTTTTTGCAGCGCCTCCATGAGATATCTACGCGTTTACATGGGCCTGCTCCATCAGCGTGGAGCATATTGACTCTGGCACCCCCAACTTCTACACCATTCCCTCAACTTCGTCCTCTAGCCTATCAAAGCTCATCCGTTTATACAAGAGTCCTTTCTGTACCTGTAAGTCTGGCCGACCCCGATTCTGACTTGCTACTTGCACAAGCTCTTGGTACTTTTTAGAATTTAATGCCACTGTCTGTATTCCCAACTAATTCGGATACGCTGAGTGACAAGGGGTCAGCGACGACATTGTTCGCTCCCTTCTTGTGCTCGATGTGGAAGTCAAAATGTTGTGTGCGCAAGGACCATCTCACTAGGCGTCCGTCAAGGTCGCGCAATGATATGAGCCATTTGAGTATGGCGTGATCAGTGATTAGCGTCAATGGCATAATTTTGAGCTGCGCATTGAATTTTTGGACGGCGAATACAGCGGCGAAGCATTTCTTTTCCGTCCGAGTAGTTAACCTGATGTTTGTCCATCTTGGCGAAGATGACCGCTATCGACCTTTCATTGCCCTCGGCATCTATCTGAAAGACGACAGCTCCTACTCCAAAATGGAATGCATCGCAGAGTACATAAATCCTACGCGAAAATTTAGCGTGAACTAGCACGGGAGCAGACGCAAATGCATCTTTCAAGATTCGCACTGCTTCAGCTGCCTCATCACTCATTTTGAACTTCCCTCTCATATTCCGTTACATTCCAATGCCCCAAATGCACCATGGTAAATTAATAGAGTGGACGCTCTGGACCTGTAGAATGTCTGATCGAGTCGCTAAAAATATGTCCGCTGTACTAGGTATGGACAGATGTTAAACGTCATGTTCTTTTCTATCTGCTTATATGCAACTTTTGTCGATCCTCGCCCGAAGCTGTTCAAGCCCTTGACACAAAGCGCTCTATCGTTAATCAGATTTCTGCTAAAACCCGGCGAGACCTATCCGTAAGCGCGCCTTTCCCACTCTGGTCACTCTCACTCTGCCATTTCCCGTGTTGTTCGGACATTTCGGCGCGAAAGTGTCGGGTCTTCCACAGCGGTAGCTGTTCATTTAAACTGCTGGCTGGCCGCAGTTCCAGCACCCGGATTTCACGCTGGCCGTCTTTGCCCTCTCTTCGACCTCTGGGTCGATTCTAAGCTCGTCTGGAGGAGGAGGCGTAAGGCTATTACCAGGCGAGTTGACCTGGCAGCAGTGCCGATAGCCTTACTGGCGTCCTCCCTAAACCTATGCTCTGCTCGTGCCTCTCTTCTTCCCAAGAATCTTCTCGCGTGGCACTGTTCGTTCTTGAACCTAGCAGATTAAAATGTTTGGTTCCGGACCCTGAATTTTCCCAAACGGTCATAACTGCAACTATTGGTGCTAACACTTTATTTGATTGTGTTTTTTAAATATGCTCGTGTACGAAGTGAAGCTAGTTTAATGGATTTGCGCAATGTCCGTCATGCTATCCGTACGACTGTCCGAAAGAACGCAATAGAGAAAGGGAGAGAACCTGTGGATATATACTTGTAGTTATCGTCTTCTGAGAAAGTATTAAAATTTTTGTGCCACGCTTACTAGGCACTTACAACTCGATAACATATCGATACACCTCAAATCGCAAATCGATAAAAGGTGAAGACTTTATACATTTTTAATGGACAACATTTTAGTTTAACAAGAAAAGCTACTAGATGGTGAGACTTAAACTTTAACGGTTGTTAAAATTTTTAAATGTTGTCGACTTGAGATCGGACTGTGTGGGAAATTGGAACTTGCTCTGAGAAATTAAATCCCATATTTTGGGGGAAAAAATCCATTTTACTGCCCATTCCCACTTGGAATTTTTCCGCCCAACTTAAGTGAGTTCATCGATAAACACGTAGAACGATTTAACCAACAGCTTAACAATATAACATAAATATAGAACATGATTGGCGATTACGTTTGGGGTCTCATACGAGACTCTGATTTTAAAACCGTAAGCAAAAAGGGAATAAACTTAAACAATTTGCATACCGACTGATACCAAACTCATAGCTTATAATATGTAATGTCTTTAGAAACTATCGTATTTAAAATAAATATACCTCTGCCTATGTCTAACCTTGACACAATAGTTTGACCAAATTATTTCATACGCATTTAGTACGTCCGGAGGCTTGATAGTAACTCCACTAAGACGACAAGGACACAATCATTCCATGACCTGCTTATGGTGGGCCCAACTATTTAGTTCGATGTTATATTAACACTTCTTTGGCTTTGTTTGAATTAATATGCTCTCATGGCAGATATAAACAAAATAATGGTTTATAATATAAGTAAGCATATCTGAAGTCTATCGATGCTTTTAGTTCGTTGTGTGGCCGCTCTATTTCTAGCCATCCGATGTTTGCACGAACTAGGTCTTCGTCACAAGTAAGTTCATGTTCCATAAAGTCATTTGCAATGCATATGAAAATGCATATCCGGCGGGGAAAACTGCCAAGCACGCGAGTTTACTACACGTTAATAGACAGTGTGGTGATCGCCAGTTTTCCAATGCAACTCACCAACTGTCATTTATCGATACAAACATATTTATATATGTTATATCTTATTTTATCGATAAATATTGATATGCAACGAAAAAAATTATGGGTTCAGGGCCACAGAGTCGAAACGCACTTTTGGTTTGTCAGTTATAATTCAAACCTTAATTCAAATACAATTCGAGTCGCAACATTCCGCCCACCGTAAAACTATCACATAGTTTTATCTACAACGTCATTGATAGCTAGCTTATTTATAGGTCGCTTCAGAATCCCCGCTGCTGTTTGCACATCGGCAATTCTGGTTTGCCCGTCTTTAGCTCGTAAAGGTTGGATATCCACGCCCTTTTTCCATCTTCCTGTGGCTTGGTTCTCCTCACAAATTAGAGCCTCGTCTCCAGCTTTAATGGGCTTAGCCGGTGAAAACCATTAGGTTCTTCTGGTCAACGTTGGTAGATACTGCCTAATCCAACGTCGCCAGAATGTATCCTTCAATTGTTGCGCTATGCGATGCTACTCGCAAAAGCAATCGCGCCATCGCAAGGTGCCTGTGTTGAATTCATTGTGCCCAGTAGGAAGTGTGTGGGTGTCAGTAGTTCCGATTCATCGACACTTACTGGCACATGCGTTAGCGGTCTACTATTTATAATGTTCTCGGCTTCTATTATTAGACTTCTCAGAGTCTCAACTCAAGGTGCCTGCTCCTTTAATGTGACTTTTAACACACACTTCGTTGTTTGAACTAAACGCTCTCAGAATCCGCCTGAGCTGGGATTGCCTGAACAATTAAATACCCATTTAATGTCTTTTCCTTCTAACTCTATTTTTATATATTCCCAATCAAATATATATTTTGTTTTCTTTATCTTGTTATGCACTCCAAGGAATTTTGTTCCCATCTCAGATCTTATGACGCTAGGGATACCTCTTCTATTTACATAGTATCGTATGACCATGAGTCATGCGCAGAGGACAATCCTTCTGATAGCTCTAAATGAATAGCTCTGACTGTCAAACAGGTGAATAAGTCTACCCAGCGTTTTTCATGCCGACGACCAACGGTAACAAGTACGGGTCCAAAATAGTCAAGTCCGGTAAAAGTAAATGGTCGATTATATGGCGTGACTCGGTTGGAACTGGCTTCGCGCTCAGATTTTTTAGCGCATTTAACAGTGCAGCGTAATTTGCTCACCCAAAATTTACGTCGTATTTTATTAACGATTAGCTCGTCATTCTGGTGGTAATCTATTTCATGGTAGTATTGAACAATCAAATTGGTAGTATCACGGGCTGCCTTGCTCTTTGAGGCAATATGGTAGCATAATCAAGCCTACCATATACGACAAGTACACCATACTCGTTTAATTAAGGCGACAATGCGTAAAATATACTGCCTTTCGATACTAAGCCATTTATTATTTATTTATTTATTTATTTATTTATAGCTCGCTAATTTCTTCTTTAAACGACTGCGACATTAGATTGTAATGGTAGTTCCAAGCTAGGGACTATATTGCCTCTTAGATGCAACTAGTTATTGTTGCTACCTGCATGATTGATGCGACATCTTTGGTATGACTGCCGATCCAGTTTAACGACAGCTTCTCTTTTGGCTCGTTTATACCAATGTTCTTAGCAATCACTTCATTCATCAATGTCGCGGACGACCCTTCATCTACGAATGCGAAAGAATCCACTATCAATCCATTTGGTCCAGTGACCTCCACCGGCAAGACTTTGAATAAAAGCTTCGAAGTTCCTGCTTTGATAGTATTTACAAGAACTACGTCTTCAGATGTCCCTTGGTGATTATTAACATTTGGTTTGATCTTATTTTTGTGTAGCATTCGATTATGATTCAATATGCAATTGCTTACTCCACACTCTCGCTTCCTTCTGCAAGAATTCAAATTATGCCCATTGCGCAGACATCCATAACATAAATATGATTTTCTTACCAATCCTCGATGTTTGTCTGTGCGAACAACTCGCATGTGTCTTGTATGTGGTTTCCTTTGCAGCGAGGGCATCTATCATGTTGTGTCTTTGTTTGCGGTGCATCAGTGCTGGTTTGCATCAGTAGCTTCTGATTTCTACGCTGATTACCTTTACCTGGTTGTTTACTTGTTGCAGTTGCCAGTAAAGCTCGAGTAATGTCCATAGCCATACTCTTAATCCAGTTAGCAAAATCGTTCAGATCTGGGTATAGGCGAATAGTAGCTGCAAATTTTGACCATTCCATTCTGGTTCTCATCGGCAGTTTACTTACTAGTTCGCTTAGTAATACTGGATTATTCAGGTGTTGTGTCGCGTTTGCCGTTTCTAAGAATATAACCAAGTTTGATACCTTGGAGGCAAAAGGCACAATCTTGTCTAAGCTCTTTTCCATTATTTGCAAAATTTCTGATACCTTTTCCAATTGGCTCCGTATGAGGTATTCGAAATGTCCGTATTTGAAGTCGAGGCTGCTCATAATATGCTCTACATTTGCCGGATTGATCAGCATTCCTGCAACTTCATCTTTTGCTTGTCCCTTTAAGCTTTTCTGCAACCTCAACAAATTTACTAGGTTAGTGTAACCAAAGGCAGCAGTAGTTTCCCTATACATACTTCTAAAGACAGGCCAATCCTTGGCTTGGCCATTGAATAAACGCAAGTCAATCATTTTATTTGCACCCCAATATCGATTCATGTTAACATTATTACTTCCTAGCCCATTGTAATAAGGTCTACCAATTGCGTTACAAGTCCTTAGCCCAAAATCAGGCTCAGCCTAAATCAAATTAGTATTTAAGTTTACGTCTCCTGCCGTCTTCCAGTCCGGCCCGGGAGTCTTAGAACCGCCAGTAACTGTAACGCTTGCCTCGTGAGCACCTGCATAATAAGCGCAGCTCGTTATCCCCAGACCAATGCCAGTGTCAATTGTGTAATCCTGTGCATGTGTTCTGCCCGCACGGGAACCATGTTTATCGCCTTGTGCAGCATTAGATGTGAATGTAGTCCCTTGGTAGAATTTTCCTTATCCATGAGCGTCGCTTGGTAACACCAGACCAAGTACGCCATTTTGTATATGTACGCTGCCCGCGCTAAATCCGCCAGTGCCACCCAGTGGTGCACGGGAACCATGTGTGTCGTTGAACTCCTTTCCACACGTTGTGTGCATTACAGAACTCAGTTCCTTAGTTCCGCATCCTTCATTATCTCCTTCGGATCTGTGATCTCTGCTGCCTGGAAACTCATCTGTTCCATAATTGTATTCATATAGCCTTGCTTAAATACTGGAATCGATTGACTCTCCTTATTTTGGATAATTTTCTGTTTTTCATCACTGCTTAAAGCCTCTATATCGTCGTAAGTGCTCGTCTTATTTCTTTCAAATGGCGTCGATGTCGAAATGTCTCGCAATTTTCTTCCGTCTTGCAAATTTTTTCCGCTGTTCTTATTGTGTTTGACCTAGAAACACTGATGTCTCTAAGTCTGCACGTATTAAAGCCAATCTAATATACATACACGACATGCTATCGAATTGCCAGCCTCCCAGTTGGCGAGACACAAAAATATTAACAACAGAGGATAACTATATGTATATATCCAAGGCTGCATTTCTCTTTTTTCAACAGCGCCGAAAAAGAGTATCGTTCATCCGCACAGACAGACAGCATGTCGGTGTTTACATATACCCAATATAGTCGTTTTTCTTCGTGTCCGAGAAAAATAAGTTTGTTTATGAACAAAACAATAAAATTAAAAAATGCAAAATGACATCATGAGAAGCTTAATCGGCGTATTAGTTTGCATGCAAGATCCAGAATCGCATGTTTGTTCCTTACTGTAGAATTGATCCAACATTGAATATTTGTAATCTATGGTAAATTTTCCAAGAAATACATATACCATTGATGCCAGATTCAAGCAATCGTAAAAAATCGGAAATACCTATATCTTCCTCAGTTTCTGACTAAGGGTCACCGAATTTGAAATATATTTTACTGGAATGCTCCCCTAAACATCACAGAAAAAAATTTTCGCCAACGTCCGTTCCAGCCACGTAATTGCAAAAACCGATATATTGACTCAAAAATCGATAACACGAATATTTTTGCCACACTTTTTGTACCCTGAACCCATTTAGAATCGGTAAAAAAGGGTATAATGGTTTTGTGCATATTTATGTAACAGGCAAAAGGAAGCATCTCCGATCCCATAAAGTATATATATTCTTGATCAGCATCATTAGCCGAGTCAATTAAGCTATGTCCGTCTGTCTGTCCGTCTGACTATCTGTCTATCTATCCGTCTGTCTGTATGAACACGTGGATTTCAAAGACTACAAAAGCTAGAAAGCTTATCTTAGAGTCATTCGGTTCGTATATACCATACGCAGATCAAGTTTATTTAAAAAAATGGATAACTCTTTCCGTATTATTACTATCGATATTTACCGCTTTTTTGTCTCGATTTTTTAAGCACAACTCCTAAACTATAAAAGCTTAAGCTTAATGCTTACGGAGATATTAAATATTTCAGATTTTGGAAACCTCCCCCCAATCGCCCCCAATATTGATAAAACCATAAAAGCCGCAAATCAAATACTTCACACGTGCAAATTTGTTTGTACATACATTTTTATGCTCTTATTAAGTATTGAAGAGTTCATAACGATCGTATATTTAGTTAACGAGCACATCAAGAATCTATTTGCAGTAGTGGGGACCAAGCGCAGATGCTTGGCTGATGCGCAACTAACTTCTGTGTTCATCTGCACGCATACATACAAATGCAGAATTTTGTCTAGTGTTTTTCTAGAAATTTTCATACAACGGTTAAGTTGAATTTTAACACAACATTACGACGTAAAATAGTGGTGCAGTTCGTAAGAGTTGTGCCGCATTTCATGGAAGTTCTGGGTTCGAGTCCCAGCGGTTGAACAATGTTGAATTCTCATTTTTTTTTTTTTTTGTTATTCATAATTATTATTAGTATTAATAATATTTTTATGACAAGTGCAAAATTTTCGTTTTCCTTTACTTTTTTATACCCTGAACCCATTGAAAATGGGTAAAAAAGGGTATAATGGTTTTGTGCAAATGTATGTAACAGGCAGAAGGAAGCGTCTCCGACCCCATAAAGTATATATATTCTTGATCAGCATCACTAGCCGAGTCGATTTAGCCATGTCCGTCTGTCTGTCCGTCTGTCTGTCCGTCTGTCTGTATGAACGCGTCGATTTCAGAGATTACAAAAGCTAGAAAGCTTATCTTGGCCTCAATCAATTCGTATATACCATACGCAGATCAAGTTTATTTCAAAACATCGATAGCTCCTTCCGTTTTCTTATAATCGATATTTATCGCTTTTTTGACTCGGTCTTTTAAGCATAACTCCCAAACCATAAGAGCTAGAGCCACCAAATTAATTTTTTTATGTTTTCGTACAACATACAAAGAATTTAAATATTTCAGGTTTTGGATACCTCCCCCCAATCGCCCACAATATTGAATAAACCATAAAAACAAAGTAAATCAAATACTACACACGTGCAAATTGGTTTGTACATACATTTCGATGATCTGAATAAGTCCTGAAAATTTCATAACGATCGTACATTTAGTTTACGAGCAAATCAAGAATTTATTTTCAGTAGTGGGGGCAAAGCGCAGCTGCTTGGCAATTTCTGTGTTCATGTGCACGCATACATATGCATA
Organism: Drosophila paramelanica; assembly: GCA_035043915.1. Classification (NCBI taxonomy): domain Eukaryota; kingdom Metazoa; phylum Arthropoda; class Insecta; order Diptera; family Drosophilidae; genus Drosophila; species Drosophila paramelanica. The sequence goes on from JAWNMO010000681.1 coordinate 528,655, forward strand.
TGCAAAATTTTGTTTGCAACTGTTAAATTGATTTTTAACACAACGAATCGAAGTAAGAGCATGGTCCAGTGGGTAAGAGTTGGGCCGCGTAACGTGGAGGCCCGGGTTCGAATCCAGCAATGGTATGGTAGAGCAATGTTGAATTTCTTTATTTTTTCGTTATTCATAATTATTATTATTATTAATTTGTATCGTTTTAATGACAAGTGCAAAATTTTCGTTTTCCTTAACTTATTGCGATGGTTAACTAATGTTATATCATTGTTATTTTTTTTGACATTTTTTAAAGGCTCAATACTCATCAACTGCCGAGAGGTTGTGTGTATGTGTTCATTTCTGGGTTCAGGGTATCTACTAGTCGGGCGGTTCCAACTAGAGCAATCTCACTTGTTTTACTATGTTTTTGTAATATTAAATTTATCACGTGTGAGTGAACTAGTTGGTAGTGTAGTGTAGTCGATAAGAGTTGTGCAACTTAAGACGAAGGGTCGGCGGGATTGATTCCCGGTGTGGAGAATTCTTTCGTTGGTAATTATTAGTAAATTTTGTTTTTATTTTTTAACAACCTCAATTCTTATTAAGTGTTAATTTCTATGTTTCAGGATATCTACTTGTCGGACAGTCCCGACTAGAGCAATCACACTTTTTAAGTGTAGATAGCTAGCGACCCTTTCCATAAATAGAACTCCCCTTAGTGCCCTCGCCACAAAAAAATTGGGAATCCCCATTGCTCCCACCGTTTTTAAGCTAGAGTTACCAAATTTGGGATATATACATTATTAAATAACTGGTCACCTTCTTTAAATTACAAAATACCGATCATTCTAGATATAATAATAAATTAGAACGAAGAATTCTAGTTTAGAGTATAATGTAATCGGTAATGCCCGACTGCAGCGTTCTTACTTGTTTTTTCTAGCGCAATAAAACATTCCTTTTAAATATCTAGAAATTTTTCTATTACTTTTTTACGATATATTTTTAATTAATAACTCTTTTATCTTTCTATCATCTAAATAGTCACATAGTTAATCAATTTCAAATCTCCGTTGTTGAACACCAAACAATAAAGTGGAAACAATTTAAAAATGACTCGTGTTTAGATTTGATTTGTCTCTGTTTTAAGTAGCTTGAAATTGGAGGGAATGCTAACGAAAGTTTCAGTAGTACTGGCAAAAAATTAAAAATCACAAATACTGTCGGAAGTTTTTGCAGCACTTACATAAGCTCCAAGATCGCTGAGATCGAAAGTTTTACAAATGCTGTTCGCCGCAGTACTAATCGCATAAGCTACAAATTTATCCCTTTAAAATGTACTAAACAACCAATGCAAAATTTTATTTGAAATTTTGAAGTTTTCTTTATTTACCATAATTTCAATGTTCTTTAAACAAAACCTAATTTTACTCAAAATTTTGTAAAAAATTTCTGCGAAACAGTATAGAAAAGGTAGTATTAGTATTTGACATAACATAAGTCAGGAATTCTTTTGTTAAGTGTGAAAATGTGATGATTAATAATTTTCCAATTTTGTATTCTGGAGATCGTCTGTTACTAAGTTCAATAGGCGATACAGAGAGATTATTACTATATTTATTATGTATGTTTGCATTGACTCCATCTGCGCCCACAGCTTGTTCGTCGGAAAGGGCTGACAATATGCCTTCATTTTGCACTTCTTGATTGCATGTTGCGTTAATCCGCATCAAAAACACGATCCCTTGTGTAGGCACAATCTCAGGGAACGTATCTAACTGTTGTCGGCGGGCACGAATTTTTTACAGTTTCGCTTCAACGGCTAAATCAACATTAAAACCACACACTTCTAGTAATATAATGTTTATTTCCTAAAAGTTAATACATGTGTGTATGTTAGTAGAGCGAGTAATTGAACGAGCGGAGCTTAAAAAACTTTCGTGTTTTCCCTCTCGCTGTTAATGGCCGACTGGCGTGGATATCGCGTATCGATCCTTTTTTCATTTTTGGTATCGATAGCACATTGACAAAAAATAAGTTTAAATACATCGATATTCTTAAGACATATTTAAAGTTAACAGAAATTAATACATAATCTACAAAGTACGTTAGAAATTCAAATAATAGATTTTGGCGGCAACATTCCCCTTTTCGTAATTGATCCTCGGGTCAGTTACCATCTTCCAAGCCGACATCTAGAATCGCTAATTTCGTTGCAGGCCGTTCCATGCTGAGTTCGAATGGTCGCACGCCGAACTTGTCCGTCCTGTGATATGACGTTGCTGATGACGCGCCCTTTCGGCCAGCTATTTCTGGGTAGAGTGTCGTCCACAATTATAACGATACTGCAATTTTTCTCGCAGTCGTTCGAGACAGTAAGAATGTACCTGTAGCTCGGTATAGACGACGCCAATCCGAAAAGTTCTCTAAGTTAAGCCCGATTTCGGTTCTTTTATGAATCACAAAAACGTGCTTCCGCAGTTCCGTTGTGTCGATCGCCTTGGGTCGTTCAGGTGCATGTGGCCAATCTTTGCTCGGGGTCTTTAGAAAGTCAGGTCCGCCCAGCCATTGCTTCAGCTGCGGATTTTTGCTTACTTTTGTCGCCCCGTCAGCGACATTTAATTTTGTTGGAACTCATCGCCATTGTTCAACACCGGAGAGCTCTAATATTTCTCCAACTCTGTGCATCACAAATTGTTGAAAGTTACGTGGGTCCATAACTATCCACTGGAGAACGGTTTTTGAGTCCGACCAGTACGTTGCGCTGTCTATAAGAAGTTTTCGTACGCTGATGATTTTTTGCGCTAAGCGTGCGCCCATGCGTGGAATTGATAAAGGCTTTAGTGGTGCGACCTTACTTTTTGCGGCCACCAGCACTACGTCGACATCATCGACCCGTGACACTCGTAGATAGCAAACAGCCGAGTATGCGAATTCACTTGCGTCGACGAAAGTGTGTAGCTCGACACGATTTGCTCCGGGCAGTTTTTGTGAGTAGCATCTTTGGATTTTGATATCACCAACCTGAGGCAGTAGTTGTTTCCATTGTCGCCAGTCTTCCAATAGTGAGTCAGGCAGCTCTTGGTCCCAGTCAATACTTATCTTTAAGCCGACAGTGTGGCACGCCAACATGCCCAGAGGATCAAAGATTGACATAAGAACCTGAAGAACCTCCCTTTTGGTTGGGATTGTATGTTCAGCCAGCACGTCACGGCGGAGTCTGCATATAAACCTGAACATATCATTGGATGGCTCCCAATACATACCTAATACCTTTTCAGTTGAGCCAAACTGAACAGGTTTTTGGCCGGCTGTTCCACTGTTAAGGTGCGTAAGAACGACCGCCGAGTTCGATGCCCAGTTGCATATAGTGAATCCACCTTTTGCATGAACGTCTCGAACCTGTTCGGATACTTCGATGGCTTCTTCGTCGCTACCCATGCTGTCGATGAAATCGTCCAAGTACTGCGCTCTGATTATGGCTTCATACGCTCGTGGATAATCCGGACGATGGATTTCCGCATTTTTGTCGCGCACATAATGTGCTACAAACGGTGCACAGCTGATCCCGAAAGTCATTGCACGCATAACGTATACGCTCATCTTATTGTTGGTTTTGTCATACCATAGGAAGCGTTGCGCGTGCATATCCTGGCTACGAATGTTGATCCTATGGAACATTTTCGCGATGTCACCGCAGACTCCCACTATACCAACTCTAAAGGAAAGCAAAACATCGACGAGTGGATTCAGACAATCTGGGCCGCTTAATAAATGGTCATTTAATGATGTTCCGTGCGATTTGGCTGCCGCATCCCAGACTAGCCTTATTTTGTTTGGCTTGTTTGGATTTAGCGCTATAAATATTGGCAGATACCAAGTATTTTTTGATTGCCGTTCAGTTGCTGCGTCGGCTAGTTGAACCGCATAACCCTTTGCTAACAGATTTTGAACTTGCTCATCAATTTTCGTGTATAGCTCTGGCTCTTTTTCGATTTTTCTCTTTAGACAATTTAGTCGCCTGACTGCGTTTGCGTAGCTTTCCGGTAATGGCTCCCGCTCGTTGCGCCACAAAAGTCCGACTTCATATTGTCCGTCCTGCTTTTGGCAAGTCTGATCTAGAATTTCGATCGCTCGCTTATCGTCGCTTGAACAGAGACTTCGGGGCGTGATGGCTTCAAGGCTGAAATTCTCTTTTATATTGTCATGAAGCTCTTGCCAATTACAGTCACAGTGGTGCATGAATATAGGACGCTCTGATGTTACTGAGCCTTGAATGCTCCATCCTAGCAGGCACTTAGAGGCTATGGGTTCATTCCATTTACCTTCCCGAATTTTGCGTGGTACAGAAAGTTTCCAATTATTCGTTCCAATCAGTAACGTAGGCTGCTGGTTGTAGTATGATCGCAGCGGTAAGTTTCTGAGATGGCTAAACCTCCCGCGCAATTCCTCTACGTCAACCGTTTGCGTTGGCAATGCTAGGTTCTGGATGGACTGGACATTGTTGAGCCAGTACAACTTGTTTTGGTTACTGCCGGAGATTTGGATTGAAGCTCGTACTAATGCACTCTCTTGGTGCGTCATTTCGCTGGTCCATTGCAAGCACATCGGCGCTGGCGTACCTTCAATTCCAAGCCTATTGAATATTGATTTGTCCATCAGTGTCACCGACGATCCTTCGTCCAGGAATGCATATATTTCGACTGTCCGGCCTTGGCTGTGCAACTTTATGGGTATAATTCTGAAGAATTGGCTACCCGCGCTCTTGCCTTGATGAGCGCTTACGAAACTCTCACCTCCAAAGCTTGGAGCGATTAGCGTGCTCTTTTGATGAAGCAACGGATGATGCTTTTTGATACAGCCGTCTATGCCGCAGTCCTTTTGAGAGTGGCAACCCTTGCGATGGCCTTTTAAACACCTAAAACAAGCCTTGTTTGTTTTGATGATTTGCCATCTCTGGTCCACGTTGCAAGACTGGAACTTGTCACATTCTGCTGGCCAGTGCCCTTCTGAAGCACATACTATACATCTTGGTAGGTGTTTCTGGCGTGAGTCAACTATACTCTGAACACCGTTCTCATTGTGTGCAGGACCCTGCACGTTTTGTTGCTTAACACATTGCTGTTTTGGCGCACAGCTGCTATGTGTGTTGAGTGCACTAACCTTATGTGGTGAAGGTGTGACTATTGTCAATGCCGCCTCTGCCATACGATATAACCAGTCGCTAAATGCTTTGATTTGAGGCACTGTCTCGTCGCGAGGTAGCATGGCCCAGCTGAGCTTATGTTGGTTTGATAGTTTGTCCACTAACTCTTTTACCAACATCGGATTGTTGAGATGTGCTTCCAGCTTGCACGTTTCTATGGTCGCGCAGATGTTGCGCACGGCCAACGCGAATTCGATGATGGATTGTCTTCGTGTGACGGTAGCTTCCTTGCCTTGTCAATCATCCTCTCAAGTATGGGTTCGGGTCTACCAAAAAACATTTTTAGAGTGCTAATAATATCAGGAACCATGCTTGGCAAAAGCAGTTTATCCTTTACTACGTCACGTGCTTTGCCCTTTAGGCATTTCTGCAACCGTAACATTATTTCCACATTTGAAAATCCGGCCACTAAAGTACTATGCTCAAAGGTGCTCACGAACATTGGCCAATCGTCTGGATCACCACTGAATTGGGGTAGATCTTTTGGAATTGCTTGCCTTGCTGCGATTTGTACACTCGTTGGGGCACTTGATTGAGTAAACAATGGGCTGGATATATCACTAATGTTTGATATACCAGACGGCTCCATTTGTGCCAGGATTTTGTATTTCTCCTCGATGAATTTTTGCTCTGCGACCCTCTTTTCTTCCAGCATGTTAAGCATCAGTTGACTATGGCTGATGTTTGTCATAGACATAGTTTCAGGAGGCTTCGGGACTTCGGAGAGCTTTAAATACGACGTATCTCTGAGTGCTTGGCTGCTTGACAAATTCTCTGGTGGAGCAGCTAATATCTCTCTTACGGGATCCAGTACGAGGTTGCTGCTGACGGCACGTAACGGTGATCGTTGCATTGTAGCTGTTGTAGCGTGTTGTACCCCTGCACTGGCGCTACCTGTGGCACATAATGCGCAGGCCCAGCGTGTGCTTCTCACACTTTCAACGCCGGCGCACTGGAAATGATACCAATTGTCGCAGACATCACATTGAACCCAATCTGCCAGTTCCGTGTCTGTTTGTTTTCTTCTGCAAATTTTACACGCGTCGCTAACCATATTTTGCGTTGTTGTTTAGGCTAATCAACCAAGTATATGTGCGATCGCGTACATACGTTGCGTATGCGAGTATGCTAGAGAAAATACGTTAAATTGGAACTATCGCGTGATTCTATATATCATTAATTTCGAAAATACAGTTATGTATGTGTAATTCGTGTGCTGCGATTTATTTAATCCTGGTATTTGTATGTTGCGTATTATCAATTATAAAGCTGTCTTCTTAGTGTCTTATTATTTTTTTGAGAATGCAAATCTTAGTATTTCACCATATTTTGCAATCGCAAGCTTATGACGTCGTAAGTTAAGTACAGTTCCAAAACCTTTGTGTGTGTATACGCACACGAATGTCAGCAACGAAGTTTCCACGAATTCGTATGGCTTACGAATTCGTCTGAAGAAAGTTTTTTAAGAATGTTGTCGGCGGGCACGAATTTTTTACAGCTTCGCTTCAACGGCTAAATCAACATTAAAACCACACACTTCTAGTAATATAATGTTTATTTCCTAAAAGTTAATATATGTGTGTATGTTAGTAGAGCGAGTAATTGAACGAGCGGAGCTTAAAAAACTTTCGTGTTTTCCCTCTCGCTGTTAATGGCCGACTGGCGTGGATATCGTGTATCGATCCTTTTTTAATTTTTGATATCGATAGCACATTGACAAATAATAAGTTTAAATACATCGATATTCTTAAGACATATTTAAAGTTAACAGAAATTAATTCATAATCTACAAAGTACGTTAGAAATTCAAATAATAGATTTTGGCGGCAACACTAACATTTAGTCGACCAACACCACTCCGGCTGCTTATTTGTAGAATCATTGAGTTCATCCATGGATTCACTTTTAATCAATGTAAGAATGGCTCCTTTTCCACTTGCCAATATGCGGAGTCGCCTGTGTGTCGCATACCTGTCGAATACGACATACTGCGGCTTAATCAGAGAGAGAGCTCTCAGCTTAAGAGTGATTGATGTGTATTACTTGTGCTCAAATAACTTTAATTTGTTTTGCGGAAATAAACTGCCTACCTAAACTAACTACCTTTTTGTGGTTTAGTTATAGAGTTCCAATTGACTGTACAAAGGGCTTTCTGTTGTGCATCGTAAGTTGCTTTATTTATTATATTTATTGAAAGCGGCAGCAGCCCTGTATTGTTGTTAGTGTCAGTGTTTGTTTATCTTCATTTGGCGCTTCTTGGTGTTCTTGTGCATCACGCTCACCGTTGTTGTTGCTTTTTGGTTTTACTCAAGAATTACTTGTGTAAAACTTTTTCGTTTAATCGTTTGCTTGCTCTTTTTTTCGTGCGCCGTTATTTTTCTTGCTTTGTGCCCTCTCGTTGAACTAAGTTGGTTTGATCCCTGTAGTCACTATGTCGTGCTGCAAAGTTTCATGCACTTTCAAGCAGACTGATAATACTGCACCATCGCAATTTATTAATTGCTGATTGTGTGATAATTTGATGCATGCTAAATGTGCAGGCCTTACTGGGCGCGATTGTGATAAAGTATCCGCTGCATTTCAAAAGGATTGTGGCGGGCTGAGTTGGCCGTGCTCAAATGCATTGCAAACTCAAACTGATTTCTCTAGAATGTACAATTCGGTTAGAAATCAATTTTTAAAACTTAACATTGTCGCTAAGCAACTTCTGAGTGACTTTGACTCGACCATTCAGTTGCTTAGCAATAATAAATTTGAGTCTCCTCCAAAACGCCGAACTAAGACTCAATTTTTAAGTCTTCCCTCTTCCCTTCCCCCTAAATCTGCCCAACCACTCTCGACAGTTTCGGACACGCGTCAATTCTTAAACGTATCCCCAATGCTGTCTTTATAACCTTCCCCAGGTGATTATGCGAATATTACCCCTTTGGCTCCGTCTGAGGTGCTGTCTATAGACACAATTGTAGATACGGCTGTTATCAACAATTCGTCTACTGCACGTTTAGCTCCTGGTTGCCAAAGTAGACCTTCGCGCAACTTAATCCAGGCGTCAAGCAGCAGTGCTGCTGCGCTTTCTTCTCCTCCAGCTCCATCTTTAATTGCTGTTCCGCCTCGAAAATATGTCTTTGTGTCTAGACTTTCTTCGGACACCACAAGTGATTTCGTGGCAGCTTATATTGCGAGCAAATCAAATTTAATTTCTTCACTCCTCGAAATATCTTCTTTCAAAATTACTGTCCCTCATGACTCATTTAAGAGTATTTGTTTAAGCCTAAGAATAGAAGACAACCTGTCCCTGTCAACCTTCCAACTCCCACCTTGCCTACATCCAGCAAAAGCAAATCTGAAAATTTTTCTAAATAGGCTTATTTCATCAACCGATTGGTCTTTTTCATACAACTAGGGTGATATAGCTATTAAATACTTCTATAAAACATTAAGCTCACTCTGTGAATTACTACTTCTACTACTTCCCGTTATTCTTGCCTACATGCACAACCGACTACGCTTTGCACAATTCTTTTCGTACCTTATGTCTGCAATATAACAGAATGTACCACGTGTTCTCCTCAGAACTCTCTCTTCCCCTAATAAAATCAATGCTTTCAGGATACATTCGGGAAATCACTGTCTGCCCTCAGCTATGAGCAGGGGCATGCTTGCCGGACGGGCTAAAAAGCTCCCCCATCGGGACAGCGATTTCCCATCTTTGTCTCTTTCTTTATTATTATCAATCTATTACTAATAATTGTTATTATTAAGATTGTTCTTTCACTTTTCCCGAAAATGTTGTCTATAATTTAAAGTAGATGTATATTTTTTATTATAATATTTCTACTAACGCCTTCCTGTCTACAGGTAGGATCAAATAACATTACTGACAACACATAGCTGTGACTAGGGGCATAGCTGGCCGTACAGGCAAATAAAACACCCCCATCGTGTTGGTGATGTTATTATCGATTTTTATAATTCCGTTAGGCTTTTAGCATTTATTAAGTACATTTATGTGTATATATCCTGTTTTATATTCTGTTGCTTTGTTGACACTCGTTTTGTCGACTTTTTCAATAAATAAATAAATAAATATTTTTCACAATTTAAAAGCTAGAGTTACCAAATGTTATATATATAAATATAGCTATTCCCCAAATATTACATCCTTGATATTCCGGCCACGCTCAAGAGAATGCTACCAGCGCCCGCCTTAAAAAATCTGATATTTCCTGAATCACCAAATTTACATACACTCTACCAAACATCACAAAATATTTTTTTCACACACCTTCCACACCAGTAATTGTAAAAGTCGATTTGTTGGACAGCTTCAATCGATTACACTTGTATGTTGCTCTCAAATTTTGAGATTTTAATAATAAACTTTAGTATATATAGTGACATATTGACATACATATGTATAATTCTTCTATTTCAAACCTAAACGGCCCACATATAAACAATTCCAAATTACACTCCAACCATAACGCATAATCAGCATTTTTCACCTTCAGGCTTACACGGCCAATTAGTAAACAAACTGACCTCATCTAAACATATTCTTCTATTGTGAAAAAAATAGTTCTTAAACTACGACTCAAACAGAACCAGAACCACAAACCGTCGGTCAACTAACTGACCAGACGTTAATCCAGTTGTTACATCAGATACGTGTTGTACCTGAGTTCGAAGGAGATCTTCCTTTATAAGCTCCCTTTGTAAGACGTATGGATTACTTGATCCAGCACCACATTACAACGAATGAAAGACAACCAAGTGTAATCCTTGGAGCTATCGAGCTTCAGATATCTGGAGAGCCGCACCGAACTATGCGAACGTTGCCGAAATTTTGAACCGCTCTTTAAAGGAGGTGACCAGTTATCTACCCACTAAATGTGGTAACTCTAGCTTAAGAACCTTGGAAGAAATAGGCATTTCAGGCGCGGCGCGGGCGTTATAGTGGGTGTGGCCGGGATGTCAAGTGTGCAATCTTTCCGAGAATTTAGTGACTTTAGTTTTCAAATTGTGCACATATGCAAAACTTATCGATCTGAGCTTTCAGGTATATCGGTTTTCGCGATTATGGGGCGGAAGGGGCTGTGGTCAACAAATTTATTTTGTGATGTTTGGGGGAGCATTCCTGCAAAATATATGCAAAATTTGCTGACTCTACCAATCGAGATATATGCATATCCGATTTTTAAGAGCGGGGGGCGCTGTCTTTTGGGGAGGTCACCATCTGTATACATACCAAGATTGGTGACCAGATTTAAAATTGTGAACTTTATTGATATATGATTTTAAAGTTAATAAGACACTATCTTATTATTTTTTTGAGAATGCAAATCTTAGTATTTCACCATATTTTGCAATCGCAAGCTTATGACGTCGTAAGTTAAGTACAGTTCCAAAACCTTTGTGTGTGTATACGCACACGAATGTCAGCAACGAAGTTTCCACGAATTCGTATGGCTTACGAATTCGTCTGAAGAAAGTTTTTTAAGAATGTTGTCGGCGGGCACGAATTTTTTACAGCTTCGCTTCAACGGCTAAATCAACATTAAAACCACACACTTCTAGTAATATAATGTTTATTTCCTAAAAGTTAATATATGTGTGTATGTTAGTAGAGCGAGTAATTGAACGAGCGGAGCTTAAAAAACTTTCGTGTTTTCCCTCTCGCTGTTAATGGCCGACTGGCGTGGATATCGCGTATCGATCCTTTTTTCATTTTTGGTATCGATAGCACATTGACAAAAAATAAGTTTAAATACATCGATATTCTTAAGACATATTTAAAGTTAACAGAAATTAATTCATAATCTACAAAGTACGTTAGAAATTCAAATAATAGATTTTGGCGGCAACACTAACATTTAGTCGACCAACACCACTCCGGCTGCTTATTTGTAGAATCATTGAGTTCATCCATGGATTCACTTTTAATCAATGTAAGAATGGCTCCTTTTCCACTTGCCAATATGCGGAGTCGCCTGTGTGTCGCATACCTGTCGAATACGACATACTGCGGCTTAATCAGAGAGAGAGCTCTCAGCTTAAGAGTGATTGATGTGTATTACTTGTGCTCAAATAACTTTAATTTGTTTTGCGGAAATAAACTGCCTACCTAAACTAACTACCTTTTTGTGGTTTAGTTATAGAGTTCCAATTGACTGTGCAAAGGGCTTTCTGTTGTGCATCGTAAGTTGCTTTATTTATTATATTTATTGAAAGCGGCAGCAGCCCTGTATTGTTGTTAGTGTCAGTGTTTGTTTATCTTCATTTGGCGCTTCTTGGTGTTCTTGTGCATCACGCTCACCGTTGTTGTTGCTTTTTGGTTTTACTCAAGAATTACTTGTGTAAAACTTTTTCGTTTAATCGTTTGCTTGCTCTTTTTTTCGTGCGCCGTTATTTTTCTTGCTTTGTGCCCTCTCGTTGAACTAAGTTGGTTTGATCCCTGTAGTCACTATGTCGTGCTGCAAAGTTTCATGCACTTTTAAGCAGACTGATAATACTGCACCATCGCAATTTATTAATTGCTGATTGTGTGATAATTTGATGCATGCTAAATGTGCAGGCCTTACTGGGCGCGATTGTGATAAAGTATCCGCTGCATTTCAAAAGGATTGTGGCGGGCTGAGTTGGCCGTGCTCAAATGCATTGCAAACTCAAACTGATTTCTCTAGAATGTACAATTCGGTGAGAAATCAATTTTTAAAACTTAACATTGTCGCTAAGCAACTTCTGAGTGACTTTGACTCGACCATTCAGTTGCTTAGCAATAATAAATTTGAGTCTCCTCCAAAACGCCGAACTAAGACTCAATTTTTAAGTCTTCCCTCTTCCCTTCCCCCTAAATCTGCCCAACCACTCTCGACAGTTTCGGACACGCGTCAATTCTTAAACGTATCCCCAATGCTGTCTTTATAACCTTCCCCAGGTGATTATGCGAATATTACCCCTTTGGCTCCGTCTGAGGTGCTGTCTATAGACACAATTGTAGATACGGCTGTTATCAACAATTCGTCTACTGCACGTTTAGCTCCTGGTTGCCAAAGTAGACCTTCGCGCAACTTAATCCAGGCGCCAAGCAGCAGTGCTGCTGCGCTTTCTTCTCCTCCAGCTCCATCTTTAATTGCTGTTCCGCCTCGAAAATATGTCTTTGTGTCTAGACTTTCTTCGGACACCACAAGTGATTTCGTGGCAGCTTATATTGCGAGCAAATCAAATTTAATTTCTTCACTCCTCGAAATATCTTCTTTCAAAATTACTGTCCCTCATGACTCATTTAAGAGTATTTGTTTAAGCCTAAGAATAGAAGACAACCTGTCCCTGTAAACCTTCCAACTCCCACCTTGCCTACATCCAGCAAAAGCAAATCTGAAAATTTTTCTAAATAGGCTTATTTCATCAACCGATTGGTCTTTTTCATACAACTAGGTTGATATAGCTATTAAATACTTCTATAAAACATTAAGCTCACTCTGTGAATTACTACTTCTACTACTTCCCGTTATTCTTGCCTACATGCACAACCGACTACGCTTTGCACAATTCTTTTCGTACCTTATGTCTGCAATATAACAGAATGTACCACGTGTTCTCCTCAGAACTCTCTCTTCCCCTAATAAAATCAATGCTTTCAGGATACATTCGGGAAATCACTGTCTGCCCTCAGCTATGAGCAGGGGCATGCTTGCCGGACGGGCTAAAAAGCTCCCCCATCGGGACAGCGATTTCCCATCTTTGTCTCTTTCTTTATTATTATCAATCTATTACTAATAATTGTTATTATTAAGATTGTTCTTTCACTTTTCCCGAAAATGTTGTCTATAATTTAAAGTAGATGTATATTTTTTATTATAATATTTCTACTAACGCCTTCCTGTCTACAGGTAGGATCAAATAACATCACTGACAACACATAGCTGTGACTAGGGGCATAGCTGGCCGTACAGGCAAATAAAACACCCCCATCGTGTTGGTGATGTTATTATCGATTTTTATAATTCCGTTAGGCTTTTAGCATTTATTAAGTACATTTATGTGTATATATCCTGTTTTATATTCTGTTGCTTTGTTGACACTCGTTTTGTCGACTTTTTCAATAAATAAATAAATAAATATTTTTCACAATTTAAAAGCTAGAGTTACCAAATGTTATATATATAAATATAGCTATTCCCCAAATATTACATCCTTGTTATTCCGGCCACGCTCAAGAGAATGCTACCAGCGCCCGCCTTAAAAAATCAGATATTTCCTGAATCACCAAATTTACATACACTCTACCAAACATCACAAAATATTTTTTTCACACACCTTCCACACCAGTAATTGTAAAGGTCGATTTGTTGGACAGCTTCAATCGATTACACTTGTATGTTGCTCTCAAATTTTGAGATTTTAATAATAAACTTTAGTATATATAGTGACCGAATTACACTCCAACCATAACGCATAATCAGCATTTTTCACCTTCAGGATTACACGGCCAATTACTAAACAAACTGACCTCATCTAAACATATTCTTCTATTGTGAAAAAAATAGTTCTTAAACTACGACTCAAACAGAACCAGAACCACAAACCGTCGGTCAACTAACTGACCAGACGTTAATCCAGTTGTTACATCAGATACGTGTTGTACCTGAGTTCGAAGGAGATCTTCCTTTATAAGCTCCCTTTGTAAGACGTATGGATTACTTGATCCAGCACCACATTTCAACGAATGAAAGGCAACCAAGTGTAATCCTTGGAGCTATCGAGCTTCAGATATCTGGAGAGCCGCACCGAACTATGCGAACGTTGCCGAAATTTTGAACCGCTCTTTAAAGGAGGTGACCAGTTATCTACCCACTAAATGTGGTAACTCTAGCTTAAGAACCTTGGAAGAAATAGGCATTTCAGGCGCGGCGCGGGCGTTATAGTGGGTGTGGCCGGGATGTCAAGTGTGCAATCTTTCCGAGAATTTAGTGACTTTAGTTTTCAAATTGTGCACATATGCAAAACTTATCGATCTGAGCTTTCAGGTATATCGGTTTTCGCGATTATGGGGCGGAAGGGGCTGTGGTCAACAAATTTATTTTGTGATGTTTGGGGGAGCATTCCTGCAAAATATATGCAAAATTTGCTGACTCTACCAATCGAGATATATGCATATCCGATTTTTAAGAGCGGGGGGCGCTGTCTTTTGGGGAGGTCACCATCTGTATACATACCAAGTTTGGTGACCAGCTTTAAAATTGTGAACTTTATTGATATATGATTTTAAAGTTAATAAGACACTATCTTATTATTCTTTTGAGAATGCAAATCTTAGTATTTCACCATATTTTGCAATCGCAAGCTTATGACGTCGTAAGTTAAGTACAGTTCCAAAACCTTTGTGTGTGTATACGCACACGAATGTCAGCAACGAAGTTTCCACGAATTCGTATGGCTTACGAATTCGTCTGAAGAAAGTTTTTTAAGAATGTTGTCGGCGGGCACGAATTTTTTACAGCTTCGCTTCAACGGCTAAATCAACATTAAAACCACACACTTCTAGTAATATAATGTTTATTTCCTAAAAGTTAATATATGTGTGTATGTTAGTAGAGCGAGTAATTGAACGAGCGGAGCTTAAAAAACTTTCGTGTTTTCCCTCTCGCTGTTAATGGCCGACTGGCGTGGATATCGTGTATCGATCCTTTTTTAATTTTTGATATCGATAGCACATTGACAAATAATAAGTTTAAATACATCGATATTCTTAAGACATATTTAAAGTTAACAGAAATTAATTCATAATCTACAAAGTACGTTAGAAATTCAAATAATAGATTTTGGCGGCAACACTAACATTTAGTCGACCAACACCACTCCGGCTGCTTATTTGTAGAATCATTGAGTTCATCCATGGATTCACTTTTAATCAATGTAAGAATGGCTCCTTTTCCACTTGCCAATATGCGGAGTCGCCTGTGTGTCGCATACCTGTCGAATACGACATACTGCGGCTTAATCAGAGAGAGAGCTCTCAGCTTAAGAGTGATTGATGTGTATTACTTGTGCTCAAATAACTTTAATTTGTTTTGCGGAAATAAACTGCCTACCTAAACTAACTACCTTTTTGTGGTTTAGTTATAGAGTTCCAATTGACTGTGCAAAGGGCTTTCTGTTGTGCATCGTAAGTTGCTTTATTTATTATATTTATTGAAAGCGGCAGCAGCCCTGTATTGTTGTTAGTGTCAGTGTTTGTTTATCTTCATTTGGCGCTTCTTGGTGTTCTTGTGCATCACGCTCACCGTTGTTGTTGCTTTTTGGTTTTACTCAAGAATTACTTGTGTAAAACATTTTCGTTTAATCGTTTGCTTGCTCTTTTTTTCGTGCGCCGTTATTTTTCTTGCTTTGTGCCCTCTCGTTGAACTAAGTTGGTTTGATCCCTGTAGTCACTATGTCGTGCTGCAAAGTTTCATGCACTTTCAAGCAGACTGATAATACTGCACCATCGCAATTTATTAATTGCTGATTGTGTGATAATTTGATGCATGCTAAATGTGCAGGCCTTACTGGGCGCGATTGTGATAAAGTATCCGCTGCATTTCAAAAGGATTGTGGCGGGCTGAGTTGGCCGTGCTCAAATGCATTGCAAACTCAAACTGATTTCTCTAGAATGTACAATTCGGTGAGAAATCAATTTTTAAAACTTAACATTGTCGCTAAGCAACTTCTGAGTGACTTTGACTCGACCATTCAGTTGCTTAGTAATAATAAATTTGAGTCTCCTCCAAAACGCCGAACTAAGACTCAATTTTTAAGTCTTCCCTCTTCCCTTCCCCCTAAATCTGCCCAACCACTCTCGACAGTTTCGGACACGCGTCAATTCTTAAACGTATCCCCAATGCTGTCTTTATAACGTTCCCCAGGTGATTATGCGAATATTACCCCTTTGGCTCCGTCTGAGGTGCTGTCTATAGACACAATTGTAGATACGGCTGTTATCAACAATTCGTCTACTGCACGTTTAGCTCCTGGTTGCCAAAGTAGACCTTCGCGCAACTTATCCAGGCGTCAAGCAGCAGTGCTGCTGCGCTTTCTTCTCCTCCAGCTCCATCTTTAATTGCTGTTCCGCCTCGAAAATATGTCTTTGTGTCTAGACTTTCTTCGGACACCACAAGTGATTTCGTGGCAGCTTATATTGCGAGCAAATCAAATTTAATTTCTTCACTCCTCGAAATATCTTCTTTCAAAATTACTGTCCCTCATGACTCATTTAAGAGTATTTGTTTAAGCCTAAGAATAGAAGACAACCTGTCCCTGTAAACCTTCCAACTCCCACCTTGCCTACATCCAGCAAAAGCAAATCTGAAAATTTTTCTAAATAGGCTTATTTCATCAACCGATTGGTCTTTTTCATACAACTAGGTTGATATAGCTATTAAATACTTCTATAAAACATTAAGCTCACTCTGTGAATTACTACTTCTACTACTTCCCGTTATTCTTTCCTACATGCACAACCGACTACGCTTTGCACAATTCTTTTCGTACCTTATGTCTGCAATATAACAGAATGTACCACGTGTTCTCCTCAGAACTCTCTTTTCCCCTAATAAAATCAATGCTTTCAGGATACATTCGGGAAATCACTGTCTGCCCTCAGCTATGAGCAGGGGCATGCTTGCCGGACGGGCTAAAAAACTCCCCCATCGGGACAGCGATTTCCCATCTTTGTCTCTTTCTTTATTATTATCAATCTATTACTAATAATTGTTATTATTAAGATTGTTCTTTCACTTTTCCCGAAAATGTTGTCTATAATTTAAAGTAGATGTATATTTTTTATTATAATATTTCTACTAACGCCTTCCTGTCTACAGGTAGGATCAAATAACATCACTGACAACACATAGCTGTGACTAGGGGCATAGCTGGCCGTACAGGCAAATAAAACACCCCCATCGTGTTGGTGATGTTATTATCGATTTTTATAATTCCGTTAGGCTTTTAGCATTTATTAAGTACATTTATGTGTATATATCCTGTTTTATATTCTGTTGCTTTGTTGACACTCGTTTTGTCGACTTTTTCAATAAATAAATAAATAAATATTTTTCACAATTTAAAAGCTAGAGTTACCAAATGTTATATATATAAATATAGCTATTCCCCAAATATTACATCCTTGATATTCCGGCCACGCTCAAGAGAATGCTACCAGCGCCCGCCTTAAAAAATCTGATATTTCCTGAATCACCAAATTTACATACACTCTACCAAACATCACAAAATATTTTTTCCACACACCTTCCACACCAGTAATTGTAAAAGTCGATTTTTTGGACAGCTTCAATCGATTACACTTGTATGTTGCTCTCAAATTTTGAGATTTTAATAATAAACTTTAGTATATATAGTGACATATTGACATACATATGTATAATTCTTCTATTTCAAACCTAAACGGCCCACATATAAACAATTCCAAATTACACTCCAACCATAACGCATAATCAGCATTTTTCACCTTCAGGATTACACGGCCAATTAGTAAACAAACTGACCTCATCTAAACATATTCTTCTATTGTGAAAAAAATAGTTCTTAAACTACGACTCAAACAGAACCAGAACCACAAACCGTCGGTCAACTAACTGATCAGATGTTAATCCAGTTGTAACATCAGATACGTGTTGTACCTGAGTTCGAAGGAGATCTTCCTTTATTAGCTCCCTTTGTAAGACGTATGGATTACTTGATCCAGCACCACATTTCAACGAATGAAAGGCAACCAAGTGTAATCCTTGGAGCTATCGAGCTTCAGATATCTGGAGAGCCGCACCGAACTATGCGAACGTTGCCGAAATTTTGAACCGCTCTTTAAAGGAGGTGACCAGTTATCTACCCACTAAATGTGGTAACTCTAGCTTAAGAACCTTGGAAGAAATAGGCATTTCAGGCGCGGCGCGGGCGTTATAGTGGGTGTGGCCGGGATGTCAAGTGTGCAATCTTTCCGAGAATTTAGTGACTTTAGTTTTCAAATTGTGCAAATATGCAAAACTTATCGATCTGAGCTTTCAGGTATATCGGCTTTCGCGATTATGGGGCGGAAGGGGCTGTGGTCAACAAATTTATTTTGTGATGTTTGGGGGAGCATTCCTGCAAAATATATGCAAAATTTGCTGACTCTACCAATCGAGATATATGCATATCCGATTTTTAAGAGCGGGGGGCGCTGTCTTTTGGGGAGGTCACCATCTGTATACATACCAAGTTTGGTGACCAGCTTTAAAATTGTGAACTTTATTGATATATGATTTTAGGTATTATTGGTTTACCACGCCCCCAGTGAGTGCAGCCCAAAATCCTTAAGATACACACGACTATATATCCAAAATTTCAAGTCTCTAGGTGCAATAGCGGCTAAAATAATTGCGTTCATACGGACAGACGGACGGACAGCAAGACGGACATTGCACAAAACCAATATACTCTTTTCACTTCGTGAACGAGCATAAAAACATTAATAACGAACGAGCCCGTATTAATATGTCTTAATTTTATAAAAAAAAATTGCAGTTAACAACTGATGCTCACAATTTTGCAATAGAAGCAGTATTATTTATCATAGGATAATAAGCCAAAATTAGCTTCGCTAGTCGATCTTTAAATGACCATAAACAAAATTACAGTACAATCGAAAAATAATTATAAGCTATTGTTTCAGCAACGAAATACTTTCGCCCATACTTATTTCGTGGAGATTTTGAAGCATTACTCAATCATAAGCCACTTGTTTGGTTAGGTAATATCACAGAACCCAACTCGAAATTGCAGCGTTGGCGTATTAAACAAAGCGAGTAATATTTTACAATAAAGTATTAGGAAGGTAAGTTAAATCACGTTCCAGATGCATTATCACACATAAGAATAGAGGAAAATATGTAAGGAGAAGACGGCGATAATATTTCAACTGACTTTCAACTACAATCCATACCGCCGAAGAAGATAAAACAAATTACGTACCTCTAACAGAACAAGTGAAAGGGCTGTACTCGGGGCCGCCCGACTAGGAGATACCCTGAACTCTGCGATTTCTCTTCATAAGCATTTCATCCTGTTTGTATTCATACATAGGAGGAGGTATCCCAAATCCGAAGGCATCGAAATCTGGGTCTAGTCAAAACGCACATAACGCACTTGTTGCGTCTGCTCTTAAGTTGCCGTTATTGTAAAAAAACAAAATGTTGTTATCGATTCTTATCGATATTAATGAAACGAAGCAAGTTATCGAAAAAAATTATAAGTTTATTCTGCGTATGATATGTTCTAACTGAATGAG
The DNA here is from genome assembly GCA_035043915.1 of Drosophila paramelanica. Taxonomy (NCBI): domain Eukaryota; kingdom Metazoa; phylum Arthropoda; class Insecta; order Diptera; family Drosophilidae; genus Drosophila; species Drosophila paramelanica. The sequence continues at coordinate 548,160 of JAWNMO010000681.1, forward strand.
ACCAAGATCAGCTTTCTAGCTTTGGTAGTTTTCGAGATCGCTGCGTTCATGCAGACGGACATGGCAGGATATAAAAAAAACCACAAGTTGAAAAATTCGTAAAGTTGCAAAAACAGATCACAGATCTACAGAGCTTTTATGGGATTGAAAATGAACAACATCTTTCATGTATTGATTTCTATTTCAAATTCGCATCCCTTATAAAAACCAAAAGTAGAGATTGGTTAAAAACTTAACGTGCTCTCACTAGAATTTTTAATAATATGGGAAATCCAATTAAAATCAAAGCCGACAAAGACATAGCCATCTTAAGTAATTCGTTGAAAATTAGACATAACCATAAGTAAGAGAAGAGTAGTAGTAGTAATAAACAATTAAGAACGTTGCAGTCGGGCGTTACCGACTGCGTTATACTCGTTCATGTTCTTCAGTATTGTTATTTTGAAAAATTTCGGTATTTTACAATTTGTGTGGAACTTTGCGTTGGCGGAAGGGGCGCGTCTAGGAATTTTTTTTTACCCGATCTTCAAAGGAGCTAACCAGTTATCTACCTTCCAAATTTGGTAACTATAGCTTTAAAACGTTTGAGATATAGATATTCGCCATTTGTGGGGGCAAGTGGAGGGGTGAGGGTACTTGCCGCAGAAATTTTTCTGTAAATTCTGGGGGAGCTTCCCACTAATATATATCCCAAATTTAGTGATGGTAGCTTAAAAACTGTGGGAGATATAGGCATTTCCAATTTTTCAGGGAGGGGCGTTCTAGTAGGCGTGGCCGGGATATCAAGGGTGCAATCTGTGGGGGAGGTCACCAAACATCTACATATCAAATTTAGTGACTCTAGTTTCAAATTGTGCAAATATGCAACTATTATCGATTTGAGCTTTCAGGTATGTCGGTTTTCGAGATTATAGGGCGGGAGTGGCTGTGGCCAACAAATTTATTTGTTGATGTTTTGGAAAGCATTCTGGCATTGCGATTGTTGTTTGAGGCACGACAGCCCTAACAACATTGACCTTACAAAATTAGCTGACATCAAAACACAGACACTAACAAAATATGTTCCTTTTTTCCCCATTTTCCCACTTGAATCATTGAAACCCCTATTTTTATCGTTACCTATACGCTGAAAACAACGGACAAATGATTACCGAAAACATTGCTGATAGATTTTATTTACCTAATAATGGTACTATAAATATTTACGCAAAAGAAATAGTTGAAGACCAATGTATCGAAAATATTATTATACGTGAAGCAAACAACATATCAAAACTGTAATAATCAAGACATTTACATAGAAAAAAATAATAATATTTACAACTGTTCCGCTAAATTAAAAGAAGTCTCAATAACAAATAATAATTTACAATACACTGACATAATGTTAATCGAATACAATGTAGCCCGATTAGAACCAATATCACATATAGAAATTAAGGAAAAGATTTATGTTAATAATAACTACAAAAAATATTAAATTATAATAATAATTATTTAAGTAAGAATAGCTACTGTCACTATTTATTATTTACACACAAAATTTAAAACATCAACACACCAAATTAAATTGAAATTTACAGCACGAAAAAGAAAAAGAGCAAGAAACAGAAATGCCCGATCAAATAAATGAGCCAGAAGAATCACACCCACAATTTTACTCTACTTTGACCGCTTGAGGACAAGTTCCAATCTAAAAGGCGGAGGAGTTACATATTGACATATAAGCAAATTCCATTCCCACCATAACGCATGATCACCCCTTCAGACATAGACGAGCTGTCCTCATCTAAACAGATTGCTTCCTAGCATGGGAAACTCTTAAATTGCAATCTTGCAATTTAAAGTCCAAAACTCTGTCGCAGCTTAAAGCTGTAAAACTCTCTTCACAAAAGATTTCCCACTCTGTACACAAAACATTTCCCACATTTTAATATAAAAAGAAAGCACTTAGGCCTAAGATCCGAATAACTGTAAAGTTAGTTTTTAAGGTATCTGCAAATGAAGAAGTCATAATAAATAAACTCATTTAGTAATTCAAAAGTATTTAATTATATATAGCTGGTGACATACCCCAAAAATTGAAATTTTGATATCCCAGCTCTACCTACAAGAACGCCTCCAGCATTCCCGGCCCAATGAGCCGTGGAAGCTTATATCTCCTCCAGTTTTGGAGCAAGAGGGCAACTATATTCAAAAATAACAATAATAATTAAAACCGTGAACGAGTATAACGTAGTCGGTAACGCGCCTTTGCTGCCATCGAAAATAGGTAAACACAACGACAATACAACAACGACAAGATATGTAATGCAAAAACATTTGACCGCAAGAAAAAATATTGTCGGCCGAATTTTTTTACCAATCTTTAAAGGAAGTGATCAGGTTTCTAACTTCCAAATTTGGTAATTACAGATTAAAAGCTGTGGGAGATGTAGGCATTTTTATTGTCGAGGGCGTTGGGGGCATTCAAGTGAACGTAACCGGTATGTCAAAGATGCCATCTTTGCAGAAGGTCAGTAGCAATCTATATACCGAATTTTGTCACCGTGGCTTTAAAGCCGTACTAGGTATACATTTTCGCGGCTTGCTGGAAAGGGAGAGGCCTGGCCGGGAAATTTATTTACCGATCTTTAAAGCAGGTGACTACCTGCCAAATTTGGTGACCATAGCTTTAAAACTGTGCGGTATATAGATATTCGTGGTTTATGAGGTTGGGAGGGGGAGAAGAACTCGTGGCCGGAAAATGTTTTCTCTGTCATCTGGGGGAGCTTCCCAGTAATATATATCCCAAATTTGGTGACTCTAGCTTAAAAACTGTGGGTGATATAGGCACATCTCATTCGTAGTGATCGTGGCCGGAATGTGAAGGTTGCAATCTGTGGAGGAGGCCACCATCTATCTACATACCAAATTTGTTGACTCTGGCTGTCTGAGACATAAAATTTCGCGATTTGCGGTAAATATTCACAATTAATCGATTTGCGATTTGATGTGTATTGGCGTAGCACAATACAATAAGGATAACCTCAAGTATATGACCAAAGTTTTAAAGCTTTATCTTTAATAGCCCTTAAAAAAGTTGCGTTTATCCGCACGGGCAGACAGACAGTATGACGGACATTGCACAAGCACAATAAACTTGTTTCACTTCAGGAACGATAATACATATATGTGTTAAATTGCACTAATTAATGGCTCAATATGAAAGCTTTATTTCTTGCAACCGTTATAATATTTAAATAATTATTTTATATTTATAAATATTTCATCTACAAAACCGTTATAAATATTTAAGTATTGTATATATTTTATATATTTAAGTGTGTGTGTGTGTGTGTTTACGACACGGCCGAGCTAATCATTAGAGCGACAGTAGAATATAATAAAACGATGCGTTCGGTCAAAACCCAAAAAGCGATCAAAATTATTCACTTAGCTCTCAAGCGTTTCCAACCGCAAATTTTGTAAGCTCCGCAATGTAAGCTCAACATTGTTCTTTTCTCGTCAAAAAAATTCTATGTGTCACATTTCGCCGGCGTATGAGGTAAACTTCTTGTTTTTTGGGATATCTGACATATTTTGCTTTGCTACAAACTCTGCAATTTATGATGACTTCAATTGCCAACTTGCTCATGTTTGGAAAAATGTAGTCACGAATAACTTCTTTGGCATCTCTTGAGCGGTTCGGTGTGCACGGTTGTGTTCGGCAGCTATTATTTCTTACTGCTCATTTTTGTCCGTGATGTCTGATATGATTGCATTGTCAAACCTGGTTAGCGTTATTGGCGTTATTGTTATTGGACAGCCTCCCTGGGATAGTGCAGCTCCTATGCCATTTTCGGAAGTATTGGTGGTTAAGGCAAAATATTTCTGGACCTGTGTTTACTGACTGAGCCGTTTTCGCCTTTCGGTATGTCTGTCAATAGTCTTGCAATGCGTGAAAAGTCTTTAACAAACCTTCTGTAGAAGCTGACTAAAGCAAGAAATGTTCTAAGGCTGGTTGCTGTGAATACCCGGTATTTAATGCTGTCCTTTGGAAATCTTGGTTTTTTCTTGAGAAACTCTCATGTTGGCGTCGTTTAGGCACCTAGGTGCTGTATCGATGTACTTAACATGGTTGGTTTCATTTTCAGAAACAATTAATACGTCGTCTTTTCCAAATTTGTCCTCTTTGTAAGTCATCTATTGATTTTGGATATTGATTCCCGTGCTTTTTAGGCCAAAGGGTACGCGACAGAATTTGTATTCTTCGCCGATTACCGAAAATTACGTTTTTTCGCGGTCCTATTCCCCTAGATAAATTTGTTGGTATCCCCACATTAAGTCCAGGGCTGTGTCGCGTATCCCAGTTTTGCTAGAATCATGGGAGTGCATGGCATGGGATATCGATCGGAGATATTTTGAGCATTCAGCTTCCTAAAGTTGATAGCCTCCTTTTATATTTGTTGCTGTTGGCGTAACCTTTCTGTCGACAGCCCATGTCGGGCTGTTATACGGGGATCTTGATGGCCTACTTATAACGTCTTTTGATAGTTGTGCTAATTCGTTTTTAACAAAATCTGCCACTCCATAGGGTGTAGATAATAAGTTGTCTACCAAACGGTACCAACACGAGTACTTAGGTGTTAAAGGGTAATTCCCCTTTACAGGTCGAAAATATCTTTATCCTCTCTAGTATCATTTTTTTGAATTTCCCTTTAAGGGAACTGGGTACCACTATGGCACTTAAATCTGTGAAATTTACAGTAATACAGTTATGGTGTTCTAACTTTTCAGATGTATTTTGAAATTCTAGAGAGTTGTTTCGCAACCCTGCCCATGACGGAAAATGTTCATCATAATCACATATGCTCAAAACAAATGTTTAGGGTTATACTGGAACCATGTATCGAACTCACAGTGAAAGTTTTGTAGACACTAATGTTTACTTTAGAAAACACTTCGTAGCGATTGATTTTTTGGCAAAGCTTGGTAGGGAACATATGCTGTCAGTTTTGGTATTTGCCATTGAGTAATTTGGTTGAAAAGATTAATGTGCTCATAGTCGTAGCGACCAAGTTACTATTGTAGTTGAAAGTTCCAATTAATTTTTGCAGATCTTTGGCTACAGACAGCTTACCACTAAGCTGGGAAGATCAGATGAGTATCCGTCCATTTTAAGGTAATTCACAAAATTTGAGTGTTTCAAATTTTCAATTGCCCAGCATCAATAATTATTTATTGATAACAAAGCTGCGTTGTAATACTCATCGTTTGCAACTGCACGCAGAGCGAGGACAGTATTTTCGCCCACTGAAAAAAACGTTACTCCGTTAACGTTTCTTGTGCTACTAAGATCGCTAAGCAGTGTCTAAAAAAATGTATGTGCAAGATAAGCACACAGAATACAGTTTGTGATTATTTAGAACCTAAGACAGTGGGACACGTTCGTATTCAGAAAATTTATGAAAATTACTGGAGCCATGAATTAGGCTCACAGTAAAAGAGCTTTCCATAGGAATTATGCTTTTATACTCGTTCACGAAGTGAAAGAAGTATATTGGTTTTGTGCAATGTCCGTCTTGCTGTCCGTCCGTCCGTCTGTCCGTATAAAAGCAATTATTTTCGCCGCTATTAAAGCTAGCGACTTGAAATTTTGGATATATACTCGTGTGTACCCGCGTAAAATACAGTGTTAAGAATTTTGGGCTGCACCCCCTGGGGGCGTGGCAAACCGATAACATCTAAAATCGCATATTGCTAAAGTCCACAATTTTAAAGCTAGAATCACTTGGTATGTATATAGCTGGTGACCTCCCAAAAAGATTGCGACCTTGATATCCCGGCTACGCCCACTATAACGCCCCCCAGCGCCCCCGCTCTCAAAAATCGGATATGCTAATATCTCCCACAGTTTTTGAGCTAGAGTGATCAAATTTTGCATATACATTGCAGAAATGCTCCCCCAAATAAAAAAAAAGTTTTTTGGCTACGCCCCTCCCGCCCCCATAATCGCAAAACCGATAAGCCTGAAAGGTCAAATCGATAAGTGTTGCATATTTGCACAACTTTAAAGGTAGAGTCACCAAAATTAATATGTATATAGCTGGTGACCTCCCCCACAGATTCCACATTTGATATCCCGGCCACGCCCACTGGAACGCCCTCCAGCACCCCCGCCCTGAAAAATCGGAAATGGCTATATCCCCAACAATTTTTAAGCTAGAGTCACCAAATTTCACCGAATACGGCTCGACCTAGTCGTTCCAAATCCATTGCAAAATCATCCAGTGACTCCTTGAGACCTTTCATTTGATTGAGAAACACATGTTATCCAGTATTGGTACTTAAGGAAAAATGTTCCTGCTTGGCAGCGGTCAGAACGTCGTCAGAGCATAACGTTGTCTCCGGCAACGTAGCCTGGAATCTGTATCTGCGGTATCATCTATTAGTCGTTGAAATTCAGTCTCAGATCTCCTTCCATCGTATATAAAGGCTGGCTCCGTATTCGGCATCTCTACTAATTCCCAAATTAGGTGCCGTAGCGATCGGATACACTTTTACAGTGGACGAGATGTCGTAATGTGAGAACATATTACGTGGTAGGCAGCGTCACCACACCCCAATGTAACAAAATTTCTAAATTGAAGCAGCTATATGGCTTCGCTATAGGTAGCCGAGCGGAACTTATTTATTAAATAGGTAGGGGTTAGCCCAATGCCTATTAGAATACTGCCAGATCATATAACTTTATTTGTAACTTACTTATTTCTTACTTTTATGGCACGTGCGTGCGTGCGAAAGAGATGATAGAAAGAAAGAATTGAGATATGGGGAGATATGCCGAACATCGATAACATCGATTAGGAACAGCTGGGTTTCTGAAATAAGCGTAACTATACAGCGGGAAAAGTAGAAGAGGACAATGTTGGTTCCGCTGGTTTCGTTACAATGTGAAAAGCTTTACTCTAAACAATATGCTACAAAGTTATGGCCAGCATGCCGACTCAACACAATCGTAGGCGATACCGAACACTATTGTGACGTACCAAAAGTATATGTTAACCGCCGCTGACCATTGCAGCTAGGGCGCAGAACCAAAGACAATATAAATACTAAGATAAGCAACGCTGTTTAACAAAAGGCTAGGATATATATTCGCGGAATGCTCCTCCAAACATCACAGGAAAAAAATGTTTGGATACGCCCCCTCCGCCCCCCGTAATTGTAAAACCCGTTATATTTGGCAGCTCCAATCGATAACACGTGTATAACTCCCACAATTTATGCGATAGAGCCACCAAATTTGGTATGTAGATAGCTGCTGATTTCCCCAAAAGATTACACACTTGGCATCCCGGCCACGCCCACTATAGCGCCCCAAACGTCCCCGCTCCGCCGGAAATGCCTATATCTCCCACAGTTTTTAAGCTACGGTTACCACATTTGGTGGGTAGATAACTGGTCAGCACCTTTAAAAAGAAAAACAATACAAAAGCCGACGACCACCATCCAACCGGCCCCACTCTCCCCCCACCCCAGCAACACACAAATTGCAAAATACCGAAATTTTTTAAAATAGCAATATTTAAGAGCGTGAACGAGTATAAGTCGGTAACGCCCGACTGCAACGTTCTAACTTGTTTTTCTTAAATATTTGTAACAGCCTGGTAATGTCTGCAGCTAGCGTTGAATGTCCTGAACAATTTGTATGCCGCATTAGCTGTTTGCTGGCATGGCGCGTATTTGTTTTGGGTATCGTCAAAATAGGGAACTGATTTTACGTGTCAATTTGAGGCGTTTCTACGCGCAAACTACTTATTTAGCCTTGCACTGCACTGAGTTGTGACCGGAAATTTTGCTGGGCTAAAGTTTTGATAACATGTTTATTTCTGTTTGGATCTGGGTTTGGATTTACTTATTGTTATCGTATTTCGTGCCATTTTCCTGTTCTCATATGATCTGATGGCCGATTAATTAAAGGTGGCAAAAAATTTAATTTATTTTTATAATTAATTATCTTATTTTGCAAAAAAAAAAAAAATGCTTTTTGGATATATGTATGTTGTACTCTTTGTTATACCCTGAAGCCTTTGAAAATGGGTAGAAGGAGCCATCTCCGACGCCGTTAAGTATGTATATTTTCTTGATCAGGACATCGAGCTGAGTTGATTTACCCATGTCTGGCTGTGCGTATGGCTTTCCGTCTGTCTTTCCAACTTTCTGAACGCAGTGATCTTGGAAACTACAAAAGCTAGAAAGTTGGTGGCTGGTATCATTCAGTTTCTATAAAGTATAAGCAAAACAAGCTTAACATTTTTTATTTATTTTTCGATAACTTGTTGCGGCGTTGCACGTTGCTGAGTGGCTGGTTGTCGAGCAAAGGGCGACAGTACATCAGGCTAGCAGCTGAGGAGCCCGTAGCTTCGAGCCGAGCGGTATGCCAATAATGCTAAAGGTAGTAAGTGATCCCCTTCCTTTCGTCAGCGGCAAAGAATTTGGCTAAACAGTCCAGGGGCGTTCGTTGGAAATGCTCAACCATTCCATCGGATTGGAGAAGTAATTGAGTTGTGCGGGTCTTCTCCACACCGAGGATACAAAGGCAGGCTTGCAACACGTCAGACTCAAAATTACGGCCTTGATCTGAGTGGAGGACAAATGGCGCGCCAAAACCTATCTCTTGATTGAGAGCTCGTGCCACGGTTTCCGCCGTCTGATTTGACAGACATATTGCGCACTAGGGGGCCGTTTTGTTTTGGCCAATTACGTGCCAGTGCTGGGTCCTCGCTTTGCCGTTTAGCACAATCCATAGTGTTTATCTGCATAAACATTTGTACAGCTTTTTCACTCGCCGCAGGGCCTTCGTGGGAGTCTGTCCGTTTTGGCTTACGATGAGGCCTAGATAGGTAACCTCACTGCTTAAGAAATTGTATTTACGGGGGTTAATTTTAGCCCAGACATTACCTGTTGGAGTGGATAAGATGCTCCTCTGCTGTACTAGAATGGACGATAATGTCGTCAAAATAAACTAGTACCGATTTCCATATGGTACCGGCGAATAGGCTGTCTATCAGCCATCCTTAATGGTGACAGTGTTGACACGCCGATAGTTCACGCACAATCTTCATTAATCTCTCGTTCAAAGACCGTGGGCGATGCCTAGGACTGAAGAAGCTATGAGCCGGTTCACCTCGGATTTATGATAAAGCGTCACTCGTCGAGGTGGTTGTTTGATGGGGCGTGAGTTGCTGGTATCGAGAGTATCTGGCCCGACAGATCGGTGCGTCCTATATTCTCGTCGCATTGGGCAAGGGTATGCGTAGCAATTGGGTACTTTACTTCCCTGGTAAATTGGTTGTTTGCAAAGAATCCCAGTCAATATGGGTGCGTGTGGCTGATATGTGGTATGAATGGAGATACTTTCACTGTCTCCAATTGGCTTAATACCGGGATGCTTTCCTGAGAGATCAAATTTAGTACGTGTAAAATGGCTGTCCCTGCGTTGAACAATCCACTTGAATATAAGCGTCGTAATATGGCGGGAGGCGAGTAGAGACTGTGGAATATAACATCTACAGAGATACTGAGCCCCAGTCAAAAATGCTTTTTCAAAACCACAGTGGCTTAGTAGCGCAGCAAGAAATCAACGCCCAGTAGGCGGTGGGCGTATCTTTTTACACTTATAAAAACTCATGCTAGATCGGTCGACCTACTATAGTCAATTTTGCTGTGGCTCGTGCGGTGGCCACAAATTGTTTGGAGGATGGGCTCTTTATTGTCACCTGACATGGAGCTGTTGCTATTAGTAACGAGACAGCTGCGTCCGTATCAATGATAAATCGGAACAGGCGTTTCTGCAAAAAGATAAAACAATGTAAGCTCGGTACGCCTAGTGTGCCAAGTTTATACATAGCTTTTGTGGGAGGCGTACCGGTCCCACGGTGGGCAATCTCCATCGAGATGCCTTTCAAATTGTTATCGGTTTTCGGAACGCTGCTTGCGGTTTCGAAAAAAACTTAGGTTCGTCCAAGGGTTGTCTGGGCGGTGGCATGTTTCGGGTGAGCTGCTCTGGTGGGTCGTATGGTGTTGGCAAGGATGTAATAAGCTTTATGTTTTGCTGAGCCGTTTTCTCATACGGCGTATTGGTCGTATGCTGGGATCGTGTGGAGTCCCTCATTTCTTAGGATCGGCGGTGTGAGCGTATGCTCATTGGGGCAATTTTGCGTATTTGATAACCTTCGCCCCAGAACGCTAGCCTGCTTTAGTTTTCCCCATGTGTCGAAGAGGCTACGGGATGGTTAGGGGCTGTGTCTTAGACGTCGCCACTGTGACGTGTAGAACAGCGCCCTTGGTCCTCCATCGGCATTGTACCTTCCGACGGCTCGACATGTCCAGCGCTTCTGTGAGCGTTATCGGTTTAATGACGAGAATAAGCATTTTTTCAACTCGCGGTTTATAGTCACTGTACCATATTGCTTTGGTAAGTGGCTGCCGGCAATTCACCGAATACGGCTCGACCTAGTCGTTCCAAATCCATTGCAAAATCATCCAGTGACTCCTTGAGACCTTTCATTTGATTGAGAAACACATGTTATCCAGTATTGGTACTTAAGGAAAAATGTTCCTGCTTGGCAGCGGTCAGAACGTCGTCAGAGCATAACGTTGTCTCCGGCAACGTAGCCTGGAATCTGTATCTGCGGTATCATCTATTAGTCGTTGAAATTCAGTCTCAGATCTCCTTCCATCGTATATAAAGGCTGGCTCCGTATTCGGCATCTCTACTAATTCCCAAATTAGGTGCCGTAGCGATCGGATACACTTTTACAGTGGACGAGATGTCGTAATGTGAGAACATATTACGTGGTAGGCAGCGTCACCACACCCCAATGTAACAAAATTTCTAAATTGAAGCAGCTATATGGCTTCGCTATAGGTAGCCGAGCGGAACTTATTTATTAAATAGGTAGGGGTTAGCCCAATGCCTATTAGAATACTGCCAGATCATATAACTTTATTTGTAACTTACTTATTTCTTACTTTTATGGCACGTGCGTGCGTGCGAAAGAGATGATAGAAAGAAAGAATTGAGATATGGGGAGATATGCCGAACATCGATAACATCGATTAGGAACAGCTGGGTTTCTGAAATAAGCGTAACTATACAGCGGGAAAAGTAGAAGAGGACAATGTTGGTTCCGCTGGTTTCGTTACAATGTGAAAAGCTTTACTCTAAACAATATGCTACAAAGTTATGGCCAGCATGCCGACTCAACACAATCGTAGGCGATACCGAACACTATTGTGACGTACCAAAAGTATATGTTAACCGCCGCTGACCATTGCAGCTAGGGCGCTGAACCAAAGACAATATAAATACTAAGATAAGCAACGCTGTTTAACAAAAGGCTAGGATATATATTCGCGGAATGCTCCTCCAAACATCACAGGAAAAAAATGTTTGGATACGCCCCCTCCGCCCCCCGTAATTGTAAAACCCGTTATATTTGGCAGCTCCAATCGATAACACGTGTATAACTCCCACAATTTATGCGATAGAGCCACCAAATTTGGTATGTAGATAGCTGCTGATTTCCCCAAAAGATTACACACTTGGCATCCCGGCCACGCCCACTATAGCGCCCCAAACGTCCCCGCTCCGCCGGAAATGCCTATATCTCCCACAGTTTTTAAGCTACGGTTACCACATTTGGTGGGTAGATAACTGGTCAGCACTTTTAAAAAGAAGAACAATACAAAAGCCGACGACCACCATCCAACCGGCCCCACTCTCCCCCCACCCCAGCAACACACAAATTGCAAAATACCGAAATTTTTTAAAATAGCAATATTTAAGAGCGTAAACGAGTATAAGTCGGTAACGCCCGACTGCAACGTTCTAACTTGTTTTTCTTAAATATTTGTAACAGCCTGGTAATGTCTGCAGCTAGCGTTGAATGTCCTGAACAATTTGTATGCCGCATTAGCTGTTTGCTGGCATGGCGCGTATTTGTTTTGGGTATCGTCAAAATAGGGAACTGATTTTACGTGTCAATTTGAGGCGTTTCTACGCGCAAACTACTTATTTAGCCTTGCACTGCACTGAGTTGTGACCGGAAATTTTGCTGGGCTAAAGTTTTGATAACATGTTTATTTCTGTTTGGATCTGGGTTTGGTTTACTTATTGTTATCGTATTTCGTGCCATTTTCCTGTTCTCATATGATCTGATGGCCGATTAATTAAAGGTGGCAAAAAATTTAATTTATTTTTATAATTAATTATCTTATTTTGCAAAAAAAAAAAAATGCTTTTTGGATATATGTATGTTGTACTCTTTGTTATACCCTGAAGCCTTTGAAAATGGGTAGAAGGAGCCATCTCCGACGCCGTTAAGTATGTATATTTTCTTGATCAGGACATCGAGCTGAGTTGATTTACCCATGTCTGGCTGTGCGTATGGCTTTCCGTCTGTCTTTCCAACTTTCTGAACGCAGTGATCTTGGAAACTACAAAAGCTAGAAAGTTGGTGGCTGGTATCATTCAGTTTCTATAAAGTATAAGCAAAACAAGCTTAACATTTTTTATTTATTTTTCGATAACTTGTTGCGGCGTTGCACGTTGCTGAGTGGCTGGTTGTCGAGCAAAGGGCGACAGTACATCAGGCTAGCAGCTGAGGAGCCCGTAGCTTCGAGCCGAGCGGTATGCCAATAATGCTAAAGGTAGTAAGTGATCCCCTTCCTTTCGTCAGCGGCAAAGAATTTGGCTAAACAGTCCAGGGGCGTTCGTTGGAAATGCTCAACCATTCCATCGGATTGGAGAAGTAATTGAGTTGTGCGGGTCTTCTCCACACCGAGGATACAAAGGCAGGCTTGCAACACGTCAGACTCAAAATTACGGCCTTGATCTGAGTGGAGGACAAATGGCGCGCCAAAACATATCTCTTGATTGAGAGCTCGTGCCACGGTTTCCGCCGTCTGATTTGACAGACATATTGCGCACTAGTGGGCCGTTTTGTTTTGGCCAATTACGTGCCAGTGCTGGGTCCTCGCTTTGCCGTTTAGCACAATCCATAGTGTTTATCTGCATAAACATTTGTACAGCTTTTTCACTCGCCGCAGGGCCTTCGTGGGAGTCTGTCCGTTTTGGCTTACGATGAGGCCTAGATAGGTAACCTCACTGCTTAAGAAATTGTATTTACGGGGGTTAATTTTAGCCCAGACATTACCTGTTGGAGTGGATAAGATGCTCCTCTGCTGTACTAGAATGGACGATAATGTCGTCAAAATAAACTAGTACCGATTTCCATATGGTACCGGCGAATAGGCTGTCTATCAGCCATCCTTAATGGTGACAGTGTTGACACGCCGATAGTTCACGCACAATCTTCATTAATCTCTCGTTCAAAGACCGTGGGCGATGCCTAGGACTGAAGAAGCTATGAGCCGGTTCACCTCGGATTTATGATAAAGCGTCACTCGTCGAGGTGGTTGTTTGATGTGGCGTGAGTTGCTGGTATCGAGAGTATCTGGCCCGACAGATCGGTGCGTCCTATATTCTCGTCGCATTGGGCAAGGGTATGCGTAGCAATTGGGTACTTTACTTCCCTGGTAAATTGGTTGTTTGCAAAGAATCCCAGTCAATATGGGTGCGTGTGGCTGATATGTGGTATGAATGGAGATACTTTCACTGTCTCCAATTGGCTTAATACCGGGATGCTTTCCTGAGAGATCAAATTTAGCACGTGTAAAATGGCTGTCCCTGCGTTGAACAATCCACTTGAATATAAGAGTCGTAATATGGCGGGAGGCGAGTAGAGACTGTGGAATATAACATCTACAGAGATACTGAGCCCCAGTCAAAAATGCTTTTTCAAAACCACAGTGGCTTAGTAGCGCAGCAAGAAATCAACGCCCAGTAGGCGGTGGGCGTATCTTTTTACACTTATAAAAACTCATGCTAGATCGGTCGACCTACTATAGTCAATTTTGCTGTGGCTCGTGCGGTGGCCACAAATTGTTTGGAGGATGGGCTCTTTATTGTCACCTGACATGGAGCTGTTGCTATTAGTAACGAGACAGCTGCGTCCGTATCAATGATAAATCGGAACAGGCGTTTCTGCAAAAAGATAAAACAATGTAAGCTCGGTACGCCTAGTGTGCCAAGTTTATACATAGCTTTTGTGGGAGGCGTACCGGTCCCACGGTGGGCAATCTCCATCGAGATGCCTTTCAAATTGTTATCGGTTTTCGGAACGCTGCTTGCGGTTTCGAAAAAAACTTAGGTTCGTCCAAGGGTTGTCTGGGCGGTGGCATGTTTCGGGTGAGCTGCTCTGGTGGGTCGTATGGTGTTGGCAAGGATGTAATAAGCTTTATGTTTTGCTGAGCCGTTTTCTCATACGGCGTATTGGTCGTATGCTGGGATCGTGTGGAGTCCCTCATTTCTTAGGATCGGCGGTGTGAGCGTATGCTCATTGGGGCAATTTTGCGTATTTGATAACCTTCGCCCCAGAACGCTAGCCTGCTTTAGTTTTCCCCATGTGTCGAAGAGGCTACGGGATGGTTAGGGGCTGTGTCTTAGACGTCGCCACTGTGACGTGTAGAACAGCGCCCTTGGTCCTCCATGGGCATTGTACCTTCCGACGGCTCGACATGTCCAGCGCTTCTGTGAGCGTTATCGGTTTAATGACGAGAATAAGCATTTTTTCAACTCGCGGTTTATAGTCACTGTACCATATTGCTTTGGTAAGTGGCTGCCGGCAATTCACCGAATACGGCTCGACCTAGTCGTTCCAAATCCATTGCAAAATCATCCAGTGACTCCTTGAGACCTTTCATTTGATTGAGAAACACATGTTATCCAGTATTGGTACTTAAGGAAAAATGTTCCTGCTTGGCAGCGGTCAGAACGTCGTCAGAGCATAACGTTGTCTCCGGCAACGTAGCCTGGAATCTGTATCTGCGGTATCATCTATTAGTCGTTGAAATTCAGTCTCAGATCTCCTTCCATCGTATATAAAGGCTGGCTCCGTATTCGGCATCTCTACTAATTCCCAAATTAGGTGCCGTAGCGATCGGATACACTTTTACAGTGGACGAGATGTCGTAATGTGAGAACATATTACGTGGTAGGCAGCGTCACCACACCCCAATGTAACAAAATTTCTAAATTGAAGCAGCTATATGGCTTCGCTATAGGTAGCCGAGCGGAACTTATTTATTAAATAGGTAGGGGTTAGCCCAATGCCTATTAGAATACTGCCAGATCATATAACTTTATTTGTAACTTACTTATTTCTTACTTTTATGGCACGTGCGTGCGTGCGAAAGAGATGATAGAAAGAAAGAATTGAGATATGGGGAGATATGCCGAACATCGATAACATCGATTAGGAACAGCTGGGTTTCTGAAATAAGCGTAACTATACAGCGGGAAAAGTAGAAGAGGACAATGTTGGTTCCGCTGGTTTCGTTACAATGTGAAAAGCTTTACTCTAAACAATATGCTACAAAGTTATGGCCAGCATGCCGACTCAACACAATCGTAGGCGATACCGAACACTATTGTGACGTACCAAAAGTATATGTTAACCGCCGCTGACCATTGCAGCTAGGGCGCTGAACCAAAGACAATATAAATACTAAGATAAGCAACGCTGTTTAACAAAAGGCTACAAGACAGCTTGTTTTTTGTAAAATTTAAGACGAAAACGAAATCGGTGCACTTGCGCTCTCGCAATTTAAAGAGCGTAACAAAGAATGAGCTCTCAGCTCGGCTACCTACCCGAGTCCCATCAGGGCATCTTGCACCCGCAAAGATTTAGACATATTTATCGCCGCGACAATACCCTTTTTTATACCCTGAACTCTGAAAATGGGTAAAAAAGGTATAATGGTTTTGTTACAATGTATGTAACAGGCAGAAGGAGGCATCTCCGACCCCATAAAGTATATATATTTTTGATCAGGAAGACGAGCTTAGTTGATTAAGCCATGTCCGTCTGTCCCTCTGTCTGTCCGTCTGTATGAACGCAGCGATCTCGGAAACTACAAAAGCTAGAAAGCTGATCTTTGTCTCATTCAGTTCGTACATATTATACGCAGAACATGTTGATCATTTTTTTCGATAACTTGCTCCGTTATATTAATATCGATAAGATTCGATAACCGTTTGTCTGCTAACAATATCTGGGTAACTAAAAGAGCTAGAGGCAACAAGTGCGTTATGTGCGTTTTGACTAGACGCAGATTTTGATACCTCCGGATTTTTAATACCTCCCCCCAATCGCCCCCAGTATTGACATAAAAATCGCAAATAAAATAGTACAGACCTGAAAATTTGTTTGTACATGTATTTCAATGCTGCTAATAAATACTGGAAGTTTTATAACGATCATACATTTAGTTTAGGAGAAAATAAAGATTTCGTTTCTATATGCGTCGTGCATCTGTGTGCGTGTATGTGTGAATTTGTGTATGTATGTATGAATGCAAACGGATTGAAATGCTTATGAAGACAAATCGCAGGGTTCAGGGTATCTCATAGTCGGACGGCCCCGACTAGAGCCCTCTCACTTGTTTTTAATTTCAAATTCATGTTTTTTTTTACTGAATTATTATATGATTGTAATATTAAAAAATCCTAAATAATATATATGTACATATATATTAATTCATATATAAAATAACATATATATAAAATACAGTTTTTATACCGTCCCCAATCTAATCTGAATATATAAGTGTAGGATAAGTTGCGATCGGCGAAAGCAAATCAACAGAATTCAATTTTGGCAGATAAAGACAATGCTGTACAAATTAACACATTGACTTCTATTGTCGTGCAATGGCGTAGACAAGGAGGATTTTTTGAGTTTAGCCCATGAACATCTAAATATGTATATAAATTTTTATATGTATGTAAATTTTTATAAGAGTTTATCAAATATTATATAAAAAGTATATACAGTAAGAAAAAATAATTTTTTTTTTTACATTTACTTAAAACTCATTCCAAAAATAATTTTTTATGCGGCACTGTTGTGGTGTACTTTTGCCTGTAATAATCACATACATAAGTATGCTTGCACGCCATTGGCTGGATGGCCGAACCTTCCAACGTGCATTGGCATCGACCAGCTTTGCTGAAGGCAGCCTGGCGACTGATTTCGCTGCTCTTGTCAGCAGCAGAAGCGCTACGACTTCGGCATTGAATCGTGTATATTTTTGATAGGGAAAAACCACACACGGCTGGTGTGGCGTTTGAAAAGCGAAGAGCCACTTGAAAAGCCACGCTAGAAATTTTTGCTTACAGTCAAATGGATGCACGTTACTTATCTTAGTATTTATATTGTATTTGGCTGAAGACAAGTGTTTGTGTATTAGCGCGGACGAGGGTTAATTACTACATAAGCGCGAGGGTTTCTTTTGAACTTATATTTGTGAAAAAAGGATGATGATGTTTTAACCAGATCCGGTTACCTAATTGTTGTTCTGACAACCTCGGTGATCTAACCAATAAAAGGATTAACTAAAGTTAAGAAACAGTGTAAAAAATTTAGTATAACTAAATCTAAAATAACAATAGTTTTGTGACTGAATATAACAAAGTATGTATGTTGCGTGCCAAGCACGCGGGTTTCACTACACGTTAATAGAACCGCCCACTTTTCCACAAACTTATATCTTTCAAGTTTGTATTATTAGTAAGAATAGTTAGCTTAGCGCGATGCGCGTGCGTTTATTAAACAGTGTGGTGACCGCCAGTTTTCAATGCAACTCACTAACTGTCATTTATCGGTACAAACATATATATATCTTATTCTATCGATTAATATTGATATGCAACGTGAAAAATTAGAGTTAAATGGCAAGCCTGATCATGGGTTCAGGGCCACAAAGTTGAAACGCACTTGTGGTTTGTCAGTTATAATTCAAATCTTAATTCAAATAAAAGGCGAGTCGCAACAATGTATATTATTTCTAGAGAATTTAGCTCCAAACAAGGTGTGAACGCTATGATACGCATGATACCTTTGACTTACCGAGGCTGTCGGAGGGCTCAGAGGGTTTTCGCCAGCATATCGAATTTCAAATATATCCTCTATGAGAAAAGGGAGTAAGTGAAAATAAATACTCCATCAATTTCTTTGGACCGGTTTCAAAAGTGTCTTTTTTCTAGGCTTGGCTGAGTCGAAAACATCCTTGCTCAGGTCAGCAAACTTTTAAGCAAAGTTAACGGATATAAATTCAGCACTAATTTAACACCACGTGGATGTGATAAAACTAGTTTTAATTTTAGCTATGCTGCAACATACGAAAAATCGTAGCATAAATAAAATATACTATGTTTGTCTGCCATGAAATACCAAGAGCTTTAGTGATGCCTTTGCCGTCGGCTTTAATGCGAAATTTCGAAGCCTTTCTGATTAGGCTAGTCCCGCTTCCTATTGTCTTAAACTGCCTGCTTTGATTAGAAGGTCATCAACCTCTTCATGTAAAACGCCTGATCAAACACCATAGCGGTCTGCAATAAACATCATAAAAAATTAAAAATTTTGATCTTTATAATCAATAAGAAACTGCCTCTACATATTCGAGAAATCGACTGAAATGACGTTTCGAAATAGATGAAGGGAATGCAATGTCAATAAAGGATTTTGCTGAATAGCTGTTCATTCAATGATCACTTTCATATAGACTTAAAAATCGCTTCGCTTAGATTCTAATAATAGTTAATCTTTATTTAGTGATTTCATCGGGTGTTTACCGTAAGACTTCTATGTGGCTTAAAGCTTTATTATGGACTTGGGTCAGTCGCGAGTCGAGCAGGGGCAGATCGTCAGACATTGCGTGTTGTGGCAATATATACTAAGTGAAATACTTATTAAAAAAATACCCATGTTATTAATCGAGTTTAAGAAAGGTCTATCGATATGTAAGTGGTGTAGTGTAATTATACAAATTTCTGGCGTCAAGATGACCCGAAAATCGCTTACATTTTTAAACATACCTGCTTTTTGTTAGGTATTTATATGACCCTAACACACAAACACTTGTGTTCAGCGCCTTAGCTGCAAGTGTCAGCGGCGGTCACAAGAGTTTTTCTTATGAATTATTTGAATCATTTAATCCAACATTAATATTATTAAATTTATTTTGGATTTATTAATTTGTTTTTTAAATAATATATATTAAAATAAAAATTAATATGCATTGATATATAAAACAAAGTTTTTAAATATAACGGTCGGTAAAGATGTTATACCGACAAAAGAAAACAAAGAAATGAAATAT
Source organism: Drosophila paramelanica (assembly GCA_035043915.1). Lineage (NCBI taxonomy): Eukaryota > Metazoa > Arthropoda > Insecta > Diptera > Drosophilidae > Drosophila > Drosophila paramelanica. The sequence continues at coordinate 567,432 of JAWNMO010000681.1, forward strand.
GAATATGAGACTATATAGTACATAAATGTAAGAAAATCAACAAAATTCAATTACGGCAACATTTCAATTGTCGTGCAGTGGCGTAGATAGGGGGATTTTTGGATTTAACCCCGAATATCTAAATATATATATGACAGTTTTTTAAAATTTAATAATAAATTATATGGCTTATATTTTTAGGATAATATTATTATACCCTGAACCCATTGAAAATGGGTAAAAACGGGTATAATGGTTTTGTGAAAATGTATCAACTATATTCTTGATCAGCATCACTAGCCGAGTCGATTTAGCCATGTCCGTATGTCTGTATTAACACGTCTATTTCAGAGACTACAAAAGCTAGAAAGCTGATCTTGGTCTCATTCGGTTCCTATATACCATACGCAGATCAAGTTTATTTTTAAAGATCGATAACTTTTTCCTCTTTCGTATTAACGATATTCCTCGCTTTTTTGACTCGGTTTTGTGAGCATAACTGCCAAACTATAAAAAGTTAGAGCTACCAAATAATGTTGCTGTTTTATTATGTTCGCGTGAAGCATATGAAGAATTTAAATATTTCAGATTTTGGATACCTGCCCCCAATCGCCACCAATAACGATAAAACCATAAAAACAAAGCAAGTCAAATTCCACACACGTGCAAATTGGTTTGTACATACATGATCTGAAAATGTAGTGAAATTTTATAACGATCATACATTTAGTTTACGAGCAAATAAAGAATCTATTTACAGTAGTGGGGGCCAAGCGCAGCTGCTTGGCTAAAGCGCAAGCAACTTCTGTGTTCATGTGCAAGCATACATACAAATGCAGAATTTTGTTTTGCGTTTTTCTAGGAATTTTCTTGCAACGGTTAAGTTGAAATTTAACACAACGAGGCAAAGTAAAAGAGCGGTGCAGTTGGTAATAGTTGAGCCGCATTACGTGGAGGATTATATAAGGAGTGTTAACATGAGATTATATGAGGAGTGTCAACTAATAATTGGGGCACGCTGAATAGGTCTGGTCCATAAAGCGAAGTAGAAATTGAATACGACGACGGTTGGGAAGTAAATCCCATAAATAATAAGTAAACACATATCCAAATTGATGAAAATGTGAAACAAATACTGACTCTGATAGCAAGCGCTGTTAGCCAAGGCTTAGCCCAGCAATCGGAAAATATCTGGTCACAACTCACTACAATCCAAGGTCAGAAAAGTACTTTGGGCGTAGAAACGCCTTATATCGACACGTACCAACGAATTTCTGTTAGATTTCCATTAGATATCATAAAATCAATTTTCGACATTGACGGTACCCAAAACAAATATGTGTCATGCCGGCAAACAGCTAATGACGCATACGAATTGTTCAGGCCATTCAATGGTAGCTACAGAAACAACCTGTTACAATTATTATAAATAAAATCAGAGGATCTGCGAGAGCTCTGCTAGTCTTGCATAACACTTTAATAAATTAAGATGCCATAATACCACGGCTAGATTGATAGAACATAAACATGGAAAATACAAAACACTTCTGAACGTGACAGATCCATCGCGTCAACAATGTTGTGCAGAACATCCTGTAAGAGAACAAGAGAACAACTACGAAAGAGCAGCCACGGTAGCCGTAAACGATATAGAAAATGATAGCTACAACACATGAGGCTCATAAAGAAGCTTTAAAAAAACATAATTCCTTTCGTCAGTCCTTTTACTGTGAGCTTAATACATGGGTCAAGTAATTTTCATGCATTCGCTGAATATGTACGTGTCGCGCTGTCTTAAGTTCTAAATAATCACAAACTGCATCCTGTCTGCTTATCTTGAACATACACTGCTAAGCGGTGTTGGTAACACGATATAAGATAAACAAACGTCAACAAAGTAAACTTTTGTTCAGTGGGCAAAAGTACTGCCGTCGCTCTGCGCGCAGTTGCAAATGATGGGCATTAAAACGCAGCTTTCTTATCAAGAAATAATTTTTGATGCTGGGCAAGTGAAAATTTCAAACAAAAAAATTTTGTGAATTGTCCTAAAATGGACGGAGACTCATCTGATCTTCTCCAGCTTGATGGTAAGCTGTCTGCGATTGAAAAAATTAAAGAGCATTGCTGGTACACTAGCAGAGTTCCGTGCCACTCTTGATCTGGAAAATCCTTCAACTACAATAGTATCTTGGTTGCAACGACTACAAGCACTATTACTATGAGCACATTAATCTTTTCAAATAAAAGCTGTTATCCAAATTACTCAACGGCAAATACCACAACTAGCGGCATTTGTTGCCCGAAAAATCAACTCAAGCAAATGATTGCACATTTCAGATGCCGCTGGTCTCTCTACGTAAAAAGCAAAAAAGAGCTTACAAAGTCTTGAAAGCAGACCAGAAAAATACACACACAGTTACTTACAAAAATTACGTATGCAGAACCGTCAAAGCACCTCTTGTAGAAACCAGCAAAAAAAAATGTAGCTGGCAATGAGAAGCAGAAAAGCATAAAGCCTAAGCCACCAGAAGAGGCACTTAATTGAAATTATAGCAATTTTAGCTGACGAGAACGACATTCGCACAAAAAGAAAGTCGTGTTAGTTACACCACTTATAACTCAAGAACGGCAGAACAGATTTGGCTGAAAATTGTTAGGGAGGTAGCTTAGAGCCAGGAGACGGACATAGGATACTTTTTATCCCGTTCGACAGCGTTCCCGTGTGACAATTGATATTTGTAAGAAATCAATATTAAAACTATTTCTATTAAATAAATAATTAACAAGTGGATTGAAGTGAAGTGAAGTTTAATTAATAATGCCGCGACCAAGACGATCGAATCTTTCCCGACAAAGCCGTAATTGAAGTGAAGTGAAGTTTAATTAATAATGCCGCGACCAAGACGATCGAATGCTACGCAACGTGCTGAAACACCTCCAGCAACTACATTGACCAGTTTTTTTGCAATCTGCCAAAGCGATCAGTTTGCACGAACTTTGCTTTACTCGGAGATGCCACGTTATTATACTTGGAATGCTTCATCCAAGAATTTTCAAAGACGAACGCAAGGTGATGCGGTTCCTGGGTATCCAGATGTGCGTTCTACTGATGCTCTTGGTCGTATGTATACAGTTCATCCAAAGAATGATGAATGTTTCTATTTGCGGTTGTTGGTGGTAAATGTGCGTGGGCCAACTTCATTTGAGACACTACGAACTGTTAATGGTGTAATATTCCCAACATATCGTGCTGCATGTGAAGAATTGAACTTATTAGAAAACGATACCCATTGGGATACAACAATCGCTGAAGCCATTATCTCTGCATCTCCAAGTCAGATACGCACATTATTCGCTATCATAATTTCGACATGTTTTCCATCAAACCCATGTAACCTGTGGCACAAATACAAGGATAGTATGTCAGAAGATATTTTACATCAAAGTCGTGTCAGTTCCAGAAATCACGATATTGAGATGAATGAGGAGATACATAATCGTGCTTTACTCTTGATCGAAGATATGTGTTACCTCATGTGCGGTAGTTTATTAATCAGGTTAGGAATGCCAGCGCCAAATCGTGAAATGAGTGACGCATTTAATCGAGAATTGGAACGGGAACGTGAATATGATCACCAGGAATTAGATTTAGTAGTTCAAAGGAATGTACCCCTGTTGAATTACCAACAAAAGGAAGTTTATGATACTTTAATGAAGGCAATCGCTGATGAAAATGGTGGTTTATATTTCCTAGATGCCCCTGGTGGAACTGGCAAGACATTCCTTATGTCATTAGTTTTAGCAACTGTTCGGGCGAGATCCAACATAGCGGTTGCAGTTGCTTCTTCTGGAATAGCAGCCACATTGTTAGAAGGATGCCGTACGGCTCATTCAGCATTCAAATTACCGTTAAATCTTCAAACTATTGAAGAACCAACGTGTAATATTGCAAAATACGCAGCAATGGCCAAAGTTTTAGCGGCATCGAAAATCATCATCTGGGACGAATGCACAATGGCGCATAAACGTGCATTAGAAGCACTTAACCGAACATTAAAAGATTTACGCAATGACTCGAGATGTTTTGGAGGAGCAATGATTTTACTGTCTGGCGATTTCCGCCAAATACTGCCAGTAATTCCAAGATCTACGGCTGCCGATGAAATAAACGCTTGCCTCAAATCGTCAAATCTATGGCGCTATGTGAAGAAACTGCAGCTGACAACAAACATGAGAGTTACATTGCTTAATGATACATCTGCTGAAGATTTCTCGGAGCAATTGCTGACTATCGGTAATGGTCAAGTACCTGTCGATGAATCGAGCGGATTAATATCATTTCCAAATAATTTCAGTAATTTTGTCTCATCAAAAGACGAACTTATCAACAATGTATTTCCAAATATTATTTCTAACTACAAAAATAATGAATGGTTGAGTGAGCGAGCAATTTTAGCGGCTAAGAATAAAGATGTAGATGACCTGAACTACATAATTCAAAATAAGATCATTGGAACAATGCATTCATTCAAATCTATTGACTGCGTCACAAATGAAGATGAAGCCACCAACTATCCAATTGAATTTTTAAACTCTTTGGACGTGCCTGGCTTACCACCGCACAATTTACGCCTAAAGGTTGGCTCCGTAGTAATCATGCTTCGAAACATAAACCAACCAAAACTGTGCAACGGTACGCGTTTGGTGGTTAGTAAATTGATGAACAATGTAATTTACGCTACGATAATGATAGGAAAATTCAAAGGTGAGGAAGTTCTCATTCCGAGGATCCCGATGATCCCAATCGATATGCCGTTTGAATTTAAAAGACTTCAATTTCCGATACGTCTTGCATTTGCCATGACCATCAACAAATCACAATGCCAATCCTTAAAAGTTTGTGGTTTAAATCTAGAACATCCATGTTTTTCCCATGGTCAATTATACGTGGCATGTTCAAGGGTCGGAAGACCATCTGCGTTGTTTGTTTTTGCGCCTGATAATAAAACAAAAAATGTCGTGTATCACAAGGTACTTAAATGAAGAGTAACCTATGTACTAAAATACAGAAATAATAATGAATGATTAATGTAGTTATTTAATTTTTTTTTGTATTTTTTCTATTAAAAAAAAACACAATCTGCATATTTATTGCCATTAAGGCGGAACAAAGTTCGCCGGGTCAGTACAAGTATATATATATATATATATATATATATGTAAGTTAAGACATAATAATAATATTTCATAAGTTTATAAACAACCCTCGCTAATGCGTATTTTATAAATTAAAGAACAGCCCTCGCAATTGCGGCGCTGCATAATTTGTGTCAGCGCGCTATAGCTGCAATGGTCAGCGGCGGTAATCGGACACTTTTGTTTTGCTGCAAGAGCTTCCGTTATTGCCTATGATTTGCTGAGTCGGCTTGCCGATCATGACATTGTGGCGTGATGCGAGTTTTGGCTTAGCTTAAGCGAAATATTCTTTATGTTAATGAATCAGTTTGAATACAGCGCTCTTCCAGTAAGTCGCTTAAATAAATATTCACTCCGGCACTTGGCCGTTAAACAATTTGTTTTATTGTCTGAGCCCGAGGCCAGCAATAAGAGGTATAGTTTACCTCTCAACCTAATCTTCAGTCGCAACAAGGACTAGAAGGAACTTAATTGGCGCCCAACTAGTGGTCGGACTCCACAACCAACAACAACTAAAACAGCAGCACAGGAGCTGCAACAACCAACAACAACTGAAACAGCAGCACAGGAGCTGCAACAATCAACAACAACTAAAACAGCAGCACAGGAGCTGCAACAATCAACAACAATTAAGACAGCAGCGCGGGAGCTGCGAGTGACAAGTTTTATAAAGGAAATTTGTTTGTGTTAATTGAAACATCGATTGTTCGAGAACGAATGCGATGGAGAAACCCACACACTGCGAGATCCAGCCGAGCAACCTGGAAATAATCACTCACTCAGCCTCCCTTACCTTCATCGTTTGAGTGAACGTAATTTGGAGGTGATACAGCAATTCAAAGAAGACGCCGGAACTGACAAGGCTTATCGTGTGGCATTCATCATTGGAGCCATATGCTGTGCTTTAATCTGCATTGGCCTCACTCTTTGGTGCATCATCGACGCAAAGAAGTCTGCGAAGCAGTTACGAGACGTCGTCGCCGGGATTGGGTCGGCCGAGGACGGCCTTACACTTGAAGGGGGAGTAGTTAAGACATAATAATAATATTTCATAAGTTTATAAACAACCCTCGCTAATGCGTATTTTATAAATTAAAGATCAGCCCTCGCAATTGCGGCGCTGCATAATTTGTGTCAGCGCGCTATAGCTGCAATGGTCAGCGGCGGTAATCGGACACTTTTGTTTTGCTGCAAGAGCTTCCGTTATTGCCTATGATTTGCTGAGTCGGCTTGCCGATCATGACATTGTGGCGTGATGCGAGTTTTGGCTTAGCTTAAGCGAAATATTCTTTATGTTAATGAATCAGTTTGAATACAGCGCTCTTCCAGTAAGTCGCTTAAATAAATATTCACTCCGGCACTTGGCCGTTAAACAATCTGTTTTATTGTCTGAGCCCGAGGCCAGCAATAAGAGGTATAGTTTACCTCTCAACCTAATCTTCAGTCGCAACAAGGACTGGAAGGAACTTAATTTGTACATATACATAAGACTCTCTCTCTCCCGATTATGTATAAGACAAAATATGTATGAAGCGGCTCCGCTGCTGGCGTAGCTATGCCGCCTTAGCAATAAGTATATTTTTAATAAAGAAACATTCAAAAAACTAAAGTCAAACGGTACTGACGTGCCTGTTATTTCACTGGGACACTTTCGCCTACTTTGCGTGGCGATTCGGATCCTTCGGATGCGAATCCTGCAATACTGGAACATAACAAATTAAATTCTACGCTAACAAATGTGCGCTAATTTGAAACAAAACAATTGAAAAACAGTGCAGAATATTTTACATGTGAAATTTTCGAACGAAAAAAATGAATCGCTACAACACCACCACTACGAAGCCCACTACGAAGCAAGAAGAAATATTTAATTTTTTTGGTTTTGCTACGCCAATGTGATGAGAAATCCCAACAGTAACAATAACCACAACTACAACAGCCACATTTACCAACAACCGACCGACGACAGTGCAGCAGCGCAGCCAACGGCAGCAGAGCAGCAGCAATTTTCTACGATGCCGACTGCACCTAAAGCAACAACGGCAGCAGCAATCTAGATGCCAGGAAGCAGCATGTGGATGCGGAGCGACGACAACAGCAACAACAAGAGCCTGTGCGAGGACCAGCGCCGGCACCACCTAGCGTTCCAAGCTAGGTCATCTTCAGGGACCGGCAGCGCTACAAAGAGTGCGCAACTGAATTTAAAATTTTTTTTTAAAATTAAAATTAAATTGTTAAGAAAAAAATTGTAATATTGAGCGATAATTGCGTTGCTCATAGTAGAGTATAGCCCGTAAAGCCATACGCAAAAATAGAGAGGCGATCACTGCGCTGATCGATTAGGAATATTTAAAAAAAAAAAAAAAAATAATGAACATAATAACATAACAAATTCTGTTAGGTTTTTACTATCAAATGTGGTTGGAGAAAGAAAAAATAGTTGTAACATAAATGTGAGCCAACCACATTCTAAAAAAAAAAAACAAAATACAAAATAAAAAATGCAAAATGAAAAAAAAATACGAAAGACAAAAAAAAGCATGAAAAAAACAACAAAACAAAATAAAAAGAAAGCAAAATTTTACAAAATTTAAGTAAAATAAATGAAAAATACAAAATGAAAAATACAATGTACAAAACACAAAATAAAAATACAAAATGCAAAATACAGGATGCAAAATACAAAATATAAAAAAAAAATAACATTACAATAATGTTACCAGCAAGATCCGAAGTTGTCCGGAAAATTGAGTTAACTTCAAATGAAGGTTGCATTTTCATTCCGAACCAGGAAATTCAGCCTGGTATACATGCAGCAAACACAGTCGTAACAACTGTAAATGCATTCGTCCGTTTACTTAATACAGCTAGTACCGATCAAATAATTAGTATAAATAAATTGAATTATGAACCGTTATCAAATTATGATATATCCAAAATAAATAATGAAACTAGAATGAACGACGTTATGTCAAAACTTTCTAAAAATTTCCCCAAACTATTTAGTAAACAATTAAAAGAACTTTGCAGTAAATACACAGACATATTCGGACTTGATACCGAATCAATAACAACCAATAATTTTTATAAGCAGAAACTAAGATTAAAAGATGATGAACCTGCCTATATAAAAAATTATAGACATCCTCATAGTCAAAAAGACGAAATTCAAGCTCAAGTCGAGAAACTAATTAAAGATAAAATAGTTGAACCGTCAGCTTCAGAATACAACAGTCCACTGTTACTAGTACATAAGAAATTCATAGATAACGAAAAGAAAAAATGGCGATTAGTAATTGACTATCGTCAAATTAAAAAAAAACTACTATCCGATAAATTTCCACTTCCTAGGATCGATGACATCTTAGATCAACTAGGAAGAGCAAAATACTTCTCTTGCCTTGACATAATGTCAGGATTCCATCAGATTGAGCTAGGCGAAAACTCTAGAGATATAACTTCTTTTTCAACGAGCAACGGCTCTTATCGCTTCACGCGATTGCCATTTGGTTTGAAAATAGCGCCAAATTCATTCCAAAGAATGATGACTATTGCATTCTCTGGACTTGAACCATCACAAGCATTCCTTTATATGGATGACTTAATAGTAATAGGTTGTTCCGAAAAACACATGCTTAACAATTTAATTAGTGTTTCTGACATGTGTAGGAAACACAACTTAAAGCTACATCCTGAAAAATGTTCATTTTTCATGCATGAAGTCACATTTTTGGGACACAAATGCACAGATAAGGGAATCTTGCCAGATGACAAAAAGTTTGATGTGATACTAAACTACTCAGTTCCACATGATTCTGATAGCGTTAGACGTTTTATAGCATTTTGTAATTACTACAGACGATTCATCAAAAATTTCGCCGATTATTCTAGGCATATAACAAGATTAAATAAAAAGAATGTTCCATTTGAATGGTCTGATGAATGTCAAAATGCATTTGAATATCTCAAAGCTCAATTAATAAAGCCTACTCTGTTACAGTATCCAGATTTCACAAAAGAATTTTGTATAATCACAGATGCAAGTAAGCATGCCTGTGGTGCAGTGTTAACACAAGACCACAATGGAACTCAACTTCCAATAGCTTACGCATCAAGAGCATTTACCAAAGGAGAAAGTAACAAGAGTACGACGGAACAAGAGCTAACAGCTATTTATTGGGCAATCACCAAATTTAGACCCTATATTTACGGAACTCATTTCATAGACCATAGACCACTAACATTTTTGTTTTCAATGACAAACCCAAGTTCTAAATAAACGCGTATGAGACTTGAATTGAATTGAATTGAACAATGATGAAGTACGTAAAGTAGTGACCTTGCATATAAAAGATATGCTATGTTTCTTTAAACATGGTAAAAAAAATTATAGCTGGAATTGATATTGGAGATTTATATACTAATGGAAATATTGACTTAGGACAACTATTTCCAAGGCTCGAAAAAGAAGCCGGTATATTAAAAATCAGCCAATTGAAAATGGCACCGTGGGAAAATATCTTTGAAAAAGTTTCAATAGATAATTTCAAAATTATGGGAATTAAAATATTGAATACATTGAGAGTAGCGCTACTTAACCCGGTGACCACATTAACAAATATTAAAGAAAAAGAAGCTATATTGTCTACACTACATGATGATCCAGTACAAGGAGGTCACACAGGTATTGCAAAAACCTTGGCCAAGGTCAAAAGACATTATTACTGGAAAGGTATGACTCGTGATATAACAGAGTACATTCAGAAATGTCAGAAATGCCAAAAAGCAAAAACAACAACAAATACTAAGACCCCCCTTACAATTACCTTTTGCCAGAGTGATAGTGGATACAATTGGTCCACTACCCAAGTCAGAAAAAGGTAATGGCTTCAATATTTTGTTTATTGTTTTAATACAACCCCCTCTATGGCACATAACTATTGTCCATATGAGTTAGTATTTGGTAAGACTAACAATCTACCAAAGCATTTTAACAGCATAAGTAATATAGAACCTATATGTAACATAGAAGACTACGCTAAAGAAAGTAAGTTTAGATTAGAAGTAGCATATAAAAGAGCAAGAAATATGCTCGAGTTAAATAAACAGAAAAATAAGGAATTATATGATTTAAAAACTAGGAACATAACACTATCAATAGACGATAAAGTTTTACTAAGAAATGAAGTAGGCCATAAGCTAGATTTTAAATACACGGGGCCCTATATAATAGAAAAAATAGAAGATAATGATAATATAGTTATTTCAGGAAATAAGAGTAAAAAACAAAAAGTTCATAAAGATAGGTTAAAACTTTTTAATTCATAAAAAAAAAAAATTAAAACAAAAAATAAAATGAATTATACAAGATATGCAAAAAAATATATATACCAAAAAAAATTTAAATACATTATAAACACAACTTTAAATTTCAAAATTTTTTTATATTAAATAAACTTAAGTAAAATAACTCCATATAATTACGTTATTTTTCAAAAGGAGGGAGATTTAGTAAGTGCATATATTGAGATAACACTGTACCAATAAAATAAGTGCATATATTAAGGGTACACTGTACCAATACAATAATACAAGTCAGCATAAATATTTCAGCAACACATTGTTGCATTACACAAACAAAACCATTCCAAGTGAGCTTGTAATATGATCGCCCAATTATGAGCTAAGCCAAGTCAGCGGTCACTGACCACTTGAAGCACATATATATATATATATGTACATATACATAAGACTCTCTCTCTCCCGATTATGTATAAGACAAAATATGTATGAAGCGGCTCCGCTGCTGGCGTAGCTATGCCGCCTTAGCAATAAGAATATTTTTAATAAAAAAACATTCAAAAAACTAAAGTCAAACGGCACTGACGTGCCTGTTATTTCACTGGGACACTTTCGCCAACTTTGCGTGGCGATTCGGATGGATATCCTTTCAACTTTACAAAATCAATGCTTACCTAGTCAACGTCGACAAGCTTTTCTTGCCGATGCCCTCTTACGACAGAAAAGAAGAGTGAGAAAGCAATATGCAAAAAACGGGTGATATTCGTATGCACCAAATCTACTAAGGATTATCAGACCGCTTGCAGAAGTTAAGCAAAAAACATTGATAAAATTTTAGAGAGTGCTGGTCTGGATGCTTCCTTCAGCTATACCCTCTGGAAGCTAACAAGCCACTTTAAAGGAGTTGTCATTCCGAAAACTCCAATTAATGACCCAGCGGGCGGTGGGTGTAACTCCAGTCAACAGAAGGTGGAAATCTTTGCACATAGCTTACTGGAAAAATTTAAACATTTTATATTTACATCTGCACTTACGCAAAGGGCTGTTACGGTAAAATTGGCTAATTCAAATGTCCTTGCCAGTGAAGCCTGCCACACTGCAAGAGGCGGAAGAGGCAAGACGCAAATGAAGTATATGAAGGCAATAAAATTCCCCGGTGAGAATATTTTCGATAACAGGACCTTAAAACTCCTATCCAAAAAACCGTGCTGCTCCTCAACGGCATAATTAGCATGAGTTATTTTCCAAAGAGCTGAAATACCATGATCACTATGGTACCAAAAACACAGAAACAATACACGGAAGCCGACGGATGCAGACCAATAAGCCAACCAATAAGAGAGGGTGATCCTCAACCGCATTCTGTAGATCGAAACCAGTGATTCAAAGAATCCCAAAGTGACCGTTTGGATTGAAACCAGGTCACGACATGCCGGTAAAACTTTCTGGAATGATTTACTTCGTCCTAGAGGCAATGGAGTAAAAAATGTATTTAGTATTATCCAACAAACTTTTGACACGGTGTGGCATCCACTTTGAGCTGAGGAACATCCTAACGCCACAGCTATTTCAGCTTGCAATAATTTTTTTAAGGGACAGAAGCTTCGGAGTTATTGGTGGTTTCCCTCTAGGCAGCGTTCTTGGCCCTACGCTAAACACATTATTTACAGCCGATATGCCTACATCAAGCATTGACTTAGATGAGGACGATGTCCTGATAGCAACCTACGCAGCGGCACTTTTTTGTTGACCAGAAGTCCAAGAATTATGCTAGCTTCTATTCTTTTTAAGTTCAGTTTTTCATTTACCTTTTTTTATCAACACAGCGTTGCTTAACAAGTTATTTCAGTTGCTGATCATATACCAAATACTAAATTATCGCAGAATGTCATCAATGTCTGTACGTAAGAACGCGAACATACACCGCGCATCGGACGATCATTCCAATTAACATACAATTTACATTCTTAATTGTCTTCGTCTTGGGTGTGACTACACGGACAGCGCCATCTGCTCCACGGAATAGCGTAAAAACTCGTGAGCAAGCGTACCTGGTTGTATGTTGATGGCAACAATTTGCCACTTATTTTACTCCTGCAGGAGACTATCGACTTACTATCGACTTCACTGGTTCTTCATGAACAGCTTAACTGCAGTTTCTTTATAAGGTTCCGCTAACGATATTAGTTTTAGAGAATAATGCATTTTAATCCGATGAAAGTGGATAGAGAGTTCTATAATTCATCGCAGCATGTGGGCAATTGCACTTAACAGATCTTTATAGTTGAGAGCATTGCTGTTAGCACATTTAACCAGCACTCGGCTAGCAAGATGATCCGCAGAGGAAAGCAGGCAACACAGTTCCGTACCAAAGACAATATCAACAAAAAGATGAGTAACGCGCATTCACTTTAACGTAAGCAAAAACTTTTGGTGTTTCTTTTCAAATGGCTTTTCGCTCTTCAAAATCAAATTGCTTTCAGCAAAACTGGTTAATGCCAGTGCGCTGGAATGGTCGATCGTCCAGCCAATGGCGTGCAAGCTCATGTGTTTGTGTGCGTGATTTTAGCAGGCATACGTACACGATAAGAGTTGCGTATACAAGTTATATTATTAAAAAGAAATAGTAATTTCTTACAATATATAAAGCATATATTATTTTATAATCTATTAACAAACTTGCAAGTATATATTATATATTGCCAAAATGTATATATTATATTACAATGTCTGAAATTTGTGAATATATATTAAGGTGTTGGACCTATCTCTAAAATCCCCCATGCCTACGTGACTGCACCACAAAAAAAATTAATGTTTATTTGCATTGGCTGCCGAACTTGAATTTTTTTGATTTTCTTGCGCCGATCAAAAACTGTCCTACACTTATATATTCATATACATATATGTTAAAGTAGAGTCGGTATTGTTGGAGGAGATTCCTTCTGTCAGGTAGTGCCTGGTTTATTGTGTGAAGGTCAATTAAAGACGGAGACGATCTGCATGCAACCAAAGTTTATTAACGACTGACTCGACTCTATTAGTTTAGAGTATTCGTTTCACAGCATTCAAACAGAGAAGAGATTATACATGAATGCTTATGTACATGTATGCATTGACTGTTGAATTACTTTTTCAAAACCCTTCCTCAATGCAAACATGTATTACAAAATTTACTTTAAATTTAACATGTTCATAAATTCATTATGTTTCCCTTTTGACAAATTTTTGGAAAGCACGTCTGCTATCATAACATTTGTAGGAACATATCTGGACGTGTTGTTAGAGCCAACCACATCAGCTCTCCCACTTCTGTTTGGTACGATGTCGCATCTACCTACTGACAATGGCTGCCATTGCAAGCCACATGGTATCCAGCATCTAAAGGCGTAGCTGCTGGCCTACAATTTTCCATGCCGTGTCTACGCAATAGCTCCTTGATATATTGCGTATGGCCCAGAGTGATCTCGCCAAGTTCACCCTCTCGTTGAATCTCCATGCCAAGGAACAGCTCCAGTGGCCCTTTGTCAACGCATTTAACTGACTTGGAAATATCTGCCTTAATGCTCACCATGTCTGACTTTGATTGGCACGCTATAAGTAGATCATCAACATAGATAAGGATTAGGGCTAGATTACCTCCCATACGCCTATAAAGGCATGGCTCGTTGTCGTAAGCAACGAATCCAATCTTCCGCAATATGCTGTCTAGTATGGAGTTCCACTCCCTTCTTGATTGCTTTAATCCATATATCGCTTTCTTCAGTAGCAATACTTTGTCCGTCTGATTGCCGTCTGCGAATCCCTGCGGTTGTTTCATATAGACAGTGTCCGCCAGATCACTGTTAAGATACGCAGTACAAACATCCATCTGATGTAAGTCAACTGTAATTCTGCTGCGAGTGCCAATATAAACCGCATACTCTCCAGCCTGCATTCTGGTGAAAATGTTTCGCTGTAGTTAACGCCATACTGCTGAGAGCAACCTTTTGCCACCAGTCGTGCCTTGAAGCGTTGTATTTGGCCACTTGCATCCCGCTTTAGACTGTACACCCACTTACAGCCAATAGCACGTTGATTTTTTGGTAGGTCTACCAACTGCCAGGTTTGATTCGTAATCAAAGCCTCGTACTCCTTCTGCATTGCTTCACACCAATGTGAAGCATGCATACCGCGCGTCGCCTCCTCAAAAGACATTGGAGTGGGTACATCGCTTGGACTTCATCGGTCCACTCCCGATATTAACGCTTGGGAACACAATCCTATTGGTCTTCCACGATGTGTTCTCCAAGTGTTTGAAGTTTATCCCCCTTAAGAAGGCCACAGCAGCGCTTCTGCAGGTAGAATTCAGGCAGAGAATCCTGAGCAGATTCGGAGTTCCGCGCTAACTGGTATGCGAAAATAGTGTTCAGTTCACTAACCGAGCCTGCAAGGCGTTCATGAAGTCACTCGGAGTGGAACCGGACCGGACAATAAAAACAATGCTGTATCAATTCATAGAGGGCTATCAGAGTTCTTGGGACGCGTCACTACCAGAGATATCGCTTTAAATTCTAGCATAGCGGATTCGATGGGCTTCTCTCAGGCGTGCCTCGTACAAGGCAGGGAGCCCCGGATGCACTGTATAACACGGTAACGCCTGGTTCCACACAACAGAAGCCACGAGAAAAGACAGAAGAGACTTGAGGAAGTATTCGATACTGCCCGCAGGTAGCTAAGAGAAAAATAAAAGGAAAAGCGCGGCGTAGAGTGCACACGTGCGCGCGAAACTTGCAAAGTGCGGACGAGCATATTTGAACGATTGGAAAACACAGGCCTGGGAGAGATTTGTAAGCGCCTCTTTAACTAAAGCCTTTTATTTAACCAAAATCAAAACAATATCGACTAAACTCTAGTACTAATAATATTGATTAGGACTAGTGAAACTCTCTCAATAATAAATGGTATTCTTAGAATCAAATACAATTGCGTTATAATTGGGGTACCTTTGGTGGTCTCGTTAGCTGTACTATCCTGGCCTGGGCAGGAATCGCCGACACGGTCCTTACATGCTGGTGCTAGGCTGTTAGGGAGCGTTGCCGTGGTGAGAACCTGGCGTGGGCGGGCACGTGGTCAAGGTGAGGAGCCTGACCCAGATAGGCGGATTGGTCAAGTTGACTTCCTGACCTTCGTAGTATAGGTGGTTACGGTGCCTACCTAACATAGTCGGCAGGCACAGTTTCGGTGATAAGTCAATGTTGAGTTTGCGTTGTCCCCCACAACCTAGCGTCCCAGTGGTTTACAAATGTTCTTGTAAACAACCTTGGTCAGACTAAGATTTATACCCTGGCCTAGGAACTACTTTACACCCTTTCCGTCTCCTCTTCCAGTTTTTCCTTTTTAAGTGACGCCAGCCAGGGTCCCGCGGGGCCTGAAAGACCTGATCTGATGTGCGCTTACAAAAGCGGATTTGCACCATCTACGGTATACATCTAATTAACCACCCAACAGATATTCAAGAAGACACAACCTCAAATACTGTTTAACAGCCAGTTGGAGTCCCACCAAATTACTTGCTAATTTTTCCTGATGCGGCAGATGTCGAGGAGCTGCTGAACTTCCATCGGTGGTGTGCTTTTCTTTGCTGCTTCCGCCGCAGACAATGGTTCATGAAACTAGGTCCGTAGATTTGACCTTGGTAAATGAGAGTGTCTTACGTCACTTACGTCATTTAGCAATCAACCGTAGATGTTAACAGCGAGCTAGATTGATATTTTGTTCTGCAGAAATATTGTTGGATTACCGGATCACCGTCCTTAACGTAGCTATTTTCTCCCCTGTCAGGCGTGACGATCTATAACGATCTATAAGCCAAACTAGACAACGAGTATAAGTAGTTTTCGATATATTTGGCAAATTTAGCTCCGAAGATTTTTCGCCTGAGGGACTTCTTTTGACATTTGCATAAGAGAAAACAGATTCTTTTCGTATCATCTTAACGAATTCGATTTCTGTGTCTTAATGTGGACATGCTACCTGAGTGCCTGCGTCCGTCAGATCGCATCCCTGAGAAACATTTTTGGATGCATCTTCAAGCTCAGTAAGTTTAACGCTAATTCGGCCGCATCAGATTCCAGTGTTTTAGTTTATTTTGGAAACATTCGGCAAATTCACTTCCAACTTTGATTGGGGTGATTTTCTAATACATATGTCTTCTTGTAGCCCATTACTATTATTCAACTTGGCAGAGACCAGACCATACCAATGGTCTGCTTTTTAGCCGTCTTAACGTGGAGAGAAAAATCGCACTTGTAAAAGCGTGTTCAGTTACGGCGCGTATTATTCACATGAATTCAAACGTATCTGGACTAATAGAGTTATAAAAACATGCAAGCAGAAGTAATATCAATATTATTCAGCGAGCACAGTCCAAGATCCAGAGAACATTTGTCCGTCTTGCTGACCGCCTATCCGTCCGTCCTTCCGTCTGTGCGTAACAACGGAATTTTTCGCCGCTTTTGAAGATAGAGACTTGAATTTGGGGATATATACTCGTGTGTACCTGCGTCAGATACAGTGTTAGGATTTTGGGCTGTGCTCACTGGGGACGTGGCAAAATGATAACAACATAAATTACTAATCTATTAAGTCCACCAATTTAAAGCTACAGTCAAAAAATGTAGGTAGCTATATATATTGCAGAAATGCTTTCCCAAACTTTACAGGTATATCTCGAAACCCGATATACCTGATAGCTTGAATCGATAAATGTTGCATATTTGCACAATTTAAAGCTAGATTCACCAAATTTTATAGTTGATAGCTCGTGAACTCCCCTAAAGACTGATACCTTACTATCCCGGCCACGCCTATAAGGACGTTCACCAACGCTCTCGCCCTAAAAAATCGGATATGCCTATACCTGAGCTAGAGTCTTGGGATATATTTTAGTAGAACGCTCCCCCAAACATCACAGATAAAAATGTTGGCAAAGTCTTCTCTCGCCCCCCTATCCGCACAAACTAATATCTGGCAGCTTCAATCGATATCACGTGTATATTTTTATTTAAGATGTTTTAAATGCAACATTGGGTAACTCCTGCTGAAAAACTGTGGGAGATATAGGCACATCCGATTTATATGGGCAGGAGAGCTGGGGGCGTTGGGGAGGTCGCCAGCTATCTAATTAAAAAGTTTGATGTTTCTAGCTCAAAACTGTGGATACTATCGATTTTCTACTTTTGGTTTCATCGGTTTGCCACATACCCGGGGGCTTGCACTCTTAAATCCATAACACTTAATCTGAAGCGGGTGCACACAAGTATATATCCAAACATTTTGCCTCAATAGCGGCTAAAAAAATTGCGTTCATATGGATAGCTAAACAGACGGACAGTAGACGTAGATTGCACTAACCCAATATACTCTTCTTACTTCGTGAACATGCATAAGCAACGAGATTGCTTTAACAAGAGATGCAAACGCGCCTGGATGCCTCGAGAGACGAAGTCTGGCTCGTGTACATTGTTGTTTGAGCGTCCTTTCAGAAAACACAGAAGCCTGGAATCGAGTCATTCACCTTAGAAGTCCCCAAAATGCAGGTGGCTCGAGGCCATGTCGCTGGTCGTGACCTGTACGAGAGGCCGACGGGCATTTTCGCCGAGGGTCCGACACTACGAAACCGAAAGCCAGGGGACAAGTAGTGCCGGAGCAGGTTAGGAAGTGAGGCCAGCGGCTTGAATGGCGGATGGATCCCCTAACGTTCGTAATCGAGTCTCGGCAGGAGCGGGCCATATTATATGGCATTAGTTTGGACCGGCTACCCCGCGCAATGGACAAGGTGTTTACGGACAAGTCCACCCGCTGGCTTAAAACCAGTTGGCTCCGGGATGCACCGCGAGACACGTCTCGGGCCGAGTTTCTGGAGTTATTACTGGCGCCGGGGTACTTAGAACAACGTGGAGGACCAGATCAGGGGCCGTGAATCCGCAGGGTTCACAAGAACGCCAATGCAGCTGCAGTGCTGTATAATGACGTGACCAACAGAATGATCGAAAAAAAGGAGACGCAGACCTATAACATGCGGCAAGTCTGTCATCGATTTGCTGGGGAAATCCAGCAAGCGGTGCCGGCACGGACCAACGGACGGTAAATAGAGCCCCAACGGATCCCGGAGATTTGGCTGCAATCTTTTCTTCGACGTTCGTGATGCAGGATAGGGAACCAAGCCTTCTTCACACACTTACCCAACAGAGGCCGCAGGCGAAGGCGATGGGAAGTCTTCGAAATTGCCCGCAGTAGCATGCAGCGTGCCTCTCTCGAACAGTGTCTGCACTACAACTTAGGTCAACGAGAGTGGAGGCCATCCCACAATTCGCAGGTTTTGCTGCATCAGCTCTCCAAAGCTGTTGGCAGGTTTTCGGCAAAACTTGCGCTGAAATATAACGGGCCCCAATCGGATGACCAAGTTTGTTACGCCCAATATCGTCCGACTGGCGAAGGAGGGGGAACGAAAAACAAGATCTGCAAATAATGCAACCGCCAACAAACATTAATATGAATATATGTACATATATATATATATATATATATATATACTAGTACTGACCCGGCGAACTTTGTTCCGCCTTAATGGCAATAAATATGCAGATTGTGTTTTTTTTTTAATAGAAAAAATACAAAAAAAAATTAAATAACTACATTAATCATTCATTATTATTTCTGTATTTTAGTACATAGGTTACTCTTCACTTAAGTACCTTGTGATACACGACATTTTTTGTTTTATTATCAGGCGCAAAAACAAACAACGCAGATGGTCTTCCGACCCGTGAACATGCCACGTATAATTGACCATGGGAAAAACATGGATGTTCTAGATTTAAACCACAAACTTTTAAGGATTGGCCTTGTGATTTTTTGATGGTCATGGCAAATGCAAGACGTATCGGAAATTGAAGTCTTTTAAATTCAAACGGCATATCGATTGGGATCATCGGGATCCTCGGAATGAGAACTTCCTCACCTTTGAATTTTTCTATCATTATCGTAGCGTAAATTACATTGTTCATCAATTTACTAACCACCAAATGCGTACCGTTGCACAGTTTTGGTTGGTTTATGTTTCGAAGCATGATTACTACGGAGCCAACCTTTAGGCGTAAATTGTGCGGTGGTAAGCCAGGCACGTCCAAAGAGTTTAAAAATTCAATTGGATAGTTGGTGGCTTCATCTTCATTTGTGACGCAGTCAATAGATTTGAATGAATGCATTGTTCCAATGATCTTATTTTGAATTATGTAGTTCAGGTCATCTACATCTTTATTCTTAGCCGCTAAAATTGCTCGCTCACTCAACCATTCATTATTTTTGTAGTTAGAAATAATATTTGGAAATACATTGTTGATAAGTTCGTCTTTTGATGAGACAAAATTACTGAAATTATTTGGAAATGATATTAATCCGCTCGATTCATCGACAGGTACTTGACCATTACCGATAGTCAGCAATTGCTCCGAGAAATCTTCAGCAGATGTATCATTAAGCAATGTAACTCTCATGTTTGTTGTCAGCTGCAGTTTCTTCACATAGCGCCATAGATTTGACGATTTGAGGCAAGCGTTTATTTCATCGGCAGCCGTAGATCTTGGAATTACTGGCAGTATTTGGCGGAAATCGCCAGACAGTAAAATCATTGCTCCTCCAAAACATCTCGAGTCATTGCGTAAATCTTTTAATGTTCGGTTAAGTGCTTCTAATGCACGTTTATGCGCCATTGTGCATTCGTCCCAGATGATGATTTTCGATGCCGCTAAAACTTTGGCCATTGCTGCGTATTTTGCAATATTACACGTTGGTTCTTCAATAGTTTGAAGATTTAACGGTAATTTGAATGCTGAATGAGCCGTACGGCATCCTTCTAACAATGTGGCTGCTATTCCAGAAGAAGCAACTGCAACCGCTATGTTGGATCTCGCCCGAACAGTTGCTAAAACTAATGACATAAGGAATGCCTTGCCAGTTCCACCAGGGGCATCTAGGAAATATAAACCACCATTTTCATCAGCGATTGCCTTCATTAAAGTATCATAAACTTCCTTTTGTTGGTAATTCAACAGGGGTACATTCCTTTGAACTACTAAATCTAATTCCTGGTGATCATATTCACGTTCCCGTTCCAATTCTCGATTAAATGCGTCACTCATTTCACGATTTGGCGCTGGCATTCCTAACCTGATTAATAAATTACCGCACATGAGGTAACACATATCTTCGATCAAGAGTAAAGCACGATTATGTATCTCCTCATTCATCTCAATATCGTGATTTCTGGAACTGACACGACTTTGATGTAAAATATCTTCTGACATACTATCCTTGTATTTGTGCCACAGGTTACATGGGTTTGATGGAAAACATGTCGAAATTATGATAGCGAATAATGTGCGTATCTGACTTGGAGATGCAGAGATAATGGCTTCAGCGATTGTTGTATCCCAATGGGTATCGTTTTCTAATAAGTTCAATTCTTCACATGCAGCACGATATGTTGGGAATATTACACCATTAACAGTTCGTAGTGTCTCAAATGAAGTTGGCCCACGCACATTTACCACCAACAACCGCAAATAGAAACATTCATCATTCTTTGGATGAACTGTATACATACGACCAGAGCATCAGTAGAACGCACATCTGGATACCCAGGAACCGCATCACCTTGCTTCCGTCTTTGAAAATTCTTGGATGAAGCATTCCAAGTATAATAACGTGGCATCTCCGAGTAAAGCAAAGTTCGTGCAAACTGATCGCTTTGGCAGATTGCAAAAAAACTGGTCAATGTAGTTGCTGGAGGTGTTTCAGCACGTTGCGTAGCATTCGATCGTCTTGGTCGCGGCATTATTAATTAAACTTCACTTCACTTCAATTACGGCTTTGTCGGGAAAGATTCGATCGTCTTGGTCGCGGCATTATTAATTAAACTTCACTTCACTTCAATCCACTTGTTAATTATTTATTTAATAGAAATAGTTTTAATATTGATTTCTTACAAATATCAATTGTCACACGGGAACATTATAAGTGGTGTAACTAACACGACTTTCTTTTATATATATATATAATATATGTATATATATATATATATATATATATATATATATATATATATATATATATATATATATATATATATATATATATATACATGAATAAATATATATGAATAAAAAATACAATACAGCAGTAAGGTTAAATCAAAGACAATATAAATTCTAAGATGAGTAACGCGCATACATTTGAACGCAAGCAAAAATTTCTGGTGTGGCTTTTCAAGTGGCTTTTCGCTCTTCAAACGCCACACCAGCCGAGTGGCTCTTCGAGAGCGAAAAGCCACACGATTCAATGCCGAAGTCCATAGAGTAATAAACAACATATAGGAGAAAAGTGGTTCGGGGAGGGGGTACGGGGTGTAGAATGGCGCAGGTAGCTACACTTTGTTGCCACACAGTTATGTTACTGCTAGCATGGAATAGAAAATCCATCGACTTATCCCTAGGCGACTTTTAGATTAAAGTGCTCTGGTCGAATTGCGTGGCATGGAACTAGTGACACCCCACTACCTATGATGCCTGGTGAGCCCTTCGTAGCCGAGGCTTCATTTAGACGAAGTGCTCTGATCAGACTGCCTGGTGTAGCACGAGTGCTACCCCACCATCATTTAAGGCTTGGTTGGCCCTTCATAACCGAGGCCACTTCAATATTAAAATGCTCTGGTCTCACTACTACCAGTTTTGGTTATCATCAACCCGGCACTGATAAATTCGTGATGCGAACCCAAGCCGCCGTTTTGTTAACACTCTTGTTGCGAAGAAGAAACCTGACCTGAGTAGAGTAGGTGGTTATGGTGTCAGCCCGATCTAATTAGGAGACACGGTTACTGTGACAACTTGATCTATGAAGAGCAGCGGGTTACGGTGCCAACATAACGTAGGGGGAACGTGGTCACGGAACCGCCTCGACCCAGTTAGGAGACGTGGTCGTGGTTACAGCCGGACCCAGAGACGATCGGGAACGATACAGGAGAGCAGAGAGATTATGCTTTGCTTCTTCGTTCATAATTCGAGGGTACCGTTGTTAAGGGGCTATATTAGTTTCGGGAATATGTTAAGATTACATCTATAGAGTTTATCTTGTCCCGACAGCCCGGCGTCCCAGAGAACACACCTAGGCCAGATTGAAATTCATACCTCGGCCTACAAGCTACTTTACAAGTGGCACCCGAGCAGGGCCGCTGGGGCGTTAAGGGGCGAGGTTATTTAGTGACATCAAGCTCCACTAAAATAAAGAAAAAGTGTAAAAATATTTGTTGTAGCAGGCTGAAAAATATTTATTTTTTAATCAGAGTTTTAGCAATGCGCCGAAAACGCACACAAACAGAAGTAACGGAAAAATCATCATCAATCGAGTAGCTCGCACCGTTTAGGCGCTCGCTAACAGCAACAAGAACGCAGGGAACCCAAAACGGAGAGTGAAAAATAGAACATGTGACGAGACTTTACACGTGTCGCGACGATAGCATTGGTGTGAACGCCAATGCAGAGATACACAGTGGGCGATTGGGCCTCGCTAGCAGCATTTAATTCAAATTTTCAAATTTGAAAAAGCGTTAATTTTTTTTCACAAATCGATAACAGATGCTTTAATTAGATTTTTGGCGGTTTTTTATAAGCTCTACGATCAGCTGATCATCAGCTGTGAGCTGTCAAATACAAAATATGTTTTAACAAGTGCTTTACAATATTTTTTCTTTGTTGTGCGCATTGATTTCGAGCTCCTTGGAAATTTAAAATTTTTACTTGTTTTATTAAAAGTGTGGCTTTTTATTAACTTCAAGGTATGTATAACATAAAAAATCAGTGTTTGTGACCGGTCTATAAATGTGTTGTTCATAAAACGTAGTGGTAATTAAGTGTATTAACAACTAGCCCGCACTAGCGTGCACCTGTCGTTCGTGGAGTAGAACTTACAAGATTCGGTCTAACTCTTTTTTTAGCTAGAAGTATGAGTCATTGTGCGTCCAAAATGTGTAATATGAACTGCTATTACCTGCTAACCTTTAAATCATGGCACTTTTTAGGAACAATGTCGGTAGCAAATCCTAGTGTCATCACGGTCACGGATTGCTAGGATTATTGAAGCACACCCAGAAAGTTTTCAAATCCATATTGAAAATAATAATAACACCCAATTAACTGCTACCTACAAATGGGGCTGTGATGGCAGCAGCGGCCATTCTACTTACAGGCAAAAATTTAATGACTTCGATGGAGACATGATAGATCAATATTTATTTTCAATTTGTATGGTACCATTGATAGTGCAGAAAGGACCGACAGTTTTATGGAAAAACAATCGGCCTTCTTCTACCCGATATTGTCGACCCATTAAATTACTTTGCGAGAAAGAATCGGCAGACTTGTCTCGCAGAGAAATTCAAAACATTAACAGCCAAATATTAAATATTTTTCCAACATTTGTGAGTACTTTAAGAATTGATCACCAATTTCATATGACCATGCTTGATGACAAAACGTTCAGTGTCATATCGGAATTGGCTTCGCAAACATGCGGAATCTGTAGCGCGACTCCCAAAAATATGAACGATCTAAATTTGGTGAAAAGCTTTCCTATTAATGCAAACATATTTGAATATGGCTTATCAAGTCTCCACGCATGGATTAGGTTTTTCGAGTGTGTTTTGCATTGCATATAGAATACCAATACAAAAGTGGCAAGCTCGTGGTGCTGACAAGGATGTCGTTGAACAAAATAAAAGAAGTATTCAGCAGAAGCTAAAGGAAGAAATGCATTTGTTGGTGGATATACCAATGGCTGGTACTGGCAGCACAAACACTGCAAGGAGGTTTTTCCAACAGCCAAATTTGGCTGCTCGTATAACAGGAGTAAGCTATGATTTAATATATCGATTTAGCGTAGTCTTAAGAGCATTGGCTTGTGGATACGACATAAATTCGGACGCATTCGGATCGTACGCATTGGAAGCTGCCGAAGTTTTTGTTAAAGCATACTCCTGGTTTTACATGCCATCGTCTGTTCACAGAATTTTAATTCATGGAGCAGATATAATAAACCATTTTTCCCTTCCGATTGGTATGATGTCCGAAGAAGCTCTTGAAGCCAGGAACAAGGACTATCGAAACATACGCGAGAGCAATACAAGAAAAAATTGCAGGAAAAATACAATGGAAGATATCATAAATGCTTTATTAGTTTCGTCTGACCCTTTGATATCTTCATTGTCAAATGGGTCTTCAATTTCGTCTGCAAAAAATATTATTATGGACGATGATGTTAAGAGCTTGCTTTTACTGAAGCATCGAGATATGCCTGATTCTGATTCCGAAGATTCCGAAGATAATTTTGATTTATAAAATTTGTTTATTAAAGTTAAAAAAAAAAATTTTGAAATTAAAAAAAATTTAAAAAAATGTTAAAAAAATTTTAAAAAATTTAAAAAATTAAAAAAACAAATTTAAACAAAATTTTGATTTTTTAAAAAATTCTATGATTTTTTTAAGAGCTGTAAAAAAAAACCGACTGGAGATATCTTTTTTCGTTTAGAAGTTATTAATTAAATGCCGCTAACGAGGCCCAAACGCCCACTGTGCGATAGTGGGAAACGGGATCAAAGCGATAAGCGTAGTTTTGGCTTGCGCGGGGTAAGCCTAGAGAAACATGGAATTTTGCTACGGGCTGTAACAACAGCGTAAAGCAATAAATAAATAATAGCAATTAAAATAAAACAACTAAAACATATAGGCAATTCAAACATATAAATAAATAAACAAATCTAGTAATAATTAACAAATAAATTGTATAACATATAAAAGTGAAAAAAATTAAATTAAATACTTAATCGTAATAAAAAAAAGAATAAATTAAATAATTTGCAAGTGAAAAGAAATAAATAAAATAAACAACCAAATCAAATCATAATAAAAAAACTAAAAAATAAATTTTATAAGAAATAAAAAGAAAAACAATCTGAAATAAATTATAATAAAATAAAATTAAATAAATTATTTACGCAATTATAAACAACAATTTAAAATAAAATACATTTTGTGAAATAAAAAGAAACGAATTACCAGAAATCACAACTTAAAATAAAGTTCGCTAAGTTCGCTAAGGTATTGTATCCTGCGATGGACAATCATTGGACAGGCGCGAGCGTTGAGGCGAGACAAAAAATCCGAGGGGATTTGAGCGTTCCTTCAGGTGTCTCGACATTTCCTCTGCCTCGCGCCATGGACAAAGCCGCCCGTTGGATTACTACCAGTCGGCTCTGGGATGCACCGTTTCTGGAGTTGTTGCTGCCGCCGCGGTACTATTAAAAACTGCAGGACTAAATCAGCGGCCGTCACCAGAGGGGCAAGGGTTTCAAGAACTACCCAATCGACTTGAGGGCTTTCATGGATCACGCATGGCGCGACCGACGTCTGTAGCTCGGACCGGTGGAGCCATCCAAAATGCGACTGCAGCGAGATATGAGAAAGTGACCCACAGCATGATCGCCAACTAGAGAAACTGGCGGCGCCACCGCTTAAACGGGGACTAGGTGGGCGTTGGAACTCCTATGAATCCTATGGAGCGTTACGTGTCGAGGGTGGGCGGGTCGTCACCACAATAGAAGTCGAAGACAGCAAGTCGTCTACAATCGATACGGGCGCTACTCAGCTTCGTGAGCAAAGAGGCTGCACGAAGATTGGCGAAGTATGGACGGATACATGCGACTCTAAATAAAATACGGCTTGCGAATAGATTGGCCCTAAAGATAAGGTAGCTATTAAGTAAAAATTGGATTAGTAACACGCGAATTGGAGATGATACTGTTGGTTATGGGTTCAATATGGAATCAGCTGATCTTAAACATAGACTTTCTGTCTGCAGTCGGCAGGAGAATACGGTGCGGGCGTGCCGAGTTTCGACTAATGACAAGAAGGGCCCCAGTCCAGGGAGACGTAGCGCCTGTGACCGCCAAGGCGATATCAAATGGCAGATAAACTTCAGGAGGAAGGTTGGAAGGAATTGACGCGTAGGCGACAGGAACAGAAGCATTAGGTACAGTGAAACCAGGACAAGGGGGTCGATCAGATCCAGTTGCACGCCAGGTGGCAGCCGAGACTGAATCGGAGGCGGTTTCCAGGAGGACTCTGGATCCAATTATCGGTCGCCACGTCGGTCTTAGAGAAGTATCACGGAAGCCAAGCCGGCAACCTCTGAAGGCGTTCCAACAGGCTGTATAGGGGAAATTTCCTTGCCGGTACATGTCCGGCATGTTGGAACGCATCGCCCAGAGCCCAGGAAATTTTCCTGATTATTTATAGCAGAATAGAAATCTGTACCGCCAACAGGGGTATCGGCCCGACGATGAGCATTATGTGCCTTGGAAACTATACCAATTGCCGGCAAAGGGTTCACCAAGAGGACCATGATTCGCCCACGGAAACACAATGTTACAATGTTGCTGGTCTTAAAAAAAAAAATTCTGACCACATTCCGAATTCCGCGTAAACTAGTATGCAACAACGGAGTACAATTCACTAACTTGGTTTTCAAGTCGTTGGTGAAGTCGCTCGAAATGGGTAAATAAGGGTACAATGGTTTTGTGCAAATGTATGTAAAAGGCAGAAGGAGGCATCTTCGACCCTATAAAGTATATATGTTCTTGATCAGTATCACTAGCCGAGTCGATTAAACCATGTTTGTATGTCTGTCCGTCTGTCTGTTTGTCTGTATGAACACGTCGATTTAAGAGACTACAAAAGCTAGAAAGCTGATCTTGGACTCATTCGGTTCGTATATACCATACGCAGATCAAATTTATTTCAAAAGATCGATAAATCTTTCCGATTAGTTATTATCGCTTTTTTGACTCGGTTTTTATAGCGGAACGCATACGAAGATATTAAATATTTCAGATTTTGGATACCTCCCCCCCATCGCTACCAGTATAAAACCATACAAACCGCAAATCCAATACTACACACGTGCAAGTTTGTTTGTACATACATTTCGATGCTTTTAGTAAGTCCTGAAAATTTCATAACGATCATACATTTAGTTTACGAGCGAATAAAGAATATATTTGCAGTAGTGGGGGCTAAGCGCAGCTGCTTAGCTGAAGCGCAAGAAACTTCTGTGTTCATGTGCACGCATACATACAAATGCAGAATTTTGTCTGGCGTTTTTTCAAGAAATTTTTTTGCAAAGGTTTAGTTCAATTTTAACACAACATAGCTAATTAAAAGAGCGGTGTAGTTGGTAAGAGTTGTGCATTACGCATTACGTGGAGGACGGTCGGGTTCGAGTCCCAGCGATTGAGCAATGTTGAACTCATCTTTTTTTTCGTTATTCATAATTTTTATTATTATTATTAATATTTATCGTTGCTGTAACAAGTGCAAAATATGCTTTTTCTTTTTGCGATGTTTAAGTATAAATATATCTATCACTTGTGAGGGAATTAGGTGGTAGAGTGGTGCAGTGGATAAGAGCAACTTATGAAGAAGGAACAGCGGTTTCGATTCCCGGTGTGGAGTATTTTTTAATTAGTCGATTTTTTTTATATTTTGACAGCCTCAATATTTATCACGTGCCGAGAGTTTGTGTGTATGTGTTGATTTCTGGGTTCAGGATATCTACTATTCGGGCGATCGCGACTAGAACAATCTTACTTGTTAAAAATGACTTGGACATTACAACAACAATAATAAACACATTCATCAAAAAAAAAAAAAAGCGCTGTAGGTGTTGGTTTGTAAACAAACAAACATTACGAACGGACGATAAGCAACAAAGTTATTTATGTTGTTATTACCGAAAGTGTGGAGCTGCGGAAAGAAAAGTCAAATGCATGTGCCGGCACATCCGACGTGGGTAAACAGAGTCCCTAATTTCAAGGTATGGCAATTAAACTTATTTTTAATTTCGGGTCTTACTTAATTTTTGATAAATTTACGAAAAGGTGTGTAAAAACTATTCCGAGCAAACACCTCTCGATATATGTATTTACTTTTCACCACCAAAGTTTAATTATTTGTGCAAAAATATAAAGATTTAACATAAAATGCTGCTTATTTCGACGTACTGTTAGGGTACCTAAGCAAAATAACAAATCATTGTGTATTATATAAAAAAAATTTAAACTTCTGCCGGGAAAACTTGTCGCACATTTATATTTATGCGGGAATCCTTTATATAACGATTGAACGGCATCCAAAAGCTCTCGTTATCAATCTGATCAAATATTCCATATTCCACAGAGTTATTAAGGTTATCTTCATATTCGTTTTTAAATATTTCTAGTGTCTCATTCCATGGCTCTTTGTGTGTTTTCATAACGCGAGGAACAGCATGATAACATATACGCGATTCCTCTGACATAATTAAAACATCTCCACTATGGAGAAAGACAGCAGTAGGTTGTTCTTCTAGTGTCGTGCCACCTAATAAAAAAATAGCAGTTTGTCCGAAACTGCATTTAAAAGTAAGATCAATTTGGTATATTTGAAACTGTATTTATATGTACCTATATGAAAACAGCGGCGCTGCAAGATTCACCTCCGAATGATCCGTGTGACCTGACAATGAAGTTCCAATCGGATAATAATTAATAATGGCAGCTTGAGGTATAAAATTTCGAAAGCCGAGAACCTGCGAAAAATATTTACACAAAGTACTCAAGTCACTGGGAAAAGAAGAGTGCATTGCCTTATTATAAACTTTGGTATCCCAGTTGTGATGATAACCTATGGTTGTCCAACGCATTGCAGTCTTAAGACGATGAGCAATATTTTGGTCAGCGCACTCATGTAACGCTCCCCACCAGTCGGATACAACTTCGGGTGTAAAATGGTTCGCATCCAAGTTCACGAGGTTTGGTCCTTGCGGGTAGTCACGAAGACTTCGAGCTATCCAATATCGCTGTCCACTGAATGTAAACGAGTTACGTATGATCAAAAGTCCAGGATGGTTAATAAGTGTATAGCACTGCCACATATGCTGTGGTCGTATGCCAACCGGCAAAGGAGGGCTTTCAAGTTTATTCAATTCGCAAACGTTTAACGGCTTCACCAACTGTGGTTACAGATTTTATAGAATATATGTATATTTATAAAATTATAAGATATTAACTAACTATCTAAATATAAAAGCTGTCAAAAAGGAAACATCAAAAAACAGATTGGACAACAAAATACAGTCGACGGCATAAATATTTAACAAAAAAAATTACCATGCATGTCAGTGATATAGCCCAATGAAATATTCTTCTAGAGTGTTTATAACTCGCATATTGCTTGCTCACGCGTCCTTGAGATTTTTGGACATCGTTTTTGCTTTATATAAGCCCATAAATTTTCTATAATATTAAGTCGGGGCTTAAAATTTGATAATACACAGTTTGGCGGGGTACATTTGTTTTACCAATAGCTAAGCAAATGTATTAACCAAAGTTGACTTTATAAGCACTTTAAATCAGTAGTCAATATTTACGGATGCGAAACCTAGCTTCAAAATCGATGGTAGTTCAACACAGACTGAATAGGGCAAATGTCAAAATAGTTTTGTCCACCTGCTAACAGTTTGCAAAAGATAAGAATGCGTAAATAAACAAAACGCATAAAGCAATTAAAAAAATATTTGGAATGGTGCTCTTAACATGAATGTACTTTACTTTTCGACAGATACCGAAAGAAGAAAAAAAAAAGCAAAGCGCATAGTTTTGTCAAAATATTAATGCCGTCGGCTGTGCATATGTATATAAAATATCTATTTTATACATACAATACGCACACCGTTAACAGTCAAGTTTAATGCTACGTACAGTAAAGGTAAGTAACGCCCTTTTTTTTTTAGAAAAGTTTAAAATTAAAAAAAAAAATAATAACAATACTATAAAATAGGGAAACCTTAAAAACACTAATTCGATCAAAAGTACGTGGTCACGTGGTGACGTGGTGACGTGGAAGACGCAAATAAGGCAAATTGCGGCCTTACAAAGTATTTCTGAAAGCATCTACTTAACAATTCATTTTTTGCGTAGAAGAATTTTAATTTTTTTTTTCTTAATGTTTTCAGTATTAAACTATACATACTATAAATTATTATTATTAAAATAAATTATTATTATTACAAAGTATTTCTGAAAGCATCTACTTAACAAATCATTTTTTGCGTAGAAGAATTTTAATTTTTTTTCTTAATGTTTTCAGTATTAAACTATACATACTATAAATTATTATTATTTATTTCTATTGCGTAGAAGAATTTTAATTTTTTTTCTTAATGTTTTCAGTATTTAACTATACATACTATAAATAATAATAATTTATAGTATGTATAGTTTAATACTGAAAACATTAAGAAAAAAAATTTTAATTCTTCTACGCAATAGAAATAAATAATAATAATTTATAGTATGTATAGTTTAATACTGAAAACATTAAGAAAAAAAATTAAAATTCTTCTACGCAAAAAATGAATTGTTAAGTAGATGCTTTCAGAAATACTTTGTAAGGCCGCATTTGCCTTATTTGCGTCTTCCACGTCACCACGTCACCACGTGACCACGTACTTTTGATCGAATTAGTGTTTTTAAGGTTTCCCTATTTTGTAGTAATTATGTGTATAACGACAGCTCGCAGATGAGTTCAGGGTATCTCCTAGTCGTGCGCTCTTATTTGATTTATGCATGCTTTTCCATTTTAATATCAAAACACTATATGTTTCCAGGGTAAAATACTATCATGCATCCGCAAACAATCACATTCGCTCTACATATTTAATCGTTGGGTTATGTATCAGATCTAAAGGAAATTGTATCAGTTCTTCACCCCCGCAGAATTATGGATATAAAATTTCAATTTTCATATTAAATTTCGAAGATTGGCATAAGATAACATTAGCAGTAATTTTAAAATTTTCAAAAATCCTGCAAAGACGAAAAGGTATATTATAATAATATTTGAATGAAACTAGTCTGGATTGGGATTCGAACCCGTGCATAATGTACTTCTTTTTATAACCTGAACCTATTGAAAATGGGTAAAAATGGTATAATGGTTTTGTGAAATGTTTATAGCAGGCAGAAAAAGCAACTCGGAGCCTACAAAGTATATATTCTCGATCAGCATCACTAGCCGAGTTGATTTAGCCATGTCCGTCTGTCTGAATGAATGCGTCGATTTCAAAAACCACAAAAAAAAGAAAGCAGATCAAGTTTTTTCAAAAGATCGATATATATCCCTTTCCCTATCTTTATCATCGATATTTATCGCTTTTTGATCGGTTTTTTGAGCATAACTTCTGAACTATAGGAGTTTCAGCGTATGTTGATTTTAAATATTTCGGGTTTTGGATACCTCTCGCCAATCGCGCCAAGACTCGATATAACAAAAATGACAAACATAAAGAACGTTGCAGTCGGGCGTTCTCGTACTCGTTCACGATCTTAACTATCATTGATAAAATTTTAGTTTTTAGAAAATTGATATTAGTAAATATTCAAAGGATGTGACTGGTAATCTACTTGAAAAATTTGGTGCTTGAGAACTGTGGATATATAGACATATCCGATTTTTTAGGGCGCGCGCGCGGGCTTTACAGTGAGCGTTGCCGGGATACCAAAGTCGCAATTTTCTGCAGATCGTTAGCTATGTACATACCGATTTTAGTGACTTTAGCTTTAAAATTGTGAACTTTATCGATTAGCGATTTTATGTGTTATCAGTTTGTCACGCCCCCAGTGCGCGCAGCCCAAAATGCTTAACACTTTAACGTGAACGAGTATAACGCAGTCGCTAACGCCCGACTGCAACGTTCTTACTTGTTTTAGCATAGGATATGGTCCGGCATCGTTCACTGCTCGACTAGAAGTGTTTCAAATAATAGAATGCCAAAAAGTAAACAGTGAAATTGAAAGATAGAAATTGGTAGTTTGTCAAAATGGGTAGAATACTTTACGAGAGACAAGAAAATATTTTATTTGACTACAGGCACAAACTGTACGAATTTTTGTTCGTATAAAACT